>JAVJIX010000003.1:3970000-5170000 GCA_036785185.1 Paratrypauchen microcephalus
AAATATAATGGCATTGAAATTTTGAGTGAAAATGAAAGTGTGCATAGGGTTGAAAGGGGTTTATTTGTACAATACTGCCTCATAAATTGCATGCTGGGGTAAACTATGTGACTGTGCTGAAATAGTTTTAGCAGGATTGAAAAGAACTGGCTGTCTTCTAACTCTGTGTACATCAAAATTAACTTTCCTAACAGATTTGTCTAGTTGTATTTGATTAAGTAGCGCTAATGGGTTTGTTGTATTCACTTTGAGAAGTTTTCATGTGAGATGTTTCTTACTTGTAAATCAATTGCCAACAGAAGGTAGACAATTAGGACTGGCAAATTAATTAAAATGAGGGATTTTTGATATTCTTAAGTAATCCAGAGAGAGAATTACAGGATAAAAGTTTGAAAAATGACATTGGTATAATTCAAATTGCCAAAAGGACAAAGTACTGGAAATGAATGACGGCGTGAGTGTGCAAACAGCATTTCATCATAAAAGCCTTATTTCAATAAAGTTCTTCAAACATGGGCCTGTCCATCACCGTTCAGGCACACTTTCTTCTTCTGGCTTTGCACTGCTACTTTGTGTGGTTCTGTCATGTGACAAATTCTGAAGCCCAGTCCTCGTTTGTAGCACTGCTCCTCTTTTTGCTAACAACACAAGATGTCTAATAATTAACACACTATTTTTTTTTTTAAAAGGAAAAACACCATAATGTTAGCGGGCTCACATACCTTTCACATCAAGCACAACTAAGAAGCTAAGTTGTGATGTAGATAAACCAGTAAACCTTGAGCTTTCATCATTAATAGGTTAAAAGGACAATGAAGCTTGCTTGGAAAACTGCATGTGGCTTAACCTCCATATAGAGGACACAGACCATGTTTTTCTCTCATTTTCCATTTTGGACTGGCTTCATGTGAAAGCTCAGAACCTCCTGAATTCACTCTTTGAGCTGCAGAGGCTGCACTAGCACTGATTATCAATACAGTAGGTGCTAGGATGGTACGAGTATTCAGATCATTCAAACTGGGAACTCATGTGAGCATTATTCTGCTTTCTGGATAATTGTCTTGATAACCAAAACACCAAATGGTATCATAAAGAACATGCCCATCATATCTGAGGATTATGTCATGTCATGTTTGTAGTTTCTTGTAATTTTCACAGTTTTCCACTCTACCTTTTTGCCCTGTTTTTGAATCTACATCTGGCAAAACAAAGCATGTTGGGAGCAATATATTCAGTGGCTCCCATACTGGTTCAGTCTTTCCGCCAGCTATAATTATCATATGCAAATAAGAACTACAAATAAAGCATAAGATTCCGCTGGGCCTACACATCCAAGATACCAAATTGTACACATTTAGGGGTGCGTTTAATTGGGCAGATGGGATGAGAGAGGGGCTGTCTTTACCCCTCAATCACTGATCTACCCCTCTCTCTTACTCCCCAAAGGCCAAACTGCTGTTGTTACCTACATTTTCTTGGCACTGTGTAAGCTCTTTTCCTGAGGCTGAATCTGGGGCGGCGAGGTTCCCTTTATTCTAGAAAATTGTTGCCACTTTTGTAAATGGCTTTGTTATAGTGTCACTATGGAAACAATGTAAAGTTCAATATGTTTTCATCAAGTTCATCAGGTCAAATAGCAAATTGGTTTCCGTTCTTGGTTGAAACACAAAGCCTTTTCAGATCTCAGTAGCAGTGCAATAGGCCTTTGCATTTTCATCTTTAACCACAGCATTTGAGGATTGTGGTTTATGTGGCAGAGAGGCCCTGTTACTGGAAGGTTAGTGGGTCGAATCCAGGTCTGACCACTTCATACTGTTGATGTGCTTTTGGATGAGACTTATCACTCTCCTTGGCTGTGTTATTATGTGGTTTTTTTGTTTTGTTTTGTTTTTCAGATTGGCAGATATGTTTCAGATTGTGTGGAGTGAATACACAAATTTAATTTAAGGGCACATTGTGTAACTTTTCTGGTGGAGGGTCCATTAAAATGCGTTTCTCCAATGAAATGCTCTTTGTTTTGTCTGTAATGTTTCACAGTATGTTATTAAACCTTTCTATCGCCATGTAGACCAAACCAGAAGCTACAGGTCTGATCTGTGGATAGGCAACCCCACTCACAGTCAGAATACCAGTTATTTTTGAACTTTAAAATCACCTGCAATTGAATAAATGTAAGAGATAGCTGTTTTAATGTCATACTATGGAACATTCCAGGCACAGCAGTGGCACATCTATAGAAACAAGCAGGGGACGGACAAGTTACATAGTGCGCCTTTAATGCTTTAAAAATGTTGTTAAGCATTGACATCATAATAAGATGCATTTTTAAAGAGTTGCTTATTTTATTTTTTTGTCCATTCGATGATAAACAGCCTTTTTGACACTAACTCTGGTGTGATCCGTGTAATACTCCACTCTTTAACATGTTTACTGTAGTTACAATGGTTTCCCTCTCTTCACAGGCCGACCCTAAGGAGATGATCCGATTGGTCACACAGCACGTCTCCTCGTACTCAGGCTGGCCAGAGGAGTTGCAGAACCTGATAGAGCAGCTGCAGATGTACAACGAGCGTCTGATGGACTTCACCCAGGCCCAGGTCCTACAGGGGCTGGGGCGCGGAGTCGATGTACCACGTTTCAGCTCTGATGCAGACTACAAGAAAGAAACCATCCTTGGACTAACTGAGTATGACTTTTACTACAGACTACGGCAGTCATCACATCTAAAATGTTTACTGTATAACTTTTCAATCAGACTAAAATATAAGTGTTTTTATTTCACTGATAAACATAGAGAAACATGCATCCTTACTGTGGCCCAGTTTGCATCTCCACAAACCTGGCTCATACTTGGCCTGGAGGATAATATTCCAGAGTATGGCTATCTCCATGAAGAATGTTCCAAAGTATGGTTTTAACTTTTTATTTTTATGGACATACAGGTGATGGCCACCTCCAGAAAGTTTTGCAGCGTTGCTATAAACAAAACCCAAAATAACAAAAACAGTGAGGTACAACATAAAGCAGTGCATTATTATTAACAGTAGACGCATATTATTATAGTACATGGAGGATTTTATAGTTGAACGTGTGTGGGAGTGTGCTGCCTATTTTATGAAATACAACCTGATTGTTATGTTTGTCTCTGCTGTTGTGTATTTCAGGACCCTGGATGATGGTGTGTACAAAATTGCGCTGTCCCTGGCGAAGCGTTACAGTGTTCCTCTGTGGGAGGTCTACATGACTCACCTCGAGTTCCTATTTACCGATAGCGGGTATATGTGCTAGACACACACATACACACATACAAACATTGCAACATAGGCAGTCATTTTTATGTTCTTTGCATTGTGCTGGTTCCATTGTTGCTTCTTTCTCTTGTGTCTCTAGTGTTACAACCTACCTACAGTATTACAACCTTAAATAAAATGCTTATGCGTAACAAGGGAAACGTGATAATGCCATTTTCTGCACTCTCACACTATTTGATTCCTGGACTAGGTGGGACCTATTTTTGTCCTTAGAAACTTGCAGGATAAATCTGTTGCATAAGACATTTGTGTCAGTGTTGTATCTGTCTTTGAAGTGGTATTACAGTAGTTTATAACAGTTATCAAGAGGTACTTAAAGGGCCATATTATGCTATTTTCTGATCTATGTTATAATGTTGTTTCCTCATCAAAAACATACCTTGAGTTGTGTTTTGTTTCATGTACATATGTTTAACAGACAAACCCTGCATATTTAGGCCGAATTCTTCCCTCAGATGTAAAACACTCTGTTCCACCTTATGACGAAGTGCTCCTCTGTGTTTTTAAACACCATACACCTTCACTAGAATGATTTGGATCAGTGGTCCCCAACCACTGGGCTGTGAGCCCTTTGGTACCGGGTCACGGTGGATCATTACCCCACCCCTTCATTTTGAGTGGCCCGTCCGTTTTCCAAAAAAGAGCACGTCGACTTCCATGTGCACACGATGCTTGTCTTAGGCACCTGATACATTAACACTAATATTAAACCCACAAGCAGCAAAGGGGAAAAGGCCCAGTGAGGAGACAGAAGAAGAGCCTATGACCACTAAGGGCCCGTCCACACGACAACGTTTTTTGGTGGAAACAGAGAAGTTTGTATTCATCTTGGCCTTTTGTCCACACGGCGCTGGCGTTTTGGGGGGGCAAGATCCAGGTTCCAGAGTGGCGAAATCTGAGAACGCCGGGTGTCGTGTTGTCATGTGGACGAGCACAACGCAGCTTTTGGAAAGCGATGACGTTGCAATGCCGTAATCATCTGCTTTGGCAGGACTCCCAGTCGATATTCTGCTGATACTGACGTGTTTTGAAATCCACCATAACTCGTAGAAGTAACTCCACTTTGTCGTCGGTCCAAACGAGAGAGTCGGCTTTTGTGCGTATGTTCGCAATCATTATCTTCTTGTGTTTGTTTGTTTGCGGAAGAGAAAGGACTTTATGTGCATGCGCTCTTTGTAGTATTGCGTTTCTGGTGGCTCTGGCTGTTTTTACATATCGGTGTGGCATATGTATTACATTGTTTTCACTCAGCGCTCCGTTTTCGTCTGGATGCAAAGATTTACTGACAATACCAGGAGACCTACTTAAAATATGGATTTATCGCAACAGGTGATTCCCACGCACCAAGCCCGCTCTGCATAACATGCGGCGACCAGCTCTCCAATGAGGCGGCTTTAAAAGTATGTTCAAGACCTCAACTCTGCCGGTATTCTGGATAAAAGTTATGGAGTAGACTGGACATAAGCAACACACTCCCATTACGCCTAGATGCGACCATCTCGTAGCAGAGAAACAAGCTCAGGGCTCTCATTGATTCAGCGTTATGGTGAGTTGTATTACATGTACTTTATATTTGTTTTGTGGTGTATCTTATTTTGAAGGCATTTTTAGCATTACCATAGCGACCAGAGAGCATAGAGGCAGAGAGGATGTTGTGACTCTTATGTTGTTGGCGCATGTCATGAGGAAGCTGTTATTAAAATTACATACAAGTACACAGTGGATTCACGTTTAGTATTATATTTACAACATACCACAGTTCTTGTGTTTGTATAATTTTATTTTTTGGTATTTATCCGATATCTACGCACCCCACCCCCCTCCACCCCCCACCAGTTCGTGAAAATTTTGGGTGACATTAACCGGTCCATGGTGCAAAAAAGGTTGGGGACCACTGATTTGGATCATTTCAGCTCTGGAATTTTCAATCTCTACTGAACAAAAGGCAGCTATTAACTTGAAAACTACTCCTTCATCCAAATCCAAATCCACTTTATTTCTATAGCACATTTCATAAACATAAACAGTTTCCAAAGTGCTGTACAGACAGAAAAACTAGCGACACAACAAACATCAGGTACTGTATATGATTCACTAGTCCCAAAACAATAAAACCAGTAAAATCAAATCAGAACCATGGAGTAAGTAAAAACAAAATAAAGTAAAATTAAATAAATAAATTAAATAATAAAGTAAAATAAATAAATAAAATAAAATAAAAACACAGAGGACCACCCAACTCATGCGGGATTAAAAGCCAGAGAATAAAAGTGGGTCTTAAGACGAGACTTAAAACACTCCACAGTGGGAGCTGTTTTGATGTGAGGAGGCAGAGCGCTCCACAGCTTTGGTCCAGCCTAAGAAAAGGCTCTGGCTCCTCTGGTTTTAAGTCTCGTCTTAGGAACCACGAGCTGGAGCTGGCCCTCGGACCTCAGAGCGCGGGCGGGGGTGTAAATCTGGATGAGGTCCGAGATGTAATCCGGGGTCAGTCCATTTAAAGCTTTAAAAACAAACAATAAAATTTAAAAATCAGATCAAGGTGGGGAGTCCCAGACGGCGTGCCAGGGACCCCGGCGCCATCTTGGAACTTCATCCTTCATAACAGCATAAGGTGGGGCAGAGCATTTTGAACTGTAGACAGATTAAACCAGGTTTACTCAAACGTGTGAATGAAATAAAACACAACTCCAGATGTTTTTGATGAGGCAACAACTTTATAACATGGCTTAAAGCTCACAAGAATTACTTAAGCATTAAAGGGCCTATTTTATGCAAAATAATCTATTTAAACAATTGAATTGAAAGAGCTGGGTCGGTGCATCTCTAATAAAAAAAGAAATAACAAACCTAAAATCCACTGTTCATCTAAATTACTCCCAATAGGCCATGGACTAGTTTAAAAGTGGGTATTTTGTGTTTTAGGGGGTATGAACGTGTCATTGCCTATTTTCATAATTTATTTGCTCTCTGACTTCATAGTCAGGAATCTGACTAGCTCTGCACCTTTTACTTGTTTTAATAGAATGCCTTTTCAGCAGAGTGGAGAAGGGTGTGTGTGTGTGCGCATATGTGTATGTGTGTATGTGTTTGCATGCACCCACCTCTGATAAATATCCCTGTGTCACATTCTGATATAAGGAAATGCTTTATGGACCTCACTTAACCATAAATTACAACCTATATCCAGCTCAGAGCCCACCATAGCCACTTGCTTGTGTGTTGCCTTTCTGCCCAAATCTCTGCACCATGATAAATGTGCAAAGAATATTCATACTGTAATCTTGATGGGAAGAATCTGCTATGTGGATATCGATTTAACGGATGGATGGAGGCCACACTGATATAAATGAAGAGAAGGGGTGAAAAATGTTAAAGAAGTGATGCATACAAATGGTCTGTAGGTAGCACCATGTTTTTATTTGCTCATTTAAAGGTCCAATATTATACACAACTCTTGTGAGCTTTAAGTCATATTAGAATGTACCTCCTGAAAAACATACTGGGAATTTTGTTGTGTTTGAGTCTGTCTACGTCTCCAAATCTCAAAATGCTCTGTTCCACCTTGTGATCTCATTTAGCGGTAGTTTTCAGGTTAACAGCTAACTTTTACCATTTGTTAAGTAAAGATTGGTAGGCTGAAAATCCAAATGATCCCAGTGAAGTTGTATTGAGTTTAAAAACACAGTGGAGCACATCCTGTATACCACACGACATCACAAGGTGGAACAGAGTGTTTTCCATTTGAGAGAAGAACTTGTCCTAAATATCCAGAGTTTATGTGTTAAACATAATGTGAATGAAACAAAACACAACTCCAGGTATATTTGTGATGAGGAAACAACATTATAACACAGCTCTGGAAAAAAATAAGAGACCACTGGAAAATTATCATTTTTTCTGATTTTACTGCTTATAGGTACGTGTTTGGGCAAAAGGAACATTTTTGTTTGAGTCTATAAACTACTGACAACATTTCCCCCAAATTCCAAATAAAAATATTATCGTTTAGAACATTTATTTGCAGAAAATGGTAAAAATAACAAAACAGATGCATGTTTTCAGACCTCAAACAATGCAAAGAAACAAGATCAAATTCATTTAAAAACAACATAATACTAATGTTTATTAAGAAGAGTTCAGAAATCAATATTTGGTGTAATAACCCTTATTTTTAATCACAACTTTCATGCGTCTTGGCATGCTCTCCACAAGTCTTTCACATTTTTCTTGGGTGACTTTATTCCACTCCTGGTGCAAGAACTGAAGTAGCTCAGCTTTGAGTTTGTGTTGGAATTCAACAGACACCGGAATGGAATGGCTGTAATACATGTAGAGATGCTGATTTCAGAAAAAATGCAGTGGTCTCTTATTTTTTTCCAGAGTTGTAGATCAGAAAATAGCCTAATATGGGTCCTTTAAATAGACTCGTATTTAGGCAGGAGTTTGTGTTTACTATTTTACCAATGAATCATTATGTAATACATATCAAATCCTTAAACATAACTTTCAGATGTTAATTTCACTAGTGCAGCCTCATATTCTTAACTACATTACTGGTGGAAATTGGGTTTTGGGTTATATGTTTATCAAGCTACAGTAGCACTGACAGCCTGTTTAACACAAAATTAATTCTTTGGACAAATCAATGCAAATCACTGGCCTCCCTCAACCACTGTCAGCACTTTTCTCTCCATAAACCTTTGTGGATTGGTACAGAAGCCTTCGGGGACATGTTTTTTACACTGTACTATTGGCAGCCCATAAAGCATTTGAATAAGTCATCCAAAATGGTGAAGGAAGTTGTAATATTTATCTGTTAGCTTACATGATTTCCCCTGTGACTTCCATTATGTATAGTTTTATTATTTTTGGCGTTAGAAGAATGGAATTCAATGTGTTTAATCTCTGAAGGTTTAAGAAATGAATTCTCTCTGTTTTAGTTAAATAGTGGTAATCATTAGGAGATTCTTAGGATGAAGCAAATTATTTGAATAGGCCCAAATTAATGAGTTTTACAAATAAGTAAAATTATTCTTCTATCTCACTCTGGTCTTGATGATATTATTAGTATTCAGTAAACATAACACCCACCTTGTCAGGTTCTATCACTAAGTATCTGATGTGTTGCTGAAGGGGGAAATTTCTTCCCTATGGTCCACCCTCAGCTATGTGGGTTTGATTGAAATGCTCCCAAACGAACAAAGTTCCCTCTCTAAACTTTGAATTTGAACTTTTTGATGATACTTTCCTTCATTTTTGTTCTGACTTTTGACTTGGGGCTAATGAGGACATCTAACCTGAGAACATGTTGCTTCATGCACTTTCAGATGCTTTCAAAATCCTTATAAAACTCATTCTATTCTTGTTATTCCTTCTTAAAACGTGTGCCCTTGATGTAATCTACTTCATTATGTAAGTGTTATTTTCATTTCCATAGCACTAGTCATACTTTTACCATGTGACACGTTGCCCTCTCGGGGACCTGACAAATTAAAGAAATCTTCTCCAAGTGCGAGTGAACTTCTGTCACTTCATTGCTAAAAAGTTCCATCGTCTGTCAATGAAATGCTTTTTAATATTTCTTAATAAAATCTTCTTTCTCAAATCACATTTATAGACATGGTGATAGGTGATAAATTTGTAATTTTTACCTCTGTAATTTCAAAGATAATTTTGTGGACCTCCTATTAGCAATTCTGTCTGACAGCTCTGTTGTTTACATCCTGCTGTGAAAAGAGAGACATGCTACGTTCAATCACGTCAAATATTTTCTCCAAATGAAATCTCTGCATGTGCTCAGCCTGCTGCTACAGTCACCATGTTTACATGTAGAGCTGAGTGGGACCATGTTGCTGATTAGGTTGATTAATTTCTTGCTTTTGAAGTGGTTTTACTGGAGGAGAGGAACTCATTAGGAAGAGTGAAGTCAGATGTAGTGAAAGAAGTAGCAGAATTATACACTATGTACTTTTTACACATGTGACATGTCTTAAGTGAAAAGGCCTTGACAACACTGACACTGAAAACAGATGGTGGAGGTGAGTAGAGATGTTTACGTTGCAAAGAAAATGTCTTGAAATCCTACATTCTTACTGTGAGTACAAGTAAATTTTACATAATCTCTGTCCTCATTTTTGTGTACACAGCTCTGGTTTTAGACTTTGAGTTACTTGAATGTGACTGTTCTGAGGGCTTAGTATTCTGTTGTTTCCAAAAACGTAATTGCATTTTTGGTTGGCGTTGTTTACCATTTGCTACAGTGGCTGTTATTGTTTGGTGTTGTTTTTGATTAGAGATTCATGTGTCTGTGAAGTGGCCTGAGGCAGCCCTGTGCAGCCTGACTGTTAACATTACATTGTTTTGTTGAAGAGAGTTGGACCAAATCCGCTGATCCTTTGTTTAGAAACACAAAGAGCATTTCCTCATCCACTCTCACACCAGTTATAAATGACAGAAGGTGACATGGCTCATAAGGTCTGATGCTTCAAACTAAAACTATCACAGTATTATTAGCATCATTTGACCTGTTTCACTGTCAGAGCCACATATCGCAATGTCTTGAAATAAAATATGAACAAATCTTTGTTCTTCTTAGACCTGTGTTTTCTGTTAATAAACTGCATTATTTGGTCCATGTTTATTAAAAGCCATGGATTAGGGCTGTGCTATTAATCATTTTTTAATCGAGTTGTAGTCCTTTGTAATCGTCAATGATCAGCTTGAGTCTTTTTAATCTACAGCCTACAGCCAATCTTCTGTCAATAAAAGCCTGTGTTTAGGCGTGTAGTTCAGACTTCTCTGAGCACAGTTAAAATTGTATTACAAGGTAGTGGAGCAACAGAGTGCAGAGTTACATTCCTGCTGTGTAGAACATTAGTATACATTGTTTGCATAGTACTACTTCAGAACCACAAATCAAAGAACCAGGCTTAAAACTGATTAAATGAAAAGCACTACATTAGTTTCTGATTGTATGGATTTATAGTCTAAATTAACTTGATTATCAATAAAATATAATGTAGAATGCTCATAGAACTAGTTGAATTGGTGCAATTTGAGGAAAAACTCAACACAGGTGAAGAAACACTTCTGACTTTGAGTGACACATTTTGGGAGCTGTTTATTTGAGTTTTGGATATGGGAGAGAAATATGTTTATTTAGAAGATTAGACAGAAACTGAAAGTCATGCAACTGCATAACTTACTTGTATTTATAAAAGTGGAAATTAAACCCCGCTGATCCAGTTTGTCACAGTGCCTCTGTTGAAAATTGTATTATAAAAACTCCAGGCCTCTCAATGTCTATTAAAACAGGGGTGAAGTCCATTTGTGTGAAGCCCAAGTTTCACTTCCTCTACCCCGTGCTGAATTGCCATTTGTAAACAAATTAACAGTAATGATAGGGCGAAATTCATCTTGCATAAAGTCAGACTACAATAAGGTGCTTAATAATTATCTAATGTTCTCTGGCATTTAATCCTGTCCACCTGATTACTAAACCAATTAAAGACTAATATTTTAAGTTGGACAAAAAGCTAAATCCCACTAGAAAACAGGAAAGAAGAGGAGAGGAGTAGTACTTGTGTCTGTGATGTAGGACCCAGGAAAAAAACACCACAGCAGAAGTGGCACCAAAGCAGGCGTGCAAAGGACTATCAGAGGCACAAAAGACTCACTGGGGAGGAGGAGTGTGGATTTTCACAGAGCACCTTTTGTCATCGGAAAGAGAGAACATGCACAAGAGGCGACATGCTGGCTTTGAACTACCATGGTAACACAACTTGAAACGTGTCCAACTTCGTATGAGCAACCACCAATGTCAGGGGCTGTCTTCAGACACTATTGTTCTTGGCTTAATTCAATTTGAGAAGTGGAGTTTGACCGATGCTTCAGACCTATTTAGTATATATAAAAAAAAAAAAAAATCACTAGTATTGCTCTTTCTGCAGCTGAATCTATTATGGCCCCTGTGGTGAATATGATTAGTGCTGTTTTCAATGCCGGGCTCACATTTCCAGAAGCCTGCTAACAAAGCTGAAAAAAACAATATGTCCTGAAGTCATCTCATTCTTAAACATTAATACTTTTGATATAACAACAAATTAATGCTGATGTCAAGACCAGTAAAAACAAGTGGTAAATGCTATTAATTTTAAGGCATGCTTTGTGAAAGTTCAACCCCATCTTGGTTGAATTCGATGTGAGCATTTGCCAATAAACTCAATGATTGACTGATTGATCCAAGGTCCAGTCACTAGAGATAGACCTATATATCGGTTACATAGAGCATAGAGCTGATACATAGAGCTGATATTTGCACTTTTTAGAGTCTCAGCTATCAGCCCATACTTTTTTGGCCCTATGCATGAAAAATATGTGCATAAAAGATACATAGCTAGGTAAAATGACCAAAATCAGCCTAAAAATATCGGGCATCAGTTCCTCTGGATTCAAAATAATTGGTATTGGCATCGGCCATGAAAAAATAGTTGACCTTTAAGCACTACATACAGTTTGGGCAAGACACTCACCATCTACTATATACCGTCAATTTTTATGAATGTAGTATGTGAGTTATTGGTGGTGGGTGATGGTGGTGCAGATTGGCTGCCTTGCTTCCTTCATTCTACCCCAGTGCTGCTACTATGTAAATGAATAATGCACAAAATGTTAATGGAGCGTAAATTTAGCTTGGAAGACCTAACTTTGCTCCCGTCTTCTGCCTCACCTCTTCTCCAGAGTTTAGCTCCTCTATGCCTTCATCCCTTACTCCAAATACTCCTCCCCACTGTTTGCCTCACCTCCTCTTTGTCCAGTGCCCAATCTGCCCAATTTGGATTGTGGATTGGGGCAGAATTCAGACTTTGGGGGAGATATTTCTGTATTAAATGGCACTGATAAAAACATCTGTATGTTTATATTTACTAAATTAATCCTCAAAGCCATTTTTTATTTGAATGAAATAGCTGAATATGAGTAAACTATGATTTTTTTTTATTTTATTTTTTTGCCTTATCAGCCCCAGGTTGAAAAGTAGTTGAGTGACGACCTTTAAGAAGTACATAGGCTTATAATCAAACTTCTTGTCTTCTCAGGCTCTCCACGAAGGACATTGAGTCTTGCAGCAACTCCTTGGGCCTGTTTGAGACACTGAAAAGTGACCCTGAGGCGTTCCATAGCCACATGAACAAGTACGTGCTGCCCAGTGTGGAGGCCTCCGATATGGCCCGCTTGCTGTACTACTACACCCTGCTGGACGCCGCAGGCTGCCACCCCTACGTCTCCACGGCGATCAAACCCGACACCCACGTCAAGCTGCTCAAAAAGCTGCGAGCCGTAGCCAGCGGTGAGGAAAATGTTGTCTTCTTTAATAACTAGATCTGAATGTCTCCTGGTGGGTCCTTGGGTAGCACATATGTTTCTGTGTAGGAGGAATTTGATCATTGACGTTTTCTCTCAAATGTCTTTACTAAAATGTCTCTCTTTTGGCAAGTAGGCTGTATTTCAGTATAGCATAAAAGGGGGTTCAAGAGTTGGGGTAACAATCTGCCACTTGTCAGAGCCGGTGTTCTATCATGCTCGTGTTGCATCATGACAGCATTATTTAACTAAATTACTTTATTTTACTTTTTTGATTAGGCTAACAAAATACAGTGTATTTCAACTAGAAAATGTCAAAGACATAAATATAAAATGTAGAGAAATATGAATCATTTTGTGGTCAAATTAAAACGTGACATTGTCAACACAGAAATATGAATCATTTTGTGGTACACTGTAATTTCTGTATAAGAAACAGCCCTTACTCACTCACTTGAAGGACAAGGGGGTTGCAGCCTTATATGTAAACTGTGACCTAATTGCTATGCTACACATCAGTGCCTAACATTAATTTTGAGTTTAGTTGGTAATGACCTCCATATTCTTTCAGTTTTATATAAATATGAACTTTAAATTGCTGCTTCAAAATGATACAGGAAAGACATACAACTAATTCCCTACTATGTCAGTGCAATGTGATAAGTAGAGAGGCTTTGCTCAAATTTTTCATCTGCGTATTATTTTATGCTGTCATATTTATTATAACTCAGACCTCTCCCTCTGAGCAGCCTGTAGTAATAGCTTTTCTAAACTCTGAAAGAATCCGAATCCGAAGTCTCTGGAGTTTGCAAATGTGATAATGAAACAAATTTACATACAAAAAAGCCCTTTTCATAGCCTTACCTACAATACAAGGTGTGAACTTATCTGGCTCCCCAAATTTCTTGTGCTTGTGCTTTTCTTGTACATTTTGTCAGCCAGATGCTCCCTCCTTTAGTCTTGGATGTCCAGGTTGCAGCGTGTCACTGGTTCTTGCTCCGGTGGTCGAGGAGCTAAAGTTTTTTGTTGTGATTTCTGAGGAAGTGTCAGATCTCGGTGATAAAGGTCAGCGAGTGTCAGCTGTGTTTTCATGGCTCACTTGCTCCTTCTGCTCCCCAATCACAGCACAGCCTCTCCAGAAGACACATGGCACACTTTAAACTAACTTAAAAACAAAGCAGCTAGCAAGTTCAGACAATTAAATGTAGTGCAAATGAGAGCTGGAAACTCAATTTTACAACAGTGCATTGCATCGAGGGGTATATTTTGTCATCACTGATTTCGCCTTTTCTGATTTCCACATCTTTTTGGCAGCATTATGGTTCTATCAGTAAATTCTGAGGTTGTGAAAAAAGGAAAATTCTTCAATTTTGCTTTTCCCTTCTGCTTTAGACCACAACTCCGAGTTTATAAAAAAAAATAAAAAACATATCCAGTTTGCACTTACTGGCAGTTTTCTTCCATTTGTGAAAGTTGTAAAATTCTAGTATAAAGTGCTGGTAATGTCTTTTGGTATGAAGCCTAGATAAAAATTTTTTAAAAGTGGCAACAAGTCCTTTTAGCATTTTAATTGGTTTTATCCACTTGGCTCTTGTGTCTGTAGCACTCACACTGGTGGAATTTTACCCCCACTATAGGCCTGTCATGATCATTATCGTTCAATATACACTCAACAAAAATATAAACGCAACACTTTTGTTTTTGCTCCCATTTTTCATGAGATGGACTTAAAGATCTAAAATTCATTCCAGATACACAATATTACAATTTCTTTCAAACATTGTTCACAAATCTGTCTAAATGTGTGATAGTGAGCACTTCTGCTTTGCTGAGATAATCCATCCCACCTCACAGGTGTGCCACATCAAGATGCTGATCTGACATCATGATTAGTGCACAGGTGTGCCTTAGACTGCCCACAATAAAAGGCCACTCTGAAATGTGCAGTTTTGTCTCACAGCAAAATGCCACAGATGTCACAAGCATTGAGGGAGCGTGCAATTGGCATGCTGACAGCAGGAATGTCAACCAGATCTGTTGCTCGTGCATTGAATCTTAATTTCTCCACCATAAGCCTTCTCCAAAGGCGTTTCAGAGAATATGGCAGTACATCCAACCGGCCTCACAACCGCAGACCACGTGTAACCACACCAGCCCAGGACCTCCACATCCAGCAGGTTCACCTCCAAGATCGTCTGAGACCAGCCACTCGGACAGCTGCTGAAACAATTGGTTTGCATAACCAAACAATTTCTACACAAACTGTCAGAAACCGTCTCAGGGAAGCTCAACTGCATGCTCGTCGTCCTCATCGGGGTCTTAACCTGACTCCAGATCGTCGCCGTAACAGACTTGAGTGGGCAAATGCTCACATTCGATGGCGTCTGGCACGTTGGAGAGGTGTTCTCTTCACGGATGAATCTCGGTTTACATTGTTCAGGGCAGATGGCAGACAGCGTGTGTGGCGTCGTGTGGGTGAGCGCTTTGCTGATGTCAATGTTGTGGATCGAGTGGCCCATGGTGGTGGTGGGGTTATGGTATGGGCAGGCATCTGTTATGGACGAAGAACACAGGTGCATTTTATTGATGGCATTTTGAATGCACAGCGATACCGTGATGAGATCCTGAGGCCCATTGGTGTGCCATACATCCATGAACATCACCTCATGTTTCAGCAAGATAATGCACGGCCCCATGTTGCAAGGATCTGTACACAATTCTTGGAAGCTGAAAATGTCCCAGTTCTTGCATGGCCAGCATACTCACCGGACATGTCACCCATTGAGCATGTTTGGGATGTGCTTGACCGGCGTATACGACAGCGTGTACCAGCTCCCACTAATATGCAGCAACTTCGCACAGCCATTGAAGAGTGGACCAACATTCCACAGGCCACAATTGGCAATCTGATAAACTCTATGCGAAGAAGATGTGTTGCACTGCATGAGGCAAATGGTGGTCACACCAGATACTGACTGGTTCTGAGTCCCCAGACCCCCAATAAAGCAAAAAAATAAATAAAATGCACATTTCGGGGTGCCCTTTTATTGTGGGTAGTCTAAGGCACACCTGTGCACTAATCATGATGTCAGATCAGCATCTTGATGTGACACACCTGTGAGGTGTGGTGGATTGTCTCAGCAAAGCAGAAGTGCTCACTATCACACATTTAGACAGATTTGTGAACAATGTTTGAGAGAAATGGTAATATTGTGTATCTGGAATGAATTTTATATCTTTAAGTCCATCTCATGAAAAATGGGAGCAAAAACAAAAGTGTTGCATTTATATTTTTGTTGAGTATATGTTTGATGGAACAATACTTTTTGGGGCTCAGTATTTATCGTGAAGACTGTTTTTGTACTAGACTTACTTTACTTACTTTACTAATTGCAGTTTGTGTTTTAACCATATATTAGTGTTAATTTAGACTTGTGTTTGGAGACAATTCTACTTCTAGGGATATTGTGTCAGTGGCATAATTATATTATATTTTCCTCAGCAATATGAATTTGGCATATTGCATATTTGGTAATATTGTCTAGCCATATTTGTGCATATTGAAAAGTCAGATGGTAGTGTCTTTAGTATTATTATTCACATAGTCTGAGTGCCTTCTCTTGTGGGCATAGTGGTTTGTGGAGGCAGACATAGGTGGGTGTGGCTGTGGAGATTGGACCTGTAAATGTGCGGTTTGAGAATATGAGTCAATAATTGTGTCTGAAAAAGCCCCTCCCCTTTCAAACGGATCAGAGTGTAATGGATGTGTCTGTGTGGGGTATTCCCCGATGTGGCAACCACGGAGCCGCCCCTAAAGGCTGCGCTGCGTTAAATATTTAAGCTCCAGACAGAGTGTGTGCTTTCCTGAGGTGTCTGAGTGAGAAAAGGCAAGATTGGATGAGCACGGACATTACAACATCTGGGAAACTACTCATCACATGGAAGAAGACTCAACTTAATATTCTCTTGGGGAGATGATTAAGCCTGTCATGAAACATTTTGAAGTGTGATATATTGCTACATAAACAGCAGTATGGTATAATAAATAATAATACTAAAACTACTCCAAACCACTAACACGCCAGCACCAGGATAACCCTTTAAACCCTCAAACCTAAGCTAATGGCAGAATGAAACACTAGTACTTATTCAGTATATATGCAGTCCAATAATTTTGTTATTCAACCTTGTACAATTCAAATCTTATTGTGATGCAAAATAATAATAACATTTTCCCAATAGCCTGTTCCAGCTTTCATATTGAACAATTATTTGATATAGTAAATTATCGTGATTGCCCTAGCTATGAAATAATACAAATTATAAAAAACATTTTTGTATAAGTAACTAGCCTAACTGGACAAGCTCAGAGCCTGGATTGCAACACAGAATAATTGTGCATAAAAAGTTTAATTATTGTGCATTTGATAGTTACTTTACAATAACTTCCAATACATTATATAGAGTAAGTAAGTAGTAAAATATGTGCGAATGTGGTATATTGGGTCTTATTTAAGAAAGTATATCCAACAGAATAGAGTCAAATCCTCTCAATGAGTATTAAGATTGTGTTCCAGTCTACATATAATGAGCCGGTGAATTGCCAATTTCAGCCTATAAAAACTAATACTATTTAAGTGTAATAAAGCCAGTTTTAAGACTGACAATTTGTCATGACCAACATAGACATTTGCATATCCCTTTTAGTATTATGGATACTTAAAATTAATCAATTGGCCTCTCCATTCAAATAATCTTAATGTACTGTACCTTTTTGTCTCAGGTCTGGACTATCGCAAACTGACAGATGAAACCTTAAACCCACTCCTCACCCTGGAACCAGTGCTCACCAGTCAGAATGTCCTGTCCATCTCCAAACTGGCCACACACTTGCCTATGCCCGGGGGAGAAGGGCTCACCGTCTCTCCCAGTGCGGTCCACTCTGTCTGGCTAAAGAAGCTGTTCTGGAGAGGGGACCCCCAGTTGCTTAAGAGAGCTCCTCAGAATGACCAGGACTACCTCCACGCCTACGATACCTGCGCCAAATACCTCGACAGGCTGGTCCCCAGTGATGCTGTGGACTTTTTGGACAACATCACTTTCTCCCCTGATGCAGTCAAACATGTAAGATTTTATTTTTACTTTTATAGTGTGAAATATTAAAACTCAAGATGATATTCCTGGGAACGCCTTGGGATCCCCCCCGGAGGAGCTGGAGGAAGTATCCCGGGTGAAGCAAGTCTGGGAGTCCCTGCTTAGACTGTTGCCCCCGCGACCCGGCCCCGGATAAGCGGAAGAAAATGGATGGATGCTATTCCTTAGTCATTTCCATGCAAAAACCTATTTTATGTAGTTTTAATTTTAAGTTAGCATTCTGGGCCAAAATATAACAAAAGAACACTATCACAATCTTTTCCTGGCCTTGATTACAACTTCCACATTAAGTGAATTATATTTTCTATTACTGCACAGGACATGAACTACCTTAAACTTGACTCGCAGTGAGTTCAGCACAGAAGATGGGCAGCTTCAGGCTAAAATTCATATTGTGTGGAAGTCCAGTTTATCACTGCATCAGGTTGAATCTCTACATCCTCTGATCCGTTTAATGCCCCTAGCTACTTTTTTGGGGAAGTTATAAGCTTTCTTTCTAATTTAAAATATATTATTCAGTTTCAAACTCGTTCTGCCCCAAAGCACAGACCAGTCATGATTTATAAAAGAAATTATAAAATTGCACACGAAATGTCAGCCCTATAATTACATCACTCTGAAAAATAGTCCTGCCATGGACTTTAAGTGCCTCAGTGTGCCCCTTATCAATAGTTTCCAACTGTGGATTTTTTTTTTTTTTCACTGGCGTGCTGCCACCCTTTTTCCAAGACCTTTTTACAGCCATTTTATCCAATAACTTTCTGAGAGCTAATTGATCCTTTTCTTCTTCAGTGCCAATTAAACTCTAATTCTCAGCAGGCGACGTGTCCATACTGGGTTTTTTAAAATGCAAATTACCACGGAAATGTCTGGTCACTTTTTCCTAATCCCTAATCCTTTCCAGCTGTTAGTGGAGTATGTGACCTTTAACACAGGAGTGAGATGGATTGATCCCATTCCCACGAGGCTATAGTGCTTTAGCGAGATAGCCAGGAGTTATTTTGCCCGGGTGTTGGGGAAACAGGGTGCTGGCATTTCTTTCCCTCTGATCTATTGATTTTAGATAGACTCTTTAGTGGAAGCTTCCTCTCTTTTATCAACTCTCACCCCCAGTAACCTTTGACTTTGACCGATGTGGGCTGAGATACTGTTGTCTGCTGCAATACAGAGGGATCCTAATGACATAGGACTTGTATGCATACATAGGACTTCAGACAGTGCACCTAGACATACATGAGGGACCAGCACTGCAGCCTGTAAGACAAATTGCAGTGGTTTGACAGGCTATTTGCTATTTTAGTGATCTCTTTTTCTAATGAAAGTAACGCTGACAATCCTTCTTAAGGTATCTGACCAGTGCAGGTGCTGTATGTAGTTATGTTAGTCGCTGTGGGGGTTTAAGAAATGATTGGTTTTGTAGAAATCATTGGTGTCTTCTTTGACTTTGACAATAGTTAAGGCTCAAGGCACCATCAAATAAATGGCCAACCTGCTGCCTCTGAATAGATTCACTTACAGAGCAGGCAGCTATGATCCTCCCATTCACTCTAGCATAGAATCAAAGTGTACATTGGTTCAAATGTCTTTTCAAAGAGGGCCATAGTGGTGTGGTGGTTAATCTGGGATATTCCTTCAATGCTCTAAGCCAAGAAGTTATCTGGTTCTTTCTGAGTGAAATAGGTATAGTATGTCTTTTCCTCTCCATCTAAAAAAAAGTATACTTAGTAAGTAGTAATTTTAATGGATAGACAAAATGGAATAAATTAAAGACAAGAAAAAAAATTAAGACATGCTATAATGCTGTCAACCCCTCAAAAACCTACCTGGAGTTGTTTTGTTTCATTCACACATGCCTGAGTAACCCTTCATTATTAGTGTGTCTACATCTTCAAAGCTCAAAATCCTCTGTTCCAGCCCCATGAACAGAGCTTAAAGGGATATGCCACCCCCAGGGCAAATTTGGGCATCTCCCCACAGTCCAGAGACTAAAATAAGTGGTGGAAAGCGTTTTCCTGCTCACCCAGCCATTGTCCGAGTCTGTCGCCACTGACCGCCGCGGTATCTGCAGCTCCTCCGCCTTAGACTGGAGTCTAACGTCGCCAGAGAAAGATTTCGGCCAAAAGGAATTAATTTGCTCGATGCGTTTCCCAATTACTTTATGTGTAGTGCGCATTCATATCGAGTGCAAATAAATGTGCAAATCAACACGGAGAGCTTGCCTTGGTCATTTTGGGTGGGAACTATTTTTCAGTGCGGAAGAATACAGTCGAATCACGCAGCACGCTGCCAGGGGAATCCCAGTTACGCACCGGGAAGGGAGTTCCCCTGTTGCACAACGTGGTGCGTGATTCGGCTGTATTCTTCCGCACTGGAAAATAGTTCCCACCCAAAATGACCAAGGCAAGCTCTCCGTGTTGATTTGCACATTTATTTGCACTCGATATGAATGCGCACTACACATAAAGTAATTGGGAAACGCATCGAGCAAATTAATTCCTTTTGGCCGAAATCTTTCTCTGGCGACGTTAGACTCCAGTCTAAGGCGGAGTAGCTGCAGATACCGCGGCGGTCAGTGGCGACAGGCTCGGACAATGGCTGGGTGAGCAGGAAAACGCTTTCCACCACTTATTTTAGTCTCTGGACTGTGGGGAGATGCCCAAATTTGACCTGGGGGTGGCATATCCCTTTAATACCAAGTTGAAGCTCTTTTTTATCTTTTGTTCAGTTCAGCGATTGGCATTTCCAGGGCTGAAATTAATTATCCATATGATTGTAGTGAAGGTGTGTGCAGTTTAAAAACACAATGGAGCACTTCACAAGGTGGACCAGTGTGTTTTCCATTTGAGAGAAGAACTAAGCCTAGTGCAGGGTTTGTGTGTTAAACATGTGTGAATTAAACAAAACACAACTCCAGGTATGTTTGTGATGCTCCTTTACCCAGGCTGACCCCACTCTCCATTACTTATTCTGTCCCCCCTCAGCTGAGCATCTCGACGAGGTCAGAGGTCATAAAGCGGGCCTCCAAAGTGCTGCGGCAGCTGGCAGAGAAGAGGCGAAAGAGAGGAGGCAGTGAGCAGGAGGAGAAAGACCCAGCGGGGATGAGTTTTGATGAGGCTCTTTCTCACCTGCAGCAATCCCAGTCCCACCTGGACACTCTGAGCCAGCCCTGCATCCTGGCTCTGAGGGACAGCCAACTGGTATGGCCCATCTACCCTCTCACAACAACTCTAACCTTTACCATTAACTGTGCATTTCTTTTTAACATGGGTTAGTGCATGTTTTCCATCAAGGTTTTGTGTTGCATAACTCTCACAGAATAAATATGGTAGTGATTGTGAAAAAAGAGACAAAAAAGTCTAACGTCTAGATCAGGGGTTCGCAACCTGCGGCGCTCTCTCTGATGCGGCTCAGTACAGTGGTCCCTTGTTTATCGCGGTGGTTACATTCTAAACATAACACACATTCTGCATTTTTCTCAGACTGGTATTAACATTTTCTCACATTTTAAACACACTCTTGTTTAAACACTCAAACTTTTGTAGATTTTCAACAAAAAAAGCACAGTATTATAGAATGAAACCAAAGATCCAGCCTGTACAGGAGACACGGAAGAGAATGACGGACAAATCGGCAAAGGTCTGCAGTCCCTTAGCCAATCAGGATGCAGAACATAATGCGTGTTGATACACTATTAAAAAAAAAGGAATAAAAAAAATCTGCAAAACAGCGAGGCCACGAAAAGTGAACCGCGATATAGCGAGGGACTACTCTATTTAATTAAAATGTATTTTATTTTAGTTCATTCATTTTCAAAATGTATTTCTATGGCACAAAGGCAAATATATGCAGTGTTATTTCATTTTAAATTTCAAGGGTTTTGTGGCTCCCAGTGTTTTCTTTACAGTGTGAAACAGGCTCTTTGAGTGGTAAAGGTTGCTGACCCCTGGTTTAGATACTACCCTTACAACATAAAGGTGCACTGTGTAACTTTGCTGGTGGAGTGTCCATCAAATTCTTTTCTTCATTTTATTGCTGCAACAATTAGTCGACGACGTCGACAATAAAATTTTGTCGACATGAAATGTCATTGTCGACTAGTCGTATTATTTAAGTATCATTTTAATTTGGAACTTAATACTCGTCTGTGTCAAGAATCCGCAGGGCCGACAGCAAACAGTTCAATGTCTTTGTTACACATCTGCTCCTTCACTGTACAGTGTCCAGGTTTACACCATTTCTCGTTCAGAAACAGCGCTAGTCCACCTCCCTTCTTCTTTCCGCTCTCCGTGATTTGCGGTGTTAGCCATGTCTCCGTAAAAACAATGACGCTAGCGTCCCTGTACTCCCTCTGAAATCTAACGAGCGCCGCGAGCTCGTCCGTCTTGTTGGCGAGGGCGCGCACATTCCCCGTTATGACGGAGGGGAGGACCGGCCTGCAGCGTCTCTTCTTTTCCCGGAGTTTACATCCCGCGCTGCGTCCACGGCGTGTCGTCCGCAGGATCTCGTCAGGGATAACATGCCTGTCTCGGGGGAACACAACAGCGCAGCGCCATCAGCTGATCCTTTGTGTAGACGAGCGGAGGACGGGGTCCCTTACACATCTTAAGCCGAGACAGGTAAATAATCCACCAAAAGTGCGGAAAAAATGCAGCGTCGAGTGCAGCCCAAGCTTAACGAACAGTGTTGACAAAAATATTTACAAAAGTGGGGCAGTTTAAAGGCAAAAAGTTAGGAAAGTTACGGAAAAGTGCGGGAGTGTTGTGACGAGCAGCTAGCTTGCGCCAGTCACTGTATCTGCATGTGAGGAATATTTCAATATTAGCACTAGTGCTAAACGGAATGGTGGCCATACGCAATTTACTCACGAGTCATGGACAATCTTTTTCATTCCGAATGTAGTCTAGTCGTGTTTTGGCAGTATTCCCTTAACAGAATGCTGTTTCACAGAATACTTCAACTTTTTAAAAACTGAATACTGACATAATACTGACTGAGGAGGCCCCGGGGAAGACCCAGGACCCGCTGGAGGGACTATGTCTCCCGGCTGGCCTGGGAACGCCTTGGGGTCCCCCCGGAGGAGCTGGAGGAAGTGTCCGGGGTGAAGGAGGTCTGGGCATCCCTGCTTAGACTGTTGCCCCCGCGACCCGGCCCCGGATAAGCGGAAGAAAATGGATGGATGGATGAATACTGACAATATTCCGCTTTGAAACGGAATGCTTAAAGCACGCAAGCGTAACTGCGCTCACTAATTACCAACGTTAGTGTCGTGTCCATTATCCTAGCAATATTTTTTTTCGTGACTAATTGTGACTAATCGTCACTGGATCTATAGATTAATCGACTACTAAAATAATTGTTAGTTGCAGCCCTACTTCATTTATATCTTCCTGGAGACCAAGTCAGAACAAATTACACGTCAGGTCTGTGGAGAAGCAATCCCACTCACAGTCAGAAGGCCTATTTTTATAGGTTTTTTGATGGACCCCCAGCAAAAAGTTGCATAGTGCACCTTTAATTTTTTTTCTTTCTTGCTTTCATCTTGACAAAGTTAGTTTTAGTTTTGGAATAGACAAACCAAAGTGTGAAGCTCATTTAGCAACATTTGCCTTTGGAACCAAAAAAGGGCTTAAACATTTGGAAAAATATCTAACTGCAAATCTTTCTGACAAGTATTGTAATGGCACTTAGATTTGCTATTTATGTATTAATAAAAGGATTCTGTTCAAAGTTCAATTTTTAAACACATTCAGAAGAATTGGCAAAAAGACTGAAATGTGAATGAACAAACAAATACAATAATTATATTTCAGAACATATTGGTACAGATCTTAGCTAGGGGGTGAGCAGTTTTTATGTAGAATGTGCAGAATATTTAGTTATTTGTGGAGGAAATTGTGGCACTTCTGAAATTACAGCTTTTTGAGATTTACTTATCCATTCTTGTGATTTTGATTCAATTCATCTTGTAGCCCTGCAAAAGAGAAATCTAAACCAATTTGTACATCTTTTACATTTCTTTTTTTAAACCAGCATTTTATTTGTTCACGTGAATTTTTACAGGTACTCTCAAACCAAGCTTTGTAGACATTTTTTGCATGCTTAATATGTGAACTGTGACTGTTCTACTTGATCAAACTCCTGTTGGTCCAGTGGGACCAGCCAAGGACATAAAACTTTGCTCCTCTACACAGCCTTATGCAACTGCACATATCGTGTGTGCTCCACGCTGTATCTCATTAAGTAAAGTCACACTGACTTTCCACACTGTCACCTCCCTCTAGCCTAATGCGAGTCAACACAAAGCGGATGTTATGATTCAGCAAGTGGGGGTTACTACGGCAACCACAATACCCCCTTTTCATTAAGAGCTAGTCACTCCCACCCTCTACTGCGTAAGGTAGTTTTATTTTAAACCTCATAACACAAAAAGGTGAGTGTACATTTTAATGAAAACAGGTTTGCAAGGAACCAGTAATTTAAAAATGAAACAGCAGGTAAATGATTAGACTGTGCTAGAGCAAAAGGATGACTAAACCAAGACTAAAGCACTTGTATATCCATGACTAAACCCAGGATAATGCAGACCACAACAGTGCTCAGAGCAGTTCTGACACAGGAATCACTGTAAAGGTCCTATATTTTGCAATTTCAGGAAAAGTATGAAAGTGGTGTGTGCGTGAGTGTTGGAGGTAGTCGGAGGGGCCGATGGGGTTTGTGTGTTAAACATGTGTGAATGAAACAAAACACAGCTCCAGGTATGCTTTTGATGAGGAAACACAATTATAACAGATCAGAAAATATCTCAATATGGGCCATTTAAATTGAATAAGAAGACGACTGTGTCTAATCAAAGTACTCGTACCAGTTTGTGAACCAATGCTAGCATGGAATAATCCTGATGAACTATACATATTGCAATCCAGGTTCAGCTTCAATCATGCAGGATGCCGTGGTATCCTTGAATCTGAAAAAAAAAAAAACATATAAGAACAAGGAAAGGGCAAGTAGGTAGGGAAAGATAGATAGAAGGAGTGCTGTAGGCTGAGTTTGCCTGTACTGGAGTCATTTATCAAGTGTACGTGTGCAGCTGCTGGGAATTACTGTGTGGATTGTGCATGAATCCACCGCAGGGGCCTTAACCTGCCATGAGGACGGTAAATTACCCATTGCACACTAGAGTCAAGAAGCCAAAATGAATTTATGGTTAAAGCTTTCATACAATAGCATTTAAAAACTAAAGATGGGAATAGCAATCCCTTCAAAGCAGCTACAGATTTTCCTAGAAGCTTATTGCAGATGCGTGTTGCTTATAGCCTTCCTCGATCGTCTTATTGAATAGTTGTATTGCCTCTGGACTAAGATGCATACAACAAATCTATCCATATTAGAGGGATCAAGTGTTCTCTCCAAAAGTTTTCCCCATGAAAACACATCACGAATACCAGGCTGTGCAAATATGGAGATGGTCTGATATTGTGATTCCGTATACCAGTGGTCCCCAACCTTTTTTGCGCCACGGACCGGTTAATGTCACCCAAAATTTTCACGGACCGGTGGGGGGTGGAGAGGTGTGCACGCAGATATTGGCGGATAAATACCAAAAAATAAAATTATGCGAACAACACAAGAAGTGTGGCATGTTATAAATATAAGAGTAATGGTGAATCCACTGTGTACTTGTATATAACTTTAATAAAAGCATCCTCATGACATGCACCAATAACATAACAAGAGTCACAACATCCATCCCCCGACGCTCTCTGGTCGCTATGGTAACGCTTAAACATGCCTTCAGAATAAGATACATCACAAAACAAATATAAAGTACATGAAAAATACAACTCACCATAACGCTGAATCAATGAGAGCCCTGAGCTTGTTTCTCTGCAACGAGATGGTCGCATCTAGGCCTAATGGGAAAAAATGACACCCGAAGTGTGTTGCTTATGTCCAGTCTACTCTGTAACTTTTATCCAGAATACCAGTTGATGTCTCGAACATACGTTTAAGGCCACCTCATTGGAGAGCTGGTCGCCACATGTTCTACAGAGCGAGCTTGGTCCGTTGCGGTAAATCCATATTTTAAGTAGGTCTCCTGGTATTGTCTGTTAAATCCAGCTTTCTTTTTCTTAGTGGTCATAGGCTCTTCTGTCTCCTCACTATTAGTTTAGTTTAATATTAGCATACGTTCACACTGCAGCCTGAAGTGACCCAAATCTGATTTTTTTCGCCCCTGTATCTGATCTTCTAATGACAGTCTGAACGACACAGATCTGCTTATTTCAAATGCGATCCAGGCCCCTTGTGGTCCTAAAACTGATACATATCCGATCTTTTGGCATGCGACTTCAGTCTGAACGGCCAGGTCACATTCATCCGACCTGGCCGTGTTTCCTCCAGTGAGAGTGGTACAAGTAGGCGCACACAAACGTTCTTCTCGTCATGTGAAAATAGTATATGAACTCCGTGAATCGGCGAAGCACGCAGCAATCCCACCATTCGTCTGCGACTCCGCACCAACACGTTCATTTCTACGGACGTTGCTGCCACTGCCCCACAAAACGCAGTGGCCAAAAACCTTCTCTTTCTCCGTCTCCTCCTTAAAATAAATAAGCTGCACATGCTCTGGCTCCGGTACGCAGCAACTTTAGGCTACTTCCGTAAACATTGAACACGCTCGCTGCACGTGACCTTGTCGTGTCCTCCGGGGCGCATGTGGGGCACTTTTGGGGCATTTAAAGTTCACACTGGAGATCACATACAAGTCACATTTTTAAAAAATGCCAAAAAAAAATTGGGATTTTACAAAAAATTAAGCCCTGCAGTCTGAACGTAGCATTGTGCACATGGAAGTTGACGTGGTCTTTTCGGAACACGGATGGACCACTCAAAATGAAGGGTTGGGAGAATGAGCCACCGCGGCCCGGTACCAAATGGCCCACGGACCGGTGGTTGGGGACCACTGCCCTATACCACTGTATGGTCTCCAATTGGTCACACAAACTTTCAGAAGCAGTAGATTACTTTATTTACCTCTTAAAGGCTATGGAAAAGTATCAAGTGGACTTGGACTGTGGCTCCAAGAAGCTTGTGATAATACCTTTTTCCATATTGCCTTGTGTGTACATAAATGAATGTAAATGGTGGAACTGGTGATGTGTTCCAAAAAAGTAAAGCTTGTGCAAGGGCTGAAACCAATTTCAGGAAAAGATACAGTATAGAAGAGACTGTACTACCTTCTTAACAGTCCTTCCTTGTGTTAACTACTTTGTCTGTAACTTGCATTGTACTGTACTTTACAGTTATAGATGGACTATTGTGGCATACAGCATTTAAAGTAAAAAGACATTCTGCCAAGCTGAAGCACAGTTTGTTTCCAGGTTGTACCTGTTTTTCATTAAGAGTGAAAACAGAGCAGGTTGGTATAGTGAGTTTAGACTATACAGACTGGCTCTGCCCTCTGGGTTAATACCTGTAGAGAACATCACTCTCCAACACAAACTCCACTTAGTAAACTTCTCGCAGTGCTCTTGTCTTCTCACTTTTCTTCGTTTCCTTCTTTCTTCCCTCTCAAACTGACTTTTTATTTGCTATGACTTGCTAAAATCCTCTCTGTGTCTCATTGGCCCAGCAGGTCCAGCATGTCAGCCCTCCACACTCCATCTTTCTTTGTTTTGTCTTTATTCCAGGAGCAGCTGCAGGGGTACAGCCGACTTTACGATCTGTCCCGATCCGAGAGGCCCAAAGTTCAGGAACTGGCGATCGCCATGGCGACAGATGGGCACCCTCTGGAGCAGATTGGAGAGGTCCTGAGGGTGGCAGTGGGACCTTTGGACATGTCAGTCAAAACAGTGCTCCATGATGCTGTGGGGAGAGTCGTGGCTGCTCTGAGGTATGGAATTTTGACTGCATCTCCCCAGAGTTTCACAGAAGAAAAACACACTAAACTTGCATCCATATTAAAGCTTGAGTGGGAGGCTGGGTTAGAATGAAAAATTGTTACTGTTGTCTCATTCCCTGCTGTTATGGATGATAATTTTCTTGGATTGAAATCCAAGAGATTTTGTTGTTTTGAACAGCTATACATGGTGCGATTTTCACAGCAAAAATGTTTAGCATATCTATGTGGTGTTGAAGAGGCTGTCTGAACATGTAATTTGGTGTAATACAGTCCCGTAATGTAGCCTTTTTGATCTATATTTTTTGTAACGTTAGTCATTCATTATTGCATAATTAAGAAAGCTAATTCCTTTGATATCAGCTTTCATATACAGCTCATGAATGGGCTAACTTTGTAGCTCAGTTTCGTGTCAACATGTTTCTAGCCATTTTAAAGGTGCACTCTGTAACTTTTTGGTTTCTATGGATATGTCATTGCTCTGCCTGGAATGTTCCACAGTATGACATTAATCAGCTCTACCTTACATTTTTTAATTACAGGTGGTTTTATAACTCAAAAAAGGAATGCAGGAATTCTGACTGTGAGCAGGGTTGCGTCGCCACAGACCTGACCTGTATGTTAGTTTGGTTTGGTCCCCGTGAAGATTGAAAGGTTTAATACCATACTGTGAAACATTCCAGGCAAAGCAATAACATTTCCATGGACAAAAGCATTTGGCGGCCCCTCCACCACAAAAGTTACACAATGCACTTTTAACTGTTATGCACATAAATCAAAATCCACCTCCAGTGAGTGAATAAACTTTTATGCAAATTAACAGTTCTAAATGCAATACAGTATTTGTGCATTTTCACCTCCTGTTACTTATGCAAATCTTCAAAATCCATATTAACAAACACATTTGCTCCTAAATGGCTCTTAAATACCTAAACCACTTGGGTCATTAAATGTTATAATTATTTTGTAGACTTATTATAGTCTATAATAATATGAAAAAACTGGTATGATTAATGTAGCTGGAATAATAGAAACGGTTCCTTTCTTTATCATAGTGTCTCTAAAGATTCACTGAGAAGAGCTTCAGACTTTAGACAGGCTAAAACAACACAGTTTTTTTGTTTATTGATTTCCTGACCAATACCACAACATCTAGCTTTAATACCCTCTCCACTACCCCAGAGGAACAAATGATAAAATGTTTTTCCAATTATAACCTAAAGGATTTATTTGAAATTCCGGCCAAGCTTCTGCTGCCAGTTGTTGATGTGACAGCATTCGAGTGGGGTATTAATCATAAACAGCGTTGCACTGTTGGTCTCGCTGTCAAGAGCATTTCACAAAAAAGGTGCATGAATAAGATAGTGTTAAAGGAAACATTGGTGTGGGCCAGCTAAACACAAGCTATCAACAAATACAATAGGATCATCCAGTTGTCATGTTAGCCATTATGTAAGTACTGCTTCATTTAATTTTCTGTCAAAAACTGGTGGGTTTATCTTAATACCCACATTATTTATATGTCTATGTCAATACTGATACTTTGCAGCGGATGTCATCAACATTCCCTTTGGCTAGAATGATAACAGGTGAAGTATTTAGTGCTTTTAAATGTTTTTAAAACGTCTCTTGTACATAAACTTTGAACACCCCCAGCGTGATGTCACTGCAAAGTATCAAATACCACCCAGAAACACACCAGGTCAAATAATGTATTTTTGATGCCTAAAATATACTTTAAATTTTTGTTAGTGGAAAAAAAAAACCAGTCATAGAAAATGCCTGAAGTCTGGAATTGGATCTATAGAAGCGGCCAGTGAGAGTTAAGAGAGCCGAACTTAGGTGTCTCTCTGCTCTCCACAAACAGAATAGATGGAGAGGCGATTCATAGAGTCATATTATATTGATGCTGTGTTTAAAGGCTTCATGGGGAAAGATTTTTACTGTCCACTGCCCTCTTTCACAACTGATCTGTACTATGTGAAATATTCTATACAGTAAAATGTATAATTTAGTTTAGTTTAGTTTAGTTTAGTTTAGTTTATTTGATTTATTTGACAAGCACAATGTACAGGAGCATTAATCACAAAAAATGAAAAGATGCTTTGTACCAGTATTTAGCTCTTGGAGCTAATTTCCATCCACAGTCCCTGAGACATTACAAACAAAAATTAACATAAAGCATAAAAACAATGAAATTCATAATATTTACAGTGGTGGTGATACATTCAATCAAATAGTAAAAAATAATTAATACTCTTCCCGATACCTGTACACCCTTCTCATGTCTAGTCTTTAATGCTGACATGTCTGCGCTCTTAGAAATTGTTGTTTAATTTCCAGGCTAAATTTTTTTCAAGCATTTGCATAATTTTAGCTCAGGAAGTTTGTTTCATTCCAAGATTTTAAATGAAAACGCTGATTGTCCTGATGATGTTTTCCGTTTTGGTATTGCACATTGGCCACTGACCGTTGACCTGGTTGTTCTGACCATCTGATCAGATGTTAAATAGATAAACGTTTTCAATGGTGGTGGTGCCACATTATTGATAATCTTGAATAATAACTAGGGGTGGCACGGTATATGTATTCGTATTGAACCGTCGCGGTACGGGGGTCACGGTTCGGTGCGCGCATTTTGACGGAGAATATACAGTACAAAAGTTTAATATTGAACTGACCACGGGACTTTCATTTTGCAAGGGTTCCCTTGAGGACTCTTTAATCATTGCCCTGATGAACACATAAAGTCATCAGTCATGAAAAAAGCAGAAAGTCACAGACACCTGCTTATATTTATATATATATATATATATATATATATATATATATATATATATATATATATATATATATACATATATACACATACATACATACATATATAAATCCTACCAATGGCTGGAGAGGGCTGGTCTGAAGGACAGCACAGAGGCCCTCATCCTGGCTGCACAGGAGCAGGCCTTGAGCACCCGAGCAATAGAGGCCCAGATCTACCACACCAGACAAGACCCAAGGTGTAGGCTGTGCAAAGAGGCTCCTGAGACAGTCCAGCACATAACTGCAGGGTGTAAGATGCTGGCAGGGAAAGCATACATGGAGCGACACAACCAAGTGGCGGGCATAGTGTACAGAAACATCTGTGCAGAGTACGGGCTGGAGACTCCAAGGTCAAGGTGGGAAACGCCTCCAAAGGTTGCGGAGAATGACCGAGCCAAGATCCTGTGGGACTTCCAGATAAAGACTGACTGAATGGTGATGGCGAACCAACCAGACATAGTGGTGGGGGATAAGCAACAGAACAGAGCCGTAGTGATGGACATTGCAATACCAAGCGATGGTAACATCAGGATATATATATATATATATATATATATATATATTAGGGGTGTGAATCTTTCACTCACAAAGCCTGTGAATCGAGATTCGATTCGAATCTCGATTCACAGGCTACGATTCGATTCAGGGACGATTCATAAAATTAGTAAACGATCCGGTACGATTCGATCCGATCCAATCCGATTCGGTTAATTTCGATTCAATACAAATTGACAACTTTACTCCCAAGTGCTTTAAAGTTATTGAGAAGAAAAAGAGAGAAACAGAAATTAAATTTCAAAATAGTATCCTTTTGTTTATTTAGTGTCCAACAGATAATACCAGGCCTACTGAAAAACTGGCAATCCGGTTTGTAAAACTCTGCTCATACTTAAAATACGACACATTCCTTCCCTCAAGCAACACAAAACAATAAGGTTAGATATCAAAAGTAAAAAAAGACCTTATAAAACAAGCAAGTTGCCTATTAAAGTCAAAAATCAGAATGAATCAGAATTAGTTAGTAATTAGTGCTTCAGTCACTCATGAGTTTCAGTAACTGTAAAAGTGTAACATATCACTGACTGAAGAAGATAGATATTACTAGGCAGTTATAGAAAACACTAGCATTTTAAATCCACTGAATAACTAATACTTTCCTCTCCATCTTATAACATTTCCTTAGTCTCCTTTGAGACAAAAATGTGTGTGTGAAGTACATTTCTATACACACAAATCATAAGTAGCCTATCTAAATACAGAAATGCACCAATTCTGATTATACATTGTATTTTCCACACAAAAGTAAATTAGCCAAGTCAATTTTAGCCCAAATCAAATATACATTGCCAATACATGAATGTTGTCTAAATAAATCACCCAATCCACTAACCGTGACAATAAAAACGCTAGTATCATACAATTGTTATGGTCTATAGCTGCCATGGAAACTGACACAACACTGGCGCAAAAGTTAACCACGCATACGAACCATGTCCATAAATAGCGGTAGCGCACCAAATTAACTTAAACAACAGCTCAATAAATGGAAACAGCGTATCTTACCGGTGTTCTGTCGAATCTTCCTACCTTGTCAAACAAGACGATGGCCGTTTCCCAATTCAGCGACGGCACGCTTGTGAGTGTGCACTCGGTCTGTCGTCGAGACGGCGCACACTCGCTCTGTCCTTAGTGCACTACGTTTCTCACATGGCCGTCTGCGAAATTGAACAGGTCCCGCCTCAGCTCAATGAGCCAGGTGGTCTGCTCCTTGTTCCCCAAAGACAAAAATATTATTCTATTGCGACTAGTAATACTTGGAATTGGGACATGGCCAATGTTCCCCCTAATTTTTAATGTGTCTGAGCAAACACACACTAACTCCACATCCGAAATGTTGTAGGTGAGGTGAACCAGTACGTATATTTTATAGTGACGTCGCAACTCTCACTTGTGGATGTCGCTGGCGAGTCGGTCTTTGTAGTCCTATATCCTCCCGCGCTGTGCATGCTGGGGCTTTTAAGTGTGCGAAGTGTGCCACGCCCCGATTTCCATGGAAACGACGGCGTCGTTCAGAGCTCGTCTTAACGGTGCAGGGGGAAAAAAACGAATGGAACGGCGCTTGTCGCGCCGGATATGACGCACATCCCGTTCCAAGGACACTCACAAGTGTGCCGTCGCTGAATTGGGAAACGGCCGATCTGTCCTACGCTGTCCTGACGAGACACATTGCTCGCTTCCGCATACAGCCCGTGCCGCTCGCATGATTGGCAGTTAACCAGCCAATAAGCTTCAATCCCAGGTAAGTGAACCACCCACCATTCGCTAAAGAACGCAAACACAACACACAGGCGGCTTCTGCGCCATGACAGAGACCGCTCAGGAGCCGAGAACCGATTCTTGGCCGTAAATCCGGTGCATCGGACCTTTCGTAGTGAATTTGGACCGATCCGGGCTCCGCTGATCGGTACACTCAGATCGCAGAGGTCACAGACCGATAACCGATCCAAATCTTTACACCCCTAATATATATATATATATATATATATATATATATATATATATATATATATATATATATATATATATATATATATATATATATATATATATATATATATATATATATATATACTCCTGATCAAAATCTTAAGACCAGTTAAAAAAATTGCAAGAATTTACGTTTTGCACTGTTGTATCATAAGAAGGTTCTAAGTAGAGTTTCAAAATGCAAAAAGAAGAAATGAGAGCAAGAGACTAAATGTTTTGAGCAGGCAATTTATTGAAAAGAACAATTTAACTAAAATAGGCTGTTCATCAGCTGATCAAAAGTTTAAGACCATAGCTCAAAAAAAAACCTAAAACAGAAATTAAAGTCTCAAAAACAGACTCAGTAATGAGTAGCTCCACCATTATTGTTGATCACTTCAAAAATTCGTGTTGGCATGCTTGATGCGAGTGTTTCCAAAAGGCTTGTAGGAATGTTGCTCCAAGTGGTGAAGATGGCTTCACGAAGGGCATCCACTGTCTGGAACTGATGTCCATTTTTGTACACTTCCCTTGCCATCCATCCCCAAATGTTCTCAATTGGATTTAGATCAGGGGAACATGCAGGATGATCCAAAAGAGTGATGTTATTCTCCTGAAAAAAATCCTTTGTCAGACGGGCATTGTGAATTGCAGCATTGTCCTGCTGAAAAGCCCAGTCATCACCACACAGACGAGGGCCCTCAGTCATGAGGGATGCCCGCTGCAACATCTCCACGTAGCCAGCTGCTGTTTGACGCCCCTGCACAACCTGGAGCTCCATTGTTCCATTGAAGGAAAAAGCACCCCAGATCATGATGGCGCCCCCTCCGCTGTGCCGTGTTGAAAAAATCTCAGGTGGCATCTCGTTGTCATGCCAGTAGCGTTGGAAGCCATCAGGACCATCAAGGTTAAATTTTTTCTCATCAGAGAATAAAACTTTCTTCCAACTTTGAACGTCCCATGTTTGGTGCTCCCTTGCAAAGGCCAAACGGGCAATTTTGTGGCGTTGAAGGAGACGTGGCCTTTGAAGACGTTTTTTGTTTTTGAAGCCGTTCCTTTGCAGATGCCGTCTGATGGTTATTGGGCTGCAGTCAGCACCAGTAATGGCCTTAATTTGGGATGAGGATCGTCCCGTGTCTTGCCGGACAGCCATTCGGATCCTCCGGCTCAGTGCCGGTGAGATTTTTTTGGGTCTACCACTTGATTTTTTTGTTCCATAAACCTCAGGATCTTTTAAGAAATGCAAAATGACTGTCTTACTGCGTCCAACCTCAGCGGCGATGGCATGCTGTGAGAGGCCTTGTCTATGCAGCTCAACAATCCTGCCACGTTCGAAGGCAGTGAGTTTTTTTGCTTTTCCCATCAAGAGGTCTTGACAGTGTGATTACTTGACAGAAAATTACATGGAATCCAAATTTTTGCACAGATTTGGGCTTTTAAAGGATGTGGTCTTAAACTTTTGATCAGCTGATGAACAGCCTATTTCAGTTAAATTGTTCTTTTCAATAAATTGCCTGCTCAAAACATTTGGTCTCTTGTTCCCATTTCTTCTTTTTGCATTTTGAAACTCTACTTAGAACCTTCTTAAGATACAACAGTGCAAAACGCAAATTCTTGCAATTTTTTAACTGGTCTTAAGATTTTGATCTTGATATATATATATATATATAAAATGACCCTGCGGTTGAAAAATTGAATGAAGGTGTACACAGCTGTACACAGTTTGTTATTGCAAAATGCACATGTTTAAAACAGCATTATGTTGTTATCTGTGATATAGGCCAGGCCTATAGCTCATGTTCACTGAGCTATGTGAATGTAAAAAAGTGTTTAGGTACTTGTGTGTATTGTATGTGAAGGTACCCATGTGTTAAAACTTCACTGATGTACCCAGCTCAGTAACCAATCAGTATATCAATATATGACAACTCAATGTGGTGCTTGCATGTTCACTTGTTTTACTTACAGGTTTTAAGTTGCAGCTATCTCAACTGGAGGATTTAAACAATAAAAAGCTGCCTTTGAGGACAGCCTTTCTGGTTATGTTTTTTTTTCCTGCGCTGTACCGAAAATGTACCGAACTGTGGGGTCTGAACCGAGGTACGTACCGTACCGTGAGTTTTGTGTACCATGCCACCCCTAATAATAACCTTAGTAGGGCTGCAACGATTACTCGAGTAACTCGAGTACAAACACAAGGGTTGGTTGCATTTCACCCCGGCTCCAAAATCAGACCGCCCCAGAGTTCGGGGCATGGCTATCAATGTGTCGCCAATACTCCACAGCTCTCTAGGATGGGGTCGGGTTCGTCCGCTAGGCGTGACGGGGAAGACCCATTGTCCCCTCTCTGCGCGCGAGTGCCCCCCACCCCGCTGCGGCTCCCCCCGCCGTGTGACGTCCGCCGGGCCAGGCCCGTTCGTGTTGAGGATATTGAATTTATTTGACAAAGCTACTGATCTGATCGGGGCTTTAGACCTAGCCCCTCACTGAAGTGCTCGTACCTGGTCGGGTGGTGAGGGCTGGTGCTCAGAGGCGTTTGATAGAGCGAGGGACCACCAAATCCGGTGACATTTATTTGCGAATCGTGTGTTTGCGGTAGGACTGTCTCACAATTACGTCATCGAGACGAAAGCAAAAAATGTATCCACAAATGCAGACTCCACATACAAAGTCAACTACATTTGTTTTCAAATCTCGAAAATATATTTACAAATCTCGAAAATATATTTACAAATGCCTGTGTATTTATATACATTCTATCAATTATTTGTATGTCGCGTTTTTGTATTTGTATTTTGTGTTTGAATATTTATAAATGTATTTATATTTATATAGCGTATATCTTTTTTTATTTATACAAATCGTGGTTTGCGCTAGGACTGTCTCACAATTACGTCGACATGAAAGCAAAAAATTGATCCACAAATGCAGACTCCACATAGAAAGTCAATTACATTTGTTTTCAAATCTCGAAAATATATTTATAAATCTCGAAAATATATTTTAAAATCTCGAAAATATATTTACAAATCTCGAAAATATATTTACAAATGCCTGTGTATTTATATACATTCTATAATTTATTTGTATCTCGCGTTTTTGTATTTGTATTTTGTGTTTGAATATTTATAAATGTATTTATATTTATTTATATATATGTTTTTTTTATTTATACAAATCTTTATGAGACAAAATTATCTCCATATTTTTGTGGTACTGGAGGAACTGCTCCCTGTAGCTGGGTTCAGCTGCTGGATCCGGATCCAGTATTTCACTCAGAGCCTGAGAGACATTGTCCAGAGCGTTTGTCAGAATCATGTGCAGCTGATGCAGGAGTGTGGACACTGTGATTGCCCTGTGATTGCCATCTCCTCAAAGGAGAACTGTGAATGGATGTTGCTCTGGGGCTGCTCTGAAGCATCTGTGCTGGTGGGCAGTGAGAGATACCTGTGTAGAAAGGGACAGTGGTCCTCTATGACAGACACTGTGTCCATGTTCTTAAGGGTGGTATTCAGCTCTGTCATGTCCTGATGCAGTTTGTCTTGAAGCTTATTTACTAGAGATTCTTCAGACAGGAGCTGGCACATGTTCTGCTGCTCCATTTCAGACTGTCTTCTCTCCAGCAGATGGACCAGTTGTGTGAAGCTCTCCCCACTGCACTTCACTGCTCCCTGGGCAGAGTCTCTCAGAGCCTGGCTCTCCTGTGTGAGCCTCTTGAGCAGAGTGTCTTTGTCCTGGATTCTGCATCAGCTGCTCCCTGTGGGGCCCGAGCTTCTTCAGCTTCTGGGGTCTCTCTGCTGTGGCTGACACTGTGTGGTGGCCCTTGTGCAGGTGCACAGAGCACAGGGAGCAGATACACTGCTGATCAGTCTGGCAGAACAGTTCCACCACCTTTTTGTGCTCAGAGCAGATGTAGTAATGGAGATGTGAGGGGGCCACCTCCTGGTGGGTTTTAAAGGTGACTGAATGATAATGAGGCTGGTTGGGGTCCTCACAGCATGAAGTAAGACACTGCTGACAGGACTTGACTGCTATCAGCTTTGTCTCAACACAAGCGTCTCAGGCCACATCCCCAGTTCCAGCACTGCAGTGATCAGGGGTGAGTCTGGTCTTCTTTAGGTACTCAACCACATCTGCTAACCTTGTATTTTGACCTGGAGGGGCCTGGGAGCGAAGTGCCACAAGCACTGAGGACAGCTGTAGATGGGGCTCTGCTTGTTCTAGTGAGCCTCAATACATTTGCTGCAAAAGCTGTGTCCACAGGGAGTCATGGTTGGAGCCTTCATGTCATCCAGACAGATGGAGCAGGGCAAGGACTCTGGCTAGATTCTTCTCTGAGCCATGGTTTTACTGAAGTGAAGTGTGCATTAGCTCTAATCACAGGAGAGTGAAGAGAGTTTATGTGATGATAGGGGGCGGAGTCAAACAGGAAGATCATCGGAATGTTGTTCTACATAGCATTCCATCAAACCAAAGTCAGCTTTTCCTTTGATTACTTAGATACGTTTGATGTGCCAACATCCTGGAGTTCCAGATATGGAGATTTTTATACATGCCTATGACACATTTTTATACCATGAGGGGATATGTACAACTAGAACAACATTTTTTTGGTACTGAATTTACCATAATATTACAGAAAATTAAGTGCACTGTTAATTAACACTGTTAATAAACAGCACACAGAAGTGAATTTCTCCACTTTTGTAAACCACAGTTGGAAACTCTTATATAATAAAGCTAAAGGGCACAGCCATTTCCTAAGGGAGGAGCTTACAGATGCCTGTTTTGTCCTTTGTGCATGAAGAGCGTGCTGAAGCTGGGGCAGTGACCAAGGCTTTAGACACAGGGCCCAGATATAATCGTACCAGCCGATCGCTGTGATAAACTACTGCCAATTGCCTTGATTATATGCCTGCCTCATTTCCTACTTTTTATGGTTGCGCAATGGGGCATGATGCAGATAGACGGCACCTGCTTTTATATACACGCACATGGACTCAATGGGCCTCAAAGGGCTCAGGGGACAGGAGACTGAGCTGCATTAATTTACCAGAAGCTATCCTAATTACCCTATGTATCTTACCTCCACTTTTGCATTTTCACACAATTAATACCATTTGACAACTGCAAGTGTGACTGTACACAATGCAATTTAACCACCAAGCAAACCAGGAAAAAGATTGTATGTATTGTTTTTAGTTTGCACCTTTTATGCCATCGTGGTACAACTTCAAAGCCCATACAAAGCCTTTCCATAACAGCTCAATTTTTGAACTGAATCATTTATGTTTTGCTACCTTCATTTATTCCTATGTTGAAGGCCTAGTTCCCTCAAGCAACTGCACATTAACATCACTCTTGTAGTAATAAAAACGCACCACTTTGACTTACATGCAGTCTTATTTGCTTGCCCCCCTCTTTCCCCTTATCTCTGATTCATTATTGTCTTCTAATTAATGCAGGCTGATAGAGTTATGCCCCTCTAGATCTAGGGGGGGGGGGGGGGGGCACACATTGCAGATTATGTATTCACCAGAGGTTTCACTATTACTCGAACATCAGTCACTACTCTGGTAAACGAATATCCTTTTGTGCACTGGAGTATGCTATGAGTAGTCTTGGGTTGGGCAGGTACACATGAGGCTGGTGGCAATGTAAAATAAATATTTGATTTTTTTTTTTAAGCCATAAAAATCTAATTGTGATCCATGTGACAATCTGCTATTTCAGTGCTTTTCTGTTAGAGATTTTCACACACACTTTTCCACACCCAGTCCTTCTGGTCAATCCCCATAAGGCTGGACAGGTGGACCTAACCAATCATAGTGAAGTGTGAGCTTTCAGATGACTTTACTTGCAATGCAAAGGAAATGTTAAGATATTAGATAGTGTTCAGGAATTCTTAAAGGTGCACTGTGTAACTTTTCTGCTGTAAGGTCTACTGCCTGTCTCCATAGAAATGTTTGTTTTGCCTTGGATGTTCCACAGTATAGCATTAAACATTAAAACAGAAACATTAAGCAACACAGCATTTATTCAATTACAGATATTTTATTGATTAAAAAAATACCTTGAAAAACATTTTGTAAGCTGACCTGCCTCTCCGCAGATCTCACCTGTAACTTGCTTAACTTGCTTGATCCAGTCTGTCTCCATAGATTAAATAAGTGGCGGACCTTCTCGATGTACTTTTAATATTTTCACTTGTAGCCTACACCTAAAAAGAGGTCTTGTTTTTGTCTACCTACCACAAAATCCATCTTTGAACAGCCCTACTGGAGCTTGTGTATCAACTTGGGATGTCAACAAATAATCGATAAACGATTAATTGTCGATTAAGACGTTAGTCGAACAAAATGCATTAATTGTAATTAAACGCTAATCGCGTGGTCACGAAACATGGCAACGCCGCACCGCGCTGCGTTCGACTCATAGCCGGCCGCAGGCACCAACGGCACTGCTCAGCAGCCCCGGGTGTACGCGCGAGGCGAGATCGAAGCGCGGCGCCCAGGAATGCGCCGCAACGTGCCGCTGCTGGTCCCGCGCGGCCGGCCTGCGGCCCGGGCCCCGAGCTTCGCGCGGCTGGCCCACGGCTCGGGCCCCGAGTCCCGCGCGGCTGTCCTGCGGCCTGGGCCCCGAGCCACAAACCAGCCGCACGAAACCAGCAGCGGCCCAATCCTGGTTCAGTCCAGGTCCAGTCCAGGTCCAGACCTGGTCCAGTCCACGTTTAGTCCTGGTCTAGTCTCTTAGCCAATCAGGACAGAACACAATGTTACACTATAAAAAAATGTTACACTATAAAAAATACAAATACTAATAAAAAATCTGCAAACCGCGATAGAGCGAGGGATTACTGTATTCTGTTATTCAGCATCAATACATTTGTCTGCTTTTTACTAAGGAATAATTAATTGAGGAATATACAATATAATAATACTATGATATATTTATGACTCAGAGTTATGTATACTATAGCTTATATTCTTAAAGACCCTATTGAAACACTAAAATTCAGGTGAAAAACGCCGCTTATCAGTTAATCGTTAATTGATCGATAAGGTCAATCAACTATCAATTAATGAATTAATCGATGATTTGCATCCCTAGTATTAACTCATGACAACTGGGTGTACTTCACTGTGCTAAACGGAGAAGCCCTAAAGGAAACTGCAAAATCATCTTTTCACAGTAATTTGTACATTGTCCTCAGTTTCATGTCGTAACACTGTAGGTTTGCTGCTGTGTTTGTGTTCAAGCCAAGTGTCGCGTCGAGTCAGGGGAAATCACCCGTTTTCCCCCATTTCTGTCTTAGTGAAAAATGACCTTCTTCGTGCAACATATAGAGCGCGCACACGCACACATGCACGTACACACGCACACACACACACACACACACACACACACCTCACACTGCAGCAAAATCCACAACTGTTCGCTAATGACTCTGCAGAAAGATTCCACCAGTTCTCACTCGACTTATAACATGATCCATGAAAATTAATAAAATGTCATGAATTGTGTAGTGTAAATATTACCTTCCATGTTAAGAATATTCATATTCATGTTGATGTGGAGAATACCTTCATAAATTGAGTTTTAATTATATTATTTTATTATATTATATAATTATATAAATAAATGTATATGTACGAGACAAAATAAAATGGAAAAATAAGTAATAAAATATAAAATCGCAATCACAGCAATATACAAGAGACAAAAAAGACAAAGAGAGTGCAATGATATGATGATTGAAAGGACATAAGGTTATCTGTTACATAAGGGTGAGTTGTTGTACAGTTGTATGGAGTATGGTATGAATGTAGTCCTGTATCTCTCACTGTTTGAGTGGAGCTGTAGAGCCTGTTGGAAAATGAGCTCCTCTGTCCCTCTATGGTCTGGTGCAGTGAGTGAGCAGGAGTGTCCATGATGGAGAGCAGTTTGTCCAGTGTCCTCCTGTCCCTCACTGTGACAAATGTCTCCAGCTCACAGCCGATCACGTGACCAGCTTTACGAATCAGTTTGTCAATCCGCAAACTATCGCTTTTACTGGTGCTGCTCCCCCAGCAGACCACAGCAAAGTATATGGTGCTGGCAACCATAGACTGGTAGAAGATCTCCTGGAACTTGCTGCACACAATGAAAGACCTGAGTTCTCAGGAAGTAGAGTCTGCTCATGCTCTTCTTGTAGACAGCATTACAGGTGTCCCTCCAGTCCAGCCTGTTGTTCACATGGACGCCAAGGTATTTGTAGCAGTCCACTATTTCCACGTCATGACTGTGGATGGTTAAGGGCTCCACTGGTGCCCTCTTCGTCATGAAGTCAATCACCACTTCATTCAAAAGATATATTTTGTTTTAAATTGGTAATTGCGATGGCAATAACCCTAATGGTACATCAGTGTGAAACCCATGCATAGTGAAGTTTTTTCTTTCTCAGAAGCCTTATTTTTTCACATTACTTCATTTCTTTGGCCATCATGCAATAAACAGGGCTATAATTTCTATGATTTATGCAAACCTTGCTCAAAACATCTTAATTGCTGTTAGACCGATTTTCAACTGTCCCTGAGTAGAACATGTCTCTGATTATTTTCCACTCTCTGCTGCTGTCCCTTGACATCCTGCTAATTTGAAAATCTTTTCTTAATTAGCACATTATGCAAACTGATTGTTTATGCTGTGATTTTTGTTTTTCAGTGGAGATTCGGATGCCCTGACAAAATACCCACAACCCCTGGTGGTGCTGGAATCCATGGTGATGGCTGTGCACGAGAGTGTACAGACTGGGTAGGTATAACTACAAGGTCTAATGCTTGACTTGTGCTAACCTTTTGCAGCTAACATTAGTCATTGTTCTAAGTGTGTTCATAGTGAGTAGATGGAGATATAGTCTCACACAGATACTTCTTCTATGACTTCTCAGTCATGGATGTAAAAGTCACGCGTTTCAGCTCTTCTGAAATGAACATGTCCAGTGTCAAAACTGAAAAGATAGGACATGTCTGTCATTTGGCTGAATTAGAACGTTGTGTTGTTATCACAGAATCAATTATATACAGGTAGTTAATCTGGACTGCTTCATGAATGTTGTAGTTAAAAATAGGGATGCACCGATCTGGCTTTTCCAGTTCCGATACAGATTCAGATACTATAGCTTTAAGTATCTACAGAGAGAGAAATACCATTATACCATATTTCCTTTAAACAAAAATGAGACAAAACTGATCAAAATGCATTATGTAGCTGTTATTTATCCATCAATTGACTAGAGAACAGCTGCTGTTATGTTCAACTATGACTAATAAATAGTCATATTACATTGATTTATGTGTTAAACCAGAATATCAGCTCATTTGGAAGCTGGTAGACGATGCAGCAAATTTTTCATTATTGTAGGGATGAAAGAGTTCCGTTTTTTAGCGGATCTCCGCTTTTTTCCAGCTGTAATTTTTTTTTTTTTTTTTTTTTACATCTGTGCAAATTCGTTGAGAAAGATTTTGGGTGTATATACATGTATAGTTGTGTTTAGGATCGCCAACTGTCCCTTAAAAAACACAATCAAAAACAGTATTCAGAACAAAAGTATGTGTATCTCGTATTAAACTTCGTATTAAAGGAAAAGTAACGTTATTTTACAATCTGAGCCTTCTTTCGGTAATAAAACAAGTCGTTTGACTCACCCATATCACGTTCGTGTCATTTGGAGCTGTTTGAAGAAAGTTACGTTGTGGCGTTTCTGTTAGCATTTGTTAGCATTTGTATTCGGGGCATTACTTTGCGGTCTCCAAATAACACAAACTTTAGCAAATCATAGAAGCCCGATGTCTTAATGAAAAATTTCGTTTGAAGCAAAAGTGGCCTGTAATCCGAGGTTTATCCATAGTTTTCAGCTTTGCGTTTCCTATTTGGGTCCCCGGAGCAGTCCGCGCATGCGCACTGGCGTCCTCATCTACTCGAAACTATGGATAAATCTCGGATTACAGGCCACTTTTGCTTCAAACGAAATTTTTCATTAAGACATCGGGCTTCTATGATTTGAAAAGTGCTAAAGTTTGTGTTATTTGGAGACCGCAAAGTAATGCCCCGAGCATATGATACAGCACCATGTTAACAGATACGGGATCATTACTAGAACAGAACGGCTCAACATAAGTTCTGCGATACTGCTCCAATTGACAGAAAAATGCTATGGGTGAGTAAAACTACTTGTTTTATTACCGAAAGAAGGCTCAGATTGTAAAATAACGTTACTTTGCCTTTAAACACGGGCGTGTCTGGAGCCGCGGACCGAGCGAGCGAGCAACAGCTCTTTCGCAACAGCGTGTACCATTGCGTGTACACAGGTTAAACTTTATAAAACATCCTATACCTCATCCTACCTGCCCGTGCCTCACGCGTCGCTCCTCGCTTTTTCACCTGCGTCTTTTAGCGCGCATAAGCCTCAATGCGCTCTGATTAGACAAAGTGCAAAGCAAAAACAAATCCAATATATACTACTAGTAGGCCTATCTGTTAATAAAATGTGTTTTTTTGTACTTTTATGTACAGTTTTACTTTATTGCTAACATATAGCATATAGAAATCCAAATTTCAGAAATTTAAAATGGGGGGGGGGGGGACTTTCCGCTTTTTTCATGATTGGCCACTTTCATCCCTGTTATTGGTGCTGATATCCAGTACCAGCATCAGATTGCTTAATTTTTGCTTCAGGTTTAATGGTTTAAGGTGATGTGCATTCTGTATGATGGGAATGTTGTTGCTTTGAGTTTCATGAAAATTTGCTGAATATCGCTACCCACCCTTCAATGTCTTTCATGCTTACATCTGTCCAAGCCAGATAGTCTTTATAAGTATTTAACCTACAGAGTAAACTGGAAATTACAAGAACGAGGACAAATACAAAACTACATCTTAACCAGAAATAAACTAGGGCTTAACCGTATAACAGCAGCTTTCCACCAGTGCAGCTCTACAATAGTTTGATAGTCCTAGCCTTTAATGTGAGATATGAAAGGCTTGCGGAACTTGTTTTATTATTTGCATCAGCTTGGCCAGACGCCGGACTTATCTTGTAATTGGTGTTTTGCTGTGAATCGGAGTAGGATTTTCAAGGGCTAGGACTAATATGCACAGATTAAACAGGCTCTGGACCACAGATGTTATTTGAGGCAATACAACTAATCAGATAAATGGGACATTGAAGTAGACCTGCTGGAGTTTGATAAACAATGTAATTAGTTTAAAAAAAAAAATCATCTATCAGTTAAATAAATACTGGCCTCTTTGAAACTACATGGGAATGCATTTCACAGCGTGGGTTGGTATAGGAGATTTTACTATAAATAATTGTTTTTTTTTTTACTTACTTTACTTTTTCTTTGCACCGCTCACTCCTGCATCCCCTGCTCTCTCAGTGGCAGTGACGTGACCTCAGATGACCTCTTGGCCTGGCTGCGTCCCTTCTGTGGAGACTCTGCTCTGCCCGTTCCCCCACGCATTGCTGTGCTTCAGATCCTCGAGAACAATTTCAGCCTCAAAGACAGCGACGTCAGACTCCTGCTTCTGTACAGGACCCAGGCTGTGCTTAAAGACAGAGAGGTACACTTTACACTTAACATACGCCGCACGTCAACACTCAACAATCCCATTTAAAGCACTCTCCAAAACTGCTAGTGTCAAGGAGTGGGAACAGCAGAAGCTAGAGTGTGATACAAATGTCTGTGTATTTGGTTTTCTTCTACAAGGTCGTAACATCAGAAAATATCCACTATAAATTTTTAAAAGGTACTACAAACTGATGGGTGCTGAGAGGAGAACCATGAAAACAATACCAAGATGCTGAAATGGAGTGCTGTGGGCTTAAAGATAAATGCGCTTTAAGCTTGATATTGCTAGTGCATGCCCTTACTTCTATCTGTAGTTTATTTGCAGTATTGTCATTTGGTTTTTCATTATTTCCCTAGTCCTGCATGAAATGCTGCTTTATTTCTTTCACTTTTCTATCAAAATATTTGCCATTTGACCACAGTACGCTGCCAAAAAATCTAAAACATTGTTGACAGTTGTTGTTAGACTAAAAGCAATATGCCCCAGTAGTCACTGTGTTCTGTTTTAAATACCAGTCAACACATTTTGTAGAAACTTGGTCAAATGAAGAGGGCAAAAACTTTTATGACTAATCTTGTGGTGTGGACTATTGAGACATTTTCTGAAGCAGTGGGTGCCCAGTGATAGACCAAAAATAACTGAGGAAGTTCTATGTAACTTCAAATATTACTTTAAAGACTTTCTGCCATCACAATGATCTGCTATATAAACTTCCGAACAGTTCAAAGATGAGGCGAGTCCTTCTTTAGTGCCTTCCTGGAGCCCTGAATGAGCCTCCTGATTGAAGTAGATCTCCATTATTCTCTACACAATAGCTGAGGTATTTTAATTGAATTATCTGAGTCATTTTAAAATTTCTTTTTCTCTATACATTATATTCATGTGTTGCCTGTGTGCCTGTGCCTGTGCCTGTGTCAGTCCCCTCTTCTTCCCAGGTGTAACCCCGCATTGAGTGGCTAGCCATTAAGTTTTTTTGACTGACTAATTAATGCCCTTAGCTTTGTAATTAATGTGTAAATGTATGCACAGCGCCACAGGCTATTGTCAGCACAGGTAGACAGGTTTGTGGGCCCGGACGCTTTAACTAATTGGGTGCTCTCTCAACATTTGGCAGCCTCTGATGAAGCGCACTTGGAGACACACTCATGCGCTCTTAAGGGACTGTGCGTCGCCAGCATCAGTTAATTAATCTGGTAAAAAGAAGTCCACTCCTCATTTTTGATATCACTTCTTTCTCCTTTGTCCCCCCAGAGGCTACAGAAAGGTCTTCAAATCAAAGTGTGACTTGAGGTTGCGTGATACTGTATCTTTAATGTTGTGCGGGATCGACTCGTCATGTTTGTACTTTCACAGTCCAGTTTTTTATTTAATCTTGACTCGAAATTGGTAATCCTGACTAATTGGACTATTGCTTTATTGTTGGCTCTGTTCCTCGGAGAGCTGAGCAGATTTGGCTCTGATGGTGCAATGTTAGTGCCTGAAGCCATGCCTCGCACTCAGGTATGGCCTACTGTAACCTCTTCATATCATTTTACAGCTCGACACCGAGGCCCAAAGCAAAATTAGTGTTTGCTCTATATGCTAGCCACTGTTGTATTGTTTTTCCCAGTCATTTTAGCTCCTGTGACTAATCAGTGCAGATCCCCAGTGTATCCCACCAGGTTTACACTACTGTATACCTCTATCCACAACAACTACAGGCTTAGTGCACCTCCTAAACACGCACACACATGTTACTATAACTATAAAACCACTTCCTGCTGCGATTTCCATGACAACCGTTTCAAAGTTTACTATGAATCAGATCCCAGCTGTATGTTAAACTTCACATTTCCTCTCATATCCTCTTTCTGCCACTGTCTGTTTACCATTACGACAAAGGCCTCTGATTAGCAGCACCATCTGCGATCAAAAACATAGACAAAACAGTTATGCTGTATGTGCTAACACTAGCGCATGCCACCTTCCTGTCACTACAAAAAGACAGTTTTTTTCTTATCAGGTTTGAAGCTGCTGTCAGTGACATCACCCAGGAAACAATGTTACACAATGAGAGTTGAATCAAGCTTTGATCAAAGAAATGCAGTTCATATCTGATTGGGCTGTCTGCACTGTCACTGGGATGTGAAGTGTGACTTGCTCTTTGTACTTCCCCTCTTAATATCCTCAATGCACAATACTGCTGATAGAAACTGTAAATCTCACTAGATATGAATCAGTGGTTGTATTCCACCAAGGGCAAAACATAACAAAATCTTAAGTTTAAATTAGGTTTTGTTATACTTTAAAGAGTGGCAGTAGTGTTCATTTAACTATAATGGTTCTTAAAGGGACAGTGTGTAGGATTCGTGGCGCATAGGTGGTTACTAGCTATTCCACTTCCTCTTTTGGCTATGGCAGACCTCGAGGGTCACCCGGACGCGACGTAGCGCCGACATCGCGCGTGCCCGCGCACGAACCGCGCACCGCTGTATACATAAAACGCGGTCCCCCGTTCACTTTTTTTTTTTTTTTTTCGCATGAAAACACACAATCCCGATCATGATTCATGACAATCTACACATCAAATGAAACCTTACAGTCTCCTCTTTTTGACTATGCAATTCATTTCCCTGCAAAACAATCACTCCCCGAGCACATGGGGCTTTTATACAGAAAAGCACAAAACTTAGCTTACTTAGCTTACCTTTGAAGGCTTTGCACAGGTCAAACTCTGTATTTCATCATAAACTTGGTCTCAATCTGTCCATAAGGATCCAGCGAATAAAATCCAGTAAAACAATTTAGTCCAAAATACGTGATATATCCATTACGATGTGTGATCCAGCAGCATGCTTCTTTACACGAGGCTTCCCCCGTCCCCCCTCCCCTTCCCCTTCTCTCCTTCGCTCCTTCACTCCCATATGCAGCGCGGCTGTGCAGCTGTTAGCAGGAGCCGAGGCGAAGGATGAGCCCAAATGTCCTTCTGCGGCTCTCGTATTCAAAATGGCTGCCTCTATATGGGGAAGATCCCCCTTTTATGTGACTATATCTAAGTCCAAAAGAATACTTTGATTTCATGATGGAAGTGAAAAGGCTTGGAAAACAATGTATTTTTGAATGGGTATCTTCAATTTCAGTAATTAACAGGTAAAAATCTTACACACTGTCCCTTTAAAATGGATGCACTTCAGTGATTTAAAATAAATGTCACTGTGTAATTACAATCATATACCATCTACTAGCCAAACTATCAAATATTTGACACTTACTGTTGCCATAACAAAAGCAATAGTTCCCATGTATTTATGTGAGGTCTTTAAAAACCTCATCATAAACACATTTTGATTTTAATATCTTCATAACTACGTAAGTTGCTGTCTTGCACAGTGTGAAATTCTGACTTACAGTACACTAGTAATTACCTCTTCACCACACGTACTTGTATTACTTATACAGTGGTACCTCACCTTACGAAAGACCCTACATACGAAAAATCCAAGTTACGAAACGCCTTCACGTCAAATTTTGGTCTCTAGATACGAAAGAAAATTCAAGTTACGAAACGCAAAATCTCAAAAATTCAATTAATGCGCACTCAGATGCACGCCCCAAAACGTAAATACACTTTATCAACACACACGGGGTTAGGTTCCAGAGGTGGCCCGCGGTGGGAGAGGTCCACGAGGTAGGACAACTTTGTATTTTGCAATTGTTCTACATGTTTTAGGGCTGTAAATGCCTCACCACACACATTCGCACATTATGCTTTTCTCAGACTGGAGTTGGGCTTTTCTTGCATTTCTCTCTCGTTTGAACACTCGAACTTTCATAGATTTTCAATGGAATGTGTTGATAGTGAAGCGTGGGGGGGACACGGCTCAATATAGGGCTGGGCGATTAATCGAGATTTGCGATATCTCGAGATGTTTTATGAAATCGATTAAAATTTTGGCATATCGAAAATCTCGAGAATAAGATTTCGCCACTCTGCTCATTTTCCTGAACTGTGTTGTGGAGCTGTTCGCCCCGCCCCCTCCCCCTCCCCTTGCGTGTAAGCCACGTGTGTTTGTTGATAACTTATTCAACATGGCGGCGCCCACAGAAGCGTCCACGAGAGAATTCATACCAAAGAAAACAAATGGCTCCACCACCACCACTTCTAAGAAGACACAACAAACAACGCTCCAAACATCTTTACCCCGGTGTCTACCCTATGGAAAAACAAGTGCAAGGTGGGTCAGCATTACGGAGTCCATTGCCTTCCATATCGCAAAAGACATGACGCCCATAGCGGTTGTTGAGCGACTGGGCTTCATACGAATGCTAAAAACGCTTGACCCTAGATACAATCTACCTAGTCGCCACTTTTTTGCGAGACAGAAACCTCAGCAACATTGTACAGAGCAAGCAGTGGCTGAGGATGCAGTGTTTTGGGCACGGGCTGCATTTGGCGATCGGTGAGTTTTAATCTCTCTCCCTCTGTCTCTCTCTCTCTCTCTCTCTCTCTCTCTCTCTGCGTGTGTGTGTTGCCAGTGAGTGAAATATTTGAAAAAAATAGATGCAGAATAATGTGCCAAGTTAAAGCAAATACACACATACACACACACAAATATAAAATGTACTACAGTCACAAAACACACGAGAATTCATGGATTGAGGATCTATTAATCTATATTTAAAAACAAATAATTTAATGTGTGCTTTTTCACTTGGCTACGAAATGAGGGATTTTTTTTGTCTTTTATCTTAAATGTTAAAGAAGCACTTCATAAGAACTGTCTACCTATGTTTACAATTAAAATAAGGCAATATACTACTTCCTTGGTTTTTCCTGCTTCCTACTACTTCCTTTTTTTTCCTTGCATAGATATCGAGATATATATCGTATATCGAGATATAGCAAGCACATATCGAGATTTTTTTTTTTCCTCCATATCGCCCAGCCCTAGCTCAATATAGCGCCGAACGCGCGAGGGAAGCGGAGACACAGGATTACTATCGCAACAACACATCATCAGTATGGTAAAACTCACCTGTCTCACGACGGTCTAAACCCAGCTCACGTTCCCTTAGTGAGTGAACAATGCAACACTTGGTGAATTCTGCTTCACAATGATAGGAAGAGCCGACATCGAAGGATCAAAAAGCGACGTCGACACGGCGCGGGATGGAGCCGCGGCGCCCAGGCAGCGCCTCCTCCTCGGGCTGAGCACAGGGTGATTTAATCCTGGTCTAGTCCCGGTTTGGTCCGGGTCTGGACCTGATCCGGTCCTGGTTTAGACCTGGTCTAGACCTGGTTTAGTTCTGGTCTAGACCTGGAAGTCACATGGAAGCAGAGCCCGCCCCGCTCTTATTCCCGCTGAAAGAGCGTCTTTCTCGGCCTCTTAGCTCTAGCGCGGAATGCGCAAGGAGCGCGGAGACACGAGCAACGCGCTCCTCCAACGGCACTGCCATGTCCCGGGATAATCCTGGTTTAGTCCAGGTCCAGTCCAGGTTTAGACCTGGTTTAGTTCTGGTCTAGACCTGGTTTATTCCAATCAGGACGCAGGACACAGTGTTACACTATAAAAAAAAAAGTTACACTATAAAAAAAACAACCTTGGAACGGATCAGGCCTTTTCCATTGAAATAGCTACTCAACTTACGAAAAATTCACGTACGAAACCACTTCTGGAACGAATTAATTTCGTAAGGTGAGGTACCACTGTATGTACAATTCTGTGACTCTAGTCTAAACTCTTTAAGTACACTATTTTCTGTTCTATAATGTAGTTGTAAGAAGGTGGTCTGACCTTGTGTGTGTGCATTGTCACTGTGTTCATTCTGTGGCACGGACTTGTGAGTTCCCCTGACCGTGAACACTGACCTTTTGGTTAAAGAGCAAATTTAAATTTCCTGCAGTACAACAGGAACAGTATGGTTCATATTTCTGAATCAGTACAAATCAGTATGCAGCCTTTATGTGAAAATTAGCTCTCTTTATCAGAGGAGTTGGTTACGTACACAAGACACTTCAAGGCAGAAATCAGCCAATCAGACTGCTCTTTTCCTGGTAACTGCAGTCTATTTGTGATTTTACATACATATATTCTAACTATGTAGAACTATAACTTTTCTGTTAGGGGCTACTCTTCATGGAGATTTATTACAGTATAACATTTAAAGGGCCCATATCACACATCTACAAATCCTGCATATTTAGGAAAAAAACACTGAAAACACTCTGTTCCACCTCGTGATGTCATGTGGTATTTCTTTTAAACTTCATACACCTTCACTAGAACCATTTGGATAATTTCAGCCCTAGAACTGCCAGTCTCTAATGAACTAAATGTAAGAGGTAGCTGTTAACTTGAAAACTACAACTCCATGACATTGCATGCTTTTGAGCTTTGTAGATGGATACAGACTGATAATGCAGGATTACTCAAACATGTGTGAATGAAACAAAACAAAACTCCAGGTATCGTATTGAGGAGGTAAGCATATTAACATGACTTAAATCACACAAACGTAAAATCTGTGTAATAATAAGTTACTATCTAGCATTTATTCATTTCAGCATTTATTTAAATTACAACTGCAAAAGCATGCATTTTTACTGTGAGCGGGATCGCCTCTTCACAGACCTGATTAGCAGCAACTTGAAATAATGTATGTGGTAAAAGAGAAGGTCATGATTTATATACTCGAGAAACATATTGCCTCCATTGCTCATCCAGGAGTCCTATCTATGTAGTGTCTTTGATCATCAGTAGCCCCAGTGGCAGTTTGCTATGTCCGATTCATTCCGATGGACATTTCAGTGTTTGTGCCTGTCGTAGAAAGAGACAGAGGGCTTCATGATGGATGCTGTTTTGGGCCGGTGCTGTCCAGAGTGGGTCAGACCAGGCCATGTCAGCCAAAAGGCCAGTGGATGATTCACAGCCCCTTCTTCCTACAAACTCCTTGATAATGGATCAAAGAGGAAATGGAGCAGGGGAATTGTGGAAGAGGGAGATAGCTGAAAATAATGACGGATCAGAGGGACAAAAGAAAGATTTTGAAAAGAAAGTATTGAAACTGAATAAGTAGGAGCTGCCAAATATTTACCACCGCACTAAATCACACACTCTGTAACCTTAGCATCCCAAAAGTCTGCAGACTCTCAGAGGAGCATAAAAAAGAGCATTTCAATTCAGCTCATTAATACAAACCTGACATTTAGGCAGTGAGGAGGCGGCAGGGGAGGTGAGGCCACTCATAGATTTTGTGACTTCATTTTGAATGATTAGTTATAACAGGCCAGGGTCCAAATGTCACCCCTGTCGAGATTAGAGCCTCTGTTTGATCTGTATGCATCTGGCATTTAGTCTTTTGCCACTCATAACACTTTATTTTAGAGTGGTCAGTCATGTCAATCATAGTCTTAAGATGTGCATGTGGGGAATTTTAATATAAGACATGCTAAAAGTACACCTCAGGGTTGTCGCTTTCACTGCTACAAATTTCCAATAGAAAAGAGCGTTGTCAAAAGTAAATCCGGTACAAAACTAGATACTCATTTGGGAAAGTATCAATGCTAAAAAAAAAAAAAAAAAAGTCATATGACAGAAATTAATGCTTATGAACCCACTATGGGACATCCCTGCACAGATATAAGGCCAGATATGAAAGAAAGTACTATGATTTAATGTTGAAAATGACATTCTATTGCTTAATGAAGAGTGTTATTATCATTGTGGAATCAGAATCTGTATTGAGTATCAAGTCTATTCCTTAGTACTGAAATTGAGCTTGACATTTTAGTATCATAACAAAACTAGTAGCAAACCATTTTTACTATTACAGATTTTAAAATCCACCTGCTTGTCTCAGTTGAGATGTAATTGCTTGGCCCGGAACATATTTTCATTAAATGTTTCCACAGAGACAAGCAGCTGACTCCACCTACGCCAAATTACAGGTTAGAATTGTGGAGAGGTAATAATAAATGGCATTTTTAGTAGTTAAAACACAAATCAAGGAATGCAAGGTGTATAATAAGTTACATAGTTTACTTTTGGGGCTCAGTGCTCTATTAAAACTCCAGTTTTATAATTATTCAAAAGTCTCACCGTGACTATATGATATGATGTTGTAATTTTACTTATTGTCTTTTACTTTTAGTATTGCATTGGTTCCCCATTAATAAGAGACTATGGTGCCCTCTCATAGTCTAGTATTTGTTTCCATAGTAAAACAAATTATGATACAGTACTTGATGCTTGCAGTATTGTTTCTGATATATAAATGTCTGATAGATTTCTGATATATAAATGTCCTTTTGCATGAAATAAAATAATTCATATATGGATTGCTTGTGCCATGATAATAAACCATGGCAAATACTGGTATTGGACCCCTCTTATTTGAGCTAGACCAGCCTCTGCTACATGCTAGCGGCTCTGCTAGTGCAGTGCCCTCTATGGGGGTCACAATCTAATGATTACGAGCCAATGGTGATTTATGGGACGTCATTCCCCTCCTGTCATTGTCATGGATCATTTGTTTTGACACGTTAACTGTTGTGTGCTCTCTGAGTGTTAGGCCTCATCTGATTTAACTACACAAACAAAAGCACTTCTATATCCTTATTACTTTAATGTTTATTTATTTTAAAACAACAGTCTCATAAATCCATTGTTTCTTCTCCAGTAGACACAGCAATACAATTTCCCCTTTGCTTTGTCCCCTGCATTCACACACCACCTTTGATTTTTCCTCTGTGTTGGTAATTCTCATTTTGTACGCATCAATTAACCAGAAAATTGCACATTCCCTCTGTTTCTAGTATTCATAGTGTTCATGTAAAATGGGCCACACTTTGTTATGTACACAGACTCTGGGCTCACACAACAGATGATCAGATTTACATAGTTCCACATAAACACATGGTTGCTCATATCAAATGTGAAGAAGTGATGGCTGACCTTTTGAGTAGATTAGTACTTTCAGATGTTTATGTGAGAAAATGCACACTGTCTTGCCCTGCAGTGCACATCCCTTGGTATTTTTATGCATATTTTACAATACAGTATTATTTCTATTAGCTTCAATGGCAAGACACAACAACAAGCTAATATCGGTTATTGAAGTTGATTACTGAAGTTGTACTTTGTAGGTAGAATGGAGTAATATGTATGCAGATGTTTAAAGCAAACTCAAGCAGTATATTTAATAGTAATTTCAAAAGGGGAAAATGTTGTTTACATTGTTACCACTATTTAATCAACTCTTACTAGATTCTATTGTCCTTTATAGTCTGAGATTAGGATTTTTTTTAACTCCCATATTAAAGGGTCCATATTACGCTATTTTCTGATCTATGTTATACTGTTGTTTCCTCATCAAAATAAACCAGGAGCTGGAGTGTTTTGTTTCATTCAGACATGTTTAACAGACAAACCCTGCTGAATACTTTTTTCAAACTGAAAACACCTTGTGATGTCATGTGTTAATACAGGAAGGGCTCCACTGTGTTTTTAAACTCCAATCCACTAGAATCATACTCCAGGTATGTTTTGAGGTTCCAAGATTCCAACATGACTAAAAGTCTACAGGAGTCAATTTTACGTAATAGAACCTTAATGTCAATGGAAGGGCATCTGGTGTAAACATTCTGTGCTTCTACATCTCATTAAAGAACACAGTGTTATTCTTGTAATCTTGCTGTAGTTAGGATGTTTGACAATCCAAATGTGATGACAAATAAGAGTCTCTCAAATGGGTGATTATTAGTAAGAATGTATTGTAATGTGACAGTAATACAAACAACATTTATAATGTGAGAATGATGTGTCTCATTGCAGTCAGTTGAAACTCTGTTCTGGTTTTCTTTGAAGCATTTATTGACAAAGTGAGAACATAGAAAAAAAAAAAAGAAAATTGAAAAATAAAAGTGGAATTTTCACGAGGGACCATGAAAATGAATGGCAGCTAGGTGGAGATATTGAACACGCAAAGAATATTTTTGGTTGAAAACATGGGCATCAGCTCCGTTTGATTGAAAGTGAAGGATTTTGAGTTAAGGCTGAAAATGACACACAGACTGTTTTTCCAAATGAATGAATCAATACAAATGAAGGCCCTTTCTTATGGCTCTTCGCTAATGCTACAGGTCAAAGGGCATTGCCATCAGGGCCCCAGTTTAGCAATAACCTCCATTGTTTTTTGCAGCAGTTATCAAGAGATAACTTTTTGTGCATCTTTCTTAACAGTGTGTCATCACAGTGGGGTAATTTCAGTCAAAAAACAGTTGCCGTCAGAGGAATGAAATAAACAAGCAGGAGAGTGGAGTGAATGAGAGCCTGAGGACAGAGGAGACACAGGAGTGGGCAGACTGATGAGGAAGTACAGTGAGACCAGATACAAAGGCATCCACCATTATCCTCCTGGCGTGTTTTTCCAGCTAAAGATATGCATAATCCCATTATTGTTTGCATATTTTTACCTATTAGCATTATTTAATGTTTCCTGTTTGGCAGTTGTGTGGTAAAAGCCTAGCATGAATGTGGGTGTGCACTAGACTGTAGCAACAGTTGTGCCTATGGCCTGTTGGAGCTGTTTGAAATTGTTTTAGTCTTTTAGTTTATTAAGAAATGTTGCTATATCTTGTGTGTGAACAGTGTTTTGCTAATAGCTTAACTAAACAAAATAAGACCATTATGACAATGATGGCCACTTAAGAAGATAAAATACAACTGCTAAAATGCTATAAGCAACTGTGTTAATTCAAATACCTTTGCTCTACTCAACATTCAAATTATTGGTTTGGCTACAGATTTTGTGTTTTTCTTGAATAACTCTTGTTGGCATAGTAACACCAACCCAGAAATAATTGTGCTGCGTTCCAGTTGTCCTCAGAGGGTGGACCTTGGAGTTCCAGATGTTCCAGATTGCTTTTGTTGCCATTATGTCATTTTTTTTTTTATCTTTTATTATTACAAGGTACATATATTAACACCACAATAACATTCGCAAAGCACTCAGAAGACACATTGGGGGATGTTGGCACAGGAATAAACACCACAAGGGCACAAGGGCTAAGAGAAACAGGGGAAGTGTAGAGGACCAAAGATGTAAGATAAGTTAGCATAACAAAGCATAACATTGTAATCATAACTTCAGAGGCTCAGTGGCTTTGCAGCATTACACAGATAGCAGATGGATCATGTTGGCCAACTAAAGGTGCTCCAAATACTCAAAAAAATATTTTTTGTCCTACCACAGGTAATGTTCCAGTTGTCCTATGGCATACCATGTTAGATATTCTCACTTTTGAAATTTGTTGTTTCAGCATTGCAATTTTAGGACAGGGCTGTTCCAATCTAAATGTACAAGTTGTAACAAGTCCTGACATAATTGGGTAAAATCTGACCTACAAGGACAACTGGAACGCAAATGGTTCACCAACTTTTTTGATTGGAATGAATGTGTAGAAGGAAAGGAGGATTCAGACCCTGTAGTGGGGGCAGAGGTTGTCTCATTCACATCTGTGCCAGAAAAGTGAGCCCTAAACCAACTCCTGTCCATCATGGATAACCCACAGCACCCCTCGCACAGTACTCACCAAACAGGAGAGCACCTTAGGGTTCTTCCACAGAGACTGTGGAAGTAGTTTGTCCCATATGCCATAGCGCTGTACAACGCATCCCTATAGCTGATGAGTGCAAGAGGATGGACTGTTCTATGTTGCTACTGCTGAACTTTGAATTTCCTTTGGGATCAATAAAATATTAGTATCTATTTATTGATCTCTCTCTCTCGCATTAACACCCAAGCCAAGCTATAGGCATAAAGCATTGTGATATTTGTGATATTCTAAGGTGTTGTAGAACTAGCGTTCACTGTAGCCATGTTAAAACCACTCACCTTATCACTTCATCTGACCTTTATCCTTCTGAAATCTTGAATGTTAATTGTCATCTGTATGCATGCATGATTATGGAAATGTGGACAGCCTGGCACAGTTTAATATTCAAATATACGGTGTGTGCTCAGACGTGTCAGTTTATACGACCGCTCCTCTTCATAACCTTGGACTCCTCTTTGCTGCTATGTCACATCAGATGAGCGATGCCATCTCTGATCCGCTTCCACACTGTATCCTTATGTATGCTCGGTGGGCGTTTGGTCCGTCTCACTCTACAATATGGAGACAAGTAACCCGAACCTTAAACAGTATAGATGTCCTTGATTCTGAAGGCAGTAACACACACTTGCTTTTTCATGTGAAAAAAAAAAAAAAAAATCTGTCATATAATAACTGATAGTAAGTGTGTTTATGTAGTATTAAAGATATTAGCTATGTCATGTGTTCTGTTTTTAAAACTGCACTATTTTCACTACAAAACCTGTTATTCCACTGCTTTGCCTGGAATGTTCCACAGTATGTCATTAAACTTGTCTGTTTCCACAGAGACACGCAAGTTGTGTCACCTGGCAAGTCAGATGTGTGAGCAGACAAGCCCTCTCACTGTACTAATGCATGTTTGTGGTAAGGTAATGCCATTCTGTGATGGCATGCCACTGTAATGGCTTGTGAATGTATTTCATATATGTCTATACGAAACATGCTTACCTGGTATAATACACCTTAACTTCTTCTCCTTGGCTGCTTTGCCTCTCGTGTTCTTTCATCCTTCGCTCAGTTTTTCCCGCTCTGCCTTTCCTTTACGGTCCTGTGTTGCTTCTGAAGCATACGACCTCTGTAACTTTATTCCCCCGGTCGCAGGGGACATTAGCCGGCACGGGTCAATGAATATTGATGAGGTGGTTGGGAGTTCAGTCAGTAAAGGCCGCAGACGCCACTGAGGCACATCCCACTAGCTCTTCACACTCTACACTTCTATCCTATATTCCAACATGACCGACACCATCCGCCCACTCGTCCTCTTCATCTCTCTCAGGTCAAAGACTCAGATAGTTGTCCATTCATGGAGAAGATTATCTGTTGACAGTGGCAAATGTTCACTGGTGTTTGTTGAACATCCTGTACAAATTTTTCATTGACGTCACCCATGTCTCAGGAGTCATGTTATGTTGAGTGGTTTCCAGGTTGCAGTGTCATGTTTTGATTTTCTATTCCTCTTGCAGACTTCACAGGCACAGCGATTAGCCATCAATTAGATGACAGCCATGACAGGCGAGCTAAAAGACTGCTATAAAAGAGTGTGTGCTGTCAAGGATCGCCTTTTCTGCTTCATTAATGCATTTAATTGACAGTGATATTTATACACTCTCAGATATTTTTACTGTAATATAATTTTCACTATTCATGATATAACCATAGCCTAGATCTTTATATGGATTATTTTTGTTCCTGTTGTCCATTCACTTGTGTCAGGAAAGCTCTTTTATTAGTCTATGAGCTCTTGAGAGGTTAGAATTTACAAATTTTAAGTTATGACAATCCAGGTTTTCATGAGATGTTGAAAAAAATATAGAAATGGGATAAGAAGTGAACTGTACTTTGTTCTTACCTAAATTTCATTTTTTTTGCAATTAGCACCATGGACAGCATCAATTGACTTGAATTAGACTTACTTTGACTTAGACAAACTTTATTGATCCACAAAGGAAATTATTTGGACACAGTAGCTCACACATCACAATATAACAAACAGCGAAATTATGAATGGTAATAATTTCAAAATAGGTAGCAAAAATAGCAAGAGACTGGCATCAAATGACTGCATTTATTTACGAACTTCTCTGTAGCTAGCATACACATGTATGTACTATTCACTTAAACTTCAAACTTTCTTTTCTCTAAGTGGTCTCTTCAAACATTTGTTTCTTTTGTTGGAAAGTAGTAAAATGTGTCAGTGTACATTTATAAGATGGATCATACCAGCCATGTTCCATTACTTTTGGGGATTTTGGACTGAAAGACCATATTCCTATAGGCCATGACTTTTAAAACAAAAAGTACTTTTCATTTTTATACTTTGTGTGAAAACTATATGCAGTATTTGATGATACAGTTTAGTTTTACTCTTGGATTTTTTTTTTTTGGTTGTGATTACTTCATAAATTGCAGATGCTATAAATCTGTTATGCAAAGATTCCCAATATTTTGACAGTATAAACACCCTAGCGTTGAGGGAACACTTTTAGGAGCAGGTGGTAAATGACAAAAGAAAAAATATCTGCCTAAGCTAATAAATTTGTGGTAACAGGCAATTGTTACTGTCACGCTGCAGAAATTTTCTCATACACTGACTCTATAGAATATGAAGCTACATTATAAAAGCCTTGTAGAAACCCTGTGAGTAAGACCAAAGATGATTAATGGACAAGATACATAACCAAGCTAAAACATTGACAATACTGGCGTGTTTTTGCTTAGCATTGGCAAAAAGAGTTAATTGAATGCATATATTAGCCTGGAAAAGTGCATGTGAAGGGCTGTTATGAATGATTGATCACACACTTTACATTAATATAATATTGTATACATATTTTTGCAACTGTTACAAATGCTGGCCGTATTCAGCAGAGATGATAGCCTGCAGTCAGATTAGGATTGGAGTCTAGGCAGTGATGTTTGAAGTGCCTCTTTAGGCTTCACATGCAAATGAGAGCTGCAAAATATGACTTTTTTTTGTTAGAGGCTGCTCTTAAAATCTCTGCAATAATAAACAATGTCCACTTACCACCATTATTAAATACAATTAATAGATTCCTCATTAGTTTACAATATGCTATCTCTCACTGCATTTGGTTGACGTAACAACCAAATGCTAGTATTATGCAATTAAGCTTTGAACATTTGAAATGCGTAATTATGTAAAGCTTCACCAGTAGCGAAATGGACATGTCTACTGCAACTTAAAATGGCAAATGTGTTTAATGAGGGCTTTTGCTGCATCTGTAAACTTTTATAAGCATCCTCCTAATTTGCAGAGACTAGCAGAAGCTTTGATTTTTGAGGTTTTTGCATTAATTTAATGTAATTATTTATCTTTATTCATACAGGGAGTACAAGCCAATAAGTACCAGAGAGAGTACCAGACAAACAAAACGCTTAACTGCATAGGTCCATTTAAAACATTAAAAACAGATGCAAATATGACAGTAAATGTTTATGATGAGATTATTAAACTGCAGTAGTGGTACCAATGTAGTCAGTTTTGCATTTCCTTGAAATGTATTCCAATTTTGGGAATCAAAATAATAGATTTCCCATTTCAGTTCTAGTGCAGCCAGTAGACAGCAGACATTCATGAGCTTTTGTATTAAAAGTTCCCATATTAACTTGGATAATTTAGAAGTGTAATTTTGGTGTGTTTTGTAGTAAAGTCCCAATAAGGATATGAAATGGTATCTCCTAGTGAAGATAAACCAAGCACCATGGACAGCGACACCACACGCAGGCTTACTATTAGAGATCGAACCCCCTTTTTAGGACAAACCTATAGAGCTGTGTAGTCACATTTTGTGCTACTATCTCTTTGCACTAAAGTGTTAAAATAAACCTTTGTGTGTACTTTTCACTTTTTTATATCATATCAATATATCGGTCTCTACATCAGTTACAAGCAAATTAGACATAAACTATGTCTTGTTTTATTTGGAGAGGCAATTGTCATTTTGTGATTTTACCTGATATTGTAAAGACTTTAATTGAGTTTGTTGGCTTTATTGGACAAATCAGGATTGGACAAATGTGGGGTGGAGACTGGGCGATTGTCTGAGCCAGAAATCAGTTTTACAGTACCGCTCTGTGACCTAACCCTATCTGTAATTTGCATACATATATTTCTGGGTTTTAGGTCAGGAAAAAATCTATACAGTACTACAAACTGCAGTACTACAAACATACTTTTGGACCAGAAATGTTTATGTTAACTTCTTCAAAAATGCCTATTCCATACATTCCACTGAGAAACCATCTAAGCTTAGCCAAGTGGTTTAATGTTTACCTATGCACATTTACTGTCTGCAGGGGCATTTCTCATTTATTGGGTTTGTGTCTAAAATTATCTGTTACCTTCAAGTGTCGCCCATGTGGTGAAAGCATCTCACATTTCAAACTGGGCTTTGATCTGCCAGAATATTTATTCAGTTTTCAGTTTATTCCTTTAGCAAAGCAGACGGCGTTTGGAGGAAATGACTTCACATGAATTTAGTGAAGATGTGTTGCAGCTACATATATCTGAAGCGCATTAATGGTGTGAATGTGAGATTTGTAGAATACAGATTTTTGTACTACTACTACTACAAAAAAAAAAAAAAACACCAATAATGCAAAATAATTTGTTGTACATTGTTTAAAGATACATTGTGTAATTTTTGGTGGGCCCTTTCCCAACAACAATTTGCATTTAGGTCAGTCTGGCCTTCTTAGCTCAGAGAGGTAACACCTTTACATTAGTCGAGTTTGAGTAGAGGTCAGGATGATCAAACATCTGACATGTGAAATTAAACAGCAGACATGTAAATGGCAAACTCAAAAGCATTAGGCAAAGAGTGTGGCTTATAACACTCCTTACAGTGTATCTTGGACAACAGAAAAACACACATAATACTCAAATTTCCACCACAAACTCTTAAGAACTGGCAGACCCAATAATTTTTTATAAATCATTAGTGGGCCCGCAATTGATTACCTGTTGCATTCAATATTTGAAAAAATTACTTTGAAAAGGGGAAAAAGGGGGTAAAAATACTTATAGATTTCCACTTTCTCCGTCTTATGCAGTTTCATTATCATATTGTGAGACTGAGTTGGTCCACACTGCAGTTTTTAATCAGAGCGGAGATGCCCTGTCTGACTGCACAAGCTGATTCTGGGCCAAAGTAAAGCAGGAGTTGTAATTGCTGTCGACCTACAGCTTGGGACTGCCCCTATTGCAAACTTATGAAGAGTTGACATTGCTAGAGGCTATTATTTTCTCTTGGCTGTTTCTCCAGACAGTAAGTGAAAGTAAAGTGCATAATAATAAGTGCTTGAACAGTTGTATTCTTATCCACTGAAGCTGGCTATGGCCGCTGATCTACAGTAAAACCATCACTCATCCACAGTCGAAGTTGTAGCAGTATTCACTTTTTCTATAGAATTTCTTTGCTCTTGGCTAACCTGTTTATTAAATATGCTTCAATATAGTTTTACTTATTTACTTTACTTTTTTTTTTATTTTATTTTTTAACTTTTTTCCATGATTTTTTACATTTTAGATTCTCACTGAAGGTATGAATGAATTAACACATATAAAATAGCTCTAAACTTGTTTTATATTAACATTTAAAGATCCCATGACATGGTACTTCTTGATGCTTTTATATGGCGCCTTAATGGTTCCTTAATACTGTAAATGAATCCTTCTTCAAAATCAAGCCTCAGTGCATGAGATATGACTCTGATTGTCTTCATGAGGCTAAATATGTCTCTCAAACGCTTTATTCTGGGCGTTGTTGCTTGAATGCAAATGAGGAGGACAGAGACAGGCCAGTGCAGCGGGTGGGGGTGTGGCCAATACGCCGCTTTTTCCTCATTTAGTGGTGCGCTGGCCCCCACAGGAAGATATGAGAAGCGTTCCATGAAAAAAAACACTATTTCCACAGAAAAAAAATTAAACCACTGCTGTTTCAGAGGTTCGGAGGCTCGGATAAAGGACATCTGAGCCTGGAAACACTCTCACTTGTCTCCAGGCAAATAAGACATCCAGATGGGGGGGTGGAAACCTTTCCGCGAGTGTGACGTCAGAAAGTTCCCTTGTTCAGAATCGCCCGTTTGGACTGTCTTTTTTTCAAATGCAGAAAAGGACCGCAAATGCTCAGTTTACACATTTTTGGGGGGGGGGCTCTAAACAGGGTAGGGGAGCTCACATTAACGTTCAAAAACCTCAGAAAGTGAAAATGGCGTGATTTCATGGCATGGGACTTTTAAAAATAGTCACCTTTTGCTTTGAATGCTGGTTTGCGCTTTTGTCATTTCTCAACCATGACACGACATACCGGTGAAGTGAAAAAACATTCCATAAGCTCACTGAGAGAAGGCCAAGGATTTGCAGTGCAAAGTGTGGCTACTTTGAGGATTTGAATATAAAATAAAAAGATATTTAATGTTTTTTTTTTTCTTGTTTTTCTCTTGTTTTTTTCTTGATATATTTGATGTCTTCTATATGTATATAAAAAGTAGAAAGTATTAAACATATAGGGGAAATAAAAATGAGAATGAGAAGGTGTGTCCAAACTTTCGACTGGTTGTTCCCATCATTTCCTTAAAGGTCCCATGGCATGAAATTTTCACTTTCTGAGGTTTTTGAACGTTAATGTGAGCTCCCCTACCCTGTTTAGCCCCCCCCCCCCCATGGCTAAAAGTTGCGAAATGTCTAAACTGAGCATTTGCGGTCCTTTTCTGCGTTACACAAAAACAGTGTTCAAACGGGCGAGTTCGGACAAGGCACCTTATTGACGTCAGATCGGCAAATGCAGCTCCAGCCCCTCCCTCTGTCTCCGCTCAGCGTCCCTGTATATCCCGCCCATAGAGTTTGGACTGTGAATGCGCTACGCAATGCGAAATGCGTTTTTTTATTTGCCTGGAGGCACGTCCGAGTGTTTCTAGGCTCGGAAGTCCTTTATCTGAGCCTCTGGACCTTTGAACAGCAGTGGTTTAATTTTATTTTATGTGGAAATGTGTTTTTTTTTCAGTGGAACGCTTGAAATCTCTCCCTCCGTGCAAAAACAAGGAAATGGATCAGCTGAGAGCTAGAGCCGAGAGCGGAGACTTTGGCCACCCCCCCACCCTCCTTTTTTCTCCTCATTTGCATTCAAGCAACAACTCCCATTATGACCTGTTCTGAGGGAGAAAAATTACTCTTTCTCATCTTATCTCTGTTTCTCATGCACTGAGTGTTGATTTTGAAGGAGGATTCAGTTACAGTATTAGGGAACCATTAAGGAGCCATATAAAAGCATCAAGAAGTACCATGTCATGGGATCTTTAATGTCTCTACCCACTCTTCACCCTATATCATGCCAACATCTGTAACATACAATAGAGCCTACAGGTTAAAAAAATCTAAACTGTAATTTGTCAGATAAAGCTTGAGTTTATCCAATATAATACTGTCAAATGTGTTGCATTTGAATTACCAATGAACTGCAGTATAGTTTTGTGGGGGTTGAAGATAGCAATTACACTATCTTTGAGTTGCATTTTCCCCTTTATCAACATTTGCTTAAAATTATAATTTGTTTTGACAAGTGTTAGAATCCTGAGACTCAAATTTGGCAGAAATGGTGTTTATTTTCCCAACATCACAACAAAATTACGGCAATCTGCTATCTACGGCGTGATGTTTTTGTTATTAAAATATGTCTCAATTAAGGCTGAGTTCGGATCTGCATAACTGATGTATAAATAATTACAGGTTCAGAATTACTTTGGCCAAGCTCTGTGTTTTGTATTCACTGAAAATATGGATTGTTTTTGAGAGAGAAATTAATCACCAGGTCTTGCTTTGCCACACATGGAGTTAGCATGTGTGTTATTGTAGCATGAAGGCCACCACTTCATATTGAGCCCATGTTGTCCTACAAAGCTATAACGCCTCATGTAATTTCATAAAACGTCAACAAACTGCACCAAAAGGAAAAACATAATTTGTACGTTTTAAGATGCATTTGAATGCTCCGCATGTTTTACCTTGTAACATTACAAACGCTACGTGGTAACTGCTAGTTGTCATGTTTCATTTAGCCCAGGTGGAGTCCACTCTTCTTCCTTAATTTACCATTTTCTTCCCCTTGCTTTTGAATCATTGCAGTAAAAGATTCCAGATTTCAGCGGTGTTGCTTGTAGCATGTGGTGTGCAGAGTGTGTGTGTGTGTGTGCGTGCGTGCGCGCGTGCGCGTGCGTGCATGCGTGTGTGTGTGTGTGTCCGCTCGGGGCTCAGTGGCAGTGCAGTTGTTTCATATTGTATCCCACTGTTTGTTGACCCCTCTGTGTTAGCAGCTGCATCTGGAACATATGAGTCTTCTGTGTTTGCTGAGTCTCTTTGAACCTGCTGCTATGAGGTCTGTGCATGCAACATTATTTTCCATTTTGTCCAGTTTTGCTTTAGTATTTAAAGGTCCACGTCTGAAAAGTGTTTTAAGTCTTGTCTTAAGACCCACTTTTACTCTCTGGCTTTTAGCACTGCGTGCATAGTGTGGTCCTTTGTTGTATTGTTTTGTTTTATTGGTCCGAGCCAGTAACAGGGGCTACTGTTCTTCACCACTTTCTTCTTTTTTTTTCCTCTCAGTAGGAAATCACATTTTTCACCCCCTGAACATGGACGAAAAATCTCCAAACCAGGTATGGGATTGACCAGCCAAACCAAAAATGTGATAAAATTGCCATTGTGACAATGTCTGAAGTGACCTGACTCAACAGCGCTGCTTAGAAGTGGACATTAATGCGAGTGGGGACAAGAAAAAGTTGGCGTAAGCCAAAGCGAAATTCGGAACAGTGATAGAGAACAATAAGACAAGCCAAAAGTTGAATTGGCACATGGCTCTTTGTTGAACAGGAAGTTGGCCATATTGGATCAAAAATTTGCCACTGCTTTGACTGCGTATTTGTAAAACGCATCTAGTCCCTGGTTTTTGTGACGCACGTGTTCACTTTTTTTCTTCACTTCTTCTTCCTTCTTTCATTTACTACAAGCAAAAAAATATATTATGGACATGGGGCATTTTTCACATTTGGCCAGCAGGAGCGCAAAGACCCCTAAACATTTAAAAGTGCACCGTGTAATTTTGCTGATGGAGGATCTATAGGCCTGGGTACAAAAAAATCGTACACGCACAAGCTTAGTCCGATCATACTGAAATTTGAATCACTATTGCGTGATTTCAGTGTGATAATACACTATAAAGCATATGAAAAGTGTATAGTGTAGCCCTACCATTCAATGAAACACCGACATTATCTGAATTGTACCGAGTTTGGGGATTAAATTCTATGAATCACAAGCAAAATATATATATATATTACAGACATGGGGCAGTTTTCACACTGGCCAGCAGGGGTGCAAAGACTCCTAAAAAACATTTAAAGGTGCGCTGGGTAATTGTGCTGATGGAGGGTCTCATTGCTGTTTTAATTGATTTGAATGTTTATTTGATTGATTTATTCCTATGGGTCTATTTTGCCATTTTATTTGTTTTTACTCCATTATTTGTATTGTACTAAATGTAGGGTTTTTTTTCTTTCTGTGTATCGCTTTGGAAAGAGTCTTTGTTTATAAAAAATGTTATAGAAATAAAGTGGATTGGATTAGATAGGTAACTCTGCCACATGGAGATGTTATTGCTTTGCTATGGATGTTCCACAGTATGGCTTTAAACATATTAATCTTTCCTTTTGTCAAATTGCAGACGTGAAAAACATATTCTTACTGTGATCTGGATGAATGTTTAACCATTATTGTAGTACAGTACATGCTTGAGTAACACATTAAGCCAAAAAATGACATTTAAATTTTAAATGACATATTTGAAGTCACCACTTAAACATGCATGTGCCACTCAAAAATATTTTTGTCTTTGCCAAAGGGTACATATAAATAACTGATACAATTAAAATAGTATTAAAATAGTCTCACAGTCATTTTTATCAGAGCTGGAACCTCATTCCACTCAAATGTGTCATTCCTCTTCTTGTTCCTCTTGTGTAGTTTTTTCCTGAGCAGGTGTTGACCGCCCCAAACTCAGTGTCTGTAATGGCACAGTGACACATCACACTGCTGCTCTCACATGTAATACTTGTATGAGATCACAAACCCCTGAGCGACAGGGCAAAGAATCAAAATACCATCTGTTTATATCCATAGACTGAAGAGATAAATGAGTCATATACACCATATCCAAACCAGGGCCAAAAACAGGTCTAAACCAGGTCTTCAGTACATTATGATCTCTATGTAAGGTCTAAAGTAAAGTTTTCACGCGTCTAAAGTAAACTAAACTGTTTGGCAGTGGTTACAGTGCTCGTTGTTCATCTCAAAGATTCGTCCCCACTCAGACTAGTTCTTTCTGCCATGTCCTAGGGCAAAACAATTCACCCACTTTGCCTATACATGTTCAGAAGTAGCTAATAATCAGTGTAAAGTGAATGAACAATGCATCAACAATTGCTATATAAGACTAATACATTGTTAGGATTTTGCCTGCACCAGGTAGAATCTTGATGCAGCTATTTCTGTGTACCGTCACCACAGAAGCACTGGTCTAAACAGCCTAAACAGTTACAATTGCCTCCCTTTTAACAAACTGCTTCTGTGGCCTTTGGTATGGGAATAGCTAAAGGTAATGAAGACTGTTGTTGAGTGTTTTGAGCGGGACGACTGGAACAGAAAGCTAATAGATTACACTAAAGAGCGGGAAGCCATTGCGGATAGGCTTATAAATAGTCTGGAGGGGGACTGATAGGTAGCCACTCTGAGAGTGTATATTCAGATGGGCTGAGTGACTGAGAACCCCACTGTCTGATCGAATTTGTCAGTGGCCCAGATGGATGTGGTGCTAGCGGCTGTTACTCTTACCTCCTCCCCTCCTTCTTAGCTCCTTTGTTCTTTCCTTATAGTTCCTTCTTCCTAGTTCCTTCCTCATAGCCCCTTCTTCCTAGTCCTTTCTTCCTAGCTCCTTCTTCCTAGCTCCTCCCTCTTAGCTCCTAGCTCCTTCTTCCTGGCTCCTTCCACCTAGTTCCTCCCTCCTAGCTTCTTCTTCTTAACTCCTTCCTCCTTTGTCCTAGCTCCTTCTTCCTTCACCCTAGCTCCTTCCTTCTAGCTCCTAGCTCCTCTCTCCTTCGTCCTAGCTCATCCCCCCTAACTCCTTCGTCCTAGTTCCCTTCTCCTTGCTGCTTCCTCCTTTGTCCTAGCCCCTCCCTCCTTCATCCCAGCTCCTCCCTCGCAGTTCCCCTACACTGCCCTCATGGCCTTGTACTCTCTGGGTTTTGTACAGAACCACAGTGGAAATGCTCATTTTAATAGGTACATAATTAATTGCCATCCCTCCTTGTTAAGGAAATAAAAGCCGTGCTGCCTCACAGTAATTGGCTCTGATTTAATCTGGGTTTTAATGGAGGTGAGGTGAGGAGCTTGGGTGTTGTTTGGTGCAGGAAAAATTGGCAGGTTTGCAGTGTATGTAATGGAAATATAGTTTGCTTTCTGCACAACATTTCACACATGAATTGCATAGCTTGGAGAATTTAGCAAAAAATCTAAAAAAAAAATAAAAAAAAAAAGAAATTTGGCCGGCAAAAACAGTCAACTTTAGCTATTTTAACACTGCACATTCTCTAACTTCCTAACAGCAATGGTGAAATATGAACAGGTATGCCCAAAATATTTCAGGTGGTACTAATCAGAAATGTTTTAACACATTTGTGAAATTTCGGTGTAGCTTTGAGTAAAGATGTTTATTGGAGTACCAGATTTAGACTTCACAACTAAAATCTCAAATCTTTGAAAATTAAGCCTGATCATTATTTTCCTAATTATTTCAAATCAGCAGTTTGTCACATCAGTTATACTTATGGAAGTGGAACATTTTCAACAGCAATCTCTTTCTCTTTTTAACTTTTAACAAATCTCCCAGACCAAATGCAATAAATCCATTGAATTCTAATGGGAAAAGCTATTTAGTGCGTTTCTAAACTATGCGTTTCTGTTTAGCCCTCTTCAATATCTTTAAGTGCCACATTTTCCCATTGCAATCCCATTTGGGGTAAGCACTCCCACAATCACCCATTCCATATTTATTCCATACAACGCCAGTAAGAGTGCCTGAATATAGCCTCTAAGCGTTCAGTATTCACCCTTCATATCAGTAAAAGCAATAACAATGATGAACCAGCTTTGGGTTGCAGTTTACATTCACTGATGGATTTGAGAGCTTTAGATTGTGGCGCGGTGCTTTTTACGAGTAGTTAAGATTCCATTTCTGTTTCTCCCATGACCTCCATTTTGCAGAAGGTCCTGAAATCCAGCTTCACTCATTTATCGTCCCATCCCTCCATCACCGGAAGACATTTCTAAACGTGGTGTACTGGAGTGGTTGGATGTTTAATGTGCATATATTAAGGGTTCATCAAGGCAAATCACAACGGATCTGTCATCAGGGATTCATACAATGTGAATGGCGCTTAATGTTAGATAATGTCTACTGCGGCCTATTCACGAGACAAGATGCATTTTTCTGATTAATAATTTATTCTGAATGAACTTGGTGTAACCTAGAGTGCAAAGGGTCGACAGAGCCTGACTGTAAAAACTGAAAATAGCATCTTTTTGTGTGTTTTCCTGTAAAGAGTCATTTTGGCTTTTATGTGGTGTAAAATTTGGGCCTAGGAAAAAAAAAAAAACATAAATAAAATAAAATAATATTTGTTTGTCTTCAAAGATGTGCATGCCTGTCTTACATTTAACCAATTACCAAAAAACATGAAAAACATGCATTTTTACTGGTCACTTCTCCACAGATATAACCTGTAACTGTCCTGCTGACGTGACCTGCTTGCTTTCATAGAGGAGTCATTGTTGAGTCCATTGTTGGAAAGCAATAACATCTCTGTGGCTACAAGCAGGCGTTGCATCCTCCACCAGATAAGTTACATAGTGCACTTTTAAATAAATAAACCAAAAAAAAAAAGAAATAAAGAGTTTTATTCCACTCTCTGCTCCACTGGTAGCTAATAGCTGGTATTTGTAGGGGATGACATGCTATTCTTTTGGGTGATGGAGGTGCTTCTGTTGTCGTGGTGATGAGGTTGGGAGTGTTAAGATGCAGTAGTGCTGGTTGAGGCAGGTTCAGTGGTACTGTAACCAAGGTGTTTGATGGGCCAGAGGAGATTTTTAACCTGTCATGAGGTGGTGACAGCACTGCAAATGAGAAGTAGTCCCCCTGCTGATGTGGTGATGGCATAGATGGGAGAGGGGTCTGTAATCATACTCGCTGTGCTCAGATTGGGATGAAGTGAAAGTAGATGATCTCGTCTTCAGATGGTGATGAGGGGTTAGCTGCTATAGTGATGATGTGATACTTTTTGTGGGGATAGGTGACATGCTGTTAGCTCCAAGTGGTTATGGTTCAGTTGCGTTGGTTGCTGCGTTATTGGTTAAAGGCGACATATTCTGCAAATACAACTTTTATGAGCTTTTAACCATGTTATCACTGCTTATCACCCTCATCACTGCTTTACTCAGTTGTATTTTGATTGATCCATTTAGATCATTTTGATTTGAGGGGTCACAAAATATCTGTTCTCACCTACCCCCTTCCCCCGCTCCTTGTACTTAGTTGCAGACTTTGAGTCATACACATGAGGTTCTTGCTTCTAGAGACGTGGGGCCTATAAACTCTACAGATTTGAACAGGAAGAAAATCATCCCGTTTCTATTATCAAGCCATTTGACATTAATATTTGGTTTGCAATATAACTTAAATGTTGCATTTCAAGTGCTGGGAAAACAGCATAAAATGTCTAATTTAATGAAATTAGCTAGATATTTAGTTGACAAAGTAGTCAGGTGCCAGAATGTTTTGAAGTCAATGTAGTAGGAGTCGCAGTAGTGGGAGAATTTCATGCCAGTGATGAACTGTCTTGCCGTTGTAATGTAAAAGACATTTATTCAAAGTGTTTTTGTTATGGCATACCCAAAGCTGCCACCTCAGCAGCCACCAGTACAATATCTCATTTCCCCTGATTCCCTAAAATGATTTAATTGGATCTTCATTGTAATAAATGTTGCTCCACTCAAATTAAGTAGATATTTGGTGGATTTCAACATCCCACTGCAGCTAGGCTTATTTGTCTTTGTGCGTTATGCCCTGTGTGTATGCCCTGTGTGTACGCGTGTGTTTGTGTGTGTACGTGTGTGTACGTGTGTACGCACGCACGTGTGTTTGTGTGAGTGTGTGGGGGGGCTGTCTCTGCTGCAGCTATATACTCTGGCAGGTTAGAGAGCTTTCCCTTCAGAAATCAGCTGCTCTCTCAACTGTTAAATCACACTCCAACCAGTCTTTGAGGAGAAAATTAATTACTTTGCCTTCTCTGTCCCTCTGTCTGCATTATAGGCCTCCCTCATTCTTCACCATTTTCTGTTTTAAACTATTACATTTGCCTGCAAACTACTTTTCAGTGTTTTTGACATCGTGCTCCTAGATTTAATGTGTAAAGTTCAACCTTGTAAATGTGAATTGTTGGTCAGGAACATCTTGTGCGCAGACAGCGTGCTGCAGTCAAGATGCCAAGTATCTTTGTCATTATTATCAGGGTCATAGCCATTTTGAGATCAATGTGAACTGAATCTTTTAAGGAGGCAAAGTATGAACATGGAAAACTGACATGATCCACTTCTGAACGAAAGAGCGATTAAAGAGGTATTATACATATCGCTCCGTACCGCCACCATGTATACGGGCGCGATATTACAGTCTGTAGTTTTTCTAACGTTCCTGGCAGTTTAAAAAGCTTATGGAAAAACTACATCAGGTCACACAGCGTTAAAAAAATTATCGCCGTTAAAATTAGCTTGAGTTAACGCGATAATAACGCAATATTTTTGACAGCACTAATTATGAACTTTATTATTTAACTTTCTACCATGTTATCGCTGATTATATTTTGAAGGGGGAGTAACTTAATGTGGGGGGCAAAGGGACGGGAAAAGGAGGGGAGATGTTTATATGTTAATGTATTGTTTTTGGCATATATAGCCCCAGTTAAAGGTAACATGGTGATCTAAATACTAGTATGTTATTTGTTAGTACTCCATTGAAATAAAATACCCCCTTTAAACATGGATTTACCAATGTATATCTGTACTGAAAGCCAGTTTCTAGTTGTTGTAGATGTATAATTTCTGTAAAAGCACTGCTCAAATAGTCTAGTCAAATAAACTATTTTGGGTCATGGGTGCTTTGTGCACCCACACAGTTAGTTCCTAAGACACATTATAATAATTTAGTGTTCCAGATAATGAGTGAGTTGTCTAGTTTGGTGTAGAATTTTAAGTAAAAACTTTGAAAGCTATTATAGTCAAACAAGGGTCATGCCATGATGTGGTACACTCAGTTCTTAAAGGGTGATCTACCACTCCATTTCCTTCTGTCAGTTTCACAGATTTCAGGTCACATGTTGTTAGCACTAGCAGTCCAAGCAACAATCAAAATGTATAATTTTTAATACCAATGTATTCCTCTGTTTGTTTTCAGCTTTGGGGAAACACTGATGTTTTGATACATGTTGAAATAGATGCTAATACACCAGAGTGATACATGAATAGTTAACAAAGCTATGTTCTTTACAGTTCCAGATTGAAGATGTGGAGAATGAAGACAAAAGATACACCTTGTTCTTGGAGCTGCTTGGATCGGCCCAAAAGTGGGAGGACTTCCAGGTGATCATCGTCCTGCTCCAAGCCTGGCCCCCCATGATCAAAGACGACGTGTAAGTCCATTCACTTGGCTCTTCCACGTGTGTTCCTTTGTTGTGCAGCAGAAGGGGCCACCATTTGTTCCTCTGCCTCTGTTTACTCTTCATTAATGCCTGCTTCAAAAAAGGGACCCAGGGGTAAAATCATAACTATCTTCCGTTCACAGCAGTGGCTTCATTAACAATAGGGATACATTTACATTTTAATGACAAGTTTGGAGCTTTGTGGTTTTGTCTGGCAAAGGTTAGGATTGAACTATCTAATCACGGTGGGGCACATGTTGTACAGATCCTTTGAAAAGTTGGAGAAAGGATTCTTCACAACAGGCAAGAGGCTGGGGGCTTCCGACAGCAGCTGGAGCATTGGGAGCTGCCAGGATTATCGATAAGTGCCTAATGGTGTGATTGCTCCTCCGCTGCTCCATTGTTCTCTATTAAAAGTGTGCATCACTCGGGGGGAACTGCACGGCGCTGCTATCAGGAGTTAATCCTTCCAGCTCAATCAAAGCACACAGCATCAGGCAGCTTCGATCTGCAATTTAAAGTGTTTGTCTCAAGGAGGAGAGGGGAGATGGGCACAGGCACATATCTGCATACTGTGAAACTCAGCTTTGAGCCTGGGCTCCATCTGTGGCAGGGACAGGGTCTTGGAAAAAGTTATGTACTGCATATCTTTATGATATAAAATATGATATGATTTGAAATTCGATATGCATTTGATGACTATGCAGTCAAACACTACAGTTAAATTGTAAAGCTCCCTGAACTTCTTTGCAGGTAACTGGTGTTAAATCTGCAGCACAGCTGACATACATATTTTTTTGTCAATTTGCTGCATTAAAAATTACACACACAGCTTTATTTTAACACTGCAATACCAAGAGAAAACTGCACTAAATGTAATACGGAGTTGTCTTAGAGGTCTGTGGTAAAAAACACACTGTGGGTATCTCAGTCCTGTGAAATAAGTCAGTTGTATAATTCAAACCCTCCCTTTATAGCAGTACATTTGTATACTGCAGTACAGTGCTCCATTCAAAAGTGCCTCTGTCTGTGCACTTTTGAATGGAGCAATGGGAGAGCTCGGATAACCACCTGTGGAATCCTGTCACTTCTCCACTGACTGAGAGCACAGCTGCGGAGTCATCGTCTCCACGGGAACCACTTTCTTTAGCCGAATTTAGTGTCTTTTTACACCTGAAAATGAAATAAAAGATTTTACCAATTTATATATTATTTGTATATTATTTAAGCAGATGCTGACTCAGGGTTAAATCATGCCTGGCTACTGTCTGTCAGGAGCAGATCTGTGTGAGACCACATGAGGCAGTATTATGAAGCCATAGTACTGATCCTTTTGTGAAGCCACATAAGCCCTGTCATAATTCTGAGCACGGTGAGGCTGGTTGGAACCCCGGGACACTGTTGGCCCCCTCACAGTCGCTCATATAGAGGAGCACAACACAGAGATGGGCACTGGTGACTAGCCCACAGAGGAACATAGGGCACACTGATGGAATCTTAAATGAAAAGTCTGCATTTCAAAGTTAGTTTGTGAGCAGCTATGGGCAATACTGAAGTTGTTGAGGATTTAGAAATGATTGACATTTGTGCAGTGTAGTAAAAATGTCCCTACTGCACAATACAAATCTAAACATGCTGTACTTAAGCAATTATGTTGATATTTTCAGCTTATGACACTTCAAAATTACAATAAATAAAATACTATCTGGAGAGCAAGACCAAATAATACACAGTCCAGGTCACCGACAACTTTTTACATTGTACAACCATAGATTGTACTGTATAAAGGAGTGGACTAAGGGAGTGTGATGTCACCCATAGTGTTCAGCTCCAGTCAAATGAAGCTCAGGACATACATACAAACAAGACCAAAATGACGAGGCTCACAGCAGCAGTTACAGGGAGAGGGGTGATAATTTTTCAGTGTATAGTCAATTGGAGCCAGAGTTGATGGTGTCAGAAGCACCCTCATGCTCACTTTGTATTTGGAATGCAGCTATGGGTGCTATGTCCATTTATAAAAAGCTATGCCTTTATTAGTCCCACAGTGGGGAAATTCCAGTTCTGCATTTAACCCATCCTGTTATTGGGAGCAGTGGGCAGCACATTACTGCGCCCGGGGACCATCTCCATGATCTTCTTGCTTCGGTTTGGTCAGGACCTCAGCTGGAGGATTTACCTATGGTGCATGTTTTGGGTTGGTGGGGGAAACCGGAGGAAACCCACCCAGACACGGGGAGAACATGCAAACTCCACACAGAAAGGCCCAGGCGACCCGGGGATCGAACCCAGACCATGCATGCAAACTCCACACAGAACACACACAGAAAGGCCTGGGCGACCCGGGGATCGAACCCGGAACCTTCTTGCTGTGAAGCATGAGCGCTAACCACTCAGACTGTACATATACAGTCTATATGTACAACAAAAGTCTCTTAAAGATGCACTATGTACCTTTACTGGTGCTGGGTCCGTCATCTATTTGTCCTACATGTTATTGCTCTGTTTGGAGTAGTCCACAGTATCTGTCATGGCTGGTGTTTATGGAAATGTGTGTTTTGTTCATATTTACACTATTGGTGAGACTCCTGACCTGTAGCTTGGCCTTGTGGCATCACTTACTTGTCTCCTTGGCGATGGATAAACAATTTATCTAAGCAAAGTAAGTGAAATACTTCACTTAGATATTCCAATCGAAGCAATATCCTCTTTATGGAGACAAGCAGATGTCAAATCCACCAGGAAAATCGTGCAGCTTTGAAAACATGACAAACTCCAGTTCAGGTTTATTTAATTCAAGACCCCAAACTTGTATAAGTGACAAATACTTATACAATACCCCCCCCCCCCCTTCCCATCAAAGTGGTTTGAGATGGCTCCTCTGGGGGTCCTGTTTTCTCCCCTCCATCTTCACCTCTTCTCCAAATCCTCCCCTTCGTCTAGGCCCAGTCACCCACTCACTCGAACCTCACCGTACGCTCTTGCCATATATGCGAGCACCTCTTTAAGCCACACTTAACTGGGCTAATCTTTAAACATTGCATTCCTCTCAGGCAGGCTTTATCAGCATGTTGCCATCTGCTTATTATACTGGTGTGTAGGCTTCACAAAAGCAGTCACCTCAGATGGCGTCTCCTCACTTCACCTCCTCTCTCGTCTCTTCCCATCACTTTTGGTTTACCGCTGCTTAAATGGATTGTACTAGGAAAACATGCTGTATTTACACTAAACAACTGAGGAAAACAGTTTAAAGGTGCACTCTGCAACTTTTCTGGTGGAGGGTCTGCCACCTGTTATTGCTTAGCCTGGAATGTTCCATGGTATGACATTAAACATATCCATCTAGCATTTATTCATTATGGGTGTTTCAATTACTCAAAAATAGATCTAAATTGTTGAACATTAACATGAAACAGCAATAACATTTCCATTGAGACAAGCAGGTGGCAGACCCTCCACTGACTTGTAACTTGTCCTTGCGGTGTCACCTTTTTGTCTCTATGGAGGTACATAACCTAAATGCCTCTCTGGAACATTCTAGGCAAAGCAAATACCACAACAGCTTAAAATTACATAATAGATGGTTCCATTTTCTATTTAAGAGAAATTGTAGTTATTTAATTTTATCTCACCTTAGGCTTCATGTTTTAGTGTTTCTAAATTTGTTGTGATCACCTTCTTCTAATAGTAAATCCTGTCAAAACTATAATCATATCTAATTTCGTGAAAATAAATCAGAAACTGGAAAAAAGAGATTACAAGGATACAATGAAGAGTGTGTCCCAGGTTGGAGACTTAATTTTTGGCTTGGTTCCTCTTCACTGCTAAAACAATAATCTAGTTTGCAATTATAGGCACACAATCATTGGCCCAGCCCCAAAACTGCCTCCAGAGAATAGGGATATGAGATAGACAGGCGATACTGGCATGCAAAGTGAATAATAATGAATGTTAATTAATAAAATAAATCTCTTCCATAGGATCCATCACTCAGCTAAGATATAATTAACAGATAATGAACTACCTCCTTCTTTTGACTGATGTATTAATAACTACAAGGGTACTTAGTGGAGTGCATATTTTAACCTTGGTTATACTCCATTCCAAATCCAATAGACATCTTAGACAAAAAATGCTCAAAGTTACTTCCTTGCGTTGTTCCCATGGCTCAACCCGCCTCCTGATGTCATGACAACAGCGGGGTAAAATAACCCTATGACCTCCGCAGATGTAAGGATGATATTTTTATTGCCTTTTCACAGTTCACATTTGCAATGCTATGGTAAAGGCTAATCAGTTTGCATTTCAGGCATTATTGGAGCTATACAGGAGCACATGCAGATGTGTGTAAACAAACTGACACTTGCCACCGCTCCGAGCCATCCTCAGTGTTCGGTGGAAATCAACTCTGGAGGTGTGAGCTTTTAACTGAGCGGCTCTTGTGGGCTCTGCTTTTCACAGCGTTATTGGAAGTGACAGTGCATCAACAGCTCTGTCAAACTGTTATTATATTAGCGTTAGCATTTCTTTTTTATATGTAGGACTATGTGTGATCAGGCCTTAGGTACTAGCAAAATACTGTGTGCACTAGGTTGTAGGAGACTGAACAAAATGTTGGCGTATTGCATTTGAAAGCTAAATCACTCAAAATAGTCTTTTTCATGCTTCATTTTCTATCTCAAATGCAAATCACAATGCATTTTAAATTCAGCTGGGGTCGTATAAAGAAATCAAAATAAATTGTCTATATTGAATTGCCTATATCAAATTTGAAAATGTGTAACTTTTTCTGATGGATAGTCCGCGCTCTGCTTATCTGCATGGGGATGTTAACATTAAGGTGCACTTTATCGTCTCCATAGGGAAATTTGTCCTCTGTATTTGACCCATCCTTCAGTCGGTAGGTCCCATCTCCAGATCTTGAGCTAAGCTTGGTCAGGACTACTTGCTCAAGGATTTTACCTGCATATTTTGGGTTGATGGGGAAACCGGGGTGCCTGAAGGAAAACTACCCAGACACAAGGAGAAAGATGCAAACTCTGCATAGGAAGATCCAAGAGTCGAACCCCACTCAGCCACCAATATTGTTGCTTATCCTGGAATGTTCCACAGTATGGCATTAAAGTTAGCAGGAGGAGAGGCCTAGTGAATGTACTTTTTGAAGTATTGTTATGTGGGAGATGTATTGTTGGTTGGTTCCACACGAAGTCTGATAACAACAAATCAACAAGCAATCAGTCTGTTTCCTGGATGTAAAACTATGGAAATGAAAAGGGGATAAAAGCTTGCCCTGTCTGCCGTTTCATCACAATTCCTATATTTTATTTCTCTGTTTGTGCTGCTCTATAACTGCTGATGAAAGCTAAACTCGCTCCATCACAGCATGACCATGCCTCTGCCTCCTCTCATTTCCCAGAGCGGCGACGGAGCGTAACCCATGGGTGGTGCTGACCTCTGCCCTGCTGACACGCTGTCAGGGGTCAGAAGCCACATTGGACCTCGGTCAGCAGGTTGTCACCATGGTCCGGTCGCTATACAACACCAAGCACAAGCTCCCGGCTCAGGTAATTCACGTTCTGTATTCATGAAACTGCATGTACACCGTTTTACATGCTATAGCTCTGTTGTCATGCTTGGAGTGAAAAATACCACACTGCGGGCATCTGTATTGAGCTCAGCATTTTAATATAGAAGAACACTATTAAGCATGTTACCCGGGGCAACATGCTAGCTCAACATACTAGCTCAACATACTATAGGCCTTATCCACAGCTTTGAAACCTGCCCCCCTGATACTATCCATGCCCCACTGAGCACTGGTTCGCGTAATGACATTCTGTGTGTGTCTACCAGCAGCTGACTGTGATATTAGTTTAGCGCTAATGCTATTCAGCGTGAATGGGCTAGCGTAGACTCGGCTGTCTCTAATATTAGTGTGGCAGAGGAGGAAGAGGAGCAGCAGGGGGTGGGGGGTGGGGGCAGAGGAAGGCCTTTTACTCTGCTCAGAACAGCTTTAATTTGAATCTGCTGGAATGAAACCGGCGGAGCATGGGGGGAGTCAGATTGCATTGTGATATCCATATATTACAGGATGCCTCTGTGTGTTTGCCGCTTGCGTAGTAGACCTTTTAGATGTATTATGTGGCTACGTGTAAGCACTGTATATATGCACATCGATTAACCTTTACTGTTTCTCCACGCCACCTCTGCCTCTTTTTTTTTTGTCCCTTCTTTCTCTGATTACATTTCTGCCTTTTCATCTGGCTGGGGTTGATTTGAATGCTTTATATTTTATCTCTCTGGACCCATATCTTGGCCCTAATCTTCCCATTGTCCTTCCTGTAGTGCGTCAAGAGCATAGCGACGGTGTTGCTGGAGCAGCCCAGCCTACAGCAGTCTGCCCTCAAGCTGATGGCAGAGAGCAGAGATGAGGAACTGCTCAAACTGACCCTGGATCAGGTCAACAGCATGAGCATGGTAAGGGTCACAGGCAATACATACATGCATAGGAATAACATGGCCTTTATAAGCAATCTGAGATACATTGTCTTAGATAATTCTCCTTTTTGAAAGCATCATGTACTTATGCAGGACCCTCAATGTATTTAATGAATGTAGCCTGTTCAATACATGCTAACATACCACTGTAGCAGGAGATGCTACCAGACCAAGATACTGGTCAGATCTGACTGCTAATCTGCTGACTGTAGGTCTACAAGTTCTTTGAGGAATAAAACACCCATAACTGACTGAATGAAAGATGGATGAGTCTAATACCACACTGAAACATTTCAAACAAAGTAATACCATCTCCATGGAAACAAGCAGGTGCAGACACTATACCTGAAAAGTTACAATGCACCTACATACAGCTCTGGAAAAAAATAAGAGACCACTGCAAAATTATCAGTTTTTCTGATTTTACTACTTATAGGTACGTCTTTGGGCAAAAGGAATATTTTTGTTTGAGTCTTTAAACTACTGACAACATTTTCCCCAAATTCCAAATAAAATATTATTATTTAGAGCATTTATTTGCAGAAAATGACAGTTAAAATAACAAGAAAGATACATGCAAAGAAACAAGATTAAATTAATTTTAAAATAATACTTGCACTTAAGAAGAGTTCAGATATTTGGTGCATTAACCTTATTTTTAATCACAGCTTTCATGCGTCTTGGCATGCTCTCCACAAGTCTTTCACATTGTTCTTGGGTGACTTTATTCCACTCCTGGTGCAAGAACTGAAGTAGCTCAGCTTTGTGTTTGTGTTGGAATTCAACAGACGCTGGAATGGAATGGCTGTAATACATGTAGAGATGCTGATTTCAGAAGAAAATGCAGTGGTTTTTTCCAGAGCTGTATATTCCTGTCTTTCTGTTGCTTTCTCTTCATCCACATTTCCTCCAAATTTAGACCCTGTTTTGCTTTTCTCCCTTAAAAGATCATTTAAATCCAAAACTTTTTGTCTCATACTTCTTTTGTCAATGAAAATCACCAGACTTGCTGACATTACCTCTGTCTGACTACCCTGTTTAACATCTGCCATTGCAAAGACACACTTTAAGATGGGTCTTGACAGAAGAGTTGGAATAAAACTTTTTCCTTATACATGCTGCTCACATGATTATTTTTCTTTTTTACTACAACGGTTGAAAAGGACAGACATTATTTTAGATGGGTCAGATAAGGCAGTATTTGCATATAGAGTGAAGCCCTTTTATCTGATCTTAAGTGGCCACGACAAAACACAGAAGGTGCTTATTAATGTCAAACGATAAGGAAAACAAATTGGTATTGTAATTTTTATTGGTCAAAAGTTTTTAACTGCTCTCAAACTTTTAGAGATTTTAGCATAAAAGCCATGAATAAAACAACGTTGATGTCCCTAACTTTTGATTTAGTGCGTAACTGTCCTTCAGTTTTGCAGAGTCTCCATCAGATAAGTGAATCATCTTAAAGTGTGTGGGCTGCACTTCACTTCAGCATCAGATAAGCAACTGGCACAAAGCAGGCCTCTCCGAACCCGATAGACCCTGGGTTTGTTGTGGGATCAGATAAAAGAAAGCCATGCTATTAAGAAACAGAGGCCCTATTAAATGTTAAGCTCTTTGGATCACAACACAGAAGGATAAATTTACAGTTTAAGCCACACATGCTTTATGTCTTCTATGCAATTGCACAGAGATTAAAAAGATACACATTTGTTTCTTGTAACAGGCTGTATTTGGATACCCTTCCTAGTGGATTTCCATTTTTTATTTTTTTTCTGATGGGTGTTCACTGCATCCTTGTCTCCATGGAGCTGTAATTGCCTCCTCTGTAATGTCCCACCTTAGTAATTTGGCTGGATGGCTTCACCTGCATGTCACCAAGAAGTTAATAATAAGCTAAATGCCAAACTGTGGAACATTCTCCATGCAAAGCAATAATATCTCTAAGGTCGTTTTCACACCAGGAAAGTCCGATAGTTCACTTGCTTTGGTCCGGACCAAATGTTTTTTTTAATTTTTTTTTATTTTGGTGCGGTTCGCTTTCACACTGCAATTTTTCCCCAAGCGAACTAACGTCTATAAACAAAAGCACGTGTGCTGAGGTCGCTCAGCCATTGGACAAAAATGAGCCGTGTCCAAACGCGGAAGGAGGAGAATAACGGTGTTACGTGCTGTTTTCAATCTAGCCTTAGCGATATGGTTTGCTCAGTTTTTGCAGTTCTCACAAATGTTTGAGCAGCATCGTGAGGTTTACACTATTTTACAATCAATTTCCAAACGTCGAAGACACAGGGCAAGACGACTACGGAGGACAGCGCTCATGTGCGCATCAAGTTCTGACTCTTGTTCTTCACGCAAAACGTAAGTAAGCCTCGTAAGTTTTGTTTTGTTTAGTTTTGTTTCGTTTCGTCAGCCTCGGTTTCCCATAATGCTCGACATACGACGGGAGCTCGTTAAGTACAAAAAGCCAACTTGCGTCGGATCGAGTCCGGTCTGCATTCTCACCTCAAACGAACCGCACCAGAGTTCGTATGGAACCGGACCAAGACCGACCTTTTTAGGTGGTCTCGGTCCGCTTGTTTGCTCCGGATCGAGACTTTTGGTTTTTATTCACACCAGCCCAAAAGGTCCGAATCAAAGGAGCAAACGAACTCTGGTTAGTTTTAAATGAACCAAACAAGGCAGGTGTGAAAACGACCTAAGGAGACAAGCAGGTGACTGACCCCTGCTAGAAGAGTTACATAGTGGCATCATTTTATAGTAAATCAGATGCTCTTCCCAAATCAAGCCTACATTTATTCTCACAGGGGAAAAATATACAAGTAGCCAAGACAAGATCTTATTGAATATTATTTAATTTAAATTGTTTTAAATTTACTTTCTATGTTGAAAATTCTCCTATTCATTCAACGCATGCTTTTCTGGGGACACTTTGACCGCTTTTGGTAATAGAAACTCACCTGCACTGACCCGAGCCAAGCTGTACCACTCCAGACAAGAAAATAGATGTGTTAAGAGAAAATGGAATCGGCCTGGACAGAGCCGAGACGAGAAAGAAAATTACCCCGCAAATGTATGATAATGTAATGTTAAAGTGAAAAAGAAGGCACCTGATGGCTTCGGAATTGAATGGGGGAATTTAAAGTTAAGAGAAAACCGACAATGACAAATCAGAAGGACTTAGTGGGGTTATAGGAGCGGGGGGAGACAGGTAGTATATCACAGCGCTCAGAATAAATGTGGAGCCTTGTGAGGGGAACGCACAGGGCCTTGTTCAGAGCAGCGTAGAACAGCATTCGTCTGCAGATAACATCGGGACAGACAGAGACCCTCAACTCTAATACATCTGATAATACTGCTGGGCTGGAGCAGTGGACTATTCTATCTGTGAAACCGAGCTCTCGTGTTGTGTTTTCAAGTGCTCAAATACAGTGGGATTGGAGTCACTTGAAGCTACAAAAACATAAGCATAGTGTTTAACTGGTGCAATTTTCACTTTCAACAAGTTGGGAGAATAAGCACTTTATTGTGTTTGTGTGGAGGTAGAAAACTTTATATATCAAAAGGAAACAAATGAGAATGGGGATATATCAAACTTCAATGAGAAATACAAATGTGAAATTGTATATTTAAAGGTGCACTATATAACTTTTGTGGAGGGAGTCCGCAACCTGCTTGTCTCCATGGAGATGTTATTCTTTTGCCTGGAATGTTCCATGGTATGACATTAAACATATCCATCTATTGTTTATTCATTACGACTGTTCCTATTGCTCAAAAATACAATAATTTCTTCTGTGAATAGTGCGACTCTCCACGGATCTGAATTGTAATGTAGCGTAGTGCTATAACTTGCGTGTCTCGCTTGTGATAGCTAGGTTTAATCTACTAGAAATAAGTAAGTAAGCAAGCAGGGGCGGGTGATATGACAAAAAATGCATTAATTTTACAAATAAATAACAATGCGACTTTTAATTAATGGCAGTTATCGAAATCTCCATTTTATTTATTCCTTTATTTGATAGGGACGGTGCATATTCATGAACATCTGTAATTACAATGTAAATATTAGAGTATAATTTCCATAATGTCCCCAGGCAAATAACACAGAAGACAATAACAAAATCCTCCATAAAAGACAACCCAGAACAATTAAACTTTGCCCCAAACTAAACAAACAAAACGGATACGAGATCAAGATTCAGTCTCTAGTTAAAAATTCATATTTGATTGCAAAGTCCTATCAGTAATATATATAAAAGTTTTTGTCTCAGTATCTCTCTGTAATAATATGTCATGCTTTGAAGTTTGTTATTGAGACAGGTCTACATTTATGTAAAGATATTACTTTATGTAGTACTAGATAGAAACTGATTTACTGGCACTCAAATGCTTCATGAACCAATGACCACAGAATAGAAACTTGTTTTATCAAACCTAAAAGAAAAATACAACTTCTATTTCCCTCTTCTGTCAAAGATGAGTGATCACATAACCCAATTCTATCAAATCCAGATGATGGAAATGCATACTTTAATCTGGTGCTTTTAATGTGGGCCTGGGATTTACATTTCGGATTGATTTGATAGATCCTTCCAGCGCTGTCAAAACCTTGCTTTTTTGAGACCTTGAACAGTATATCCATCTCCATGTGGACAGAAATAGAAATAGTGAGTCACCAATGGCATAATAAGATTAGATTTGATTCAGCGCATGAATGTAATGCTGTTATGTTCTTTGGGTAATTTTATTGATGTCGCTTGTCGTCTAGCCGCTCATTGTTCGGAGCCATGAGTAAATTCAATACAAACCAGCAAAAATACATTTCAATTTTCTGTGACCAGCTTCACTGAGAATGGAAACAAAACATTGCCACAAATTACTTTTCAAAAACTGTTGATTGAACTATAGTCCGGATTAATTAGAGTGGATTTTTTCTACTTTTATTAATTTGCCAGAGACGATGTGTTGCCCAAGGTTGACTTTTACAGTGTTCTACCATAAAGTAAATAAACACAATGGTTATGCAGTGAGTGACAGTTCTTATCTGTACACTCTCTCAACCCTAATTGAATAGGTAATGTAAAAAATATTATAATAATAACCTCACAGATTCACCATATTTATTTTTATGCGCGAGATGCACTTTAGATTGGAATTCAACAAAGGATTAATTCCTGGAGATTAGTTTTTAATTAAACTGCGTTGACTATAAAAAGTAATTTGTTTTGCTCCATGTGTGATGTATGTTCCGTATCAGTGTGTGTGATTGTAGTACTCTTAATTACTGAGTTCAGTATTTTAAGAACACTATTAATATAGAGTTGCTTATGTAACGGTGTTGCTGAAAGCACTCAATCACTTTACTTCACACATGCGCAGTTTGTGCATTAATACGAACAAAGTCACACTCCTGAGCTCCAGAACGATTCTGCATGACACTGAACCTCTTCATCTGGAATTCATCAGTATTCAGAATTCAGATATAGTTATCAACCACTGGATTATCAGATATCTGTACTGATCCAAAAATCTGTATTAAACCATCCTTTAGTGCTCTTGCTATTTAAATTGTCATAAGTGTGTTTGTTCTATAGTCACCGAGCTGAACCGGTGCTCACCACTGTCCAAATGTGTCTACTTGTGTTTGTCACTTCCTACTTCATTTTTTATTTACATGTCTTCACAGCCTCTTCTTCTGTCACTTCCGATCATGTCTCTGTGTTGGCAGGAACTGTGTGTAGTCAGATTGAAAGCCAGCTCAAAGAAGCACACATAGTTGCGTGTTGTTGAAGACTCTTTGTGATTTAAATGATAAGAGAAAGCTTGAGAATGCATTATGTATTAGCCAATGTACGTGTATTGTAATGCCAATTAGGCTCTGCTCCGAGGTGAACTGAGGGGAACCAGACGGGGCAGCGGGAACACAGGATGTGAAGGCGGAATTGAAATGAGGGTTCGAAAGTTTGATCGGACCAATCGGCAATCATTTAGCATCCCGCGGAAAAACTAGCGGGAGTCGGGACAACCTTGACAGTGACGTGAGGAGGTAATGGCAGGAGCTGGAGGCAATTTGATGCGGGGCTGCTGCTGTCATGGCGACTGTTTGTTCTCACAGTGTGCGGAGAAGACGACAGCGCTTGATTGGAGAGGCAGGAGAGTTGTTGTTTGCGCCTTTAGACAAGACTTAGGAGAGGCTCTTAACCTTACCAACACGTACGCACTCAGGCAGACCACAGCAAAAGTACATGTGCCGATGGACAGCTTTTAATGTTCCCCAGGCGTTTGACCTTTGAGAGAGAAAGGGAGGGCATGACGGATGTATTCCCACTTCAATCACATTGTATTGGCTCTGAGTTGTTTGGTTCGGCCTCAAGCAGAAGCAGCAGGGGAGACAGGTGATGGAAGAGAAGATGTGGACCGGTGAGGGTTGTTGGGACTGACAAGCTCCAAATAGCAGGGGGAAAAAATATTTGTTTTGTGTGTTGATTGTATTACAAATTGCAGACCCCCATGACTTATGGAGGTCAAACATAAAATCAAGCTGGGGAAGAAGGAAATGCTCTTTGTATAGTTCAATCCAGATTTTGTAAACAGAATGTCTGCATTCTAAAGGAATGCAGGCTCCAAAACATTTTCAATGGGAGAGTTAGCATTCGCCACTAAACAGGGATTTTTAGCCTTGTTAGAAAACCCTAGCATGTGTGGCAGCTTTAGTTTATTGACGTAGCATTTAGCATCAAAATTATCACAAATGTTAACAACTATGTAATAAACATTTTGTAAGTTTAACTAATTGCAACAAAAACATAATGGACTACAACAATTTGACAATGAAATGTTTGTGTTGTTTCATCAAGCATCACAAATCCTTTTTAAATTAGTGCACTTTGAAAATGGAGCTGGCAGTTAGAGTCCTTATGCTGGTTGATGTATGTCACAAACTAATAAACAACAACCATTTGTTTCCTCAATCTAAAAACCTGCCTCATTAAAAGGATTAGGATAGAACATTTATAACAGTACCAGACTGTGTGCGCAGCTACACATCACTCCTTGAAAACGCCTTTAGAATACAGGAGGTGGAAAGTGTATTGTTCTGTCTTTTGATCCAAGTACAGTACAGCGATTGCACTGTAGTAGTTCTTATTAGTAGTAGTGCTCAGAGTCCATTAATTTCAGAATTACTAATCAATTGAGGTAGACACTTTTACCTCTTTACATCTTTATACTGTACATTGTAATGTGTGTAGAATCCCTCAGTCATCCAGGAAGAAACTATGGCAAAGGGAGAAATTCAATTTGTCAACTGGACAAAAGTTTATTTGGTCGAATACATTTTGCAGCTCATCCAAGCTGCTTCTTCAGTTCTGGCTAGAGTGCTGGTGGACACCCTCATATGTGCATGCAGGGAGGAGCTAACTACAATGAAATTACTATCACACCTCCGGGTGGGTGGGGAGTCCTTGCCTCAAGTGGAGGAGTTCAAGTATGTCGGGATCTTGTTCACGACTGAGGGGAGGATGGAGCGCGAAATTGACAGGCGGATCGGTGCAGCGTCGGCAGTGATGTGGTCGCTGTACCGGACCGTTGTGGTGAAGAGGGCGCTGAGCCAAAAGGCGAAGGTCTCAATTTACAGGTCAGTCTACGTTCCTACCCTCACCTATGGTCATGAGCTCTGGGTAATGACCGAAAGGACAAGATCAGCGGCCGAAATGAGTTTCCTCTGCAGAGTGGCTGGGCGCACCCTTAGAGATAGGGTGAGGAGCTCAGTCACACAGGAGGAGCTCGGAGCAGAGCCGCTGCTTCTCCATGTTGAGAGGAGCCAGCTGAGGTGGCTTGGGCGTCTGCTCCGGATGCCTCCTGGTTGCCTCCCACGGGAGTTGTTCCTGGCTGCGCTATTGTTTTCTTTGTTTTGATTTAGGTTTGAGGAGTTTAAAGTTATAGATGGGAGACAAATAATGTCTGAGACCTCCATTTCAGTTCAAGGACGGATTCTCTTTCTTGACAAAATAGCCAGTTCTTTTCTCTGGCCAAGATCTGTACCTCACTGTCCTCAAAGGAATGGCCCGTGGCTTCTAGGTGGAGATGTACGACAGATTGAGGTCCGCTCTGGCTGCCCCATCTGTGTTGGTACATCCTCTTGTGAAGTGGCTGTTTTGTTTCTCCAATGTAGCGCTCGCTGCAGTCTTCACTACACTGAACTGAGTAGACCACACACATTGTACATTGTAATGCATATGTTTAAAGATCCTATATTGTGTGAAATTTGCTCTTGTTAGATTTGAGCCATGTTAGAATGTTGTTACCTCTTCAAAAACATACATAGAGTTGTGTTTTGTTTCATTCACACATGTTAACAGCTACCTTTTACCTTTTGGTCAGTAGTGATTGGCAGTTCCAAGTCTGAAATAGTTCAAATGATTTTAGTGAAGATGTATGGAGTGTAAAAACACACTGGAGCATTTTTCCTGTATTACCACATGAGTGTTTTCTTGCCTGAGAGAAAAACAAAGCCTAAATATGCAGTGTTTGTGTGTTAAACGTCTGTGAATGAAACAAAACACAATTCCAGGTCTGTTTGTGATGAGGAAACAACACTGTAACATAGAAAATCAGAAAATAGCATAATAAGGCTTTTTAAGTGTACAGTATTTAAGCTTATGACTCTCTTTCTCTCTCTCTTCACTTTTTCATTCAGTCCCTCCAGTGGCATTGGTTTAAACGTGCCAGTCATGTAGCAGAGGACCTAAAGTTGTGCTGTGGGCTGTGTTATCAGCATTCTCTTCCACACCTCTCCCCCGCTCGGTGCTGTATTTCCTCACATCTATTTTCAGCTCACCTGTCAATCGGACGCTCAAATGTGCCGTCTCTGACACGTCCTGAGTAATAGCCTGGGAGTTACGAGCACGCCCCACTCCTCCAGACAGTATTTACAATCCAAATTTTGTCCCTAGTACTTTAATACTCAAACCAAGCATGTCGTTTGCATATTTTATCTGTGGATGTGCTCATTTATGGTTCACAGTCTAAACCAGAGCAGAGTGGCGCACAGCGGTAAGATTCGTAGAGTCTGCTACCTGTCTCAGCCTTCCCTTTTTGCAGAATACGCCATGTTAGATTATAAGTTGCACACATAAGTCTAGTGTGAGGTGGGTGCTTGTAGGCAAGAGACTGCTCATTACAGACATGGATGCTCTCAGTTCAAAGCCTGCCTCCCAGTCACATCAAGGCATGTCTATTTGTACTCCTTTTTAATTATGCTAACTCCTACAAATAGCATTCTCAAAACATTTGAGAAATGAGGCATGCAAAATAGATACGTTTACAAATTTTGATCATGGTATTTTTGTGTTTTTTCATTACTCATAATAAATACATTTCTATATATTGCTGTTAGCATTCTTAAACATTTGAGAAGGCATGCCGAAGTAGCCAGGTTTTTACTCATTTAGATGTTGGTATTTATGTATTTTATCTTTACTCATAATATAATACATTTCTGTACATGGCCAATATTAGCATTCTGGCTCAACAGCATTATAAATGGGTAAATGGAGCAGAGCTGTCAAAATACATTCAGTGTGTTTCCCATTGCGCAGAGAAGCATCATAGAACATGTATGAACCACATTTGTGTCTCCAAGGAGCTCATTGACCTTACAGCATGTCCTTGCAGGGGCTGTAGTTCCCATAGATGCTCAGATGTTGTAGAAATGAAGGCATAATATTTGAATCTGTATTAGAAAGCACATTTGACGAGGGAATAAAGGAGAGACCAGATTCATATCTACAAAATACCAAAGTTTACTGTATAAACACTACCAGTCAAAAGTTTGGACTGACTTTTTTTATTTTCCTTCTTTATTTCCATGATTATTTACATTGTAGATTCTCAGTGGAGGCATCAAATCTATGTATGAACACATATTATGGAATGGAAAAAAAAAAGTAAAAAATTGCTCAAAACTTGTCTTGGATGCACTTTTGTCATTTCTTGACCCTAACACTATACACCTGTGAAGTGAAAACCATTTCAGGAGACTTCATCAAGAGAAACAGTTTGCAGCACTGTCAACAAAGCAAAGGATAGTGATGTATAAAATAGGATGTTAATATAAAATAAAAAAAGTGTCCAAACTTTTGACTGGTAGTGTATCTTTTGCCAGATATTTTATTGTGCATCAATACTGAAAAGACTGAAATAAAGTATGTTTTAAAGGTCCCATGGCATGAAATTTTCACTTTCTGAGGTTTTTGAACGTTAATGTGAGCTTCCCTACCCTGTTTAGGCCCCCCATGGCTAAAAGTTGCGAAATGTCTAAACTGAGCATTTGCGGTCCTTTTCTGCGTTAGAAAAAAACACAGCTCAAACGGGCGATTTTGAACAAGGCAACTATGTTACGTCACATCGAAAAAAGAAATGCAAATGCAGTTCCACCACCATCTGGATGTCCACCCCCTGTCTCTGTAAATCACGTCCAGAGAGTTTGGGCCGCGAAGGAGCTACGCAATGCGAAATGCATTTTTTAAATTTATCTGGAGGCACGTGCGAGTGTTTCTAGGCTCGGAAGTCCTTTACCCGACCCTCTGAACCTCTGAAACAGCAGTGGTTTAATTTTATTTTCTGTGAAAATGTCTTTTTTCATTGAAATTCCTCTCCTTTCTTCCTTCACGCTCAAAACGCGGAAGTGGGAGACACCGCACAGCACAGCGAAACAGGGGCCCACCCCCCCCCACCCCCCCACCCCCACCCGCTCCTCTAACCTATCTGTGTCCTTCTCATTTGCATTCAAGCAACAAGGCCCAGAATGGGGTGTTCAGAGAGAGATATTCTGATTCTGACTGTGTACATGTGTCTTTCTCATGCACTGAGTGTTGATTTTGAAGAAGGATTTACAGTATTAGGGAACCATTAAGGCACCATATAAAAGCATCAAGAAGTACCATGTCATGGGACCTTTAAAATTGTCTTGAACTATAAGCCAGCATTTTACTATTAAAGAAACTACAGTAATTTTGTTTTGTAAATTGCATAATATTTCCTAAATATTTGCTATTTAGTGTTGCAATAGTTAGATTTTAGTATGTAGGCACATCTTAGTATTTGTCTTCTGTCATATCTTCACCACCCAACTAGACAGTTGTTCATTTTGTTTTCATGCTCTTTTAGAATAGGCCTTTGTCTCTTTCAAAAAAAAAAAGAAAAAAGAAAATACTTGCCAAGGACCCTGCCTCGCCGCCTCCCGCCAGCATGGTTCTAGTCTGAAGAGCTGCGCTGTTTTCAAGTACCTCTCTCTCGTCTGATTTTGCATTGAGCCCTTAGTAAGTGGGCGCCCTTAAAAATGAATGTTATCTGATGCTTTCCAAACCCGTCCTCCAGCCTTATCCCTCTTTCTATCCTCCTCTGGCCTTTCTCCCCACTTAATTCTTATTACACCCGTGTGACCTGCTCATACCAACCTCTGTCACCCTAAATTTTTATATTTCGTGCTTTCATCCTCCCACCGGCTGTCGTGACTCATCCCAAGCTGTCTCTCCATGGGTAAAAAGGCAAATTAAATCATTATTCATGAGTGACATACCGGTACTATTCTCTATAGCTGTTATATGTCAGCGGCGTCAAAATGTAGTTATGCCAGTCTGATGTTCAGGTGAAGATGGAGTAGACACTTTCTCCCCAAAGGACACAGTGCTCATTTTTATGTTTATGTTTAAAGATGTCCTTCAAGTGGAAAAGCGGTAGATAGCTGGGGTTTTTTTGAGTGGAGGTTTTGAAATCTATTCTTCTCCTTGGCCACAGATGAGCAGACACAAGCAGCCATTCATAACACATTGCGAGTCAGTGCCAGAAATACCCCAACAGGGACTTGCCGTTGTCTATAAGTGTGCAAATGTGTGTGTGAATCTGGGCTGGCCTTAATAATGGAGACAGCAAACAGGTGAGACATGAAGCTGACTCAAACGCAACAAAAGCAGCGGTCCGTACGGGGACAGCCTGATGTGCTACAGCAAAGCTATCTTAAAGAAGCAGTTACACTTGATATTATAATTTGTGTCTGAAGAGGACCTATCTTGTCATTTGGCTTGTGGGTTTGTGGTTGCAGTAATTGTGTGTTTAATGTAGCCCTTTCCTATAATTGAGATGGTGATTTACTCACATCTCCATCACGTTTGTCCTGGGAAAACCATGGCAGCCTCTTTTAAAGGACACATCTCATGCATTGTTTGTATTGTTGTTGTCTATGCCCATGTATACAAAACACTCATCATTTTCCATCAGATACTTTCCCTATACTTTGATTTGGTGTTAGCCTACCATCTACTGGCTGCAGTTGGATTGAACTTTTGCTTGAATCCTTATTAGAAAGTAGGTTTTAAGGAGAGAGCAGAGGGAGGCATATTTCCACCTTTGATGTCACAATCCAGAGAAAATGTAAAAAGAGTACCTCCTGGGGCTCATTTATCATAAGGGCTATAGTGGGTAAAGTGGGTCTAGTGCAGGGGTGGGCAAACTTTTTGGCTCGTGGGCCACAAAGGGTTCTAAAATTTGACAGATGGGCCGGACCAGGAGCAGGTGGATTTAGTGTTTTGGTAATCCACCTCATAAGAGCAAAAAATAACATGGGATATGTAGAAAACATGTGCTTTATTTCAGTAAAAATGAACAAAAGCATTACAATAAAATGTCCATCTTTCAAGATCCACGGTATTTAGATATTTATTCAAATGACGCTTAAAACATAGAAAATTAAATTGATAAAATACCGCTTTTTTATTACTAACAGTTACTATTTTAAAGCACTGAAAGTTCTGTTCTCCTTCAGGTTCTTTCTTTCTTTCGTTGACTGCTTGCTAGCAGAGTTAGCATGTTTTGTGGCAAAGTGACGGCTATTATATTCTTTAAAAACCGCTACAGTCTCTTGGCATATCAGGCATACAGCAGCTGATAAGTATTCTGTGAAAAAATATTTACTTGTCCACTCCTTATTAAACACTTGACATTCTCTGTCCACTTTTCTTTTCTTAGCTCCGCTCATCTTTACAGGAGGGCTGAGGGGTCAAAGAATAAAGCACAAACGTGGAGCAAAACGCCACACCTCAACAAAGGTCAATGTATCTAGTGCTCCAGCTTTTGGAAAACGCCAGAATTGCAGGGAAATTAAAACATTAAAACATTAACAAGGTTTATTAATATAATTTCTTCAGGTTCGGCGGGCCGGATTAAAAAGCTTAACGGGCCGCATATGGCCCCCGGGCCGTAGTTTGCCCATGCCTGGTCTAGTGGCATAAATTGGATAATGATTATGGCAATTTTACCCTGAATTATTCCTAAAATACAGTGACCTTTTCCTTGGTCTGAAGAATATACTTTTTTTTTTTGGGGGGGGGGGGGGGGGTTGTACTCTGCAAGGTTGACAAGCCTGTCAAAAAGCTACAGACCATTATCTTTTACTCCAGTCTGCACAGAGTGTTCCTTGGTTTAATACTCTTTTCATGTAATGAGTCATACTCAACCTTCTATATGAAATACAACTTGACTGGAGACATGATGTTTCCTATTGTTTTCTCACACAAGGTTCCCACTATAGAGTATATGGCGCGTGCAAAGGGACGTGATCTGAATGTAGCTTGGAGCTTGTTCTGCTAAAAGTGTCGATAGAAGCAGAATAGCTGGTGTGTAGATGAAAGGCGCTCTGGGACAGCCTGTGCCGAGCGGGGGGTCAGATGTCATGTGACCCTATGCTAGGTCCTCATCATGGCTCCTCAAGCGTGAACACTGTTGTCACATGCACAGAAACTGCAGCTGTAGCCTGCTATTATTACAATGAGTCCACTTTCTATAAAACTTTAAAAAGCGCCATGATATTTTCACAGGACAATGGTTCCTGTATCCAAGGACATTTATTGTAGATACAAGCTTAGTTTGTGATGCCTGGGGGCTGTGTTGTCTCTGGATATTCAGCCTCAAGTTATGCCAGTGTAACATTGCACAGCCATTACCAAGGATACCTCAGGCTCCGTGCTTAGTGCTGAGTGTTATACGCCCAACAATGGAAGCAGGAGCATGGACAGACTTGAATGTTGTGTGGAGTAACTGGTTTCATTACTGGTTCAGTAATGAAAATGAACTTGTGATTCAGAGTCGCTGCCTCTTTACAACTGCAGGACCACAATCTTAACTAAGGTGCAATGTTAAATTGCAAAATGGTACTTGATTCTCCCCAATACTCAGTTGCAGTTCCTTTCTTGGTAACATTTAAAATAACTACACTTTTAAATAGCTTTAACGAACAAAGACATTCATAATGAACCAATAGTTCAATAAGAAAGATTCAGGCTTAGTAACTATTTAATAACTCCCAACCGTAATCCTGAATCATTCTTATTAAACTTTTTAGGGTCTATAACTATTAAAATACTATAATATAACACAATATAATATAATATGAAGCTATTTGTATTTATTTATGTTTTGTTTACATTTGTATAGTCTGTTCAAATGATTACTACACTCAACAAAAATATAAACGCAACACTTTTGTTTTTGCTCCCATTTTTCATGAGATGGACTGAATTTTAAAGATCTAAAATTTTAAAGAATTTTAAAGATCTAAAATTCATTCCAGATACACAATATTACCATTTCTCTCAAACATTGTTCACAAATCTGTCTAAATGTGTGATAGTGAGCACTTCTGCTTTGCTGAGACAATCCATCCCACCTCACAGGTGTGCCACATCAAGATGCTGATCTGACATCATGATTAGTGCACAGGTGTGCCTTAGACTGCCCACAATAAAAGGCCACCCTGAAATGTGCATTTTTTTTTTTTTTTTTTTTGCTTTATTGGGGGTCTGGGGACTCAGAACCAGTCAGTATCTGGTGTGACCACCATTTGCCTCATGCAGTGCAACACATCTTCTTCGCATAGAGTTTATCAGATTGTCAATTGTGGCCTGTGGAATGTTGGTCCACTCCTCTTCAAAGGCTGTGCGAAGTTGCTGAATATTAGTGGGAGCTGGTACACACTGTCGTATACGCCAGTCAAGCACATCCCAAACATGCTCAATGGGTGACATGTCCGGTGAGTATGCTGGCCATGCAAGAACTGGGACATTTTCAGCTTCCAAGAATTGTGTACAGATCCTTGCAACATGGGGCCATGTATTATCTTGCTGAAACATGAGGTGATGTTCATGGATGTATGACACAACAATGGGCCTCAGGGTCTCATCACGGTATCTCTGTGCATTCAAAATGCCATCAATAAAATGCACCTGTGTTCTTCGTCCATAACAGATGCCTGCCTATACCATAACCCCACCACCACCATGGGCCACTCGATCCACAACATTGACATCAGCAAAGCGCTCACCCACACGACGCCACACACGCTGTCTGCCATCTGCCCTGAACAATGTAAACCGAGATTCATCCGTGAAGAGAACACCTCTCCAACGTGCCAGACGCCATTGAATGTGAGCATTTGCCCACTCAAGTCTGTTACGGCGACGATCTGGAGTCAAGTTAAGACCCCGATGAGGACGACGAGCATGCAGTTGAGCTTCCCTGAGACGGTTTCTGACAGTTTGTGCAGAAATTGTTTGGTTATGCAAACCAATTGTTTCAGCAGCTGTCCGAGTGGCTGGTCTCAGACGATCTTGGAGGTGAACCTGCTGGATGTGGAGGTCCTGGGCTGGTGTGGTTACACGTGGTCTGCGGTTGTGAGGCCGGTTGGATGTACTGCCATATTCTCTGAAACGCCTTTGGAGACGGCTTATGGTGGAGAAATGAACATTCAATGCACGAGCAACAGATCTGGTTGACATTCCTGCTGTCAGCATGCCAATTGCACGCTCCCTCAATGCTTGTGACATCTGTGGCATTTTGCTGTGAGACAAAAATGCACATTTCAGGGTGGCCTTTTATTGCGGGCAGTCTAAGGCACACCTGTGCACTAATCATGATGTCAGATCAGCATCTTGATGTGGCACACCTGTGAGGTGGGATGGATTATCTCAGCAAAGCAGAAGTGCTCACTATCACACATTTAGACAGATTTGTGAACAATGTTTGAGAGAAATGGTAATATTGTGTATCTGGAATGAATTTTAGATCTTTAAGTCCATCTCATGAAAAATGGGAGCAAAAACAAAAGTGTTGCGTTTATATTTTTGTTGAGTGTATATTGACAGCACCAAACTGTCAGTATTCAGTGGCTCTTTCCAATTCATTTCTCAAATAAATTATAACCTTAAAGGTTATTTCTTTGCCTGGAATCTTCCACAGTAGAGCATTAAACAGATCTCCCTTGTATGTGTTCTGGGTTCGATCCCTGGGTTGTCCGGGCCTTTCTGTGTGGAGTTTGCATGTTCTTCCCATGTCTGGGTGGGTTTCCTCCGGGCACTCCGATTTTCCACATCAACACAAAAATATGCTCCATAGGTAAAATCCTCCAGCTGAGGTCCTGACCAAGCCTAGCAATAAGATCATGGAGATGGGTCCCTGGGCGCCTGAAAGATGAGCTGCCCACTGCTCCTGAAGGATGGGTCAAATGCAGAAAAATAATTTCCCTACAGGGATAAATAAAGGATAATAATTTTTAAAAAATGTGTTTAGCTCTAAAATACTGTAAAAAACATGAATAACATGCAGGCTTGCTTTTCCATAGATCTGACCATTAACCTTTCTCCATTGTGATGACCAAGTTTATTTCCATACTGTGGAATAATAAAGGCAAAACTTTTAATATCTCCATGGAGACAAACAGGTGGTGGATCTTCCACCAGAAAAGTGACACACTGCTGATAATTGTAACATTACATTAATACAGTTACATTTGTTATGATGTTTTGTTCACTTGGATAAAACATCTGCTCACCGTTTCCTCTGCCTCTGTGTGTTTTCCAGGACTGTGCCTCTCAGTGTGACGCTGAGCTCCTGTCTCTGCTCCTGGACGCGGGGCTCCTGGTGGGGTGCGTCTCTTCTCCTCTCTACCCTGCGCTCAGCTCTCACATGTTGGCCCACCAGAGCGAGGGGGGGTGGGACGTGGAGGGCTCCGCCTCCGCCCTCTTGTCTGCGGGGCACGCTGCAGAGGCGGGCTCCCTGCTGCTGGCCCACAGGGGAATGCATCAGTCACACTTCACCTTCAACACAGCACTCGCCGTGCTCAAGAAGTGGCTCTGACACAAGAACAGCTGCGCATAGGCTCTCAGTGTGATCAGGGGGAACTAAGGCTGTGTTACAAAAGGAGATATGGTTTTGGTCCATTTACTTATTTATATTAAAGTTGCACTGTGTAACCTTTCTATTGGGAGACCCACCACATGTTTGTTTGGATGGAGATTTCATTATGCCCCGAATGCTCCACATTATCGCATTAAACCTCCACCTCAAATTTATTACAGGTGGTGTTGTTGCCACAATCTCCACATATCTGATCTGGAACTTGCCCTAGAGAAAAGTTTTATGCCATACTGCAGAACATTCCAGGTAAAGCAACAAAGTCTCCATGGAAATAAGCAGATGGCAGATCCAACACCAGAAAAGTTCCATAGTTCACCTTTAATAATACATCTTGAATAATTATTTTTGTTATTTGGGATGAACAAAATGTTGGCTTTTCTGTCCTGGTGCAGTGCTGCAAATTAAGTAAGGATAGGCTATGGACAACGTAAACTGTAATTAATGCAAATACTGAGTCGATTTTTGAAGTACTTTATAAACTCTCTTAAGGCATTCTGCTGCCATATTCCGCAGACATTCTATCATAGGAAAGTATTTTTAATGACCTGTTAACTATCATTGTTACACCTCACTTAAACCTATGCCCACTGTTATCTTGTATGTTATCTTATGATGGTCAGTTTCTGTTGCCATATGTAATTCTAAATTAGACCAAATTCCTTGTATTGAAGATGTAATAATGAAAACTTTTCTTTCTTCTTGTCAGTCAAACACTTGTGTAGAGATGACATGTTCCCCTGTGTTACGTCAACAAACTACATCAGTATTTGTCTGTCCTGAGACCTATGACCTTTGCAGTCTCCTCCTCAAACCCATAGTTGTGGGCAACGGTCACTGTAATAAGTTTCCTCTATTCCCAGTACAGATCTGTGTAAATTCTTCACCACATCAGAATCTCGTCATCATTAAATTGTTAGCTGTTATTTTTCCCACACTTCTGGTACATTGTCAACTAAATAATAATAAGTAAAGTAAAACTGGGAAAAATTAGTCCACTTTTGTGTTGAGCGTGAACAGCAATGAAGCAGCCGTCAGCCTGTGCTCTGTAATTGGGTTTGGTTGGTGAACATGTCAACAACAGCTGTCCGCCTTCCAGCTAAAGCAATGCCGGATACCTCTAATACACCCACATCTGTTATCCTGAGATTCTCCCCCTCGTCGCGGTGCATGTACTGCTTGTCTTGTAGTAATTGCAGTGGCCTGGAAGCATAGGTGCACATTTGCCTGTTGGTGCGTGACAGGTTTGGTCTTTGCACCGTCCGGCCTCTTTCCTATTGTTTTCACCCTAATAGTGGCTAATTAATGCTCTCTTTAAAAAAAAAAAACAGCCCCCAACTGTGTTACAGGCATGTGCTATGACTCCAGAGACTACAGAGACCACATCACTTCACGCTGGGGTAATGATGATGACAAAAACACAAAGTGCATGCTTAGTTGGACTTTAGAAATACAGCTTTGAGTTTGGAACATGGGAAATCTCTAATAAACACTCACTAAATTATGACATCGAGGGAGTGGTTTGTTTTGCATTGTGTCCATATGAGCTGTATGGTGGGATATATGACAATGGTAATAATAGAATTTAAAATGTAATAATAACACTGGTCAAATTTTTAGACTCGATTTTCTTCCAAGATAAAAGTGGCTAAATCTCATTTATATTAATAAGATCAACTGAAAATCAATTGATGACTGTGCTGGTTAGCTAATGTATTCAAGATATGTAATGATATTGTTTTACATCAAAATAGCATCTGTTTATACAATAAATTTAGGCATCTTGGCTTAAAAATAATATTTATATTTTGAAAATATTTAACTTGCACTTCCTTATCCGTCAAGAAAAACAAGAAATATCTTAAGACATCAGGTGCACACAATTCCGAGGCATCTCTTATGTGAAATCAAAAAATATTTGATGTTAAAACTGTAGATATATTAAAATGAATGTATTGGAATGTGCAGACAGGCTTTCAGATAGAACTGGTTGCTTGTGGACACACTGTACCTTCTGATAAACTACTGTTTTTGCCTTATTTTGCATAAATTTCCTATTTTGACCCAATACTATATCTTGGAAACTATAGCCAATCAGCACTTCTGGCTGACTTTTTCTTTATTAATGACCTAAACCAAGAAAAATTTCACTACTTTTGTTCCAAAAGCATTTTGCTTGTAGAGCAGTGTAATACAGGTTTGACGAAGTCTCTCAAATCACTGTAGTCATTATTCACTGCAGACTGAGGTGGTATGTTGCCATGAGGTTGCCATGTTGTGCTTTGGCCCTCCTCCTCCAGCCATAGATAAACCTTTAGGAGCTTTCTGTGTTTGGGCATGGCTTTGTGAGGCTAATGTGAGTGGACCCTAATATACTTGGTGTTGCCATTGCATATATTTCTTTTTTCACTTAGAAACATTTTTGGAGCAATGCTTAGCTCAATCTTTTAGTCAAGAGTTGTCCAAGTATTAAATATTTATTAAAAGTTAACATAAAACACTGTATATCTACTAGGTTCAAGGTGCATTGTTTAACTTTTCTGGTGGAGGGTCTGTAAAATGCTTTTCTCCATTGCTTTGTCTGGAATGTTTCACTTTCTATCTTCATGGAGACCAAACCAGACGAAGTTACATTTCAGATCTGTGGAGAGGCAACCCCGCTCACAGTCAGAATGCCTGTTATTCAAGGTATTTTTGAGCTATAAAACCACCTGTAATTGATGTAAGATAGGGCTGTTTAATGGAACGGTTATGGAACGTTCCAGACAGAGCAATGACATCTCCATAGAAACAAGTAAGTGACCGATCCTCTACCAGAAAAGTTACACAATGCACCTTTAAACTTTGATGGCACTGGAGCTGATTTGACTTAGTCCCACTGTTATAAATGTCCCTTATACATTTCCTCCATAAGGACCTTGTTAGTGTGGAGAAAACTGCTGCTCTCTGCAACACATATCCTCCATGAGTTTGCCTGAGCTGCACTCTTTGTTTGTTTTTCCAATCTGTTCAAAGTATCTGATCAGATTCAGTTTCTACTCCGAGGGTCCTGGATGTACTGCCGTTGAAAATCCTGATGGCTTGTGCCTCCGTTTATGCTGATAACTGCAGACAGAAAATATACTAGTTGTAAGAATATATTTCGAGGGCAAGATTTAAAAAAAAAAATGTTTGTGTTGTTTGTCAGTGACTATTGGAAAGGATGTTCCCTGGAGCAGACAGCTTTGTTTGAGAACAAATACAGAAAAGTCCTATCAAATCCAACATAATGAAGATGAATGAAGAAGCACAGAAAGAGTTCATTTTATGTTAATACTAAAGGTAATTGCACATCATTGTGTGGAGGCCTTCTGTTTGTTTGTCTGTTGAGACTCCTCTAATCAAAATATCAGCCTAATTTAATTATCTAAAAACCGCAATAATTCCATTGACCTTTTTCTATAAGCTCATATTCTTTAGTGTTTTTCAGTGGTAAAAATATTTGAACCGTTTCCATTGCAATTAAAACTTAAATATTATGTTCTGAATGGTCAAAAGTCCTTAAAATGGTGTTCGAAAAAGTCATATCTTATTTGTTCATTCCTCACTTCAGACCAGTAAAGCAGAGTGACCTACTTGTTTGTCAGTATCTTTATTTTGATCCATACCTGAATTTATTTTAGCATTTATTGAATTTTAATTTCTTTATGCAAACTTTAGAAGATAAGGAACTCTGGGTCATGCTGAAATCTTTTTTTTTCTTCAGCAGTCATCGTTTTCTTCACAGGTAGAAAGCAAAATATAATACAAAATACAACACAGCAATTTCAAAGTTAGACTATTTTTTTTAATTTTGGGAAGTTTAAGAACAGCTTGAAGATATAGAGATTTTCAAAAGTACTACTGGACAGAGGACACTGAAGATCGAGTGGATAAACTGTGTGGAGCTTTGGGCTGCCCCATTTTTATTACTGAGTTGACCCCATTAACATCTGGGACCAGTGCACGCTGATTATATTATTATTTTATTCATCTTTATTAGGGACACGGAAAGTACACAATATTTTACTGCAACTTCAAATATAACAACATGATACTTTTGGTGACACTTTATGATTAATTGATTCTTTACCATATCAAGATACAATGAAATTACATGTCATTACACAGACTTACACTGACATACAGTCTAGGTGTATAAAGAGTATACTATAAATGCAGTACTCAGTGACACAATTAGATTGCTGCATGGTGTTTGCTGCTAATAAAAATGTTTTATCAATCACAAACGGAAGAAAAACTGGTAAGCATTGCTACGATTGACCGAGTGTTGACAGTACACCCCCTGCTTTACTTAACCATCTGAAAAAGGCTGTTCTGGAGCTGTCCATGTGCCCAAAAACGATGCATATGAATACATTGTGTAAAGTGCTTGTGCATTAGCATTGAGACACAAACCTTAACCTTTCTAAAAACAGAAGTGTCCACATGTGAAGTATTCATTTCATGTACTTTTTAACATGTTGTCCTCCACATATTGGCATCCACTCACATCTCGCTGTCCAGTACTTTATCTTTAAATATTTGTTCATTTTTGCATGATGCAAAGCGAAAAAAAAAACATAGGATATACAGCTGGACAGGATGTAGTGATGTGAACTGTGTAGTTACCAGGTGTGGTTGTGCAGAGAGCAATTCCACCACGTCTACAAACTTAAAAAAAAAAAAAAGGAGTTGATGTTGATAAATCCCATTGAAAATTCAAGAGCTTCATTCTCCATGCCTCTCAGCCATCTCAGTCTCTTTTCATCTTGTTCCAGCTGTTCCTAATAAACTGACATGTAATTACATCTTTTATTGACTCTCACCTTCATTTAGCATTCCTCTCCTAGCGCTTTGCTAACATACTCTTAAGTCTGGGGTTAATCCTGTGGGCCATGTGCTGGAACAAAAGCAGAGCACACATATCAGTGAAGACCACTTTGTCAGAAATAACATGGGCTTCTGGTTATACTTACTTCCTTTTAAGTTGCTGTGTGCCTGAACATGAGAGCTCATTTGTCCCACAAGTATCTGACTGACGCCACCCTATTTATAGAGGGGGAAAGAAGACCTTAAAGATCCCATGACATGGTACTTCTTGATGCTTTTATATGGCTCCTTAATGGTTCCCTAATACTGTAAATGAATCCTTCAAAATCAACACTCAGTGCATGAGAAAGAGAGATAAGATGAGAAAGAGTCATAAATGTCACTCTGGAACACTCCATTCACTAGCTAGGACCACGCCATCAACATAATGCAGTGAAGATGTTTATTATTGAATGATAGTGGATGTCTCGGTGAATAGGTGGTGATGGCTGGGTTGAGACAGTGGGTGGGGGCTCCGTCTCAATCTTCGATTGGCCCAGCGGAACGGGACCCCCCCCCCTTTAGGAGATGTCTTGTGGCTGAAAGACAAACGAGATAGGGGTGGGAGGGAGGGGTCGAGATAACCGAGACGAACTGGAATGAAGGGATGAGTGGCTATAAATGGCTCTGGGAAATTAGAGGTGTGGTTATGGTGAACTGTGATTCGCTGGTGAGGAGGAGAAGGTGGTTGAGGCGTGGTCCTGCTCCTGAATTTCAGTTAATCACATTAACTCCATTTATGGGCGTTGTTGCTTGAATGCAAATGAGGAGGACAGAGATGGCCTATAGTAGGGGGTGGGGGCGTGGCCAAGCTCTCCGCTCCGCTCTGTGACCCACTTCCGTGTTTTTGCACGGGGGGAGAGATGAGAAGCCTTCCATTGAAAAATAAACACATTTCCACAGAAAATAAAATTAAACCACTGCTGTTTTAGATATCCACAGGCTCAGATAAAGGACTTCTGAGCCTAGAAACACTCGCAAGTTCCTCCAGGCAAATAAAAAAACTTATTTCGCATTGCGTAGCTCCTCCGCAGTCTTAACTCTCTGGGCGTGATTTACAGAGACGCTGAGTACAGACAGACGGGGGTGGAACTGCATTTGCATTTCTTTTTTCAATCTGACGTCAATAAGGTGCCTTGTTCAAAATCGCCCGTTTGAGCTCTAATTTTTTGTAACGCAGAAAAGGATCGCAAATGCTCAGTTTAGACATTTCGCAACTTTTAACCATGGGGGGGGCTAAACAGGTTAAGGGAGCTCACATTAACATTCAAAAACCTCAGAAAGTGAAAATTTCATGCCATGGGACCTTTAAAAATAACCACGGCTGCCTCTAGAGAAACTCACTGTGCACATAGACTTTTATTTAGTTGAAAATATGGTGTATTTTGATATTTAGACATTTGTTGTAATTGCATGAGGTGTAAGTGGGGCAACAAAACAACTTAAAGGGACAGTGTGTAAGATTTTTACCCGTTAATTACTGAAATTGAAGATACCCATTCAAAAATACATTGTTTTCCAAGCCTTTTCACTTCCATCATGAAATCAAAGTATTCTTTTGGACTTAGATATAGTCACATAAAAGGGGGATCTTCCCCATGCAGAGGCAGCCATTTTGAATACGAGAGCCGCAGAAGGACATTTGGGCTCCGCCTTCGGCAAGGCTCGTGGTTTTGGGTAAACAACACAAGCATGCTGCCGCATCAGACGTAATGGATCTAACACATGTTTTGGACTAAATTGTTTTACTGGATTTTATTCGCTGGATCCTTACGGACAAATTGAGAGCAAGTTTATGGTGAAATACAGAGTTTGACCTGTGGAAAGCATTCTAAGGTAAGCTAACCTTGTTTTGTGCTTTTCCGTATAAAAGCCCCATGTGCTCGGGGAGTGATTGTTGTGCAGGGAAATGAATTGCATAGTCAAAAAGAGGAGACTGTAAGGTTTCATTTGATGTGTAGAGTGTCATGGTACATGATCGGGAATGTGTGTTTTATTTATACAGTAGCGGCGCGCGGCTCGTGCGCGGGTACGAGAGCTGTCCGCGTTACGGCGCGCCCGGATGACCCTCGAGGTCTGCCGTAGCTAAAACAGAAAGTGCAATAGCACCATCCACCTATGCGCCACGAATCCTACACACTGGGGCTTTAAGAAGCTGTATTGTATTGTATGTATTATAGAGCACATAATTTTGTGCACCATCCAAGGAGCTAAAAAGTGCATATGACAGGTTAGACTAAACCAGGAGTCGGCAACCCGTGGCTCCGAAGCCGCATGCGGCTCTTTGATCCCTCTGATGCGGCTCAGTACAGCGGTCCCTCGTTTATCATGGGGGTTACGTTGTAGAAATAACCCACGATAGGCAAAATCCGTGAAGTAGTCAGTTTTATATTGCGTGTATAAATATGTGTGTATTTCACAGTTCCTCTGACCGAGGCGTCTGGCGCCGCTGCGCTGTTGCGGGTTTTGTTGGGGACAAAACTTGCAAACATACAGCACTTCAGAGCAGTGACGGACTGGGATCATCGGCCCTGGCAATTTACACCTACAAGCGGCCCCGTAGTCTGTGGAACGGGGGGGAGGGGTTCTACAGCTCTGCACCAAACACAGAACTGTAGTGAGAACGCATCCGTGCGCTCTCAGGACTGGTTCCACCGCCTGGATTCCAGGTTCCACCAGTTCGTTATGCGCAAACATTGACGCTACTTCCCGATGCGCATTGACCACCCGGAGAAGTGTGCGCGTGGTCAAATCCGTAATAGAGCACGGCCTCGGCCCTTCTGGCATGTGCTCAAATGCCAGACCGCTCACTCTTCAGAGTCACACTGCTCGTGATCGAACATTTAAATAAATTTGGCAAACTGACTGCATTCTGTACAGCAGACATGGAGGAGAATGACTGACAAAGGTCTACAGTCCTTTAGCCAATCAGGATGCAGAACACAATACGCGTTGATACACTATAAAAAATCAGCGAAACAGCGAGGGACCACTGTATTTAATTAAAATGTATTTTATTTTAGTTCGTTCATATTCAAAATGTAATTCTATGTCACAAAGGTTAAAAAAAAGCCGTTATATGCAGTGTTATTTCATTTTAAATTTCAAAAGGGTTTTACGGCTCCCAGTGTTTTCTTTACTGTTTGAAACGGGTCCAAATGGCTCTTTGAGTGGTAAAGGTTGCCAACCCCTGGACTAAACATGGCTCATACCAAACTGATGTATGTGTCACTTTTAATTGAGTTCTACACAGTATCAATCTGGGATCTCTCTTGCTGAAAGTGATCAGAAAACATGGAACGTCATGCCGATTATTTGAATCTGATTGATCGAAGCGTCACAACAGCGGAACAACACGAAAAATTGAACTTAAAACCAGTTGAGAGAAAAGCACAGACATCTTCCCTTTCCGGAGATGCACAAAGTCCTTGGCTTCTGTAGTGAGTCTGTATTGATGCTAACGTGAGCTGGAGTACGTCTGTTGGTTTGTTTTGGTTCATTTGGTTGTTTCTGTGTGATTGTTCGCCCACCACCTGTCGAGCCCTATCACACGAGCATGTACCAAGATGGATTTTCGTGAGGTTCTGAACTCTCAAATATCGTTTACCATGCAAGGCTAAGTTAGACTAGTCATTTCCTTAAAACATAGTTAGAGGAAAAGTAACGTTATTTTACAATCTGAGCCTTCTTTTGGTAATAAAACAAGTCGTTTGACTCACCCATAGCACGTTGGTTGGTGTCATTTGGAGCTGTTTGGTAAAAGTTATGTTGTAGCGTATCCGTTAGCGTGAGTACTCGGGGCATTACTTTGCGGTCTCCAAATAACACAAACTTTAGCACTTTTCAAATCATAGAAGCCCGATGTCTTTAGTCTACAATTTCGTTTGAAGCAAAAGTGGCCTGTAATCTGAGATTTATCCATAGTTTTCAGCTTTGCGTTTCATGTCTGGGTCCCGGGAGCTGAGAGCACAGTCCGCACATGCGCACTGGCGTCCTCATCAACTCGAAACTATGGCTAAATCTCGGATTACAGGCCACTTTTGACCACACGAAATCGTAGACTAAAGACATCGGGCTTCTATGATTTGAAAAGTGCTAAAGTTTGTGTTATTTGGAGACCGCAAAGTAATGCCCCGAATACTCAGGCTAACGGATACGCTACAACATAACTTTTACCAAACAGCTCCAAATGACACCAACGTGCTATGGGTGAGTCAAACGACTTGTTTTATTACAGAAAGAAGGCTCAGATTGTAAAATAATGTTACTTTTCCTTTAACCTCTGTGTTTTGCTGAATGAAGTAGAAGTTAAAGCTGGGGTACATGACTGCATTACAAAGTAGTATTTTGTAGTATTTTTAGTTTAGCAATTGCAACCTGGAAATAGGAGCCGTTTGCAGCACTCGCATTGACTACACATTGGTGTCCGCCCCTGTGGCACTTCTCCATCTGAAAAGCTGTTCTAAAGCTGTGCACACTAAAAGGCATTCATGTGAATATTACTGATGTGCCTATTTGAACATTGGGTAATGCAGCTTTAAATGAATTAGCAGTTTGCCAGGGATAACAGCTGTTTATGTAGTCTGCTAGTTCTTAAGATCTAAAATGCATCCTTTTTTCCTATACATTGATTTGCTGTTTAGTCGTGCACTGTTTCCCTGGTATAATGCCTGAGTCGTATTTGCTTTAGTGCGTGTACAAAAACAGCTTTCATTCAGATAGTGTTGTATTAGTCCCCTCCTGCTGATGTGCTTTAGTAAACACAGTGGAACAACAACAAAATAAACCCACAAATGTGGTGTTATACAAGGCCAGATCCACCACATATAAACATTCACTTCGCCTCCTTGCCTTTCTTCCTTAAAAATATGTCGCCTCATTGTAATTCAGCATTTGTGTTTAACTTCTATTGTTGCCGTGACAATATACAGTAGATAGATTAACTTTCTCCTTGACTGAAAAACAATGCTTGGAAAATAATTTGTGTACTTTTAACTAGCTATAAGATTGCTTAAAGACACATTACAGAATGTCACTTTTCTACCTAGTGTTTATCTCCATGAACATGTTGTTTTTCTTGCAATATTCCACAGTGTGACATTAAACTTCCATTTATTAAATTACAGTTCCTTTGGATGCTAAAAAAAAATACAATGGAAATGATGTATTCTTACTATGAGCGGCGTTGCCTCTCCACAGATTTAACCTGTAACTTGGCCTACTGGCATCACCTGCACTGTCTCCATAGAGATACGCAAGTTTAATGTCATACTGTGGACCATTCCAGGAAAAGCAATAACATCTCCATAGAGACAAGTTAGCAAAAACTCCATCGAAGTTGTTACACAGTGCAACTTTAGTGCTACATTTTATTGCCTATAGATTTTATTATAGCACATATTAAGGCCATCACACGCTGCAGGATTTTTCGGTTTTAAATTATTTTTAAACGTGTGACAAAAAGCGCACACTACAGACACAAGGAGAATCTTGAGAGAATGAGATTTTAACTCCCTAATTGCAAAGACTGCAGCGGGATATGGCTGTGGACCACAGGCTACACAGTTGTGAGCGCAATCGTGTCAGCTGTTTCCTGTCTAAAGCAAAACCACTCGCTTTGAGACTCTTAAGTGTTCAAAAGATCAGAGCACTGCACTTCTAGTTTAAATGCAAGACTAAACTGTTATTATTTGTGAAATGTTGTGCAATACTTCAGACACATGATTTTTAATGCACATGCAAGGCTGGAGATAAAGTTCACAGGAAGTAGAGTCACTATCGCTGATCTGCTTCACCCCGCTGTGCGGATGTAAACAGACACATGTGAGGAACTACTCTTACCTTTTTACTTTTAAAGAACATCTCAAACTGGATTAACAGCGTTGTTTTTTGGGCTGGGTGTCATTATTTAGGGAGGATAAATGGATAATGAGGATGAGATGCTGCAGTTTAAATTTACAACGTTTCGAAAGGTAAGTAAGATAGTCGTCTCATTATTTTCGCTATTTTCATATCTTGTACCTCTGTGTCCGTCACTCCTCTGCACCTGACGCTTTTTTTATTGGCTGTTACTGTAGCGTTGCTGATGTTTAGTGGTTATGATCTGACAGAGCAGCTCAGACTCACACTGACACCACACACACAAGGAGCACAGTATGGAGATAATTTTGTCTCATAAAGATTTGTATAAATAAAAAAAGATATATACCATTTCATAGTGACGTCGCAACTCTCACTTGTGGATGTCGCTGGCGAGTCGGTCTTTGTAGTCATATATCCTCCCGCGCTGTGCATGCTGGGGCTTTTAAGTGTGTGAAGCGTGCATGTTTGCACGCTTGGTCCACGCCCCGATTTCCATGGAAACGACGGCGCCGTTCAGGGCTCGTCTCGACGGTGCAGGGGTAAAAAAACGAATGGAACGGCGCTTGTCGCGCCGGATATGACGCATATACAGTTCCAAGGACGCTCACAAGTGTGCCGTTGGTGAATTGGGAAACGGCCAATGAGACTACAGTGGGCCCTCGCTCGTGTGGAAAGTCGAGTGGAAAGCGACCTGGATATCATTTTGGGCAAAACTCAGGCCACCGCTAACAATGCCGAACTGACTGACTACGCACAACGCCTCTGAGCACCAGCCCTCACCACCTGACCAGGTACACAAGCTGCTCAACACTGCCATCTGCTGGATGTCCAGTGAAGGCTATTTGTATTCAAATCCGGTGACATTTATTTGCGAATCGTGGTTTGCGGTAGAACTGTCTCACAATTACGTCATCGACACGAAAACAAAAAATGGATCCACAAATGCAGACTCCATATAGAAAGTTTTCAAATCTCGAAAATATATTTATAAATCTCGAAAATATATTTACAAATCTCGAAAATATATTTACAAATGCCTGTGTATTTATATACATTCTATCAATTATTTGTATGTCGTGTTTTTGTATTTGTATTTTGTGTTTGAATATTTATAAATGTATTTATATATATCTTTTTTTTATTTATACAAATCGTGGTTTGCGCTAGGACTGTCTCACAATTGCGTCATCGACACAAAAGCAAAAAATGGATCCACAAATGCAGACTCCACATAGAAAGTCAACTACATTTGTTTTCAAATCTCGAAAATATATTTATAAATCTCGAAAATATATTTACAAATCTTGAAAATATATTTACAAATGCCTGTGTATTTATATACATTCTATCATTTATTTGTATGTCGCGTTTTTGTATTTGTATTTTGTGTTTGAATATTTATAAATGTATTTATATTTATATATATCTTTTTTTATTTATACAAATCTTTATGAGACAAAATTATCTCCATAGCGCAGCGGCTTCAAAATTGCACACAAAGATACAGAGTCGGGTCATCCTTCCCAAACTCGGGGAGAAGCAAATCACAGCCAAAATTGGGCAAATTCTCAGTGTGTGTCGGCTTTTAGCCTAACCACATAATTAGACATACATGACTTAGAATAAAACTGACATAAGCTATTCTGTATTCTGTACAATTCATATTTAGATAACCAGAAGGTGAAAGAGGGGAGCTTAAGATCTGAACCAACTCAGAGAAGAGCCTCCAAACTGGGGTGTAATGGCTCACACCCTCAGTGTTTAACCAGGGTCTCGGAGGAGTCGTGAGAAAGACAACAAAACATGAAAGAGAGTGTGAAGGAAATCATGTTTACATTCAAGGAAATCTCTCACAAACTCACACATCCACTCCTGTCAACACAAGGAAAATCTCCATAAGAGGCTGTTTATCTTCTTTTCTGTGGCCTACCACCTCAGTCCTCTGCAGGCACTGTTGTATACATGTAGTAATGGAGAATATACAAAATAATATGTATATATATGTATGTGTGTAGAATCCCTCAGTTGTCCAGGTAGACCATGGTAAAAGGGAAAACTCAATTGTTCAACTGGACAAAAGTTTATTTGGTCGAATACGTTTCACAGCTCATCGAATAAGCTTTTGTCCAGTTGACAAATTGAATTTCTACTTTTATCATATATATGCATATAACTTAGACTTAGACTTAGACAAACTTTATTGATCCACAAGGGAAATTGTTTTAACTGGAGGAATTAAGATATTATTTGGGCTGTAGTCCTTTAGTCTTTTAGTCCATTAAAGGAGCTACAGGCCTGTGATTTGAGAGTTTTAGAGAGAGACTGCTGACACTGTCTCTTTGTTTCTGTGGGCCAAAGACTACTTCTGTCTTGTCTGAGTTTAGATGGAGAAAGTTGTTTTGCATCCACACTGATCTGTTGGATGCAGCAGCAGAGTGAGTCCACTGGTCCTTAGTCTCCTGCTGCCAGTGAGACATAGATCTGAGTGTCATCTGCATAGTTGTAGTAGGACACATTATTGCTGGGTATTAACTGGCCTAATGGCAGCATGTAGAGATTGAACGAAAGGGGGCCCGGGATTGACCCCTGGGACACCTGACAGGTCAGGGCCATGTGAGACAGAGTTTCCAATTTCACCAAAATACTTCCTGTCTTCTAAATAGGACTTGAACCAGTTTAGTGCAGTACCAGAGATGCCCACCCAGTCCGCTAGTCTCTGTTAATGGATCCCATGATTGACAGTGTCAAAAGCAGCACTCGGATCTAACAGGATCAGTGCTGTGGTGGGCTCTAAAACCTGACTGGAAAACATCGAAGGAGTTGTTCATTTGGAGAAAGTTAGTAAGCTGTTGGTAAACAGCTTTTTCAAGGACTTTGCCAAAAAACGTCAGATTTGAGATGGGTTAGAAATTGGTCAGTATTGTGGCATCAAGACTGCTCTTCTTTAAAGGGATATGCCACCCCCAGGTCAAATTTGGGCATCTCCCCACAGTCCAGAGACTAAAATAAGTGGTGGAAAGCGTTTTCCTGCTCACCCAGCCATTGTCCGAGTCTGTCAGCACTGACCGCCGCGGTATCTGCAGCTCCTCCGCCTTAGACTGGAGTCTAACGTCGCCAGAGAAAGATTTCGGCCAAAAGGAATTAATTTGCTCGATGCATATCCCAATTACTTTCTGTGTAGTGCGCATTCATATCGAGTGCAAATAAATGTGCAAATCAACACGGAGAGCTTGACTTGGTCATTTTGGGTGGGAACTATTTTTCAGTGCGGAAGAATAAAGCCGAATCACGCAGCACGCTGCCAGGGGAATCCCTGTTACGCACCAGGAAGGGAGTTCCCCTGTTGCACAGCGTGGTGCGTGATTCGCCCCCTTTGACCTGGGGGTGGCATATCCCTTTAAGAGAGGCTTAATGACCGCAGTGTTCAAAGCTCTTAGGAATGTTTTAGATTGAATTGGCATGTTAACAGTGTCTCTGTGGCTGCATGCTTGTTATCCTGCTGTTCACTTGTAAGTGGCGATGTTTACAAGTGAACAGGCTAATAATAATAATAGGCGCGCAGTGATAAAACTCGAGACAAAATAGCACCACGCGATTATGACTTCTGACTTTTTCGTAGGCAACTGTTTTGTGAGGCACATATATCATTTTTTGGACAAATATTGTTTTGAGAAGAAAAACAAGCTTTATTAACTGTCCCCGATAACTTGCCGGACCTACTTTTGTCAGCTACAGAACTGGAGCAGAACTCGGCTCAGAGGACACAGTCAGCGGTAAGTCAGTGTTAATGCATGACACTGCTGAAGGGGATGCCATACAGATTCACATCAAAAAACCCGAACTATCCCTTTAAGTGTCATTTAAGCAGCAGTGTCATTGGGGGAGGGAGGGCAGGGCAGGGAGAGAGTTCAGCATGATTCTCTCCGCTGCTCTCACTACTTGGTGTAGCTTTTTCAGCAGGACATGGTGCAGGTGCCATACCACACAGTGATGCAGCTGGTGAGGATGCTCTCTATGGTGCCTCTGTAGAAGGTGCGCATGATGGGAGCTGGGGCTCTGGCTCTCTTCAGCTTGCAGAGGAAGTAGAGTCGCTGTTGGGCTTTGCTGGGCAGTGATGCAGGGTTCTTTGACCAGGAGAGGTCCTCAGAGATATGCACACCCAGGAACTTGGTGCTGCTTACTCTCTCCACAGCAGCTCCGTTGATGAGGAAGGGCGTGCTGTGTGTGTGCTTTCCTGAAGTCCATGACAATCTCCTTTGTCTTCTCCACATTCAGGGAAAGGTTGTTGTTACTGCACCACTTGATCAGGCGGCTCACCTCGCTCCTATAGTGTGTCTCATCATCGTTGTTGATGTGACCCCACACAGTTGTATCATCCGCAAACTTGATGAAGAAGTTGGAGCTGTGCGACGGTGTGCAGTCGTGGGTCAGCAGAGTGAAGAGGACGGGGCTCAGCACACATCCTTGGGGAGCCCCTGTGTTCAGTGTGATGGTGCTGGAGGTGTTGCTGCTGACCCGTACAGTCTGCGGTCTTCCTGTCAGGAAATCCAGCAGCCAGTTTCACATCGAGGTGTTCATCCCCAGCCTGTCTACTTTGAGTATGAGTTGCTGGGGGATGATTGTGTTGAATGCTGATGTCAGTGAACAGCATTCTAACATATGAGTCTCTGGTGTCCAGGTGTGTGAGGGCTGAGTGGAGAGCTGTTGAAATTGCATCATCGGTCAAGCGGTTAGACCAATATGCAAATTGAAATGGGTCCAGGGTGAAGGGGAGAGATGTCTTAATGTGTTGCATGACTAGCCGTTTGAAGCGCTTCATGAGGATGGGGGTCATTAAGGCTGGATGGAGATGACTTCTTTGGCACAGGGATGATGGTGGAGGTTTTGAGGCATGTGGGGACGAAAAGCCTTTACTTTTCTATCACACAATCAAAGTAATGCATAGGGGAAGATGGTGAATGATTATATGCAATGCCAGTTATCAAAGTTAGAAAGTTTTGTTTAGTTTTGTTGAAGTCAGTCATCTCTTTCCACCACCCAAGGCTGAGAATTTTTAACCAACATTCCAACTGAACCAAAGAGAAACAAGTCTGTGAAACATTCTGCAAAATCGTGGTCTACTCATAACTTTTGCTAATAGAAAATTCATCTAAAGTCTTGATAAACTCCATGGAACAAGATCAGATGTGAAGTTAAAAGCCGTGTAAATGTCACATGGCAGAATGAGGCCGATCACACGCACAGAGATGACATGTGATTTCTCCAAACTGATGTGAAGATTTGCTTTGGACACATTCAGTCCCTCATGTCCTCACTATTCTGTCAGGTCCATACACTACAGCACACTGCTGTACTCTGGAAAGTGGAAAATTCAACAAGAACATGGGTTATGCACAGATCAATGGCTTTAGGTAACACTGGTGATGAGTGATGTTGCATAGACTGTCTACTCTTAAAGATTTGTAGTGCAAATAAGTCAAGTTGTACAAGTGATACTTTGCAGCTGATTTCATCAACATTTCCTGTGGGTGTGAAGCTAACTAGAGACACTGCTCTACTGTATCTGAAGACTTTAATTTGTTTAATTTACTTTATTTGACCCCAGACACAGAACAAAAAGGACTTAGCCCGGGTGGTGAGAACTGCACGGGGGATCGTGGGTTGTCGTCTACCAGACCTGGACTCGGTCTACAGCTCCCGGGTTCAGCAGAAGGCCAGACACATAGCGACTGACCCCACCCACCCCGGCAATGGACTGTTTGTACCTCTCCCATTAGGAAGCGGTACAGGACTATTAAAACAACCACTTCACGGCTCAGAGACAGAGTTTTTTCCCCAGAGCTGTGAAGGCCATCACCCCACTGTATCCCATCCCCCCGAGCACAACCACAGAACTGGCCCCCACCCCCCATCATGTCACAGACACAGGGCATAAGATAAGATGGACATTAGGTTTACTAAATTGACTGGCACTAAGTGCACTTTGCCGCAACACTCACTTTACACTGCAGACACTTTACACAACTGGAACTGTATTTATGATGCTTTTTTAATCTATTTATGATACTTTTTATCTTTATGCTTGTTGTATTTTTATATTTCTTTAGCCGGGAGTCTGTCAAAATTTCATTATGCTTGCATAATGACAATAAAGAATCTTGAATCTTGAATCTTGAGTCTGACCAGAAAGACTTCAGGCTTAGCTGGAACTACAAACGGTGAGATGATTTGTGCTGTTAAACAAGTCTCTCACAAATAAAATTAGCTAGCATTAGTTAGCATTAGCCAACAGTTGTTTGTTGTTGTTTTTTTTTCCCATTTAGTCACTCTAACCATCTAACACCTAAACAGGACCGTAAACGCTCGTATTAATCACGGGTTCCTGAAAATATGCATTTTTTCTTGACTTTTCAGACTAGCTTTAAACTTTTTTGTCTGTGTTTGCCAAAGCGTGCATTGTGTCACCATGGTAACTGCTGAACATTCCACCATTAGAGGTAGAGGTGGATTTGTTGACCTGGTTTATGGTTTATAAATTATTCTCTGTCCGCATACATTAACAAAAGTCAAAAATGAGTTTAGGCGATAAGATTAATGTGGCAAGTAACAGACAAAAGTGACTGGAGGATCAACATTTGTAGATTTTCAGTTTGGAAACAGCAAATCAAGCCCCTGCCCACACCTGAAAATAAGACACCATCCAATTGGACACCATCCAATTGGATGGTGTCTTATTTTCAGGTGTGGGCAAACTGTTTTTTCAGGTGTGGGTAAACTGTGAGCACACACAAATGACTGTTCTTCTATTTAATGATGATAAACTAAGCTAAAAAAACAAAAACAAAACCAAAACTCGTAGAAACGCTAAATTGCACTGTGCTAGTATTTTCCCCATAGTTAAACCGGGAAGGCAGTATTTTCAAGACAGGTCTGCACCGTACAAAACTCACAACAGGACTGTGTGAATTCAATACAATTTTATCCTGTGCATTCAGTTTAGTGCAAGTACCCAATTACTAACAAAATTGGAAACAAAAACAAAACAAAACAAAAAAAAAACAAAGTTAGAAAGGTTCTGTAAAGCTATTGAAAATGTGGGTGGATATTCCAGGGAGCAGAATTTTTGAAGCCCACACGAGAGGTGCACTTTTACATGATCAATATTCACAACAGGGAAGAGGGGATCCTGTGTTTTTCTTTTTCAGAACGTGAACTATGATGAAGAGAGGGAGGAGGACTGGTAAGATTTAAACTCCAAATAGAAAAGTTGCATCAGTTGGAGTTGAAATACAGAGTGGTACCTGTGCTCTCCACCCACACACTGCATCAGTGTCTTTATAGAGTTTGTTAGCATAGCTCCTCTTTACCCAGTGTTTGTGTGTGAGCAAAGCTTCTTCTGCAATCAGCTGTCCATTCAAGTGAATCTGCTCAGCTCAGTGGACTAAATTATCACTGGCGGTTCTTTTGCCCTGTTGAACCCCAACACCTACTCATTTTATAAGCAAAATGTTCAGGTTTTTAAATGATGGTTCTGACTAGGCAAAGCAGTTACTGTTTAAGTGTACTCTGAGATCTGGGTTTGCTATTACATAAAACATAAACACACTCAGCTCTATGGATTTCTCTGTTTGAAGCTTTAAATGCAAAGCCTTCTATAAGAAATCTGTGATGCAAAGCAACATTTAAAATATTCATGCAATTCAATTCTCCAATGATTTAAAGGTGCACTGTAATTTTTCTGATGCTGGGTCTGAATCTGATGCTGAGATGTTATTGCTTTGGCTGGAATGTTCCGCAAAACGACATTAAAGTCACTTATTTTGCATGGTTTAAATTCATGGTGTTTGATTGCTCAGAAATGCCTTCACTGATCTGACCTGTAACTTGATCTTGTGGTATTATCTGCATGAAGGTAGATAAGTTTAACCTCTGGAACATTTTAGGCAAAATAATAATATCTCAATGGAGATAAGGAAATGACTGGCCTTCCTCTAGAAAAGTTTAAAAGTGCATATTTAAAGCAAAATTTCAACTAACTTCTATCTAACTAATGTCCATTTCTGTAGGCTACAGTGTTTATGTAGACTACAGTGTAAACATGTTTTTAGGACCCTACTTGCCTTTTGTATCCGAATGAATTGGGTCCCATCAAATCAGTAGTTACAAATGTTACTAAATACAAAATAAAAAACAAAAAATAAGAACCCTTTGAATCTTCCAGAAAGGAAGAGCCTACAGGAGATGAAAACAACATGAGCTACACCTGGCAAATCATGACACGCTGCTCCTGGGTTCATGAACACTTGAGCTGCTCTGTTCCTCTGTTACTGCAGCTGTCTCCAGGGGGCTTTGTGTCAGACACACAAGAAAATAACATGGCAATGCATCAAATGTCTCTTTTGAAATTGAGATACATTTTTTACTATATTGATTAAGTATTATTTAAAAGTACTTGCTTTATTGTTCTCCTATTCAGAACGATGAAAAAGCAGCACTGCTGTGGCAGGTATCAATTCAGATGAAAATATTAAATTGTCCTAATAATAGGAAGCTGGAAGCCATAATTATGTGAGGGGTCAGAGAATAGAACGATGTTTATTCTATACAAAAGTTACATTCATTCACCAGTCATCCACCAATATTTCAAAGTCATTATTAATTTACAATGACCATATGTTTAACCAGGATGGAGAGTGAAATGTCTTGCTCATGGACACAACAGCATTATGTATCATAACTGAGCCTCTAATAACATGATTTTGTAATCTTGAAGAATATGTTCTTAAAGGTCCCATGACATGGTACTTCTTGATGCTTTTATATGGCTCCTTAATGGTTCCCTAATACAGGGGGTCCTCGGGTTACGACGTTTCGTGGTTACGAACGCGCCCCCATTAAAAAAAATATGTATATATTACGCGTCATTCCGTCTTACACGGTTTAGCGTGGTAAAAGATGTAAACAAACGCACGCGGCGCGCGGCGCACAGCGGAAGAATACGCTCTGTTGTGGTTGTAGGGAGAAGAAGACAGCCTCGTGTGCGTGTCCAATGTGGGCGGAAGTACCTGATGTGGGCTCTGATCTGCTCCTATGAAAGCGGCAGTGATAAACAAGCATCGTAGTGGTCTAATTATTGAGATGGAAAGGTTATTGGTGCTTTGGTTGGAAGATCAAAGGCAAAATCCGGTTTACGACGAAATTCGGGTTACGACGCGTCTTAAGAACGGATCTACGTCGTAACCCGAGGACTCCCTGTACTGTAAATGAATCCTTCTTCAAAATCAACATTCAGTGCATGAGAAAGACACATGTACACAGTCAGAATCAGAATATCTCTCTCTGAACACCTCATTCTGGGCCTTGTTGCTTGAATGCAAATGAGAAGGACACAGATAGGGTTAGAGGAGCGGGTGGGGGGGGCCCAAATGCGCCCGCTGGAGCGCTACTCTGTGCACTGTCTCCCACTTCCGTGTTTTAAGCGCGAAGGGAGAAAGGAGAGGAATTTCAATGAAAAAAACACTTTCACAGAAAATAAAATTAAACCACTGCTGTTTCAGAGGTCCAGAGGGTTGGGTAAAGGACTTCCGAGCCTAGAAACACTCGCACGTGCCTCCAGGCAAATAAAAAAACGCATTTCGCATTGCGTAGCTCCTTCGCGGTCCAAACTCTCTGGGCGTGATTTCTGGGCGTGAGACAGGGGGTGGAGATCCAGACGGTGGTGGAACTGCATTTGCATTTCTTTTTTCGATGTTACGTAGCAAAGTTCCCTTGTTCAGAATCGCCCATTTGAGCTGTGTTTTTTTCAAACGCAGAAAAGGATCGCAAATGCTCAGTTTACACATTTCGCAACTTTTAGCCATTGGGGGGGCCTAAACAGGGTAGGGAAGCTCACATTAACGTTCAAAAACCTCAGAAAGTGAAAATTTCATGCCATGGGACCTTTAAAGGTTTTCAATGCAGTTTCTCCTTAAGTTTGTGTCCAAACTAATTTTTGATTTTTAGAAATAGATTCTGATTCCAATACAAGAATGACAATGATAATAAAAGCACTTTCTTCAATGTAATTTTCAACATTAAATTATTTATGTAAATCCTTAATCGTCCAAGAAGGTTCCATAGTGGTACATATTTGCCTATGTGGTTTTATATTTGTTTTGCTACAGCTCAAGATTATTCTAAAGCTATTTAGGAAATGTTAATTTCTGTGATTCTACTTTTGATAGCAGTTTTAGTATTGATTGGTATCTGTTTTTCAATACTTTTGACAACCCCACTTGTGAATCCGATAATCTACAAGATTCCTGCTTGTCAAAGCCTGATCTCGTCAGATCTCAGAAGCTAAGCAAGGCAGGGCCTGGTTCATACTTGGATGGGAGAGAGCTGGGAATTCCAGGTGCCACAGTGGGGCGCCAGTCGCAAAAAAAACTGTCGTTGTGTATGAAAGTGGTGTGTGCGTGAGTGTTGGAGATGGTCACAGATTGGCAGCCTCGCTTCTGTCAGTCTGCCCCAGGGCAGCTGTGGCTACAGAAAGAAGCTTACCACCACCAAGTGTGGAGTGAATGAACAATGAACTGTAAAGTGCTTTGGGTGTCATGAAAGGCACTATATAAATGCTATTTATTTATTATTATTATTATTATTATTATTATTATTATTATTATTATTATTATTATTATTATTATTATTATAAGTACAGGTATACCGTCACACACATAACATCCTCAGGACTGTGTACTTTGATCCTTCAAAACATCACAAACCACAGCTTTTACCATCTCTAGTCTTTGTGTCTAGATGCACTTGACGTGTAAGAAAGCAACTACTACTTTCTGAAACTTTTTGGAACATAATGGGACATTGTTGGTGATAATTGTGGAGACAATAGAAACCAGGTGTGTGACAGTAAACGCTCTACCCAAGCACAGAGCTGAGCATCACCTGTAACCATGGCAACGGGAAAACGATGGAGGCAGAGAGAGAGTGTCACTGGCAGGAAATTGTCATAAGAGACAGTCTGGTGTTAGTTAGATGTCAACAATGCAAGGTATAAAGAGTAGGCTGTATTTGTTATAGAAAAACGCTGGTGGTTAATATAAGAAGATGGGGAGGTTGATGAGGCTGATAATTTTGCTACTGTGAATGAACTAGGGCAAAGAAGCCTGAAGCATACAGTAGAATAATGATAGAAAATATAATGAATGGCTTGCAAAGTGATTGGTAAGCAACTTCCTGTTGCTTACCAATCACCATCCATATAAAATGTTCAAAAAAAGGAACACAAATAGAAAATGAGCAGCCCAATAAGAGTGCACATGCATTACAAAATACTTACAGGCTCTTTCTTGAAACCATACACACACTGGACTAGCTCTCTCCTTCCCCATGTGTCCTATGGCCTTGTAGTGAGCTGTTACCATGGCAACACTCTGACAACGCTTTGTGTTAGTGCTCTGGTCAAAAACATACTGTAGCTGTGTGCGTACAAAAGACCAAAGTACTGTATAATGTCATTATTGAGTGGCCATGGGATTAGCAATAAGAACAAATAAGTAGGATTTTTGCAAGTCTGTCCACAAAGACAACCAAGACAGGTGTTTGGAAAGTTAAGTCCAGTGTAAATTCAAATTAAATCTTGTCTGCTATAGTTATAATCTATGATACCTGTGAATCATTATGTTATAATTTGGACATTCAAAATCACAATATTCATCTTTTTCATTTGTACCAAGGTATCTTATGATTGATTTAAGATTGCTGGAGAATAAGTTGATCCTTTTTTGAAAGATAAAAATGTTACATGTGCACTACACCCTCTGCCTGCTTGTCTCTGCAAAGATGTTATTGCTTTGACTCCACAATATTGCATTAAAGTAATCTCTTTTGCATTCATTGAATTGCATGTTTTAAAGCTAAAAATCTCCAATTCAGTAGATACATTTGATGGTTTATGTATGGTGTCAAGAATTTGGCTGACCCCTGCACCAAAAGTTATACAGCACAATTTAAGTAAATAAGAAATCAGAGCAAACCTGTTCTTGTGGAAAATGTGAGAAAAATATTTGTACTTTACCAATTTGGCTGGGACATGAGAATGTTAGAAACTAATTAAATACTAATTAAGAATGCAGCTGGAACTTTCAGGCAGCGTTCACCAAACATCTCCCAGTCTGGATGACTTGTTTTTCAGGCTTTGAAGTCTGTGTGTGCCAGCAAACTCTGAGTCCTTAATTACTTAATTTATACCATTATAAAACCATTTGTGCAATTTCTGAATGTCTACTTTTCTTCATTATCTTAAACAATATTCACAGTTGACTAATATGTGCAATAGAATAGAAAGATATCTGTGTGTTAGCTTTCAGAACTCTGCACCCGCCTCACTACAGTTAAAGTGGTTTGTGGTAAACAAAATGAACACTGGGATTGTGCTTTTTTCAAAAGTATAAACAAGAAAGGCCTTAGATGAACTTGTGGAGGCTTACCCAAGACACAGAGATGATAAGTCTTTTGTTTGTGCCTATGCTCTTAAAACATGTGTCTTATGTCTCAGTACAGATCAGCATGCTGTAAGGATTATTTATCTTATGTGTTTGTTGTAGGGCAGGAGGGTCTTCCTTGCATCATCCAAACACTAGCATGTGAACTGTGACCGTTGTGATCATACTGGCTGGTTAATGCCTGATCTCATCAGATGTGGGAATCTGGGAATACCAGGTGTCACAGTGGGACAGCAGTGGCAAAAGCAAGACAAAAGCAAGACACTTCACCCACATTGCCTAGTATGAATGTAGTGAACAAATTATAAAGTGACTTTGAGCATCTGGAGAAGTACTATATAAGACTGGTGCATTATTACTTATATTTAGATATATTTGATTTACTTTTATATCATTCTACAAATCTGTATATGTGTGTGTGGCAAAAGAAGAAATTCAATTTGTCAACTGGACAAAAGTTTATTTGGTCAAATATGTTTCGCAGCTCATCCAAGCTGCTTCTTCAGTTCAGTATGTGTGTGTCTTATTTTGACATATTTAACTGTTTTTGCTTATTATTTTGAATTTCATTACAACTTTTTAAAGTAAGGGAATGTGCTTTATTTATCACCATGCACACATACACATTGTGTATCTGAGATGGAGGGTTTGTACTCCAATATCATGGGTAGACTTTTATAGACGTTTAAAAACACATACAGACAAAGTAGCTCTGCACAGTAGGGCATGTCATATGCCATATTAGAATCTTGCAACAAAAGTTGTTATTCAAGTTGTATCTCAGTTTAATATACTTTTATTTGAAGCTGCACATGAGAGAGGGCATTTGGTTATAAACATGCAAATCTGAAAACAATCTTACTTTTCCATTTCTATCAAAGTTTTGCCACAGGTCCATAGCACACTTAAAAGAGAACAGAACCCATCTGAGCAGAGTGGGAGGGTGAGAAATTAAAAAAAAAGGCCCATGTGTAAAAGTAGGGCGAGAGAGGGGTTTATGTGTGCGGAGGAGAGAAAGAGCGAGACGAAGACAGGGGCAGTGAGCTGAGATGTTAAGTAACACCAGCACTGGCACCCAACAGCGAGGAGCAGACATCGGGGCTTTAGGCTAATTAAGAAAATAAAACTGTTCCGTGTGTGTGTGTGTGTGTGTGTGTGTGTGTGTGTGTGTGTGTGTGTGTGTGTGTGTGTGTGTGTGTGTGTGTGTGTGTGAGAGAGAGAGAGAGCAAGAGAGAACAAAACAGGTTGCTTGTCTGAGAGGAAATTGAAACAGGAAACTATTGAAAGTGTAAAAATAATAAAAAGTAGTTTGATCTCAAATCTGCTCTCAGTCTTTTATAGCAATACACTCCTTAAATTAAATGTATTCTATGCCAAAGTTGCCCAATATCTCAAGTCAGAGAAGTGTTTGGTGGCATAATGTGTAGTGCCCCGACTCTGAACAAGGAAGTTATGGGTTTGACTCCATTCTGTGCTTTTCACACCAATATCAAGATATAGCAAGAAGAATTTGTGAGGGTTTGTTTACCTCAGCTTTACATTTAATTGGTCTTTATTGGAGTATTCAACACATGTTTGATCTTAAATACTGTAGTTTGTCTAGGTTTGACTAGTATCACAACACTGTCATCATGTCATCATAGGTGCACTATATACAGCTCTGGAAAAAAATAAGTGACCACTGCATTTTTTTCTGAAATCAGCATCTCTACATGTATTACAGCCTTTCCATTCCAACGTCTGTTGAATTCCAACACAAACACAAAGCTGAGCTACTTCAGTTCTTGCACCAGGAGTGGAATAAAGTCACCCAAGAACAATGTGAAAGACTTGTGGAGAGCATGCCAAGACGCATGAAAGCTGTGATTAAAAATAATGTTTATTGCACCAAATATTTTTTTGTGCTGTTCTTGATCTGTGCGTTGCAACACTGGAATTTCCCCACTGAGGGACTAATAAAGGCATATCTTATCTTATCTTATCTTATTTATTTCTGAACTCTTCTTAAGTGTAAACATTAGTATTATTAGGTATGTAGTGGCCATACCTGCTTGTTAAAGCCTGACCTTGTCAGATCTCAGAAGCTAAGCAAGGCAGGGCCTGGTTAGTACTTGGATGGGAGACCGCTGGGAATTCCAGGTGCCACAGGGGGGCGCCAGTCGCAAAAACGTATGTCGTTATGTCCTTAGGCAAGACACTTCACCCGCATTGCCTAGTATGAAAGTGGTGTGTGCGTGAATGTTGGTGGTGGTCAGAGGGGCCGATGGCGCAGATTGGCAGCCTCGCTTCCGTCAATCTGCCCCAGGGCAGCTGTGGCTACAGAAAGTAGCTTACCACCACCAAGTGTGGAGTGAATGAACAATGAACTGTAAAGTGCTTTGGGTGTCATGAAAGGCGCTATATAAATGCTATGAATTATTATTTTTATAATGTTGTTTTAAAATGAATTTGATCTTGTTCTTTGCATTGTTTGAGGTCTGAAAACATGTATCTTTTTTGTTATTTTGACCATTTGTCATTTTCTGCAAATAAATGCTCTAAATGATAATATTTTATCTGTAATTTGGGGGAAATGTTGTCAGTAGTTTATAGACTCAAACAAAAATGTTCCTTTTGCCCAAACACATACCTATAAGTAGTAAAATCAGAAAAACTGATAATTTTGAAGTGGTCTCTTATCTTTTTTCCAGAGCTGTATAACTTTTCTTGTATATGGTCCACCACATTCTTGTTTTCATGGAGATGTTATTGTTTTACACAGACCTTTTCACAGTGTGGCATTAATCTTATTTTTCGCCATGAATAAATAAAAGCAGAGGCCATGAATGCATTTCTTTTACATTAAAAACACCTGTACTTAAAGATCCCATGACATGGTACTTCTTGATGCTTTTATATGGCTCCTTAATGGTTCCCTAATACTGTAAATGAATCCTTCTTCAAAATCAACACTCAGTGCATGAGAAACAGAGATAAGATGAGAAAGAGTAATTTTTCTCTCTCTGAACAGGCCATAATGGGCGTTGTTGCTTGAATGCAAATGAGGAGAAAAGAGCTGGCCAATAGTAGAGGGTGGGGGCATGGCCAAACTCTCCGATCTCGCTCTGAGTCCTCAGCTGATCCATTTCCTTGTTTTTGCACAGGGGGAGAGATTTGAAGCGTTCCATTGAAAAATAAACACATTTCCACATAAAATAAAATTAAACCACTGCTGTTCAAAGGTCCAGAGGCTCAGATAAAGGACTTCCGAGCCTAGAAACACTCGGACGTGCCTCCAGGCAAATAAAAAAACGCATTTCGCATTACCTAGCGCATTCACAGTCCAAACTCTATGGGCGGGATTTACAGAGACGCTGAGTACAGACAGACGGGGGTGGAACTGCATTTGCATTTCTTTTTTCGATCTGACGTCAATAAGGTGCCTTGTTCAAAATCGCCCGTTTGAGCTCCGATTTTTTGTAACGCAGAAAAGGACCGCAAATGCTCAGTTTAGACATTTCACAACTTTTAACCATGGGGGGGGGGGGGGGGGGGCAATAATTGTTCTGTGCAATAGGGCTTGTGCATTATCCATTGTGGTCTAGGGCTGGTGCAATATTTTGGCACTTTACATGTATCCTGTGATGAGTTCTGACTGTTATCTGTCTGTACTGTATGTGTGTTTATAACCATGTTTTTAAGCTGCGGGCAGTGAGCCCAAGACAAATTTCCCCTCTGGGACAATAAAGTTTATCTTATCTTATCTTATCTTATCTTAAACAGGGTAGGGGATCTCACATTAACGTTCCAAAACCTCAGAAAGTGAAAATTTCATGCCATGGGACCTTTAAATGTGCACTTTGTAACTTTTCTGATGTAGTGTCCACCTACGTTTTTGTTTCCATGACGATGTAATTGCTTTGCTTGGAATGTTTCACAGTATGATATTAAACTGAAGTTTAGGTCTGTACAGATGATGGCCCATTAACTGTAGGGATGCATGTTCTTTAAGCAATAAAAACACTCATAACTGAATGAATGGTAGTAAGTTTAATGCCACACTGTGAAACATTTTAGATAAAGTAATACCATCTCCATGAAGACAAGCACATGGCTGACTCTTTTTAATGTCATATTATGGAACATTACAGGCAAAGCAATGCCATCTGATCCATACAGGCAGTAGGTACATTTGAATACGTGCGACTTGTAATGGTATATTCTTTTTGAGCCGTACTGTATCCCAAAGTTTAACCAACATAAATACAGTTTTGTGTCATGACCAGAAAGCACAGAGTGTAAATTGTAGTCCATAACACAGTGTTGTGCAGGAGTTCTATCATTAGAACGATCCTGGTCCAGGCTTTCATCTGCCACACTCACATCTCTGTCCCCAACCTTAGTAATGGTTCAGGCCCTAAACGCTTTCCATCTGCTGCTTTTTATCTTTTCAGAGCTCCAGTCTCAGCTCTTCAGCCAAGTGTGAAAGCAGTTTTGAATAGTTTGACTTTGTCCAGCTTGCCCAATATTCAGTCTTTTACTATGTGGAAACAGTGTATTTTAGCAGTTTCCTAATAAAGGTGTTACATACAGGTGATTGGAGGTGACAGATGTGCCAAAAGGGTAACTTTGCTAACTGAATTTCACATTTTGCCAAACTGTACTTTTACAACAGCTTATTCTGTTGGGTCACACTGTTATTGCTGCTAATTGTGCTTGTGCTACATTAATGAGGTTACAGGTTACTGATCAACAGTGGCTCAGATAACAACTGTTGAAACTCCACTACTGGACCAGTGAGGGAATACACCATCTGAGTGGCTCAGGTCACATAGAGGAAGTGTGGAAGTGGAAATAACTAACCCACTAGCTGCGTTCCAAATAGGAAGTGAATGTACATTAAAAAAATCATTATTTTGGTCTTAAAATGTTTGACCCGTTCTATATGAGCCTGGGGTTTTATTTCACCATTTTATTGGTAAATCAATTCTTTCTTTGTCCTAAATCAGGGGTGTCAAACTCATTTTGTTCCGGGGGCCGTATCCAACCTACTTTGATCCCAAAGGGGTCGGATCAGAAAACTCTTGGTATATATACCCCAAAAATAGAAATAAGTCCAAATATTAGTGCAGAGAAACTCAAATCTATTACAGAAGTCTTTTTTATTTGATTAACTCTTTCTTTTACAAAATATTATAATATTATGAACAACCTGAAACTTTAAGAAAAATGGAACGTTAACACAAGCATACAGGTTTCCCATTCACCTCTGTGGACAAATAGGAATTAGTCAATTTTTCTTGGAAAATCCTGCACTTGGCGTCCACTTTTGCTGATGAGGGTGTCACGGTCAACAGTCAAAACGATGGTCCTTTAAGAGCGTTTAGAAAGAGGCAAGTCTTCATTTGTGCTGCTCTGGTGGGAGGTGCTGTAGACGCTGCTATGCTAAGCTGTGCAGAAAAGAGGCTCAGAAATTTTTTTTTCAGAGAATATTTTTTTTGGGAACTTCTTTTTATTTTCAGTTATAGTCTCTTGGTTGCTGGTCCTATACGTCACAGACTTAAGTGGGAGCAAAATAAGAACATGTACCATAATTCACAGATTTTATTTTATTTTATTTTTTAATATACATTGGATTAATCCACAACATGAAAATTCCTTTGATAGTACTCCACCAATTCACACCAGTATTTCAAAGTATTGTTCTATATGAAAAAAAGAATAAATAAAAAAATAAGAGTATATAAACTAAAAATAAAATGTAGAGAGAAAAATCATAGATCATAATAACTATATTAAATGAAAATGTAGGGCAACTCTAGTCCATTTACTTATAAAAGCATCCGTTTTTAAATGTAATAATGCAGTCAGGTACTCCATATTATAAACCTCTTGGATTCTTTCTTGCCAATGTGCTATCGTTGGGGGTGTGTGGTTGTAACCATGATGTCGTAATAACTTTAATAGCAATCAAAAGAAGTATTCACAATATGTCTGTATAAGTATTTTCTTCAAGATCATCTGGAAGTACCTCTAGTATGAAATATGGTGGTTCTAGTGGTATGTCTATTGATAAACATTTCTTAATTTCTTTTTGTACATTTTGGCAGTATTCTGCAGTATTTGGCAGAAGTCCCAAAAAATATAAGATAAGATAAGATAAGATAAGATAATCCTTTATTTGTCCCACAATGGGGAAATTGCAGTGTCACAATGCAAGTTTCAGAAACAGTTGGAAAAAAGAGCATGCATCAAAAATTAAGATAAATAATAAGTATGTACAGCCTAAAAAACACAACACTGTAAGGTTAAAGGCACAGGAACGCTGCACAATAAATGTCTTTGATTCTGAGCAGTGAACAAACAGCAGTTAAAGTGACTCCAGTATAGTAATATATAATATCACTACAATAAAGTGACTCAGATGATTGTGTACAGTGCAGTGATGGACACTGGTTGTTACACAAATAAGTAGCAGGTAAAGTGACTTTAAATAATATTGCACATGTAATTATTACTATGGAGATGACACATGGTTGCTATGGAGATGAACATGACTAGCATTGATCGTTGTACAGTCTGACAGCAGCAGGAAGGAAAGATCTGCGAAATCTCTCTTTAACACAGCGAGGCTGAATCAGTCTGTCACTGATGCTGCTCTCTAGAGCCGACAGAGCGTCCTGCAGGGGGTGACACTCATGGTCCAGCATAGACATGAGTTTAGCCAGGACCCTCTTGTCCCCCACCTGCTGCACCGAGTCTAGAGGACAGCCCAGGACGGAGCTGGACTTCCTGATGACCTTGTCCAGTTTCTTCTTCTCCCTCTCTGTGACGCTGCTGCTTCAGCAGACCACACCGTACAGGATGGCTGATGCCACCACAGAGTCATAGAAGGTCCTCAGGAGTGGCCCTCTCACTCCAAAGGACCACAGTCTCCTCAGGAGATAGAGCCGACTCTGGCCCTTCCTGTACAGTGCATCTGTGTTATGAGTCCAGTCCAGTTTATTGTTCAGATGAACACCCAGGTACTTGTAAGAGTCCACTCTCTCAATGTCCTTTCCCTGGATGTTCACTGGTGGGGGGGCAGTAGAATGGCGTCTGCGGAAGTCCACCACCATCTCCTTGGTCTTACCCGCGTTGATGAGAAGGTGGTTCCACTGACACCAGTCCACAAAGTCCTGCGTTAGTCCTCTGTACTCCGTGTCATCATCGTCTGTGATGAGACCAATGATGGCGGAGTCATCAGAGAACTTCTGCAGGACACAGCTGTCCATGTTGTGTCTGAAGTCTGCAGTGTAGAGGGTGAAGAGGAAGGGCGCGAGGACCGTGCCCTAGGGCGCCCTCACACTGCAGGTCTGCATGTGTGTGATCCCCAACCATTCCACATCCTCTCCAGCATTGTGCTGAGGTATTACTCCATTTTGATGTAATCTGTGGGGTCCTGAAGTACCTCATTCTAATCTTCCATCCAAACTCTTTCCAGTTAGGACTACTGGTTAATTTATGTCCACGTCTGCATGAATCTACCCATTGTTTATCTGAAATGATAGCATTCATTTCTAGCTCCTATTTTTCTTTGATGTCCATGTTATTGTCTTTCAAGTCTTCTTGCAGTATACTATAAATATGTGATATGAGTATCTAAAGAAATCATGCTGTGGTAATTCAAATTTGTTTCGGAGGTCTTCAAATGATTTAATGATGCGTCCCTCAAACAACTGGTCCAGAACCACCAGGCCTGCCTCTTCCCATCTTTTAAAGCCCCCATCAAGACCAGCTGGCAGAAAGTCTATGTTGTTTGCTATCCTCATTGCCCTAGATATTGTCATAGGAAGATATAGTTTTTTCCCCACAACTGGCCATATTCTAAAAGTGTTTTTATCCAGATATTGTCAACCTTCCTTTTCCCCCACTGATCCTGATTCAGGAATCTAGTGGAATGTTGGGACAGTCGCCTTGTTCCATGTCTACCCATATTGTATCTGTGTCACGGGATATCCAAGCAGCCATAGACCTAAGTTGGGCTGCCCAGTAGTACTTTCTTAGGTTAGGAAGATTAAGGCCTCCATCTGCTTTTGAGCATAGTAGTCTTTTAAATTTGAGTCTGGGTCATTTACTTTGCCAGTACAAACTTTGATAACCATTTATCTATTGTATTGAAGGTGGAAGTTGAGATATATATTGGTAGTGACTGAAAAAGAAAGAATAGTCTAGGTAGAACATTTATTCGTATTGTCTCTACATGCCCCACAAGAGAGAGTGGTGTAATTTCCCATCTTGAAAGGTCATCTTTTATTTGACCCAACAGTTTCCCATAATTAAGTTTAAGTAGCTTCGTTAAATCAGTTGTTATTATGATACTCAAGTATCTAAAGCTTTGGGACCAACGACAGTGAAGTTTACCTGATAGCTGAGTAGGCCAATTTCCATTTAACATCATTGCCTCTGATTTTGATTGATTGATCTGATAGCCAGAGAGTTGTCCATATGTTTTAATGTATTCATTAGTGAAGGAATGGAGGTGATTGGGTCACTTATATTGGCCAATAAGTCGTCTGCATAGAGTGATATCTTGTGTTCTTTATTATTTTGATCTCTAATGCCCTCAATGTCTATATATTGTCATATGGAAGCTGGCAACGGTTCAGTATTTATAGCAAATAGCAGGGGGCTGAGGCAGTCACCTTGCCTCACCCCTCTCTGTATGTCAAAAAACTCTGAGCAGCAACCATTGACCCTGACACGTGCCTTTGGATTGTTATAAATGACACCAATCCAATCTATGAATTTTGAATGGAATCCCATCACAGACAATGTTTTGTTTAAAAACGTCCAATTTACAGTATCAAATGCTTTTTGTGCATCAAAGCTAATTAGCAAAGATGTCTTCCTTTGTTTCTTAACACAAGTAATAATGTTTAGGGTTCTTCTGATATTATTTGCCCCCTGTCTGTTGGGTATAAACCCGTTTGGTCCACGCTGATCAGATTTGAAATATGTTTTTGAATTCTATGTGTTAGAATACTGGTTAGTAGTTTTTGATGGCTACAAATCAGACTAATAGGCCTATATCCCTCACAAAGTGTTGGGTCCTTTCCATCTTTATGAATCACTGAGATTATTGCCTGTAACCATGTTTCAGGAGGGTTATCTTGAGATAAAGAATATCTAAACACGCTTGTTAATACTGGTGTTAAATCATCAACAAAGCATTTATAGAATTCTCCTGATAGACCGTCCACACCTGGAGATTTGTTCTTTTTCAGTCTTTTAATTGCTTCTCTTATTTCCGTTTCAGTGATTGCTGATTTTGTTCTGATGCTCTAGTGGTAATGATGGAATGTCTAAACCAGCAAATAATGTCTCTATATGGTCTGGTGTTGGATGTGGTTTCATTTCTTTATACAAGTTCTGATAGAATGAAGCAAAGGCATTGGCCACATCCTTAGGATGAGACACAACTCTCCCTATAATAGGGTGGGTAACCTTAGAGACAGCACGATCAGCCTGAGCTTTACGTATGGAAAGCTAGAAGGCGACTAGCTCTATTCCCTGATTCATGGTATTTTGTTAGGAAAATCTTAAAGGTCCCATGGCATGAAATTTTCACTTTCTGAGGTTTTTGAACGTTAATGTGAGATCCCCTGCCCTGTTTAGGGCCCCCCCCCCATGGCTAAAAATTGCGATATGTGTAAACTGAGCAATTGCGGTCCTTTTCCGCGTTTGAAAAAAATCCAGCCTAAATGGGCGATTCTGAACAAGGGAAATTTCTGACGTCACACTCGGGGAAAAATGCAAATGCAGTTCCACCCCCCGTTTGGATGTCTACCCACCGTCTCTGTAAATCACGCCCAGAGAGTTTGGACCGCGAATGAGCTACGCAATGCAAGATGCATTTTTTTATTTGCCTGGAGGCACGTGAGAGTGTTTCCAGGCTCGGATATCCTTTATCCGAGCCTCCGAACCTCTGAAACAGCAGTGGTTTAATTTTATTTTCTGTGGAAATGTGTTTATTTTTCAATGGAAATCATCTCATATCTTCCTCCGCTCTTAAACGCGGAAGTGGGGCCAGCGCACATCGCACCGCTAAAGAGGAAAGAGCGGAGAGTTTGGCCACGCCCCCACCCGCTGCACTGGCCTGTCTCTGTCTTCCTCATTTGCAGCAACAACGCCCATATTATGGGCAACAACGTTGTTGCCCAACAAGTGTTTGAGAGAGATATTTTTGACTCTCACTGTGTTCATGGGGCTTTCTCATGCACTGAGTCTTGATTTTGAAGAAGGATTAATTTACAGTATTAGGGAACCATTAGGGCACCATATAAAAGCATCAAGAAGTACCTTGTCATGGGATCTTTAAGGCTCCCTCTGCTTTATAAGACAAAATAGGGATTTTCTTGCCTCTTTAAGCTCTGATAAGATACTACTTGATCCTGTGTTCCTGTGTTGTATTTCCAATTATTTTATTTTCTAGTATTAATTGTTCTTCCTGTCTCTTTAACCTTGATGATATTTGGATAAATTTCCCTCTAATGACGGCTTTTGCTCCCTCCCATAGAATGGCCGGATTGACCTCACCGTTGTCATTTATGTCAAAATATTCTTTTAACTGTTGTCTTATTTCTTTTACTATCTCTGCATTATTCAGTAGTGATACATTTAGTCTCCAATATCTGAATGGAGGAATGAGAACCAAGATTTATTTTCAGTATCACAGGAGCATGATCACTCAAGGTTATTGGTTCTATATGACAATTTATAACTTTATACATATCTTGTTGGGGGAGGCAAAAAAAGTCATTACTATGTACAGTAGAGAAAAAGCTAAAGTCTTTTCCCTTTGGGTTCTTGGCTCTCCGTGGGTCTTTAAGCCCTAGTTCAGATAACATATTATTTAAAGTCTTTCTGCTGGTATCTTGTCTAATCTCTCATTTTGAACAGCATTAAAATCTCCACCCATTATTAATAATCCCTTTGACTTACCTGCAACAATAGTGGTAATTTCCCTAAAAAAGCAGAGTCATATTCGTTAGGGGCATATAAGATCAGAATGGATATCTCAGTTCCTCCCACTGTTCCAATAACCATAACATACCTTCCCAATTTATCCTTCACCACCTTCTCAGTACAAAAGGACAGCTTTTACTAATTAAGATGGCATCTCCTCTCTTTTTACCGTTTGAAGCACTATACACCAAATTTACCCAGTCCCTCCTCAATTTTATGTGCTCCCTCTCTGTTTCCTGCAGTAGAGCAATTGAGCATTGCATCTTTTTAAAGGTCCCATGGCATGAAATTTTCACTTTCTGATGTTTTTGAACGTTAATGTGAGCTCCCCTACCCTGTTTAGGCCCCCCCCCCCCATGGCTAAAAGTTGCGAAATGTCTAAACTGAGCATTTGCTGTCCTTTTCTGTGTTAGAAAAAATCAGAGCTGAAACGGGCGATTCTGAACAAGGCACCTAATTGACGTCAGATTGAAAAAAGAAATGCAAATGCAGTTCCACCCCCGTCTGTCTGTACTCAGCGTCTCTGTAAATCACGCCCAGAGAGTTTGGACTGCGGAGGAGCTACGCAATGCGAAATGCGTTTTTTTATTTGCCTGAAGGCACATGCGAGTGTTTCTAGGCTCGGAAGTCCTTTATCTGAGCCTGTGGATATCTGAAACAGCAGTGGTTTAATTTTATTTTCTGTGGAAATGTGTTTATTTTTCAATGGAACGCTTCTCATCTCTCCCCCCGTGCAAAAACACGGAAGTGGGTCACAAAGTGGAGCGGAGAGCTTGGCCACGCCCCCACCCCCTACTATAGGCCATCTCTGTCCTCCTCATTTGCATTCAAGCAACAACGCCCATAATGGAGTGTTCCAGAGTGACATTTATGACTCTTTCTCATCTTATCTCTCTTTCTCATGCACTTAGTGTTGATTTTGAAGAAGGATTCATTTACAGTATTAGGGAACCATTAAGGAGCCATATAAAAGCATCAAGAAGTACCATGTCATGGGACCTTTAACCTGAGACAATATTTTTTTTCCTTTTGATAGGATGATTCAGTCCATGATTAGTTTATCCATGTGGATATATAAACCCCTCTGATTTGAATATTAAAGCCAGTTTCCCAAATGTTTACCTGTATCTGTAAGATATATATGACTGCATAGAAAAAGTTACATTCACATCCAAACTTGAAAAATAAACAGAGATTCAGAACAATGAAGCTGACTTCCCAAAATTTGACTGATTTAAAGAACATATCGGTCTCAATAAGAGCGGAGAGTTGTGACAGTGTCTCCAAGATCATACACAAAGTGTTATTGCAAATAGGCATGCACTTGCCTTTGCTAAAGCCTCCCATAAAAGAAGTAAAAAAAAGGTATATGGAGGAGGAAAAACCTAAATTAGACTCTCTAAAAACTCCTCACCCAAGGAGAACATTTAACTCAGATGAATTAGCAGTAGTTATCCAAAACTCTCTTTTAAGCAATGCACTAAATCGTGCCATGACATTTTACTACTCACAGTTCACCGTTATATTATGTTACTCATTGGTCATCTCATAAAAAACTCTTCAGGTCTGTGTTGGTCATCGACGAGCTCTCCTTGTTTGCCTCGGATGCTTGCGCCCAGCTGTTTTTAGGAGTTCAGTGTGTAGCTTTTCCCATTCATCAAACTGGATGTGGACGCCCAAATCTTCGAGTAAAGGCTCGGGAAGGTCTTTACTCCCGAATCCAGATGAATTTTCAGCTTTGCAGGGAAGGGCGACTGTGCTTTTATATTCTTCTCCTTAAGCAGTTTTGTCACGTCTCTGACTTCCTTGCGCTTCTTCTGTACTTCTGTTGTATAATCCTGATCGAAGAAGATCTTGTGTCCTTCGTGTGTGACCCCACCTTTGTGCCTCCACGCCTGTTGAATGACCATTTCTTTGACTCTGTAGTCCCAGAACCTGACGATAATAGATCTCGGTGGTCTTTAGTTCTCATGGTTAGGGAACGGTGTGCCCTCACTATGTTAAAGTTCAAGTCTTCTGGCAAAGACAGTGAGGCACGGATGAGGCCGGTTATGAAACCGAGCATGTTGTTCTTTTGCTCACCTTCCTGTATTCCGTAGATCCGGACATTGTTCCGTCTTGCCCTGGATTCTAGGTCTTCACACTTAGCAGTTAGGTTAGCATCTCACTGTAGTAGATAACGGAGGGCTTTTTTGTGTCTCTGTGTAATATCTTCTGTATCGCACAATCTCTGCTCCACATCCGCCATTCGTTGCTCCAGTTGTGTTGTTCTTTCAACAATATCGATAAGCGTAGTTTCCACTTTAACTAAAGCGTCTTTGGTTTCTTTAGAGGCCTCTGCATGCTCTCTTCTCAATGTGCGTAACTCTTCCAGCACACTCGCCATGTTGTCTCGTTCAAGATCTGTGTCGTTCTGATTTTGTCTTCGTTTTTTTCTGCATCCTTTCGGGGGGCATTCATCACATTTCCTTCTTGTGAGAAGTATAGGTGGTATTTATTGTAGTTTTAAAGAGCCTGGCTAATTATTTTTAAGTTCTCCTCAGGAGCAAAAGAATGAAGCTGCTGTCTCCACAATGGCACCACCGGAAGTCTCCAAAATGACCAATATTTTAATAGAAAATTAAAATATTATTAAAATATTTTTTATCAGCAAAGGGCCAGATTAAAAGTCTTGGAGGGCCGGATCTGGCCCCCGGGCCACATGTTTGAAGCCCCTGTCCTAAATGGTGTAATTTCATAGGTGCTTTCATTGTATAGTTCACAAAATCATAGTCTTTCTCTTCTACATATGACAGCTCATCTGTTTCTGCCCTCTGTTCCATACTGTATGTGCTGCTTCTACTCCCATGTGCTCCTCACATGTGTGCGTGTCATTCCCCTACAATTACTGTATACATGTGCCCTGCCCCCCTTGTCACTTCTGTTGGGGTCATGGCCTCGCCCTGTTTGACCCTGTGACCTCTCTGGCTCAATGATCATGTGTATTTGTGTCTATGGGATTCTGGGGGAGTTAAGTTGTCATTGGCACAGTGTCTGCCTCGTCCTCCCCTCGTCACTCTGACTGACAGCTCATGTGTTGTCTGCCCGGGTGCCAAAAGTGTCTGTATATCAGCTCCTGGATGGGACAATATCTCATGCCAGAAGATCTCCTGACATAGAACTGCTGGTTTTCAGATGACATCACCACATTCTATAGGCCAATAATATTTAAAGTGCACATATTATGTAGAGTTGGGCGGTATCCAAATTTTGATACCGTTAAACCGTCTCCACATTTTCACGGGGTATACGGTATTACCGTTGCTAAGGCTAAAAAAACAAAAAAAAACAAAAAACACTTGGTAGCACTACAGTGGAGTAGGGATGGACGATACCAGTTATTTTTGTTTCGATACGATACCAAGTAATACCAGGGTTAGAATCGCGATATCGATACCGATACCGATACTTTCATAATTTTTTTAATACTACAGAAAAACACTAAACTGGCTCTAACTAGATACCTTGGCTTCGCAAAGTTCCACCAGGGGGCTTAGCTCCACACATTCTAACACCAGATATCTGAAAAAAAATCTTTGATGAAATGAAAATGGCAATGCAGACATCAAATGTGACCACTAGACTTTTGTTTGTGCTGCTTGTATTGCACGTTGTATTTTTATGTATTTGCCTGCCGAGGGACTGCGGATGAAAACTAGCTTTGTAGCTAAAATTCGGCATATTTACATTTGTTTTATACTTATGTTCATTAATGTGCATTGTCCCTATCAAATAAATAAAATAAAATAAATAAATCTATTGTAAGTTGGGCACTTGCAGCCTATGAAAAAAGACAACAAATGAAGTATCACTATTGTCACTCTCACATACATACATTCTCCTCTCACATACACTACTCTTAGTCTTCTACATGCTTGATGGTTCCTGGATTCTCCCTCTCTCAAACGCCTCGGCAGCTGACCTCTGTCGTACGGCTGTTGCTGCTGTGCTGGAGGGAGCTGCCTGACTCGCCTCCTGTCGTCGTTTGGTCAGTAGCATTTCGTCATGCTGAGGTTTATGATTTATGATCAAGTGTTTATTTAAAATTTGTGGTATTGCCACAATATCGGATAATTTTTGGCACAAACTGCACTTCGCAACATTGTCGTCCACGGTGTGGAAATAACTCCACATACCTAGAATTGTGTTTTGTTTCATTCACACAAACCCTACATATTTAGGCTGAGCTCTTCTCTCAAAGAGAAAACACTTTGTTCCACCTTGTGATATCATGTGGTAATAGAGGAAGTGCTCCACTATGTTTTTAAACTTCATACAACTTGGCTAGAATGATTTGGATCATTTCATTTCGAGAACTGAACATGAGCATATAAAAAGAGTGAATTTTCAAAAAAAAATTTTTTTTCAAATGGTACTATTCAGATTCAATTTTTCAATGCAATGATTCAAATTAAAAAATACAATTTCAAATTATGTGGTTCAAATTCAGTTTCTGGTGGCACATATTTCTGCCCGTACAAAACACAGCTCCAGGTATGTTTTTGATGAGGTTACAACATTCCTATAACATTGATATCACTCTCAAGAGTCAATTTTGCTTAACACAGGACCATTTAAAAACACATGGGGTCTTTACATGGATTTAGCTTTTTCTCCTCCATGTTTAAACATACACAATAGTAATCTTTCATCTTGGTACTCCTGACAGTCTCTCACTCATAGGCCATAGAGGTGCAGTGCTTTTGCATCTGCTTGGATTTTTCAAGGTTACGTGTTATGTGGCTTCTTGCATTTCAGTCTCTCAGCGGCCAAGAATGGATTTCCGACAGCAGCTTGAATCAGAACAACACACTGCAGTCATCCCAAGACATGAAGATGCTTTCTGATTGCTTTGCTTTTGTTTTTACAATTCTAAAATTCAATAAATAAATAGCTGTAAAGTGCATTTAAATAAAGGTTGGCTAGACACCTTATTCAGACAAAAAGGTGAAGTATGGGTGAAATGCTCTGTTTTTTGGTTTGGTGGATGAATCACTGGAATTTATCCATTAAATAAATAAAAACAAGATTTACTTTTCTAATAAGGTAGAACAAGATATGTGCAAAAGACATTAAAATGGTCAACCTTTACTGTGTTGTTTGTTGTTCCTTTACGTGAGCACGTTCAGTTGCAGTATCACTCCACAAATGAATGCAGGTTCATATTTGAAAAGTATTGAGGCTCAGATGTCATTGTACTCACACAGAGACAGAGCTTCTGATTGGCTGAGGTGGTGGTTGGGTTCCTCGGGGAGCAGCGGTGAATCAAAGAGTGTTTACTGGACATGATTCACACATGATCAGATCAGGACAGAGAAGTGGAGTCTCTTGTTTGGATGAGTCCAGTGGAAGTGGCACTGACACTTTCTGTACATCTGTTTAATCTGTATAGAGAAGAGACGCTACAGACAGGATCTAACACCTGTTTATGGAGATTCAATGATTTATTTAAAAAAAAAAAATTAGGCTAGAACTTAAGATTGAAGCTACAGCACCTGGGGGCCATACATGTTTGTCATTGCCTGGTCTCATCAGATCTCTGAAACTAAGCAAGTGTGGCTTGTTGTTCATGGTTCAGTACTCCAGTTGAGTCCTTGGGTAGCTTGAGTAACTTTGAGTGTCTATAAACTATAAACTTATTATAAAATATACACATTTCTGTTCACCATCACCTTAAGACTTATAAACATGGATTTTCTAACACATCCTTGTGATCTGACAACAGTGCTTATGATAGGTTAGACTACTCATTTAAATAAAACAGTTCAGTTAGTTTTTGCAAAAACATTCACACCATCCATCCTCTTCCACTTTTTCCATTTCTGGGTCGCAGAGGCAGCAGTCCAAGCAGATCTGCTGCCCAGAACACAATGCACCAGCCCCGATGAATCCTCCCGTGGGTGGTGGGTCCACGGGAGGACAGCCCACATTACAACAGGCCTTGATGTACAGTACTTCTGCCATGGGGGCAGGGTTGGGAGGGTTACTTTAGAAATGTAATCCGGTACAGTTACTAGTTACTCCTTAAAATATGTATTCAGTAACGTAATCCTGGTACTATAATATTTAAGTAATGTAACTTGATTACTTTCAGTTACTTTTGGATTACTTTAACACCAAATATCCTATAACAACAAGAAAACAAGAAAATTACAATACAATTAAAAGTTTTTAGGAGGACAAATACAGTTCTATGTGTAGTTTTAACAACTGTTATCACTATAAGCCAAGTCACTAGTAAACAAGGTCACTCACTAAACCAAACACCTAAACACCTATGACTTAAACGAAATTATATTTTCAGTCAAGTTTTAGTTTTACCGGGACAGTCATCTTGCCCGATCTCCGCAGCTGGACAGGATGTTCGTCCAGCTTGCGTGCTGGCCTCCATCTAACGACAGCTTTGCTCGGAATTGTCTAAAGGGTCTTCATGGATCAGTTAACATGACTATGTTGCCTAGATAATGTTTAAATATTGTAATATCGTTCTACAAATGCACAAAGTGTACTTGTGACCGCAAACGTTAGCTAGCTTGCTAATAGTTTGCTAGTCGATAGCTAACTCGAAACTGGCTCCTACCCAGTAGTCGAGTTGTAAAATGAAACCAGGGGGGATGGTGAAATTTTTCACCAATGGGGGGGGGGGGGGCATTAAGCTAAGCCCTCCGCCATCACTGACATCACTGTGGTGTTTCAGGACAGGGCAGAATTAGAAGGTACTTTGTTAAAATGGAAATGCTTTTATAACAAAAAGTCCATATAATCATTCAATAATTCACAGGATATATGTTATCACACACACACACACACACACACCTTAGTCCTGGTTTAGTCCTGGTTTAGACCTGTTTTAGTCCTGGCTTAGTCTTGGTTTGGACCTGGTTTAGTCCTGGTTTAGTTTTGGTTTAGTCCCGGTTTAGTCCTGGTTTAGACCCGGTTTAGACCCGGTTTAGATCTGGTTTAGTCTTGGCTTAGTCCTGGTTTAGTCCTGGTTTAGTCTTGGTTTAGTCCTGGTTTCAACCTGGTTTAGTCTTGGTTTAGTCCTGGTTTAGATCTGGTTTAGTCTTGGTTTAGTCCTGGTTTAGACCTGGTTTAGTCTTGGTTTAGACCTGGTTTAGTCTTGGTTTAGTCCTGGTTTAGACCTGGTTTCGTCTTGGTTTAGACCTGGTTTAGTCTTGGTTTAGTCCTGGTTTAAACCTGGTTTAGTCTTGGTTTAGACCTGGTTTAGTCTTGGTTTAGTCCTGGTTTAGACCTGGTTTAGTCTTGGTTTAGACCTGGTTTAGTCTTGGTTTAGTCCTGGTTTAAACCTGGTTTGGTCTTGGTTTAGTCCTGGTTTAAACCTGGTTTAGTCTTGGTTTAGACCTGGTTTAGTCTTGTTTAGTCCTGGTTTAGACCTGGTTTAGTCTTGGTTTAAACCTGGTTTGGTCTTGGTTTAGTCCTGGTTTAGATCTGGTTTAGTCTTGGTTTAGTCCTGGTTTAGACCTGGTTTAGTCTTGGTTTAGTCCTGGTTTAGTGCCGAAATAGATGCAGAAATAATCTGATAATATGACTCACCCATAAGAATGCGGTCAGATCCATTCTAACAGTTTGCCGTGTTGTCTTTAATAATCCGGAGCTCCGGAGAAAAGGACATAATCCCGAACGTATCCCGTGTCCCGAGGCGAGAGTTCCTTCTTACGCAGCATTAACGTAGCAAGTTAAGGAATCTTCTTCTCTTAGAAATGCCGCGTAAATATCAGGCTCACAGCTGATCGCGAACAGGCGCAAACACAACAGCGGCAATCGTCATGATTGGCGGGAGCGCGTATCGGTGCGTAATTATGCTGCAACATGATTGGAAGCTGGAGTGCACTGGCCATTTTGACTTAAAAACGGCGAAATTCGCCAAAAGTTTAGGGATTTTCATGCCTGATTGATAAAATGCCATAAGGGATGGAAGAAGGGATGCCCGTTTTAGAAGAGGGATGATTTTGACTATTTTTTCCCACAGGGGGGAAGTCACCCCCCCCCCCCCCCCGAAAAGAAATGACTCATATTCACACATAACATGACTGAAGCAGGACATTTAGGGCCCGTCAGTATCAAAGCGTTAATATTAGCGATCTTACCTGTAAATGTTTCTTGAGATTGGAAGTAGAATCCTTGGACATTGACAGGTGTTTAACCGCTGGAAGGCACAATTTGCACTGCACTGTGATGTTGTTCCCTTTGTCTTCTTCAAAAATAAAATTCTCCCTAAATTTCCACCCGCTAAATGCGTTTTTTTAAAACCATGCCCGCTGCAAGTTTAGTCCGTAGTGCGCGACCTGCGTGAAGTTCAGCGCGAGCCGCTGCAAGTGTATTCCACAGTGCGCGCCGCTGCAAGTTTGTTTCACAGAGCGCGCACGGCGCGAGTCTGTACGTTCTGTTTTCCCTACATATGACCTACGGCTTTAAACAATACAGTGAAACGGTGAGAGGAGATTATTTCAGAAGCCCAAACTGACTGGCTTGGTTTCGGCAATCCTCTCCAATTAAGTTTCCTTGTTGTTTTTCAGACTAATGCATCTTCTTAGCTTGTCTTTGCTCCAACATCTGTGGTTCCTTTTGTCCCCTAATCCAAGCACTTTGCAAAGCCAGTATTCTCCAGCTCTCCCACAGTTAATGAACAGCTCTCAGTAATGAATGACCAAAGTCCCTGCTGCATATAGACCCAGGAAAACTCCAGCTCACATCTCCTGTTTACCGGAGAATACAGCCTCTGCCTCTCTGCACTGGACACGATAATGCAAAAGCTTTCTATCAATTTGCTTGTGCCATTCATCATCATAGAAACTGAGTGCATAAACAACTTCATCAAATCATTGTTCTCATTGGGTAAAATTAGGAGCAGAAATGAAAGTAAATAGCAATTTTGTTGTCAGTTGGAGCAGCAAAGGGGGATTTATGAGGACTAATAGAGAGGACACCATATCAGCACTCTCCTCTCTGAGAACACAAAGCACCAGGCCTTGCTCAAGTGCAGCCTTTAATCTCTGGTTTACAAACGCATTTCTGTGCTACACAACAAGGGCTTGGGTCACTGTAAGCAAACTGCTCTTATAGTACACATAGGGAAAAAACCTAGGCCTTAGAAGTTGTAGGAATTTTTGTTTATTGCTCTACAAAAGATAGTGTCAAAATCTACTGATAGGAAAGATTGCAAAAATGTTTTAAATATAAAACTATAGCCATACTATTTTATTGCATGCATCACCCATAGATTGTATAAAGAAGAGGACTAAGGGAGTGTGACATCACCCATAACGTGCAGTAGTTACAGAGAGAGGGGAGACAGTATCACAATGTAAAGCCAACTGGAAAAGTGCCTCCCTCAACCTATTTGGAAAGCAGTGGCTAGTGGGTTAGTCCATTTATATAGATTCTCCAACTACACTCAAATTTGGTCATGATATTTATCAGAAAATCCAACACATATTTTTAGAAATATTTTTGATTTGTTCTACTTCACCACAATGTGTAGAAACATGAACAGATAGTGGTTGTAATTAAATTACATACATATTACATAAGAAATAATAAACAATAACAATAAATAAAGTGATGGAAATGACTGTTGTGGAAATGACAGTGTTTAGCATTTCTTTTAAAATCTCATGACATATTAGCATGCTAATCTCTGTTTTAGAGTTAGCATAAAATATACTCAAAATACACAATATGAAATGGTATTTTTCTCATTATTTGTACATTCAAAGGAAATATTGATCTCACACAGGAGAAATTCACTTGCCACATTAGCTCCAGGCAGTTTAGTGCAAAAGAAAGTTGGAACAGAAAGTGCATGCAGACAAATAGTAATAGGCCTAATAATAAAAATAAGTAAAGAAAGTATAGAAAATATTGCATGTCTGGGCTATACAGTGAAGTTATACTGTCTGATAGGTGTTTGGAAATGACGACCAATAAACCTACTCTTGGTTTTGCAAAACTTTACCTTTACTTTACCTTTTTTTAAATTTGTTTCCCTTCCTTCTATGGAGCTAACGCTGCTATCCTGCCATGAGCTCCTGTCACATCACAACTGAACAAAGGTTTAAAAAAAAGTTAAAAGTTACATTTTGTGGTGGGTGTTGGAAATGACAGTGATCTCTAGGGAAAGGTGTTCTTTTTATGAAAAATAAATAAAATATTAATATATCTTTCAAGCACATGATATTTTTAATTAAAATAAGGAATTTCTGTGCCATTAGTCAATGAAGTTAATGTTGAATCAAATTTAATTTCAGTCTTATGAGGGACTGAGAGTCCAAAACCTGGCCAAGGGACAAAGGACATATAGCAAAAACACTCAATATAAAACCATATTTTATATAATAAAAATAGTAATTTATCTATCATACATTTTTGTAAGTTTGTCTTTGTGTCTAGTAAGTGCAGCATGAATAAAAAAGACAAACGTGTTTTTGTTTTTCTTATTTCTGCCTGGGACACAAATTCTTTGATAATTGGAGAATCACACGTATACAGTCTGTTATCACCTGAGTTATTTATCATTCTCAGAGTGCCCCTTAACTCATATTTTGATTAAAACCCCATTGTGCAACTTTTTAGCCAAAAAACATATTAAAATAAAAGCATACTCAGTTTTTGTTGTTTTTATTTTGGATGTTCTTATTGGTCTAAAAAACATTTTTAAAAATGGTTCCTTACTGGAGACAGGCTTGCGTCTGCAGAGACCTGGAGGAGGGCCTCTTCTGGCTTGTCTCCATGGAAATGTTTTTTGGCTCCAATCTTCCACAGTTTAACATTAAACTTGTATATTATGGAGAATGTTTGGACGAGTGGTTTTAAAGGTGCCCAACTAAGTTTCCTGGTAGAGGGTGCACCCACCTCCTTGTCTCCACAGAGATGTGGCGTTAAAATAATCTATCTTGCATTTATTCCATTACCTGCATTTTTATAGCCCAAAATACCTTGAAAAACATGCATTCTTACTGTGAGTGGGGTCTCTCCACAGGTCTGAACAGTAACTTCTCCAATGGTGATAAATCATTTTGATGCCATTCTGTGGAACATTTTTAACAACATGTGCAAAAATCCAATACTTTACCATGCCACACCACCAAGCCAAACACCCTGTATCTATGAAAAATATGAAAATAAAAAGCTTGAAAGTGGTTCACCATAAGTTTAAACCTTAAAGATGTGATTAAGAAATATACCTGAGCTTTTTGTGTATCGAATAGACCTAAGTGAATGTATTCTCAGGTTTGGGGTTGAAGGGATAATGACTATAATCAAGTAGCACCTTTCCATCAGAGCAGGCCCAAACAAAGCCATGACATTTCCGAATGTGTGAGAAGATGGAATATTAAAACACTGTCAGCTGCTTTAATGGCCTGTCTCTGCACTCTTAAGAGTCAGCTGACTTTTTATATTAATTATCTGCTGTTTGTGTGGACTTCTGTGGAGTTTTGTAAGTTTAAACGGCCCATATTGCGCTATTTTCTGATCTATGTTATAATGGTGTTTCCTCATCAAAAACACACCTAGAGTTGTTTTGTTTCATTCACACATGTTTAACATACAAACCCTGCATAGGCTGAGTGTAAGACAGGAAACTCCATACACCTTCACTATAATCATTTGTTTGATTTCAGTCCTAGAAAACTATCACTTCATGACATCACAATTTTGAGCTTTGGGGACGTAGACAGACTAATAATAAAGGATTACTCAAACATGTGTGAATGAAACAAAACACAACTCCAGGTATGTTTTTGAGGAAGTAACAACATTATAACATGACGAAAAGTGAAAAAAGTCAAGTTTGCGTAATATAGGACCTTTAATCCACAGTTTCAGATTTGTACTGATTGAGATGAGGTTAGCCAAATATGTTATTCGTTATTAAATGTTAAGAGTTATTAAGTGAGTCTGATATCATTTTATGTTTGTTCATCTTCTATAGCATTTTTGATTGTCCAAAAAGCCCAACATAAGTTTGATTAATTATTATTTTTATCTTTTTATTTAACTTTTAACATGTTTGGTATGAAAGCCTTGACAGCCACGTTGTTTCTTACATAACCCATGAGTTATGATTAGAGTGATAGGGCAATACAGTACTGCAAAACAATATAAACTGTACCCAGGGAAGTAGACGGGGGGACAAAGGGGTCTGTTGTCCCGGGCCTCAGGGTTTTAGGAGTTTAGGGGTTTAGGAATTGGACCTTCTTCCTATTAACTGCTATTAGAGGGGGGCCCATGTAAGGCTTTGTTGCTTTTTCTTTTCATTTCAATGTTGGACTTTTTTTTTCTTTTTCTTTTTTGCTGACAGTCCCTGGAGCACCTGACACATGCTCCCTATGTGATGATGTGACAATAGAGGAGACAAATTAAACACTCTCCTGTCACAAACGTACACATGTATGTGTGGTGCTTTGGGCACGTTCAGATCACAACAGATAAAGGCCACAAATAGTAAAAAAAAAACATTATTAAAGTTGGGGAGAGTAAATGTGAAGAATTAGATGGTTTTCTGAAATACCTTCAAGTCAAAGATCATACAGTTTCTAATATAGATATAATTCTTGGACTAAAGATGTGTGTAGAATCCCTCAGTCGTCCAGGTAGAATCCATGTGTCTGCCCATAAGTGAAGAAACAGCTTGGATGAGCTGTGAAACGTATTTAACCAAATAAACTTTTGTCCAGTTGACAAACTGAATTTGTCCTTTTGCCATCAATTCTTGTGCTAGTTTTTCCACAGCCAATAGAACTGTTCTGTTGTGGAGTGCTGCCATGTGAAAATGTAAATAATAAAGATGGTGATGTAATTTTTTCTTCTGAAACAAATTAGATGAGATAAAGTACTGCATCATAAGAAGGGCAAAGGATTTTCTTCAGCCCTAAGACACAAGTCAATGTTGAATTTTAATCTCAAACAGTACTTGAAGCCACACTGACTATTTCAAAGTCGCACTTGTAAAAAGTGGATAGCAAAAATGTGATTATCCCTAAAACTGACTCTGAACAAATATTGTATTTGTCAACATTATTATTCTCCTCATTACCAAAGTCAAGTTGGGTGAGTGTGTGACATCTGTTGCCATGGATACATGGATAATGTCAATTATCAATGCACCAAAAATGTTCAGAGTGTAATTTCTCCAGAATCTGACATTTGTACGAGTGTCTAAAAAAAACAAACAAAAACTTCACCTTGTTTGCTCTCTGTCAGTGAGTCTATTGATTCTTTGTCAAATCCCATTGTGGAAGGATCTTATCCACAATCCTTTCAGTGAGACAGTTCTAACAAAACAGTACCTTAAATGGAATGTTTTAGGAATACTGTTAAAGTTGCATTATGTCAAAAGGAGAAATTCAATTTGTCAACTGAGCAAAGTTTATTTGGTCGAACACATTTCACAGCTCATCCAAGCTACTTCTTAAGTTCTGGCTAGAGTGCTGGTGGACACTGCTTATAACTAGCTACAGGGAGGAGCTAACTACAATGAAATTACTATGAAACTATCATACCTATTTGTTTTCAGCTTCTGTGTGGGGTCTTGTTAGCAGAACCATTCAGGGCCATAATGGGTGTTTTTACACCTCTGAACCTGACCTGAGGGGTATTCCACGAAAGCTACTAAGCGCAAAGCCCAGCTTTATTCGACAGTTGGCGCTAGTTTTAGTGAGACTTCGGTTCCACGACGCTCGCTAAACTTAGTCCCCGCTGAGTTACTGGGGCAACATGGTTTTAGCGGAAAGTCTGGTACCGGGCAGGCTAAAGATGCGGCTTAATCAGGCCGTGTCGCAGAGAATAGTACCTGACATAAACAGACTGTCAAACAAACCGTTCCGCACACATCCCACATGAGTATCTGTGTTGTCCGAAAACAATATCAGCAAAAAAACAAATTACCTTACGTTCTTGGTTCTTGACAAATTTCCGATAATTTAAAAATATGCTTTTTGAACCGCTGTCTTTATGACATTAGCATATAGAATAATTCCAGACTTTTTCTCAAGAACCACTTTGGTCGAGTGTTTACGTTCTGCGACTTTTGTGTGGTTCGATTCCCGCTGTTGACGTATTCATGTGCAAGTCAATTTTTGTGTTATATTTTCACAAATTTACATTTGCCACATATTACACAAATGTTAATGAATTTTACCTAAAATTATTAATATAATCATAGAACTTATATCAGCTGGGCCTAACATGACTCTCACTTGACGACATTGACACTTTATATTTTATGTGACATCTCTATCAAAGAATACAGTTAAAGGTAAACCTTGACTTTTAAAACAAAATGTAGCCAAATAACAGGCACGCTCCATGATGCAACATTTCAATGATTCAACAAATTTGCTTCAGAGATGCTGTGCAAGCCTTTTTAATGAAATCCTATTTATCAATTTCCATCAATAGGCATAAAATAAAAGACATTAGGTATGACATTCTGGTGTAAGGTCACAGCTGGAGGACCGCTGAGGGTCAGGCAAGGCACTGCTGGAGGACTGCTGAGGAGGGTCCAAGTGTACGCCATCTTCAGTAACTAGAACACAAGCATACTATTAAAATATACCTAGCCTAGAGAATACTGTACCTTGAATATACGCTTCACGAGAACTCGCAGGAAGGATCTTTGATGGGGTCCCTCCTTCAATTACCTCCACCAGTGGGAGACTCCGGTTTAGGGCCAGTGCCAGCTCCTCTGCAGGTGAAAGGTTTTGAGGGGGGCTCCCACCTCCTGTGGCTTGGTAGCTACTGTTCATTTTAAATTAAATTAAGGTACCATTTCAACTGTATTACTAATTTTACTGAATAATAATATTAATATTAGCTTACTTACCACTCTGCAAAATGTTTTTATGCTTTGTCTTTACCTGCAAAACAGTCCTCTTCACATTATTCCTGCTCAAAGACAAGATAACACAATTTAACGTATTAGTTGGAGCAAATACTTTTACACAGTAAAAATAAATTACAACTGACAAGACTGCTCTACAAATATATAATATTTATGACATCAACTCTTCTCCCTGGGAATCGAACTCACCCCTCCCACACACCAGACCATAATATCTCCCCTGCGCCACAGATTAGTGTTGACACTGATGGTGAAAAACATACTTAAAAACTCAACATCCAGCACTGTTATGGGACTTAACTTACGTATTTAAACGCTCAGCGATCTTCTGCCATGCCATGTCTCTCTCCTTGGTTATTGCAAATGTGTTGTTGAGTTCCAAAAGCAACTTCTGTTCTGATGCGCTGAAATAATTGGCCCGAATCTTCGACATGATCGCGTTTTCGACAGTCGCTTGTTCAGGGCTTCTTACTTTCCCCGTGCACGCGTCTAGGCCCGGCCTGCTTAGGCCTGACTGAACTTAACGCTGCTGACGCGCAGCTGAAATGCGTTAGTGGAACGGCTTCAGGCTTTCGTCTAAGTTACGGCTAGGTCAGGCGAGGACTTAGCACTTAGTCCGCGCTATGTTTAGCGACGTTCGTGGAATACCCCTCAGGCTGCCCTATTGTTTTCTTTGTTTGCTTTGATTTAGGTTTGAGGATAGAGTTATAGATGGGAGACAGATGATGTCTGAGACCTCCCCCTGAGACAAAAATAGCCTCTTTAACTCCCCTCTCAAACCAGTTCTTTTCTCTGACTAAGATCTGTACCTCACTGTCCTCAAAGGAGTGGCCCGTGGCTTCTAGGTGGAGATGTACGGCAGATGAAGGTCCACTCTGGCTCTCCCGTCTGTGTTGGTACATCCTCTTGTGAAGTGGTTGTTTTGTTTCTCCAATGCAGCGTTCACTGCAGTCTTCACTACACTGAATGGAGTAGACCACATTGCTTTGTTTGTGGCTCAGTGTTTTGTCCTTTAGATGGACCAGTTTTTGTCTTAAAGTGTTTGAGGGTTTGAAATAGACTGGGATTTCATATTGTCTGAAGGTAAGAAATAGCTACACCCTTCCTCCTGGGTTCTGATCCTTTGTTGTCTTGTTTCCTGTCCTTGTCTCTTTTAGTTTTGTTGAAAACCCATTTAGGATATCCACAAACAGAGAGGGCTTTCTGCACATGTTGTTCTTCTTTCTCCTTTCCCTCTGTGCTTGTATAACTCACAGTTTGTGCTGCAGTGGGTGGTGTGAATCAAAAAGCAGGTATTGGTCCGTGTGTGTGGGCTTCCTGAAGACCTCTACTTGGAGTTGCCGGTTTTCTCCTATTGTTACTGCACAATCTAAAAAAGCCAATATGTTGTCCTTGGCATCTTTACAAGTGAATTTGATGTCCAGATCTATATAATTGATATGTGCAGTAAAAGGTTCCAAATCTTGAATTTTGATTTTTGAAAAATGCAATTGCATTATGTACCTATCTGGTATGGCAGTATAGTCTACTGTGAGCTGCTTAGAGATAGATCAGTTTAATGCCATTCTGTGGAACATTCTGGAGCAATAACACCTCCGTTGTGACAAGCAGGAGGAAGACTCCACTAGAAGTTACACTAGAGTTCTGAAACAAAACACAACTCCAGATATGTTTTTGATGAGGAAACAATGTTATAACAGATAAAAGAGTCAGTTTTATGTAGGACCTTTAATCTCAACTGAATTATTACTCATATAAACTTGTAATAAGGATCCTTGGACAGTTATTTGCTACCTGCTCATCTTCCTAATCCATCTTGTTCCTTGTTGCATTTCATGTGTCTGTATGTGACTCTCTGTCGATGCTGACACTTCCTCGTGTGCACCTCCTCCTGCTCACAATTACCTATCATTGTGTTGTCATTGGCCCAGCGCCGTCCCATTATGTACCAATGGAGAGGAGCCTCTGACAGTTTGTCACAAGGGAGCAGATAAGACAGCCATTTAACAGCTGCAGCCTGGCATCCTGTATCAAGTGTGTCGGCGTTTAATTATACTGTTAGCTCTCTCAAGTCACTGTGTCAGGTATGCACTCAATGTACGCGTCTTAGTCAGGTGTCTGCACATGTTTTCAAATGAGGAATGGCATCCAGTATATATTAGTAGGAGGAAGTAATTGTTTGACTAGCAAGCAGAAGCGCCGACGCAGCATCCCCATCAGGTCAGTGTAAAACATGATGTACAGTGGTAGCTGGAGGCAGACAGAGGAGTGACCTGTGTAAAAAAACAGATGGATGTGATGGGGCTGCGGTAATGAACAGGGACCATTTGGGAGTGGGATTGTGCAGAACATGAGCTAAGGCTTCAGACTGTTCAGACTGATGTTTTTGCAAATTTTTAAAACAAACCTTGTTAATTCTATATTTTCTCCATAGAAATTCCCCTAGCCTATGCGTGTCACCATGGATCTCACCCATAGACTGTACTAGTGTATATATAAATAGACACGCTGCGTTCCAAATAGGAAGTGTTCATGGGGGTGCTTTCGGCTCCATTGACTACATTGGAAAATTGTTGCACTTTTCACTGTAACAGCTGCCGTGAGCCTTGTCATTTTGGTCAGTGTTTGTTTTAACCCACTTTACATGATCCTGGTGTTTTTATTTCACGGTTTTGTATGTAAATGAATTCCTATTCCTAATTTGGACCTGGCTCCAAAGTTCTATAACTGCTAATATCTTGAGCCTCATTTGACTGGAGCCGAACCCTCCCTAAGTCCACTTCTTTATACAGTCTATGATCCCGCTCTATATTTTGGAGTAAATCATTAACTCAGTCATCTGCTTTACTTTTGTCCCTCTCTGTATATACAAGTTTTAGAAAATTTTGTGAGTGCCCAAAACTTCATGCCTCAAGGTGGGTCATATCTGCCTATTTTGCTATATTTATTTTATTTATCCGAAAATTTCAAAACTAATTGTGATATTGAAGTTGATATTACAACTACACAAAGGAAACAATACAGCTCTGGGAAAAAATGTGGCCACTACATTTTTTTCTGAAATCAACATCTCTACATGTATTACAGCCATTCCATTCCAGCGTCTGTTGAATTCCAACACAAACACAAAGCTGAGCTACATCAGTTCTTGCACCAGGAGTGGAATAAAGTCACCCAAGAACAATGTCAAAGACTTGTGGAGAGCATGCCAAGACGCATGAAAGCTGTGATTAAAAATAAGGGTTATTGCACCAAATATTGATTTCTGAACTCTTCTTAAGTGTAAACATTAATATTATGTTGTTTTAAAATGCATTTGATCTTGTTTCTTTGCATTGCAACATGTACCTTTTTTGTTATTTTGACCATTTGTCATTTTCTGCAAATAAATGCTCTAAACGATAATATTTTATTTGGAATTTGGGGGGAGATGTCAGTTGTTTATAGACTCAAAAATGTTCCTTTTGCCCAAACACATACCTATAGGTAGTAAAGTCAGAAAAACTGTTGAATATAATAGTCATTGAAATGATTTGTGCTGTGTTTCTTTTGTTTCCTATATGCCGTACATTTGCACTAAGTATGGTGAAATTGAGTTGTCAGCTCCTGTAACATGGCCCCTGCTCCCTGCCATACACAGCGTTTTATCAGTTTGGCCTAATGCTGGCCTTTCCTCTGCTCCACTCTCTCCTTGTATCTGTTGTTCCATTACAGCTCATCTATTGTTGCTTTTCCCCGCTCCTTTTCCTTTTGCTATCAGTTGTTTGCCAGGTGGGTCTGTGGAGGGAGTCTGATTTATACAGGGCCATAGAGCTGCAGTAGACTGGGTTCCACTGGGCTTTCAGCAAATGTGTGAGAGAGCTTCACAGAGTACACAGACATGTCTAGACACAAAGTGTGACTGAAGCAAAGAATTTGTGTATTTCACCTTTTTTATGCTGTTCTCCAGAGATGGCGACAATTTTACAATCTACACACTAAAATACATTTTGTCACCAAAATGTTTTTATTTGTTTGCTGCAGAAATGTGAGAAGATCCTGGATTCTGTTTCATTTAATTTTATTCTAATGAGAAACATGAGAAAAGGATAATTATAACCTCGTAGTGTGAATACTATGAAGTCAATGGGTCCAAGTACTGAACCTTGTGGAACTCCATAACCGTCTTTGCATAAGAACATAAGAACATAAGAAGGATTGCTTATGGACATAATGTCAGATAGGCCTTTACCATTACACTGCTGATCACTTTTCAATGATAATTTGATACTTATGTACTCAACCATCATTTACAGTAGCTAATGTAAACAGCATGGTTTTACTCTGATAAGACGAGGATTTATCCAACCGTAGATCGTCTCCTGTTAATCTGCTCTGCTTAATTCCTGGATCTGAGAATTTAGTTTGTTGACATACAGCTCTGGAAAAACATAAGAGACCACTGCAAAATTATCAGTTTTTCTGATTTTACTACTTATAGGTATGTGTTTGAGCAAAAGGAACATAATAGTATAGTAGTCTATAAACTACTGACAACATTTCCTCCAAATTCCAAATAAAAATATTATCATTTAGAGCATTTATTTGCAGAAAATGACAAATGATAAAAAAAACACAACAACAACAACAACCATGTTTTCAGACCTCAAACAATGCAAAGAAACAGATCAAATTCATTTTAAAACAACATAATACTAATGTTTACACTTAAGAAGAGTTCAGAAATCAATATTTGGTGCAATAACCCTTATTTTTAATCACAGCTTTCATGCGTCTTGGCATGCTCTCTACAAGTCTTTCACATTGTTCTTGGGTGACTTTATTCCACTCCTGGTGCAAGAACTGAAGTAGCTCAGCTTTGTGTTTGTGTTGGAATTTAACAGACGCTGGAATGGAATGGCTGTAATACATGTAGAGATGCTGATTTCAGTAAAAAATGCAGTGGTCTTATTTCTGTATACAACAGAGCAAATACTGTGTGAAAATAATTCAGCTAAAATGGACTGATACGTAGGTTATTTTTGTATAAATTAAAACAGTTAATATTTTTGTGAAGCTAACTGAAAGTACAACTCTTTTAGGCCTAATTTACTCAAATTAAACTTCATGTGAGCTTTAACCCTAACACAATCTGACCAGAAAGAGCATCAACATTTTTGTTTCTTACACATAAATTAGACGATCTTAAAACTTTTTTGTCAGTGTGTCACCATGGTAACTACTACATGTATCTCTAAGGTGGAATGTTAAAACACCCCCAGCATCATGTCAATGCAAAAATCTGATTACATAAACATCAGAACTCTAGTTGTTAAGTTATTTTTGAGCACATACAGTAATTATACTTCATTGATATTATTACATGCTCAAAAAGACTTAACAAACTTAACAACTAGAGGTCTGATGTTTATGTAATCCATCCTTAGTAAACAGCGTTCGTCATTTGAAATCAGAAGACTATATGTCTTACTTACTATCCTAGTGAATGCCCTTCTTTTGTAGTTTTTGTCTCGTGTGTACTTTATGGTAAACTATATTTAAATAGGTGAAAAACAGAACAAGGTAATTTTATTGTAGTGGTCCAAAGTTATTCCTCACTTATCCATTCCCAACAAGTGCTTTTGACACATTTCTGAGGCCAGAGTGAAGTTTTACCATCACCTTAATGCTAACAATGCGCTTCCTTATTATTGTCAGACAATAAAACTCTATTACACAGCTAATTTATTTTGACCTCAAGATCTGCTTATATTTGTACAGGAACAAAACAGATTGCACGAATACATTGGGTATAGGGCCTAAGTGCACTTCTTTCATTTATCTATTTTTGCAGCCGTTTGTCCCATACCTCCAATATGTCTTTAGTAAACAATATTTAAAGTGGATATGCATTGTCCTATACTGAAGTACCTCTGCCTATATGCATAAACTATATAGCATTGCCTCATTTCCTTCCCATCTTCAGTTTTGTTGTTTTCCTCCACATGCGACTATTGCATCAGTGACCATGCAGAACTTGTCTTGGGTCTTGTGCACTAATTGGGATCCACTTTCTCACTCTCTCTCTCCCTTATACACTCCTGGCCTGGTTTAAATGTCTGCTCGCCTGTCAGTCCTCCCGCGTCTCTGTTCCTAATGTTTCCCACAGTGCTACAGAGAATGTGCAAGAGGGCCAACGTTGCCAAGGTAACCCATCATTCTGGGACCCAACACATGCGCCCGACTCGCAGGTTTGATGTTGAAAGGTGTCTGAAAAAGGGGATATTGCTCTGAGTGAATGGTAGTGTGAAAAGACTATAAGTAGATGTATGGAGAGACTCTAGCGCTCATTAGCTGCAGGAAAAAAAAAAAAAAAAAGCCTAAACCTACTGTATAAAGGTAAGGCTGAACTGAAGATTTTGTTTTGTACTTGGCCATTAACTAACTTTTTATGGGGGAGGGTATATTCCACATGCTCGTTTCATAGAGATGTGTGCATGGTCATCAGGCCAACTTACAGGTCCAATCTGGGGAGAGGTGACCCCACTCATAGTAAAAATGCATGTTTGTAAATGTATTTTTTAAGCAATAATAACACCTGTAATTAATAAAATAATGTCATACGTTGGAACCATAGACTGTATAAAATAATGGACTAAGGACTAAAGTGTGATGTCACCCACAGCTTTCGGCTCCAGTCAAATGAAGCACATGAGGCTAGGAGTCATAGGGGTGAATTTGGAGCTGAGTTCCATATTTGGAAAATATGAACATTTTATAAACAACTGCTGCTGTCAGGCAGAGGTGATGTTTTTTCAGTACAAAGTGAATTGGAGCCGAGGGAGCATATATATATATATATATATATATATATATATATATATATATATATATATATATATATATACACCTATGACAACCAGCTCCAGTCTCTGGGTCTCTGGAATTTCCATCAATTTATGTAAATGTATTCATTTTCTTTTCAGTGTAAAAAAGTCCTACACACCCTTCATGAAAAGTTCATGGGGCCTATACACCGAATAACCTTGTACTAACATTTCCCATTAATGTTGCAACAGGATGGTGTTTTCAGGACAGTCACTAATTAACATGTAGGTTTAAATTAATCAAGGAAACATATTATGTTTCCTTAATTAATTTAAATCTACATCCCTGACCTCATCTCCTTCACGATGCTATAGCTCAGTCATAACAACTGTAGTATAATTATACTGCCATCAAAAACCCACTGAAATACAAAGATGATGAATTAGGTGGCTCACTGTGTTTTTCACGTAATTGCATGAATGACTGAAAGTGAAATAAAGTGACTTATAAAATGTGGGCATAAGCTTATCCTTATATATTTGAAGTTTTAAGAATTTAAGAATTGGTGTACTGATATTGTTGTCATAGTAAGATACACAAAAGAGCAGCACAAAATATGTAGATTCAGTCTAGCTAATAGCTATTTGTAAAAAGGAACAGTGAACTATTTTTTTATGTAAGTTCAAAACCAATTTAAAGGCACTGATTGGAACCTGATTTGGACTGTGTTTAAAAGGTGAAAAACAAAGTTCATTTTATTGCAGTGGTCCAAAGTTATTCCTCATGTATCCATTCTCAACATCCTCATTATTCACCTCAATTAAGTGAGTTTATAAACACTTTTCACACATTTCCAAGGCCAGAGTTGAGCTTTGTCCTCACATTAATCCTAACAACAACTAGCATTCTAACAGTGCTCTTCCTGATTATTGGGTACAAAAATGCTTAAGTGTTAGATGCAGATATTACAACCTCAAGAAGTGGTTATTGATACTTTGTAGCTGATGCATCAACATTCCCTGGCGTGTGATGCTAACTATAGGCTCTACTCTGTCTAAGACTTTAATCTGTGCTTTATTTTAACAGAATCTAACCATAAAGAACAGGCTTGTGCTTTAGAACAACTCTCTCTCAAATACAATTACAGCCAGAAGCTACCTAACATTTTTCAGTCAATTTCACCTTTTTGTTGAAAATCAAAAACCTTAACAAGACCATGAACGCATGTATTGATCACAAGCTTCTGAAAATGTGGTGTTTAAACCCATTTTTTCTTGAATTTTCAGACTATCTTTAAACTTTTTTGGCAGTGTTTGCTAACATGTGCATGGTGTCACCATGGTAACTGCTGAATATTCCATCAGACACAGATGTCACTGCAAAGTATCAATGTGTGTATAGGGGCAAGACAGATTTTGCTCGAACACTTTGGGTACAGGGCCACTACTTCCATTTATTTTTGCATCTATTTGTCCCATACCTTATCTCAACCCAAGTTTGAGTTGACAAACAAGATGGTGCCACAGTGGAGAGAGGTCCCAGACAGGTTACAGCGATTGCACAACGTCTTGTCTAAAACGTGAAACAACAAAATGCAAAATTTGTCCAATGATGACTTTATTAGCCAAACAGAGAAATGCAGTGTTATGTCCAGATTGCCAGATTACCAGAGGTAATGTGGTTGGCAGCCTTGCAGACTTGTAAATGAGCACGGGAAGATCCTGCAAATCAAGCCGTTAATTGGTCCTCTGTGACCGTGTGGATGTTTGTGTTTGTATTTCCTCGTCTCCTTTCCTACCTCCTACCTCGTTGATTCTTCTGTAAGAGGAATCAGTAACACTCAGTCATTTGTACAGGCAATCAACTTCGATTGGGCAGGTCTGGGTGGGGAATGAACTGTCGTCTGTTGATAATATGTGTATATGTTGTGGTGAGTTATTGTTTTGTCCTGCAGTTGTCCACAGGTCTGTGTGGGCTTGCATTTAAAGGGTCCATAATGCTATTTTATCATTTATAATGTTGTTTCCTCACAAACTTACCTAAAGTTGTGTTTTGTTTCATTCATACATGTTTAACAAACTCTGAATTCATGTGGTAATACAGGAAGTGCTCCACTGTGTTTTTAAACTCCATACACCCTCACTAGAACAATTTTGATGATTGGGGTAAAAGCAGCTGTTAACTTGAAAACTACATTACATGACATCACAAGGTGGAACAAAGCATTTTGAGCTTTGGAAATGTAGACAGACAATTAATAAAGGATTACTCAAACATGTGTGAATGAAACACAAAATATAAATAAGCTCATAAGAATCAATTTTATGTAATATAGGACCTTTAAGAGAAACGGTGCAAGTCAGAAGTCTACGGAACATTATAGAAAGAAAGAAAGAAAGAAAGAAAGCTATGCCTTTATTAGTCCCACAGTGGGGAAATTCCAGTTCTGCATTTAACCCATCCTGTTATCAGGAGCAGTGAGCAGCACATTACTGCGCCCGGGGACCATCTCCATGATCTTCTTGCTTCGGCTTGGTCAGGACCAAAGCTGGAGGTACCTATGGTGCATGTTTTGGGTTGGTGGGGAAAACCGGAGTGCCCGGAGGAAACCCACCCAGACACAGGGAGAACATGCAAACTCCACACAGAAAGGCTCGGGTGACCCGGGGATCGAACCCAGACCATGCATGCAAACTCCACACAGAACACACACAGAAAGGTCTGGGTGACCCGGGGATCGAACCCGGAACCTTCTTGCTGTGAAGCATGAGTGCTACCCACTCAGCTACCGTGCTGCCATTATATAAGGGCTGTCTACTATTAACTGCACTTGATTACAGTTGGAGCTTCAGCAGGGAAGTTGAGTAATATTATCCATGAATTCAAAGTGTAAGAGGAATCTTAGATATGTGTCTTGTGTAAAATAAGGTTAAATATTAAATTGACCCCAGTTGTCAAGATTTCTTTTTTCTGGCTTAATTGGTTGGTTGGTTTGAAAAGGAGAAAGAATATTTGAATTTAACAAAAGTATGGGTCATTCAGAACAGTTTTTAAGAAAGAGGTTCAGGGAGTTTTATCTCATTCAACATTTCAATGTTTAATACTCTTTTTTTGCAGCAGAGGCATATGTTTTGGTGCTAGTTTACACTAATTAATAACTTTTTTTATTTTTTTTTATTAAAGTGAGTAATTATAGCTTCCTTGTGTATGCTGTACAACCATGTCAAGTGTCTCAAAGCTTTACACTGTAGTTATCATTTAATCAGAATCAGAATCAGAAAGACTTTTATTGCCATTGTCAAGTGAACAGAATTCACAAAACTAGGAACTTGTCTCGGTGATAAGGTGCGAACATAAAACACTAAATAATAATAACTAAAATATAGCTATAATATAGTGAAAAATAATAAACAATAAGGTTCAGATGAGCAGCATCAGAACAGTAGTGCAAACATGACTTAATTAAAGTGACTGGTGATATAAAGTGTCCAGCTTTGTGCAGATGTTATAAGATAAGATAAGACTATTTATCTCACACAGGAGAAATTTACTTGCCACAGTAGCTCCAGGACAGTTTGAACAAGAAAGAAAGAATTGTTCATGAGTCCAACAGCAGAGGGAAAGAAACTGTTCTTGTGATGGGAGGTTCTGGTCCCGATGGACCGTAGCCTCCTGCCAGAGGGAAGTGGCTCAAATAGTCCATGTCCAGGGTGAGAAGTGTCAGCTGTTATCCAGCCTGCTCGCCCCCGAGTCCTGGAGACGTACAGGTCCTGGATAGATGGAAGGCTGCAGCCAATCACCTTCTCGGCAGAGTGCACAATGCGCTGCAGTCTCTGTTTGTCCCTGACAGTGGCTCCAGCATACTACACAGTGATGGAAGAGGTGAGGATGGACTCAATGATGGTCGTGTAGAACTGCACCATCATCTGGACTGGCAGCTTGGCTTTCCTTAGCTGCCGCAGAAAGTACAACCTCTGCTGGGTCTTCTTGATGAGGGAGTTGATGGTCGGCTCCCACCTGAGGTCCTGTGTGATGCAGGTGCCCAGGAACCGGAAAGAGTCCACTGTGGTGATGGGGGAGCCTGTAAGAGAGAGAGGAGGCAGGGGGGCTGTGACTTTCCTGAAGTCTACGATCATCTTCACTGTCTTCTGGGTGTTGAGATCCAGGTTGTTGCTGCTGCACCAGGACACCAGCCGGCGTAGGTTCCCGGGGAGTCCAGATGCTGGAGGATGAAGTGGAGGGCCAGGTTAATGGCCTCGTCCACAGAACGATTAGTTCTGTAGGCGAACTGCAGGGGGTCCAGGAGGGAGGAGGTGAAGGACTTGAGGTGGGTCAAGACCAGGCGCTCAAATGACTTCATGACTACAGAGGGGCTCAGGTCTGTAGTCATTCTTGGGGACGGGGACGATGGTGGACTGCTTGAAGCAGGTAGGGACATGGCATGACTCCAGGGAGGTGTTAAAGATGTCCGTGAACACAGGAGCCAGTTCTTTAGCGCAGTGTCTCAGGGTGGAGGGAGAGACACTGTCCGGGCCTGGGGCCTTGCGGGAGTTCTGTTTTCTAAAGAGTTTAGCCATGTCCTGCTCCAAAACAGTGAGAGCAGTGGGGGAGGAGGAGGGGTCCGGGTTGGGCATGGCTGGAATGTCTACGGTGGTGCGGGGGGTGGGGAGGGGGGTGTCAAACCTGGCATAAAAGTTGTTCAACTCTTTGGCCAGTCGTTTGTTGTCCACAGCGGGATCGGCTCTGGGCTTGTAGTTTGTAATTTGACCTCTCCAGACAGAGCCAGAGTCATTTGATGAGAAATGGTGTTTCATGGTGTATTGTACTACAACTTAGCTTTCTCCACCTCTCTGCTAAATGAGTACCTGCTGCGTCTATGGACATTCAAGATGCTACAGGTGTAGTACACAATATATGGCAGCAAATGTGGCAGAAGACCTTCAGTGGAAATGCTTTGAGAGACTGAACCATTTTGTCACTGACCAGAACACCAGTGTGAAGTGAGAGTGAGGGCTTTTCTGTTGTGTTCACTTAGTTCCTCCTGGACACTGCTGTGATGCTGCCAAAAACAGAGGAGGGACACTTTTGGCTCTTCTTCTCCTCAAACTCCCCAGACCCACAATCCGCTGACCCTCAATCAATCAATCAATCAAACATTATTTATAAAGCGCTTTTCATACAAAAAAAATTAACACAAAGCGCCTTACAGTGATTAAGGATTAGAAGATTGACTTTTTAGTGATCTCACACAGGGGAAATTGTTTACTGCATTTGACTCGGGGACCATCCCCATGATTTTGTTGTTTAGGCTTGGTCAGAACCCAAGCTGGAGAATTTTACCTATGGCATGACATATGTTTTGGGTTGGTGGGGGAAACTGGAGTGCCCGGAGGAAACCCACCCAGACACGGGCAGAACATGCAAACTCCACACAGAAAGGCCCGGGCGACCCGAACCTTCTTGCTGTGAAGCATGAGTGCTAGCCACTCAGCCACTGTGCCGCCAACAATAAAAACAAACAAACAAACAAACAAACAAACAAACAAACAAACAGACAAACAGACAAACAAATTCAATCAAAGGCCAAGCTAAACAGGTGAGTCTTGAGTGCACTGTTAAAAACAGGAACGTTCTCTGCAGCCCTGAGGTCCTCTGGCAGGCAGTTCTCATAGACAAAGGCCGTAGTACTGAAAAGACGCCTCTCTATGAGTGTGTGTCCTGACTTTGGGAATGACCAGGAGCCTGCTGCCGGAGGAGTGCAGGGTCTGCGAGGTAAAAGCAGTTCTGAAAGATAAGAAGGCCCAAGACCATTAAGACATTTAAAAACCAGTAAAAGAACTTTAAAATCTATCCTGAAACTCACAGGGAGCCAATGCAGTGATGTTAAAACCAGTGTAATGGTCCTAGTCAGGACACGTGCTGCTGAGTTTTGTAATAATTGTAAACCTGAAATACTCTTTTTGGGAAGACCAGAGAGCAGGGCATTACAGTAGACTATAGTCTGACCAGTCCTCCTGTTAAACTGCACTGAGACCTTTGACAGAGAAACAAAGGCGACTGAAAACTGCAGTGGAAATGTTGCTGCAGCAAAACTTGATTTTCCCTCGGGTCAATAAAATATCTCTCTTTCTGAGTGTTCTGCGTACACTGGTGTGTGAATGTGTGTGGGAATGGGTGAGTGGTTCCTTGTTGTAAAGCCCTTTGGGTGCCTTGAAGGTGGAAAAGCGCTGTATAAAGATGTGACCATATTTACTATGATAATACTATGATAAGACTACCCCTACGACCACTACCATCCTCATTACTTATCACTACTTAATTCAATGATGAAGTGGGCAAAGTGGCTTGCGAAAGGACATAACAGCAGTGGGACTGAACCGCTGACATTTAATTGATGGTGAATGCTCTGATCACAGCTAATGCTTAAAAGTGTTCTGAGAAAGCCTTTTCAGTAAAGCTGTCTATAAACATGCCTTCACTATAAAACAGAACAGCACTCTAAAAACACATTATATGCAGTGGCTGGGTGTAAAGGTCAGTGGAGTGGCCAAGAGGGGCCTGATATTACTGCTCTCCTAACTGTCCTCCGAGCCTCCACTGATGTCTAAATTACAGCTAGGGGGCTTTATCACTGCTAGACTGTTGCAAACAAATTAATTACTCTCAGTATTGAAGGTGGAAGAATGAAACAATAACACCAGCAAAACTGATTACATTTAACTCTCATTTACGTTTAAACTGTGCCTAATGCTTATTTAAAGGCCACTTGAGTGTTTGGATTAAGTAAACAAACGCAGAAAGAATTGGGAGGTAAATCTGTTTCCAGTAACTTATTTAGTCACTTGCAAGGACCACGCCACAACAATGGAATTCGATAAAGATATTTAGTGATGGTCACCCAGGATGGACAAGAGACACGAGAGAGCTGACGGGGACGGTAATGTCGGGATGGCCGTGTAAATAGGGCTTCTGGGTAACTGAAGGCGTGGTCGAGATGAGCTGTGGTCGGCTGGCGAGTAGGTCGAGGCGTTGTCCAGCTCCTGAATATCAGTTAATCATATTAACTCCACCTATGGAGTCACTATGGAGGACCAAGGACTGTGAAAGTACTTTTTTGTTGTACATTATCTGACCTCATGCTGATATCTCACAGTAAAATGAATTCTGATATTAAAGCAACAAAAATATATGAACTTTTGGATGAGGGACAGTTTTTATTTTTATGTGATTTTTAGCTGAGTCACTTTTTTAAATGTTCTTTGTCCTTTGCCCTTGGTTAGAAATGTACAGCTCTCTATTTTTGCACCGCACATTTCCTCATCAATATTTCACTGCTCTGTCCTCTGCGGGCATCACAGCTGGCTTTATCTATGCTCCAGCACATGCTCTGAAGGCCTGGCTGGCTGCCGTCCCACTGGGAACATATACATTGTGTCTGGTGCTGTAAAGGAGCTGCTTTTGCCAGATGGCTGCAATGCAAACCTCTGGCCATTTGTTTTTAACCTGTGTTTAAAGTAAAAAGAAGCCACTCAGGTATTTAGGTTATGTTGATTGTTTTACTTTTGTTGTGGGTGACATTAGTTAAAGCTACTGGGCACATGCACTGAATATACTCTTTACCAGAAGTGAGGAAGAGGTCAGCAACTGTGAGTCTGAGGCAGCCTACATCCTGGACAAAGGTGAACTATGAATGACACTGACAACCATGACCACAATTTCACTATTTAGTTTGATAATTTGGCCTGTTACATGTCCCTGCTCCACTCCAGCAAACCCATGTGTAGGAGCTGGTCACTCTGCCACTGTGAACTTTGCAACACACTTAGATCTGAACGACCAACTTGACAATACTGGTGCAAAGAAGGGAACAGCGATTTTATTTTAGATTTTTTTTTTAAATTTAATTATCAAATAACATGATATTCCACTGAAAGACTCCAGTGTGTACACATCATGTGTGGAGATGTGCATTTATCATGTACAGACAGCTGTTAGCTGGGAGGCTGTTCAAATCTACTTTGTTTATGTTCTTGTGTGAGTCATTTTTTATTGTGACTTTGACAAGCTGCTATAAACACATTTCTCAAAAAGTCCAGAACAGGTTTTACACTGCGCACCTTAAATACATTCCATCACTGAAAGTGTCCTGCACTGTCAGCCCAAAGGTCAAGGACAGGTCACAGTGGCCATTCTGAATATAGTGTTCCTATCATCCCCCTCACTGAACTCAGATCTATATCCTCCTTCCTGTGGAGTCTATTCCAGCCAGGCCATCAGCGCTTAATGACAGCACACAAATAGAACGGAGGTGAGCCCGCACAGACCCCATGTGGTGACATGTAATAGTGGCGTGCGGTCTTGTCTCCTCAAACCTTATCGTTTAACTTTTGACCCATTCCTCAGCAATGTTTCATGCTACTCCCCTCTTTGTGTCCATTTATTGGCTTCCTCCAAGGTCAAGAACAGGCCGGGGGAGAAACAGCTTTTGTCTGAATAATAGCTCTGGCTCTGGGCAGCCTCAGATTCTGCAAAAATGTAGAACAGTATTCTTGGTTGTGTGTACATACTAATCATTATGTAGCATAGCTTGTCTCAGGTTATAAATGAAAAACAAGGTTACAATAGACATGGATAGATTATTTTATTGGCAGTGGAGTTTGCTATCAGATAATTTATTTTGCATGATGTAAAACTACATAAATGAATGATGATACAATTGATATTTAATGTTGTATAAGTTGATTTAATCTAATTAGAAAGTTTTTATGTTGCAGGAAATAGCAAAAAGGATTACTATACTAAATCACTGTATTGATTCTTATCATTCAGTTGCTGGACTCCATTATGTGAATGAAAAATTAAAATGCTTTTTGTACATGGACAAATGCAGTGGAGAGCTCCCAAAGTGTAGGAAAAGTTCCAATCATCTTATTATTTCACCTTAGGGACATTCTTCTGTTTGTAACAATGATTTAATTTTATCAGTACATGCCATAAGTTTTCAAGCAGAAAGGTCTTTGTGGAATATACAGTTCGGCTACTTTGTTTTCCATTTAAGAAGCCCTGTGTAACATTTTATTACTTTTCCTTTTGGAGGGTGTGCAACTAGCTCGTCTCCATGGAGATGATACTACTTTGATTGAAATATTCCACAGCATGGCATCAAATTTATCATTCTCCATGACAATAAGCATGAGATCACCATGGCAACTTACTGTACAGGTCAAATCCGTGCAGAAGCAACCCTTCTCACAGCAATCACAACAACTGTAACTGAAGAAATGCCAGAAAGAGAAGTTTAATGCCATATTGCGGAACATTCCAGGCAAAGCAAGTTCACATAATGCATGTTTAAAGATATGTTAACATGTACAGATTACTTTTTTCCTAATATAGTCCTAATATTGCAATACTATAAGTGAGTATTAAACCAGTATGCAAAGTCCACGTCACTGTGACACTCTAATATGATATGACACACACACACACACATGTTTATACATTACGTAGGGCTGTTTGTGTGTTTTTCATCAGTATATGCATAAAGGTGTGATTACAGGCACATTAGTGTGATTCTGCTGATATAAGGACACACACCATCAGAGGGCTGTATTTTAATTTCATTCCCTTCTCTTTGTCTTCACAATTTTCTGCTCGGTTTCATGTTACATTAGCCTCTGATTATGTGTCTTTCCTCAGTCTGGTACATTGGGCTCATTTGGAGAGAAGATATGAATATTGAGAGCTGGGGCGGTATTAGCAGAGGGGGAGGAGGCAATCAAATCCCTACATTTATACTAGGGAGACGAATATTATATCATATTTTGCTCGAGCTTCTTTTTGGTAATTGCACCAAGATTTTGAGCTGCTACTATTCTGCCTTTTGTTGCTTCTACAGTGAGTTAGAGTGCATTGAAATGGTATCTATTTTAAAAAGTTCTATACATGCTTGTAATGCATTGGCTGAATGGTGTGTAAGATATGCCTTTATTAGTCCCACAGTGGGGAAATTCCAGTGTTGCAACGCACAGATCAAGAACAGCAAGAAAAAGTAGCATGCAACAGAACAATATAATAAATAAATAAATGAATAAATAATGGCCTAGGATAATTTAAAACTAGTAAACAAAATAATTTAAAAAAACATGATATTCAAATACTTCTGTTAGCTTACTGCTACTAATAAAACATATCCCAAGTATTAATCACTTATTGGTTATTATGAATTCTGTAATTTCTGCTATACTTTAATACTGTTATGTCAAATACCACTAGTATTTTACCTACTCCTGCTACTACCACTACCACTACTACTACTACTGCATTGTATCCTCCTGCTGCTAGAACTTCAATGCCACAGCTTTCTTTGCGCTATTATAATATTATTGATGTTTTCTATGGCTATACAGCACTACTCCTTCTCCTACAGTATGTCCTTGCCTATGTAGGTTAAGGACATTAAAGTCACTTGAACCTTTCTGTTTAAAACAGAAAATTGATTTCTATTTGTCAGTTCTACATTTCTGAGTCCATTGTGTACTAACTGTACTATGTAATGATTGTTCTATTGCAAGGCCATGCTGTTTGTGATTACACATCTCTACGGCCTTGTATTGACAGCAAAAGCATTTCTTAACTGTGTGCCGCTGTCTTCTTTCAGGCAATGCATCATATGGACTTGCATCATGAGAAGTGGGGGAACTGTGAAGCCCTTAAGTGCATAGGAAGACAGAGAAAGACACTTTGTGAGGCTGACTTTGTTCCCAGGAAGTGTGTTCAATAATACACAAAACACAAACAGCCAAGAAATAAATACATGTTATTACACAGTTTTTCATGTTTTTATTTATTTAATATTTTTTTTCCCTGAAGCTGAAGTTTGATTCATCTAGAAAGTCTGTCACCTGCTGTCACAACCCATTCATATAAATGCACTCTCTCATGATTGCATTATTGTAACTGGAATTAATATGCAATAGGGCAGAAGGTCAAATGCATTAACAAATATACATTAGGGTTATTATTAACAATCATAGTTTTGTCCTGAGGATGGTTGCTCCCCTGAAATGCCCTGACACAGGTTCTGCTGACCCTACCTAACTAAACCTATAGTTAATCTGCAATGACATATTTTCTGAGCTATTCTATTATGGGTGTGTGCTTAAATGATTATTGATTGATTATTGAATTCACTATAATTTCTCATGAATACCATATGAACCTGTCAATCAAATGTACTCCACTGCACACTTTTTATCTTCATCCAAACTTCTTAATTTTTCCATGTGTCTTGGATGCCGTCTAGGTGCTCTTTGCTGGTGTTTGGATAAACAAATTCCAGTGCTTTGACACATTATTTTTAGTTATACAGTACTAGAGGAAACCATTCATAATGCAGCGTCTTTATGTTCAAACAACCTTAGATACATCATCATTTCACCGGCTGCCCTCCAAATGACTTCTCCTGACATGCATAAATTCAATATAGCAAAGGACATAGACATTATCCGAACAGAACGCAGTATTTAAAGCAGTAGCTGGGAGGCGTGCACACAGAGGAACAACCCAGTGTCAGATTGAGATGTCTGTGTTCTGGTGGTGTGATGGTGGGCGAGAATAGCAGCCTGGCCTGGGTCACAGGGAGGTGAGTGTGGAGCTGAAGAGAACTGGAGCAGACAGATTTTGATCGAGAGCATTGAAATGTATGTGTGAAGGCTGCACTACATCAGAGAGGAGAGCATTCGAGACCTTTTTTAAATTTTATTTCTGGCATCAATGTGAAATTCAAGGCTGTTAGCAAGATGTGTTGTGAAAAAGGCCACAATCTCAGAATATTCAGTTTTGTTTAAAAAAGATTTTCTCAGAATCTGAAAAAAGAGGCATTCTATAAAAGAAGTTTGTAAAAATGATAAATGTGGTTATGTTTTACCATGGAACTGGGTAAGTCTTTACTAACAGATGCTAACTACTGGTTGAGTTTTCTACGTTTGATAAGCAATAAACTGCTTCATTAAACCAGACTGCAACTACACCTTAATTAGCCTTAATAAACTATGAGCAAAAAAAAGAATTTATTATGAACACATTTTTTATTACTTAATTTTGCAGTTCAAACATACCTGTCATGATTTCACCGTTTCCCTACAAAAAATGTTTTGCCGCCAAAATATGGTTTGAAATTTCACAGGATTGTGACGTTATACATAGGAGACTCTGCGATTTTAAAGTCCATAAATCATCGGCAAACTCATTTGAAATATTTCAGCTATCAAATTTCGTTGATTACTTCTGCGTGTTTACGTCAACCAAACCTTTTTTTTTGCTCATGTAATTCCCTCTGTTTCCAATAGATGGCGACCTGCACCATATTGGAGTATGGGGAGCGCTGAAGCCGTGAAATAATAATGTCTAGTGTTTGCTCAAAAAGCCTTTTCGATCAGCTGGTGGATTCTGTTGTGGGTTATGGTGCGTATTTGAGGCGAGTAATGTGCTCTCTGCGTGATCAAGGCCCATCCAAAAGTAAAGTAAACATAACTAAATCTTCTGTACACTGGGATTGGTCAAGAGAGCGTGGTAACGTGTGAAAACCACCCAAGTGTTACCAGGTAGACTTGCAAACTTGTCTGTGTGGTTCATTGTTCATTGTTCAAACACTGAAGTAGGCTATCGAAGGCCAATTCACACATGATACAGACAGATGAGAGTGAGTGAGAACAGATTAAAGTGAATTTGAGTTCAGTTTTAGGTTTAAATTAGCTCACAGGGATCCAAATATCCAAATATGTAGCTATTTGATATTTGGTGTGAGTATAACCTTCACTTTACCTTCACATTAGCATATTAAAGCACACTTTTAGAAAAGCCTGCTCTGTGATCCATGTCTTTTTACTAAGAGCCATGTCTTTTTCTTCCCCTTATTTCATTTATTATTTACAAGAGAGAGGGAAAGACAGAGAGAGAAGGCTGTCTTTGACTTCAACTGGAAACTTATCTGTTGCACTAGCACTGACACACTAACAAATCAAGTGTAAACATGCTAAAGGGCTAATAATGTGGTTATCTTTGCAGTGCTCTTTCCCTTAACAGCTCAGGCAGGCCGCACACTGACAGTCAAATGACCACATGCCTGATTTATCGCCACAGCAGCACACGAAGATGGGAGCCAGATTAAGGAAAAATATATGAGTTCAAAAGGAGGGAAAATAAAGCTGATGAATTCACTTATAGGGCATTATACAACACTGCTAAATGATGTAGGAGAAATCTGAGACAGAGAGTAGCGTTATAAAAAGTACTCAAGAGTATAACATGGCTAAATGTTAAGAGAATGGCATTTAGTGGTTGGTGCTTGACTTCATACAGTGACATTTACAGTAACCTTTCATCGTGACTTTTTAAGAAGGGTCAAAACTATGGCAATGGAGAGATGAGGTGGTCCAGGGTTCGAGATATTAATCAAACTGTGACTGCAGAGGGCCAAAGCCACTGGGTGATTGCTCATGTTGCTCGTTACGGAGAGAAGAGGCGGATGCACACACATACACACACACAAACACACACACACACATATACACACATACAAACAGACCTAGAGGCCAGGCAGCGGACAGACAGGTAAAATATAAGAGCTTTAGCCAGTCAACCTCTGTTCCAGCCCGCGTGACGGAGAGCACTGGAGCTGCAAACACTGGAGACCGCTGGTGTTTTCCAACAAATAGCCTGAAAATATGGTTCTGACTCGGACAGAGGGGGGAACTGTCTCAAGTAAATGTTTGACTCTTCAGAATATTTTATTATAGTTTAGGTATATATAAAAATAAATGACTAAACTATGCCTATTTTACTACTACTGATGTTTACAGCTGGTCCTAGTTTCTAGTTAATGTTTTCTATACCCGTTTTCTATACCAGTTTTCTTTCTTTCTATACCAGTCCTAAAAAAAGAATAGTACTTTTTTCTAAGGGGGAGGGGGCCCCAGGGAAGACCCAGGACACACTGGAGGAGACTGTCTCTCGGCTGGCTTGGAAACGCCTTGGGGTCCCCCCCGGAGGTGCTGGAGGAAGTGTCCAGGGTGAAGGAAGTCTGGGAGTCCCTACTTAAGACTGTTGCCCCTGCAACCCGGCCCCGGATAAGTGGAAGAAAATAGATGGATGGATGGACTTTTTCTAATAGCAGATGTGTGGTCTTAAACTTGGTCTAATATAGGGCTGTGGAACATGGTCAAATATCCAACGTTGTTCTGTTATGGGATTTTTTCATTATCAGTTGATGAAGATGTAATTGTAATAATATGGAATAGCTTCTGGGTGTTACTTTTATAATCCATGATCACCACATTCTGTCAGGGCCACAGCTGCCACACTAATGCCACTAATGCCATTATGACACATGACTCAAATGTAAATATGTATTTATACTTTTTTTCTTCTCTAAAATATAGGCAACTCCAGGAGGCCACTCAACATTAGCCCAAACCTTTAGCTCAAGATCCTTTTGAAATGTGTTACTGGGGGCTACACTATATTCGCCCATGTTTTTGACATTATAAGGTGGGTTAAATGCTGAAGACATACAGTATGTCCCTATGAAACTTTTCTGTATGCTTTAAAAAAAATGGATCAACTACAGGTGATATCCAAGTGTAGTGAAGGTTAGCTTTTGTGCCCACCTATAGTTTTTTTTTTTTACAGAGTAATTTTATAGCAGTAGTTCAATATTTAGAAGGTGGAGAAAAAGTTTAGGTATAAACTTAACCATCATAGTGATACAGATTAATCATTTATGTATTTCCACTGTTACTCTTTTTGAGTCTCAGTCCCTCTACATTTGAAGTTGACATTTAGCACAGTGTGTATTTTATGTGTGTGTGTTTGTGTGGCTTTGTGTGTGAGTGTTTCAGAGCAGCTGCAGTGGAGAACAGCTCCTGAGGCAATGCAGAGGCGAAAGTCACTGAAGACCAGTCAAATGTTACACCACGGTCCCCAGAATGGAGAAATACATGATGTGATCTGTACCCAACTACTCTGCCGACTTTATCTTTAAAAAAGTGTCTGATGCCTCTGACCTTTAGATGTTTACCAAGACAAAGAACTTACAGAAGCCATTGTCTTACAACAGCACAGCTACAAAAAGTCTAATATAGAAAACAAAAAACTTTATATTGTGTTGTCAAGTTCAATCTCTTCTTACATGAGCTGTTCGCTTTTGAAAGTGAGCGTGTCGTCTCAACTGCCAACAGGTGCAGAGAGCTCATTTGCATGTCAGTTGGTTCATCTGTTGGAAATATATGGTTACAACAGCCTTCATTGTTCATGGTTTTCTAGTTGCTATTGTGGAAAGACAATAATTAGTTCATTCTGTCCGCATTTATTTTCCAACTGATAAAACTCCTCACTGAGAAATAGCCTGAAATGTATCAAATTACTTTCATTCTGGAAAATGTAGGAGGACAATCTTAAACTAAACTAGAATACTTACAAATACTATTGCACTGTGTAACCATTTGAGGCAGGGTCCATCACCTGCTTGTATGCTTGGAGAAGTTATTGCATTGTCTGACACTATTGCATTAAACTTGCATTTATTCAATTACTAGTGATTTTATTATCTTGATAAACATGCATTCAGATCTGACCTGTGCAGATCTGACCTGTAACTTGGTCTAGTAGCGTCACCTGCTTGATTCCATGGAAATAGTTTATTGCCATACTATCAGCAATATCATTTCCATGGAGACAAGCAGATGATTCATGCTTAGTAACTACTTAATTAGGTGGTTAGGAGTTGAGTCCAGGGTTCTTAATAAATGATTTGTTCATTACAAATTAAGTAAGGCAGATTAAGATGAGTTATTATAAAGTGGTACTCATTATTTTGATGGACTGTATGAGTCAAGGAAATGGCAAAAAAGCAAAGGTTGTGCTGTAACTACAATGTGGTCTTTGAATGTTTGTATAAAGGGATGAAAATGCTTTACACAGTCGAGTCCAATTAGATTAAGGCTGCATTCTAACAGCTAGCACCTATTTGCTCTGTAATTATTTTCCCATCAGCTTCTATAGGTAGATGGTTAAAGGCTGCGATTATCAACCGCACGGACCATGTAATTGTAATGTATAATGTGGGCACAGTGTAATCACATTGAAATGTCAGACTGAACATTCAAACACAGCGAGAGACTCATGCCAAAAGCCCTAAGCCCACATTATGTAAGCTGCTTTTCTTTCTCTCATTCAGATCAGCAGCTGTAGAGCCATTGTAGTAGAACAAAAGCAGGACTGTACTTAAAATACCAGAAACAAGACTTCCACTGGGAGATGGGACCCCCACTCCTCCTCAGAGATGCTCTTAAAGGCACAATACTGACAGGATATCCTCCGCCTCCTCTCCACAACATCTCCTGTGAGACTGCTGATTTAGCTGGCAGCATGCTAGCCCTGCGCATCATGAGCAAAACACAAGGAACAAGCTCCAGAGTGGACTGAACACAGCCTTCACCACTGCACAAAGAGACAATCTCCGGGGAGTGAGAACAGATCGGATTGTCATGTGTCTTACACGAGAAGATGTTTTGGTTAACGAATATCGCACAAGCACAGATACTGGCCATAGGTATTGACTTCAAATATATAGGCTACCCTGTTCAAATCAAATACAATACAAGCTGTTAACTTGTTAGATTGTTTCTAGGTTGATTATAGGAATAGTAAAAAAACAATGAAAGGGCCACAGGAATGAAAGCTGACAAAATGATTAAAATCCCAGCTCAATTCAAAGGTGCACTGAGTAACTTTTATAGCACAGGGTCCCCACCTGCTCATCTTCATGAAAATGTTGTTGTTTTGTCTAGAATATTCCACAGTATAGAATAAACCTATCACGAGGGAGACAAGCACTACACTACATTACAATTGTGATCTGTGAGTCGCCCATATTCACTTAAAGAATCGTTGTATTTTAGAGCAATAGAAATAAATGTTATGAATAAATGCTAGATGAATGTTTAAAGATGTTTGCAACATTCCAGTAAAAGCAATTACATCTTCATGGAGACAAGCAGGTAGCAAACCCTCCATCAGAAAAGTAAAATCTTGAACAAATACCATGCTGTTTGTGAATGCTGAACATTGTCAGCTACATGTTGCCAGACGGAGTTTGTATTTGGATCGGAGACCACTGGCAGTCCCAGGTGCGATGGTGGGGTAGCGGTTGCTCTAGTGGAAACTGTTGTTGTGTCCTTAGACAAGACAAGACACTCTTCACAAAAACTGGGGTGTATTAACATATTCCAAAAAAAATAAATAAATAAAACTGCTAAAAATGTCATCTTTTTTCAATGCTGTGTTGGTATTGTCCCGGAAAATAAACTCCAAAATGCACATTGCAGCATACATAGCTTAATATAGGAGAATAATTTCATTACTGATGGTCATAACATAAGACTTCATTAACCGTAAACTGACCAATCCAAGAACCAATATTCAGAGTGATGACAAATTAGCCCTGTTACACTGCTCTACAAGCAAAATGCTTCCGGAACAAAAGTAGTGAAATTTTTCTTGGTTTAGGTCACTAATAAAGAAAAAGTCAGTCAGAAGTGCTGATTGGCTATAGTTTCCAAAATATAGTATTGGGTCAAAATAGGAAATTTATGCAAAATAAGGCAAAAACGGTAGTTTATCAGAAGGTACAGTGTGTCCACAAGCAACCAGTTCTATCTGAAAGCCTGTCTGCACATTCACATACATTCATTTTAATATGTCTACAGTTTTAACATCAAATATTTTTTGATTTCATATAAGAGAGATGCCTCGTAATTGTGTGCACCTGATGTCTTAAGGTATTTGTTTTTCTTGATGGATAAAGAAGTGCAAGTTAAATATTTTCAAAATATAAATATTATTTTTAAGCAAAAATACCTAAATCTATTGTATAATAGATTGATGCAATTTTGATGTAAAACAATATCATTAAATATCTTGAATACGTTAGGTAACCAGCACAGTTATCAATTGATTTTCAGTTCATCTTATCAATATAAGTGCGATTTAGCCACTTTCATCTCAGAAGCAGATCGAGTCCAAAAATTTGTAGACCAGTGTTACTATATACCAAGAAAACTTAAATGCAATCTTACATGACACAATACGCACAGCCAGTACAACCTATAGAGCTATACATCACAAACGAGCTGTCAACCTCTTTGAATGGCCTCACATTCGTCTCTATGGCGGCACATTTCTTTACATCCTAATGGCAGACAGTGGATACTTCCAGCTAACAACGTCACTACACGCACACCGCTCTGGTCCTGATGTGTGGGCCATTAGTTAGTCACAGAGCACGAACATAGCGAGAACAGCGGCTGCCCCACTACCCTGGATTTGGAGAGCTCGCCTGGGACGCCTGACGCACACATGAGCAGAGGCGCACAATTGCCCACCTGGGGCCATAACACAAGGTAGCTCACACGGCACTCAAATGGTGGAATATTCATCACATTTAGGCAAGCTGTGGGTAGAACAAAAGAGAGGTTTGGATAATAGGTTTATGGGCATTTGTTGTGGGTGGAATTGTTAGAATTTGATTAGAATTTTGTCAAGCAATTTCATATTAGATGTTAAATGCTGTTTGGATTTGAATGGGATAACTATAAATAAGATATGTAGATTAGAAGTTTGTAAAAAAAAGTTTTTCCATTCTGATACCGATTCCGATACTATAGCTTTAATGATTTGCCAATACCCGATATCAGCCAATGCTAATGCAGAGACTGAGAACAGCATTTATTTCCTATTTCCTCAAAAATAAAATGAGAAAAAACTGATCCAAATGTGTTGTGTGCTGTTATTGATCGTTCAAGTAACCACAGAACAGCTTTGTGTAAATAAAAGTTCAAATATTTGAGGTTTTCTGGGTCAAATATGTCCAGTGAATTGTCTTATTACATCAATTCGTATTAACTAGGATATAAAATAAACCAGTATTTAAGCCGATATCTAATAACCAGTATCGTATCTGTGCATCCCTAGTTACACATTGCATCCTATAGTAAAATCATCATCGAGACACTTCACACACCTTGCCTATTATTAATCTGAAGTGTGATGGCACATATTAACAGCTTTATTTCCATGAGTCTACCCCGGGGCAGCTGTGACTATAAAGTATCTTCAGATGAATGAATAATGCATTGTGAAGTATTTTGAGTGTCTTGAAAAAGCATTATGTTAATCCAGGGCATTATTATTATTATCTTGGGAGGACAGACAAATGGCCTCTCTTCTTTGTGCATATTAATTTGACATACAGTATATTTTGCACCTAGTGCTCAAGTGGGTTATAAGGTTATTATCAGAATGGATAACTCGTGGGACAAGATGTTATTATGAATTATACGACATGCATTTGACTTGCCATGAATCTTACTTTTCCACATGGAGCAGCCTTGAATTAACATCACAAAAGAACTCACATGGCTACAACAATTGAGGCAATGGTGTTTATGAAAACTACTGGGGTAGTCCAAATCTGTTACTGTCTCTTTTTTGGCAATGCACTCTTTTTAAAGGTCCTATATTACATGTAATTGTAATACAGTAGTACATAGTACAACAATGCTATAATGCTGTTACCGAATCAAAAACATACCTCAGGTTGTGTTTTGTTGCATTCATGGATGTTTGAGTAATCCTGGTTTATTAGTCTGTCTACTTTTCTAAAGATCAAAATGTTCTGTTCCACCCTGTGATGTGACATCACAAGGTGGAACAGAGTGTTTTCAGTTTGACAGAAAAACTCAGCCTAAATATACAGTGTTTGTTTTAAACATGTTTGAACAGCAAACAAAACACAACTCCAGGTATGTTTGTGATGAGGAATCAATGTTATAACAGATCAAAAAATAGCGTAATATGGATTCTACAATACAAAATCATTTGTTTCCACCAAATCCTCTCTGAAGCATGTTTACAAGTGCTTATTAGACTATATTTCAATGCCTGAGGATTCCTCAAGCACACAACCGAAAATGTGAGTTGGAGCCGACTGTGGCAATAACATCATAAACTGTGTAGCACAAAGGAGCCAGACCCACACATGCTGCCGTTAGCTGCATCTGCTCTGGCTCTGAGGCTCTGGGAGACAAAAAAACACCATTTCTTTGTGTGTCTCTCCACTGGCTGGTCTTTTTTAGGAACACATTAGGAGTCCAAACATGAAGCAGATCTGGCCATGAAGACAACAGCATCAAAACAATGAAAGGCTAATAGACCCAGTGTTAGCAAGCACCACGGGATAAACACTCCTAATTTAATCACAGCTAAATAATGTCGGCCAAAATATTATGCAAATGGAAGACTATTAAGACGAAAGGGTGATAATGCTAAATGCTAATACAATCCGTTATCTGGTTTGTTGACTTCACACATTTCAATATTATATATTTTATTATATATTTAATGGATGAAAAAGATTTATGTCAAACTATGAGCAATGATACCATAACGTTACCCTGACCTGACATCTCGTTTAAAGGCGCACTGCGTAACTTTTCTGTCGGAGAGTACACCACCTACGTGTCTCCATGGAAATCTTAAGGTTTTTCATGAAATGTTCCACAGATTTGCTTCAAATGTATCGACGTTCATGGAGACAAGCAGGTGGCACGTTGCATGAGAGATTATCCTCGCTCACGGGGTGAACGCAGGTGCTTCAAGGCAACATTCCAAGCAAAGTAATACTATCGCCATGGAGACCAGCACATGGCGTAGCTGTCACCTGAAAAGTTACACAAAGCACCTTTTATTTATATGGTCTTACAAAGCCACAATGCACCTATCGACTTTTTAATCTACTAAAACACACAGTTCCATGGAGAGATGTGTTCAATTCCATTTGTTTCCTTATTGAACCCTAGTGGCTGGAATTATACCCACAACAAAAAATCTCACTCCTGCAATAGATGTAGAGGACAAACCACTTCTAATACATTGCATTGATAAAAATGTGCATACCCCATCTTAACGACAGAGTACCTAACAACCAGATAACAAGAAACATTTACCAATATTCATTTATCATGTGGCCATCTTCTGCATACAGACACATACCATACCCAATCAATAATTCACTATCCACAGTCATAACAGCAAGAGAAAGCCCCACACCTCACCTCCACAACGCTACTGCCTGCTTCCTGGTTGTGCAGTACACTACATACCCTAGATCTCAAACTGCAGCCAAGAAAATGTCTCTTACAAGTCCCACTGAAATGTATCACAACTAAAAATACCACAAAGCACTATGGAATACTCGAGATACTAATCAATGTGCATAAAGAAAGATGTGCTTAGCCTATGCATCTGAATGAGCCAATCCCACACAAATGCCCGCGGCCAGATACTCCATATTTTTATTGACTTGATAGCACACTATATCTCACAGATCACGTATAGATTTTTCATAAAGTCTTTATGACACAGATGCAGATGGCCCTTTTCACCACGTTCCAATACAGTCGAAATATATGAAGACTATTTGGCTAAAGGCAGGTCAGGAGGCACTGGAACATCAATAATTCATATGTGTGCTCGTGTGAAAGTGAAAGATCTTGTGCTGGTGTCTTCCATCTGCTGAGCGCTTAAACAACACCTGCCAAGCGTTTCATTTTCATATTTCAACCTCTGTTTATTTCCAAACCAGAAAAAATCCACTAAACTCAAATACAAAAATAAGAGACTCAAATTGAAATCAAGATGAAAACACTTTACACATACATCCAGTGCTGAGAGGCAGGATGACAGACAAACAGCATCGTGACATGACAACACTCTGATATGGCAGAAACGGTTAGAACAAGCCAAATGGTTTGTTTATAGGCATCAGAGAGGTCCGCTGGGATGGTTCAGTGGCTTTTGTATGTGGCTCAGTCCCGGGCTTAAAGCTAACAGTAAAAAAATAGACTTTCCCAGATCCTGTCTCTAGTGTGCTCTCACCGTGCGTGCCGCAGTGACAGTACACTCAAAGCAGAATCCATGATAATGATCCCATCGGTGGAAACAAAAGGCTGCCTGTTTTTGAATGTGGCTCGGTTATGTTTATGGCAACGATAGAAAGAGTGTGTCCCACGCTGCACGATTCAGAAGGGGCGTTGTCTGCTTCAGCTTTTTTTATTTTTTATTTTTTATTTTTTTGAATTCCACAGTGCGTCTTTGCGTCCAGACGCATGGCACAGGATCGAGGCGCAGTCAAAACCAACAGGTCCCTATGTGTGTGGAGCTAATAGGGCTGTACGGGGAGAGAGGGGGTTATCAAAGGGAATCCCTGATCACTCCTTGTCCCCATTAACCAAAGACAGCTCTTTGAGAATCCCACAGGCGTCAACCCGCCTCCTTTCGCGGATCATGTCCTCGAGGCTGCGGAACACGAGCGTGTGCACGCCGCTGCCGGACAGGTGCACTTTGAGGAAATACTGGTGCTCCGCGGAGTGCGCCTCTCCCCCAGCTTTAAACTCGCGTTTGCCGAAGCGGCACCACGCGGCAAAACTTTCCGAGTTGGTCCAGCATATGTCCTCACTGCTGAGTCCAACGTGACCTACCGCGTTTTGCATGACCAAATCAGCGGGAAGCGGCCGGTAGCGGTACCGGTTGTTCACTATCCTCCCGTGGCGCCCGTTGCTGAGCTCAAGCAGGCTGTCTTTGCGGATCTCTCCCTTGTGCAGGTGAATGACCCGGTCGTCCTGCTCGTAGATGACCCAATGCGGCGCCTGAGCCGTGCCCACGAGCTCCAGCAGGTCTCCAGGTTTGCACATAGTCAGCAAACTTTTCACTGTGTACACGTTCAAGTCCTCGTGTTCGTGCAGTTTGGAGAAGATGCATTCCTGGCAGCAGAACGCGGAGTATTCCACCTCGCTGACCGTGAAGGGCCCTCTGTCCTCTTCCTCTCCGTCCTCTTGCTCTTTGAAGCCGCAGTCGGACGGCGTGCGCTCCTCCACCTCCTCCTCTTCGTCAGAGAAGAAGTAGGCGACGCCGACCCGAAGCTCGTCCTTCTCCAGGCCGGACGGATCCCCCGTGGGCAGCTCGCTGTAGTTGAGGTGGGTGATCCTGTCCAGTTGGTTTCCCATCAATGACCCCGCAAGGCAGAGACATGGACTGCGCTGTCTGCAAAATACGCACAGGAGAAAACAACAATGTCAAAACACTCTGACTCGAGTACTAGAGCTACAGCAGAGTGTAGCGAGTTCGACTGAAACTACCCCTTTTTACAACCACCTCAGTTAATCATTTGCCCAGTTGAAAGTACACAGACCAGGTTCCCACTCCGCGTTAATTTTATACCTGTGGCTAACTCCTAAACATCCGTGTGGTCCATGAGAACAGCGGGAAGTCCACTCCCCCTGTCCGGTTCCCAAACAAGCCCCTTTAGGTTGAGTCTCGCACTTTGGCACCGCCGCTTCGCTTCTACACTACTTATCCCTGCACAAGCTCCGCTTTTTAAGCACCACGGAGAGCTCCGCCTTTGCGCGCCGCTATTGGTCCGCGCCCAGGATTCCAGCAGCACGGAATCCAATAGAAATCTGCTCGGTTTGTGTCTTGGTAAGAGTATTAGCCAATTATATCTGAGCAGTTTGGCAAGCAGCGATAGGCGTGCGGTTACTGTGGCATGGTATTTGTTGTTGGAGCGCTGGAAGACTGTACACGAGCGAAAGTCGACGCAGCGAGGAGGGAGCGGTGATAACACGTTGTGTATCTCAGAGTAGCAGACAAGAAAGGCTTAGGCTAGGGCAATATTGCATTTTAATGTGAGTCTACTACTGTTGCTGGCAGAAGAAGTAGCGTATTCTCAGTTTTTTTTGAATATATTACACGTTGTATCCAGGGTCCCAAGTGTAAATAGTAAAATCCTCCCACCTGCTCCCTACATCTGCTGCTAACTATTATCACTATCTCCTCCGATGCGTTAGAGCTTGTTTGTGCCAGCATACTGAGGGAGGGGTGTTATCAAAGGAAATAACACTAGCTACTGCACAACCTAGAGATATCTGGATTGTTTATATGCAGTCCAGTAGAAAACTCTTTAACTTTCAACTTAAATTTGATAAACAAAGACTTTAAAGGTCCTATATTGTGAGCTTTAAGCCATGTTATAACGCTGTTACCTCATCAAAAACATACCTGGAGTTGTGTGTTGTTTCATTCACACATGGATGAGCAAACCTTTGTTATTATGACTACATCTCCAGAGCTCAAAATGCTCTGTTCCGCCTTGTGACCTTGTGTCATAAAGTGTTCATTTTCAAGTTAACAGCTGGATTTTACTTTTAGTTCCATAGAGATTCCAGGGCTGAAATGATCCACATGATTCTAACAACACTGAGTTTAACAACACTGTACTGTATTATCATGTGTGTTTTCAGTTTGAGAGAAGAGCTCAGCCTAAATAAAATGCAGGGTTTGTGTGTTAAACATCAAAACACAACTTCAGGTATGTTTTTGTTTTTGATCAGATCAGAAAATAGCGTAACATAGTCAGTCTTGATTTAAAATTTGAATGACTGACAGCTCTAAAAATAGTAAAATCCTTAAAATGAGCACTTTAAGATCAACAGCATGCTTTTGCTGCTATGATGTTTCTCCATGAAAAGAACATTCTCGACACCAAATCTTTTGCCAAATAACTACGCGTTGGCCTTCACTCTGCCACATCAAAGAGATATAGAAGGAAAACATATCATAATTTAAAACTGAGGGTATTTATTTCCCACCACAGAGCTCCAGATGGTTGGGCCTAGTGACGAGGAGCTGACTTGTTGTTTCCATGGGTGACGGGATCAGGGGGCGCTGCTGTGTAAGATTATCATCACATATATTATGTTTACGAAACAAAAGATGGGAAATTACAACCCCTATTAAGAAGTTCAAGCATATTTGTTCTATCAGCATCCACAGCAGTCCTCAGTTTGAATTTGACACACGCTAGAGGAATGGACAAGAGATACAAAAGAAGCAAGAAGAAAAATTGATACAGTAAGTTGTATGAAATGCTAATGTCTTAAGGCTTGAAGGCGCTCTTTGTCACTTTTTCTGGTGTAGGATCTGCTACCTGGTGTTTGCCATGGAGATGTTGTTGCTTTGATTTGAATGGTCTGCATATAGCAGTAAACTTCTCTGTTTTAGTTATATTCAGTGACATTTTAATGCTAAAAAAATACCTTGAAAAACATGCATTGCTATGAGGGCGGTTGCCTCTTGACAAATCTGACCTGTAGCTTGGCCTAGTAGCTCCACCTGCTTGTCTTCATGGTATTAGATATGTTTAATACGATACTGTGGAACATTCTAGGTCAATCAATAATATCTCTATGACGACAAGCAAGTGAGGGCAGATGGTTCACCAGAAAAAGTTACATAGTGCATCTTGTATTTTAGAGTTTGTAGAATAGAATATGTGATATGTGTAGTTGTTACGGATTAAAATAAATGAGGATGTGAAATTACTGTAGGGGAAGGGAAAAAATGGTTTGTCTGTGCACAATAAATATGCTCAGAGTTCATTGGTAAATCAGTTATCTGTAAATCTACCCAATCTCCAATAAAGATGATTCTATGTTATATTTTCCAAACATAAAATGCCTCTACTCCACATGACCGTAATCTCACGTACAGTACAGTGGTGGTGTAGTCTCTGCTGAAATAAGTGTAATATTTCATACCTTAATAACTGGATCCATCTCTATTCCTTAATTACAAACTAAATCTTAACACTATAGCTCCTCATAAAACAACATGAGGTCACATCAGAGTGGTAATGTGAACCTGCCATTTGCCTTCATGTTTTCAAGGTACTCCAGTGTCTATGGTGTCACATTTCAACACAGAACAGCACCACTGATCAAAGTTAGACCTGTCACCATCATTTTGAAGTGCAATATATTGCTAGAGGAAAATATCCTGAAAAATTATCATATTGAAACTAATTAGTTTTTTCCTAAGTGAATCTTTGAAAGTGAAAATTTTGCAATAAATTACTGTCACTATTAAACACTTCAGTAGTTAATTCTAGTATTTATTAAATTCATGTTAATTATTCAACCAACTACAGCTCAAATGTTATCAGAGATTTAGGGTATCACGAGTTGAGACTGATTAAAATGTCCCTCACATATTACGCTATTTTCTGACTTGTGTTAATATTTGTTTCCTCATCACAAATATACCTCAAGTTGTGTTTTGTTTCATTCACACAAGTTTAACACACAAAGCCTGCATATTTAGACTGTGTTCTTCTTTCAAATTGAAAATACTCTGTCCCACCTTGTTTTTAAACTGTATGTTCACTAGAATCATTTGGTTTTCAGCCCTGGAATTGCCAGTCTCTACTGAACTAAAGGTAAAACATAGATGTTAGCTTGAAAACTACAGCTTCATGACATCACAAGGTGGGACAGAGCATTTTGGGCTTTGGAGACTAATAACCAAGACTAATAATAAAGGGTTACTCAAACGTGTGTGAATGAAATGAAACACAACGCTGGGTATGTTTGTGATGAGGTAACAACATTATAACATGAGTTAAAGCTCACAAGAATCAATTTTGTATAATATTCTCCCCCATTCATTAGTAGATCTTTAAAGGAATATTAACGTTTTTTTTAAACAATCTGAACCTTATTTCTGTAATAAAACAAGTTGTTTTAGTCACCCATAGCACTTTGGTGTCATTTGGAGCAGTTTCGTAGATGTTGTGGTGTAGCGATATCCGTTAAGGTGAGTGCTTGGGGCAGGCGATTGCAGTCACCAAATAACACAAACTTTATCACTTTTCAAATTACAGAAGCTCAATGTCTTAGTCTACACTTTCGTTTGAGTCAAAAGTGGCCTCTAATCCATAGTTTCCAGTAGATGAGGAGGCCAGGCTGATTTCGCTCTCAGCTCTCGGGACCCAAACATGAAAGGCAAAGCTGTAAGACGTTTGGACCATTGTGTTTGCAGTACCCACTTCAGTCAGGACAATTTTTTACCAGCAAAGGAAAAGAAAGAAGGCCAGTGGATTCAGAGCACGATTCTGAGAAGTAATGCGCTACCGATGGCTGTTCTCTGGTGCGCTGCTCCTAAAACTGTCTCCACTTCATTCTTTCCATATCCATTCTGTCTCCTCATCCGTATACTCCTCTTCAGTCCTCAGTCCTCCATAAGTCCTCTTCATCCTCAAAGTCCCAATCTTCTGCCATGTGTCGCTTGCAACAGAAAAGTTATTAGCGTCTTCTTATCTGCAAAACAGCTGTGAAAGAGCGCATGCGCACTGGCCTCCTCATCTACTAGAAACTATGGATTAGAGGCCACTTTTGACTCAAACAAAAGTGTAGACTAAGACATTGAGCTTCTGTAATTTGAAAAGTGATAAAGTTTGTGTTATTTGGTGACTGCAATCGCCTGCCCCAAGCACGCACGTTAACGGATATCGCTACACCACAACATCTACGAAACTGCTTCAAATGACACCAAAGTGCTATGGGTGAGTAAAACAACTTGTTTTATTCCAGAAATAAGGTTCAGATTGTAAAAAACGTTCATATTCTACTTTAAAGAGCAACAGCTTCACATTTCATCCACAGCTTTGACCCCTGCCCTCACTCTTATTTTTATTATGTTACGGTGTATTTTGGATGCACCACTGCCTAAACCACAATTCCAACACTGAACAGAGCCCATTTTAGATACACAGTGCAAACTTTACACAAGGAATAACATTTCATTAATTCATAACCCCTTGAGGCATGAGGAGCAGTTGTCGAGCAGTTGGAATGACGTGCGTAAACAAACAGAGCGTGAATGAAGATATACTGAATGTTAATGCACTTAGAGAGACATGAGAGACAGCGTATTTTATGAAGAGACACTGTTATAGAGAGAGCGTGTGATGACACAATGCACACACAGCAAACACAGGCAAAAGCAAAAAAGTTTAATTTTCAGGAGCCTGTGTTCTGTTTAAGTGTTTGATTTTCAACAAAAAGGTGACAGTGACTAACTGAAAAACTGCTAGCTAACTTGTGACTGTAGGTGCACTGTGTAACTTCTAAGGTGAAGGGTACACTACTTTTTTATTTCCATGGAGATGTTATTTCTTTATCTGGAATATTCAGCAGTAGGACTTGCCTTTGTTCAATTATAGATGCTTTATAGCTCAGAAATACCTGAAAAAACTTGAAGGTTTTCGTCTCTATAAATCTGACCATTAACCTGTCTCCATTGTAATTACCAAGTTTATTTCCATACTGTGGAATAATCAAGGTAAAAGTAATATCTCCATGGAGACAGAAAACCAGAAACACAGTGCACCTTTAACAGCAGAAATCATCCCACCTGTTGTAGTTCCAGCAAATCGAAGCAAATCTTTCTGGTCAGTTTGTGATAAAACAAAGCTCAGAATGAAGTCTAACTTGAGTCACAGGGCTTCAGATTGAGTAGTACCTTCAGTTAGCATCACACCCCCAGAGAATGTTGATGCCATCAGCTGCAAAGTGTCAATAGGGAAGAGAGTGTATCAGCAGCAGAAGCACATTCAGCACTTACTATATTGATCCCTGTGGTGAAAATAATCTGTTTGTTGTTTCTCGCCAGGAAGTAGCGTGGGAGAAAAGTCCAGCACAGAGCCTCTGTTGTGGACAAACTGTGGAGCACAAGTACTGGAGCTGTGTCTTCCAGAACAAGAATTGGCTCGTGCTGCTGACAGAGAAGCTGTGACACTCAAGGTGAGATTACACATCCCAAACCTCATACTTCCTGTCCATCTTCAGTCCTCTTCATAATTGGATCATGTGTGCTGTGTATGGTCACAGTTAAACTTAATGCTCCTATATTCAGGCTTGGGGAGTAACGGATTACATGGAACGGCGTTAAGTAAAAGGATACAAAAAAAAGGTAACTGTATTCCCCTACAGTTACAAAGAAAAAGACGTACTCAGATTACAGGTACATTTAGTGAAAATGGGGATTACTTAGCAGGATTACAATTTGAAAGCATTTTATGTTATTTCATTTTTTCATTTAAAGCCGGAGGTCATATGTAGGGAAAACAGAACGTACAGACTCGCGCCGCGTGCTCTGTGAAACAAACTTGCAGCGGCTCGCACTGAACTTCACGCAGGTCGCGCACTACGGACTAAACTTGCAGCGGGCATGGTTTCAAAAAACGCATTTAGCGGGTGGAAATTTAGGGAGAATTTTATTTTTAAAGAAGACAAAGGGAACAACATCACAGTGCAGTGCAAATCTCAAGAAACATTTACAGGTAAGATCGCTAATATTAACGCTTTGATACTGACAGGCCCTAAATGTCCTGCTTCAGTCATGTTATGTGTGAATATGAGTCTTTTCTTTGTCTTGATTCATTGGTAGGAGCCAGTTTCGAGTTAGCTATCGACTAGCAAACTATTAGCAATCTAGCTAACTTTTGCGGTCACAAGTACACTTTGTGCATTTGTAGAACGATATTACAATATTTAAACATTATCTAGGCAACATAGTCATGTTAACTGATCCATGAAGACCCTTTAGACAATTCCGAGCAAAGCTGTCGTTAGATGTAGGCCAGCACGCAAGCTGGACGAACATCCTGTCCAGCTGCGGAGATCGGGCAAGATGACTGTCCCGGTAAAACTAAAACTTTAACTGAAAATATAATTTCATTGAAGTCATAGGTGTTTAGGTGTTTGGTTTAGTGAGTGACCTTGTTTACTAGTGACTTGGCTTATAGTGATAACAGTTGTTAAAACTACACATAGAACTGTATTTGTCCTCCTAAAAACTTTTAATTGTATTGTAATTTTCTTGTTTTCTTGTTGTTATAGGATATTTGGTGTTAAAGTAATCCAAAAGTAACTGAAAGTAATCAAGTTACATTACTTTAATATTATAGTACCGGGATTACGTTACTGAATACATATTTTAAGGAGTAACTAGTAACTGTACCGGATTACATTTCTAAAGTAACCCTCCCAACCCTGTTTATATTACACAAAATGGACTCTTGTTAGATCTGAGTCATGTGAGAATGTTGTTGCTTGATCAAAAACATACCTCGAGTTGTGTTTTGTTTCATTCATACGTTTGAGTAATCTTTTATTATTAGCCTCCCCAAAGCTCAATATGCTCTGTTCCATCTTCTGATATCATGAAAATTTCAGTTAACAGCTACCCTTTAGTTTTTGTTCAGTACAGATTGGCAATTCCATGTCTTAAATTATGTATGGAATTTAAAAACACATTGAAGCATTTCCTGTATTGCCACATGAAATCATGTTTTCTGTTTTTGATGAGGAAGCAACATTTTTCCCTTTATGTTCATTCCTTTCACCAATTTATTTTTTTACTGTAAAATAATGCAATGATATTGAGCAATAAAACACTTTACCTAGTCATAGGACCATGTCATAACAATATACAGCTCTGGAAAAAAATGAGAGACCACTGCAAAATTATCAGTTTTTCTGATTTTACTACTTAGAGATATGTGTTTGGGCAAAAAGAACATTTTTGTTTGAATATATAAACTACTGACAACATTTCCCCCAAATTCCAAATAAAAATATTATTGTTTAGAGCATTTATTTGCTGAAAATGACAAATGGTCAAAATAACAAAGAAGATACATGTTTTCAGACCTCAAACAATGCAAAGAAACAAGATCAAATTCATTTTAAAACAACATAATATTAATGTTTACACTTAAGAAGAGTTCAGAAATCAATATTTGGTGCAATAAGCCTTATTTTTAATCACAGCTTTCATGCGTCTTGGCATGCTCTCCTCAAGTCTTTCACATTGTTCTTGGGTGACTTTAATCCACTCCTGGTGCAAGAACTGAAGTAGCTCAGCTTTGTGTTTGTGTTGGAATTTAACAGACACTGGAATGGAATGGCTGTAATACATGTAGAGATGCTGATTTCAGAAAAAAAAAAATGCAGTGGTCTATTTTTTTCCAGAGCTGATGAAGATATTGAATGATGGATGATAGGTGGAGTAGGTGCCTGGGTAGACTCTGTGGGTGGGGGCTCTGTCTCAGGTGGTCAGTGCATATGATGTGGGACAAAACAGAAGACATTGGGGAGGGTGGGTTTGAGTGAGCAGAGACAGTGTTGTTGGGATGGGCCCCTGGTGGAGGAGGTGAGGTGTGGTCTGCTGGTAAGGAGGGGGAGGATTTGGAGAAAAGAAAGAAGGCAAAGAAGGGGAGGAGGGGCAGGTGGAGGAGGAGGTGTGGTTCTACTCCTGAACCTCAGTCAGTCGTATTGTTTTATTTGTCAGTATGTAACTTTCTAGAAGTGCATGATTCCATGACAATTAAAACCATAATATAAAACTATGTGATAGGTTTTATGTCATAATGTGCAATATTATATCAAAGCCTGATCCCGTCAGATCTCAGAAGCTAAGCAAAGCAGGGCCTGGTTAGTACTTGGATGGGAGACCGCTGGGAATTCCAGGTGCCACAGTGGGGCGCCAGTTGCAAAAAACTGTCGCTGTGTCCTTAGGCAAGACACTTCACCCACATTGCCTAGTATGAAAGTGGAGTGTGCGTGAGTGTTGGTGGTGGTCAGAGGGGCCGATGGCGCAGATTGGCAGCCTCGCTTCCGTCAGTCTGCCCCAGGGCAGCTGTGGCTACAGAAGGTAGCTTACCACCACCAAGTGTGGAATAATATTTTATATGTTTTTTCAGTGCAATAAATAAAAAACCCTCCATTAAATACAGCTCTGGAAAAAATAAGAGACCACTGCATTTTTTTTTCTGAAATCACCATCTCTACATGTATTACAGCCATTCTATTCAAGCGTCTGTTGAATTCCAACACAAACACAAAGCTGAGCTACTTCAGTTCTTGCACCAGGAGTCACCCAAGAACAATGTGAAAGACTTGTGGAGAGCATGCCAAGACGCATGAAAGCTGTGATTAAAAATAAGGGTTATTGCACCAAATATTGATTTCTGAACTCTTCTTAAGTGTAAACATCAGGCTCGGATCTAGACTGCACAGATTGGGGGGGCATTTCAAAATTTTGGTGCGGCATCGTGTGGAGTTTCATGTGGAACATTTTTCTTCTAATGCACGCACGCACGCGCCCAGAACCGGTGCACACGGGCCGGACAGCAGGCTGCTTCTACTGCGTCACCCGCCCCGTGGAGCTTGCTCTGCGGCTGCACGTGAGGACCGACCCCGGGGTCGCGATGGAGCTGTGGGGCTGAAGCACCGTGCAGCGCTCGTGTTCACGCAGACAGTGGGACGTGAAGCGGACAAGTTCAACTAGCGGCAAAATGAGCGCGTTGTGCAACGGTAAGCGGCTTGGCGAATCAGAAGTCGTGGCATTTTGGCGGAGCAAACAAAAAAACGTGATAGGCAGGTTAAAATTACATCAAATACAGCTGACCAATTGGGTGGGCAGGAGCACTTCTAGATCCGGCCTCGGTAAACATTAGTATTATGTTGTTTTAAAATGAATTTGATCTTGTTTCCTTGCATTGTTTAAGGTCTGAAAACATGTATCTTTTTTGTTATTTTGAACATTTGTCATTTTCTGCAAATAAACGCTCTAAACGATAATATTTTTATTTGGCATTTGGGAGAAATGTTGTCAGTAGTTTATAGACTCAAACAAAAATGTTCCTTTTGCCCAAACACATACCTGTAAGTAGTAAAATCAGAAAAAATGATAATTTTGAAGTGGTCTCTTATTTTTTTCCAGAGCTGTATAATTGGATTGATTTTCCAAAACAGTTTCTACAAATCCCAACAATGATAAAATGCTTTGTTTTATACTTCACAAATCCAGTGTCTCCAAAGAGGCGTTTCTGTGGCCCCCGTTCGCAGATGTTGTTTTATAAGTGTACGTGCTACAGCTGGCATCATCATCACTCCATCATCAGACGTCTCTCACCACATCTGGAATCTTTTTTGAACAGCATTCCTTGCATGTGATCTTGGGTTGCTTGGCTGCACTGTGTAAAACTGGATCCTACTGTTTACACGCGCCGCTATTGTACTAAATGTATTATAACAAAAACAAATTGAAGTTTATTTAAGCGTAACATGCCTGCCTTCCCCTTGTTAGTTAGCTTGCATTTGTATTATGTGGCTAAATGCTTTGTGAGTAGAGGTGAGGGTGTAAACTGAAGCCAATTAGCCTGCTCATTAGCCCCTCTTCTCATCCCTGTATTGAAGGCTACATTAATGTGCTTGGTACAGTCTGCGATCATCCTTTAATCTCCCCGTCAATACTTCCAGATTGCACTTTTATTACAAAAGCAATCAGAGCCATAAAAGATAGCATAAATAACACGAATAAATTATGGATGAGGAGTTACCCAGCACTTTATATTAGACATAAATGATGATGGTATAGAGAAAACTGCTGTAGATTTATAGCACAGTTTTATGTTCTTGACCAAGTACAGACATGCAGAAAATACACAAGTCAGCAATAACAACGATTGTGTGTGCAGACAAGTCTCAGTCTAGCTTTCCTTACTGGTGGTAATTATCATGTTTGTCTAGGAGCACCTTGTAACTTTTCTGGTGGGGGTTCTGTCACCTGCTTGTCTCCATAAAGATATTTTGTTTGGCCTGAAAAATAGTGTGGTCACGAAATATTCTGTTTTAGCCAGCTCAGAGGATTGAATTGGCAATGTGCGTTCTTCTCCAATAGACTTTTCCATCCTCGAAATACACTGGCAAGTCTCGTTGTAATTAACTGCAACACTGTCCATCTGAGGAAACAGAGACAAGCCTCATGTTATGGCAGAAAATGTGTTGGTTGTTATGAGGATCCAAAGGGTCAAGCAAACTCTATATTAAATAACATGTACCTTTAACATTGTGGTACTTGCACCTGATCTTAGCAGAGGTGGGTACTACTCGGTTACCTTTACTCAAAGTACTAACCTCTTGGACCACTACTAGTACTTCTACTTGAGTTGAATTGTTTTAAAGACAGTATTCTTACTTTTGGGCTACCTATCTCTGTTTGTAAGTGCAGTAAGTTGTTGATGATGATGATTTAAAGTTAAAGATGTAATAGTATATTTTTATTATGTTTACATTTAACAGTATTTCTATCCAGTGATGTAGTGTGCACTTAAAGGTCCTATATTACTCAAAATGGATTCCTGTAAGCTTGGGTTATGTTAAAATATTGTTACCTCCTCAAAAACATACCTGGAGTTGTGTTTTGTATCATCCACACCTGTTTGTGTAATTCTTTATTATTAGTCTGTCTACATCTCCAAAACTCAAAATGCTCTGTTCCACCTTGTGATATCATGTAGTAGTAGTTTTCATGTAAACAGCTACTTTTTACCTTTTGTTCAGCTAAAGGCCACCCCACACTACACAAGAATTTGCCCAGTTTTGGCTGCAATTTGCTTCTCCCTGAGTTGAGGGAGGCGTGACCCAACTTTGTGTTTTCATGTGCGATTTTGAAGCCGCTGCGCTCCTTGTGTGTGGTTTCAGTGTGACTCTGAGCTGCTCTGTCAGGTCATAACTACCAAACATCACCACGGCAACAGCTGATAAAACAGAGCGTCAGGGGCAGACGAAGTGATGGACACAGAGACGCGACATATAAACTCAAGTCAGGAAATGGCAAAAATAATGAGGCGACTTATTACTCACCTCTTGTAAGTCAAGTTAAACTGCAGCATCTCATCCACCTTATCCATTACACAATTTGTGTAATGTCACTGAGTCCACAAAACATTGCTGTCCAGTTTGAAGTGTTCTTTAAAAGTAAAAGCGTGTGAGTTAGGGATGTCAACAATTAATCGATTAACGGTTAATTGTCGATTAAGACGTTGGTCGATCAAAATGCATTAATTGTAATTAACCGCTAACCGCGGACACGCGGACCCGCGCGGTCATGAAACAAGGCAACCGCGCTGCGCCAAGATCGACTCACAGCCGACCGCAGGCGCCAACGGCACTGCTCAGCAGCCCCGGGTGTACGCGCGAGGCGAGATCGAACCCGGAATGCGTGCTGCTGCTGCTGCTGGTTTCGCGCGGCTGGCCTGCGGCTCGGGGCGCGGGCCGCGGCGAAACCAGCAGCGGCACGTGGTGGTTTAATCCTGGTCTAGTCCAGGTCTAGACCCGGTCAAGTCCCGGTCCAGTCCAGGTCCAGTCCAGGTCCAGACCTGGTTCAGACCTGGTCCAGTCCACGTTCAGTCCTGGTCTAGTCTCTTAGCCAATCAGGACAGAACACAATGTTACACTATAAAAAAATGTTACACTATAAAAAAAAAAAAATTGGATAGAGCGAGGGATTACTGTATTTTGTTATTCAGCATCAATACATTTGTCTGCTTTTTACTAAGGAATAATTAATTGAGGAATATACAATATAATAATACTATATATTTTTGACTCAGTGTTATGTATACTATAGCTTATATTCTTAAAGACCCTATTGAAACACTAAAATTCAGGTGAAAAACGCCGCTTATCAGTTAATCGTTAATCGATTGATAAGGTCAATCAACTATCAGTTAATGAATTAACCGATAATTTGCATCCCTAGTGTGAGTAGTTCCTCATGTGTGTCGGCGTGCTCCTTTTATCGCACATTTAAAAATCACTTAAGACTGAAAAATCCTGTAGTGTGTGGTGGCCTTAAGTTTAGCAATTCTAGGGCTGAAATGATCCAAATGATTCTAATGAAAATTTATAGAGTTAAAAAACACAGTAGAGCACTTCCTGTATTATCACATGATACCATGAGGTGGAAGAGAACGTTTTCAGTTTGAGAGAGAAATGTGCGAATGAAACAGAACACAACTCTAGGTATGTTTGTGACGAGGAAAGAACATTATAACGTAAACCAGAAAATAATGTAATATGAACCATTAAATCTAGGAAAATATGTAAACACATGGAGCTCTTATAACGTAGACCTCCTGCACCTTTACCTCTGTCATGGTGCAGGCCTGCTGTGTGTTTGTCATGCGTGTGCTGAGTCCCATCTGTCTCCTATTGACACCATATCTTCCTCAGGTCTTATCAGCTCCGCTCAGCCCTGGACCCGATCTCATTCTGGAGGCTCTGGGCAGACATCTTTGAAGCCCAATCATGTGGAGGTGAATGTTAACAGGGCAGGTGCTCCTCAACTTATTCCTTTGAAAAATACACACACCTTTATCATACAATCCACTGTACCGAGCCGGGGCTGGAGGGTTTGTCACCGTGTAACTGCTATAGCATGTTGACAGGCTGCTAGAATTCAGTGAGGAATGATCTATGGTTCTTCTCACCAGATATACTGTACCTCTCGTTGGGCTAATTATAAATACTAAAATGTTAAGTTAAAAACGTTCCTGCAACTTGAATAATATGACACAAAATGATTCTTGAATTTGCTGTCTGTTTATATATTTTTATTATTTAAAGGTACATTATGCAACTTTTTGGTTGGGGGTCCGTCTCCTGCTTGTTTCTGTGAATAATGTCATTGCTCTGCTTGAAATGTTCCACAGTGTGACATTAAACAGCTCTACCTTACATTTATTAAATTACAGATCAAAAATACCTAGAAAAACAATGAAATAAAAAGCAATAAAAAGTGAATTGAATAGATAAACTATGGTACCGAGACCTTGATGATGAGGGACAGTGATATTTGCAGTGACATACCAGGGATGTGCACAGGAATTTTGAGGGGCAGTTCTTCTGACCTGAAGAAAGGGCAAACCAACCCCCCCAACCACCTCTTTTCCATGGGCATCACTTTACCCAAAACAGTGATAAGATTTAGTCATTTAACCATTTTGAATGAAAGAATTATTATTATTATTAGGCCCGAGCACTAAACCGTAGGGCCTATTTTGTGTTTGCACAAAACAAAGCGCTTTGCGCTTTGTTTTGTGCACGCAGCAGAGCTCTCCCCTTTTTAAGCACCTAGCACTCATGTCAACGACTGGTGCCCACTGACATGGCACGGTGGCATTGCCCGTGGCCGCGATAGCGGCCAAATTGTAATTGTTCACCCCAAAACATTGCCGGAACGCTTCGCGCTCTGTCTCAGCTCACGCAACAGAGCGCGAAGCGCTCTCCTGTTTCCAAGCATAGTGGCACTCATGTCAGTGACTTGTGCCCGCTGACCTGGCACGGCGGCACCACCCATGGCGGCAAAATTGTATTCGTTTTGTGTGCCCACAAAACCAGAGCGCGAAGTGCTCTCCCTTTTCCAAACACTCAATGCCACACTACAGTGACACTCATAGCATTCAATAGCACAGACTGGCACTGCCCATTGCCGCGAAAGCGGCATAATTGTAATGTTAACCATCGTATACGCCAAAAATGTGTATTGCGCAACGCGCTCGTCATTGACAATGGACCCCACGGGTGCGTTACTGGACGCAAGCCCTTTCCATAGGTGGCACTATATAACCCCCTTTTTCAGGTTTCAGGTACTTCCCACTGACAAAAACTCACGAAATTTAGCACAAAATTCAAGAACGCCAAAAAAGGAATTTACAAATAATCTGTATTAAAAAATCTTTAAAAATGGCTCGACAGCGCCACCTGGAAAATCAAAATACATTGCGCCTATGGCTATACCCGAAAAATGAACTTTGTCTTAGACAAATGAAATTTGGGTGGTGGATAGGTCATGTCGTTATGAACCAAAAAATATATTACGTCGTTGCTAGGCGACCAACAGAAAGTCGGCCATATTGGCCCGAGGACACGACCCGGCGCCGAAGGCACATTTTCCTGTCCTAGTATTTTAACGAACTCCTCCTAGGGTTTTTGACCCAGACTCACCAGAATCGTGCTGTATCATCTAGATAGGTGGGACATTAAAAGTTATTAAAAGCGTTCTAAAAGAGTGAACGGTGTTGCCGTGACAACGCCATAAATTTCGGGTTTGTTTTTGCGGCTTGCCATCAAACTTCGACGAGCGATAATTCGCGCATACTTTGGCCGATTTCACTCAAACTTTAATCGTTGGTGGACACCCCGGCCCTGAACAGATCGATATAAGAACATCTGAAATGGGTGCTATAGCGCCACCTAGGGAGATTGCATGGAAGCGCAAAATTTTACTTTGTCGTAGACATACCAAATTTGGTACACACATTCGTGACGGGGTCTCGATCAAAAAACTCAAAGACGCCAACACGCCATGTCCCATCGTGTTGCCATGGCGACAGGCCAAACATCTGTCCTCGCCAATGGGACAGCCAACAAAAACTTTGTCATAGCCAAACCAAATTTGGTACACAGATGCATCATGGGAATAGGAACAAAAAAGTATATTACGCCGTTGCTAGGCGACCAACAGGAAGTTGGCCATATTGGACCGAGCACGTGACCTGGCACCGAGAGCGCATTTTCCTGTCCTCGTATTTTAACGAACTTCTCTTAGGGTTTTTGACCCAGACTCACCAGAATCGTGCTGTATCATCTAGACAAGTGGGACATTAAAAGTTATTAAAAGCATTCTAAAAGAATGAACGGTGTTGCCGTGACAACGCCACAAATTACGGGTGTGTTTTTGCGGCTCGCCATCAAACTTTGACGAGCGATAATTAGCACATACTTTGGCCGATTTCAGTCAAGTTTTAATCGTTGGTGGACACCCCGGCCCTGCACAGATTGATATGAGAAAATCTAAAATGGCCACTATAGCGCCCCCTAGGGAGATTGCATGGAAGTGTAAAATTTTACTTTGTCGTAGACATACCAAATTTGGTACACACATTTGTGATAGGGTCTTGATAAAAAAAACTCAATGATGCCCCTGCGCCATCTTCCATCGTGTTGCCATGGCAACAGGCCAAACATCTGTCCTCGCCATTAGGATTCTCTGCAAAAACTTTGTCATAGTCAAACCAAATTTGGTACACAGATGCATCAAGGGAAGAGGAACAAAAAAGTATATTACGTCATTTCTAGGCAACCAACCAGCCATATTGGATAGACCATGTGACCTGGTGGCGAAGGCGTCATTTCCTGTCAAATTTCGACGAATGATAATTCGCACATACTTTGGCCGATTTCACTCAAACTTTAATCGTTGGTGGACACCCCGGCCCTACACAGATTGATATAAGAAAATCTAAAATGGCCATAATAGCGCCCCCTAGGGAGATTGCATGGAACAGAAAAAAATGACTTTGCTGTAGACACACCAAATTTGGACCACACATTCGGGACATGGTCTCGATCAAAAAACACAATGACACCCCCACTCCATCTCGCATCGTGTTGCCATGGTAACAGGCCAAACATCTGTCCTTGCCATTAGGATGCCCGGCAAAAAGTTTGATGTAGCCACACCTAATTTGGTACATAGATGCATCATGGGAATAGGAACAAAAAGGTATATTACACCATTGCTAGGCAACCAACTAGCCATACTGGATAGACCATGTGACCTGGTGGCAAAGACGTCATTTCCTGTCAAACTTCGACAAGTGATAATTCACGCATACTTTGGCTGATTTCACTTAAACTTTAATCGTTGGTTGATGCCCTGGCCTTGAACAGATTGATAAAAAATATATAAAATGGTCACGATAGTGCCCCCTAGGGTAATTGCATAGAACTGCAAAATTTAACTTTGTCGTACACATACAAGATTTGGTACACATATTTCGTGGCATGTTGTCAATGAAAAAAGTCAATGGTGCCCACATGCCATGCCTCATCGGGTTGCCATGGCAATAGGCCAAACATCTCTCCCCGCCAATAGGACACCTGACAAAATCTTTGGTATAGCCACACCAAATTTGGAACATAGATGCATCATGGGAATAGGAATAAAAAATATATATTACGCTGTTGCTAGGCAACCAACCATTTTGGGTAAAACATGTGACCTGGTGTTGAAGGCGCCATTTTCTGTCCTCATATTTTTATTTATTCAATTTATTTATTAATGTTTGCACCCAGCATTTAAAAGAACAAAAATACAACCAAAAGAAAAAGAAAATAACAGAACACTGCAGGAAAGGCTTATGAGTGACCAGTGTTGGGGAGTAACGGATTACATGTAACGGCGTTACGGTAAAAGGATACAAAATAAAAGTAACTGTAATCCGTTACAGTACAAGAAAAAAACGATGTAATCAGATTACAGGTACATTCATTGAGAATGGGGATTACTTAACAGGATTACAATTTGTGCTGCTGCGTGGTGTTCCGCCATTTCTGCGAGCGGTGTCGGCTGGTCCCTCCTGCCTGCCGCGCTCCCGTGTTTCCCCTCCGCACCGTAGTGTCGTAAACTCCTCTCGGTAGAGCTCCCGTATCCTCACCGTGCAGTCTACAGCTCTTAAGGTAAGCACTGCTACCCTCCACCACTGATAAGATGTAACTTGGCCCAATGCCACCCAGTCGGAAACCAAACGCTTCAGGCCAGTTCTGATTGGTTGGAGGGAGGCCCAGAACTAAGGCAGTCAAAAGTTAGTAAATTTGTGCATTTAGGGCAAACTGCTCATCGTTTCTGCGGTATGGTTTTGGTTTTTCGTCGGCATCCATTACGTAATGACGACAGTCGAGTCGTAGGCCGTTTCCCAATTCACCGACGGCACGCTTGTTAGCGTCCTTGGAACGGGATATGCATCATATCCGGCGCGACAAGGGCCGTTCCATTCGTTTTTTTCCCCCTGCACCGTCAAGACGAGCTCTGAACGGCGCCGTCGTTTCCATGGAAATCGGGGCGTGGACCAAGTGTGCAAACATGCACGCTCCGCACACTTAAAAGCCCCAGCATGCACAGCGCGGGACTACAAAGACCGACTCGCCAGCGACATCCACAAGTGAGAGTTGCGACGTCACTATAAAATATACGTACTGGTTCTCCTCACCTACAACTATGCTACATGAAACTCATCATAAACTACACTAAACATGTGTGACAGTAGCCGTAACGGCATAGATCACGGCACCTGTATTACCGTTCACATGCTTTTCCCCTTACACTTCTATATTTCCTTTGCTGTTGTAATGCTGGATATTCTACAGTGTCGCCATGTCCAGCGTTTACTCTAAGCTGCGCACTGTTCGCACATTCTCAGCGCACAAGAAAACTTGTGCAGCGCACTGTAAATCAGGGATGAAAGAGCTTTTTATTCAGCCGCGGGGCATTTTTTTTATATCTGCAAAGTGCGAGCCGCGCGGGGGGTGCATTTCGGATGTGGAGTTAGTGTGTGTTTGCTCAGACACATAAAAAATTAGGAGGAACATTGGCCATGTCCCAATTCCAAGTATTACTAGTCGCAATAGAATAATATTTTTGTCTTTGGGGAACAAGGAGCAGACCACCCGGCTCATTGAGCTGAGGCGGGACCTGTTCAATTTCGCAGACACCCATGTGAGAAACGTAGTGCACTAAGGACAGAGCGAGTGTGCGCCGTCTCGACGACAGACCGACGGCATCTGAGTCTAAAATGTGATCTAGTGGTAAAGTCTTTGCCTGATATCAAGAGACCCGTGTCCAATCCAATGTGTGAAACCTGACAGCATTGCTGGTCTAAAACAGTGATTGTGTAATTTTACAAGCAAGGGTGTCATTGTAAATGTATGAAGTACCGTAATGCAGTTAGCTGGCAGTCAGTGGCTAGAACACTTGACATTGGGAAACTGTGTGAAACCTAAACATGCGCCATAGGTAAAATCCTCCAGCTTAGGGCCTGACCAAAGCATAAATAACAAAACAAATCATGGGGATGGTCCCCATGATTCATGGTCCCCATGAATCCTTGACCACTGTAAGGCGCTTTGTGCTACAATTTTGTATGAAAAGCGCCTTATAAATGTTTGATTGATTGTTTGATTGATTGAAAATCTTACAAGTCTGGTGCAGGCATCTCTTCTTGTGGACCTCCTGTGATTGCCTGTCAGCAATTCCCTCCCAGTTTAGTACTCTTTTAAGGTTCACACTGTCAGTTCTCACAAATAAAATGTTGAACATGGGTTTAATGCTCATTTAAACTTAAGTAATCCAAAAGTAATCCAAAAGTAATCAGTTACATTACTTTGTAAAAGTAATCCAAAAAGTTACAGTACAATTACATTTTAATCAAGGTAACTTGTAACTGTAACGGATTACATTTATAAAGTAACTTACCCAACACTGTGAGTGACCCTCCTCTTAAAATAATTGAAATTAAAAGGCGAAACAAATAACTCCTCCCCACCTCACCCCCAGGCATTCAACACACACATGCAGATAACACACAAACTCTCACATGCATCCAGCTAGAAAAAGGGGAGGAAAATGGCGCGTTAGCGCCACCCCCCCTGCGAGTGCAAGCGAGGGCCGATCATCGCCGCTTGCGACTATATTTATTATTATTATTGATAATAATAATAATAATAAAAAAATACATCATTCAGTGGATACAGAATTTCATGTAGGCCTAGGCCTAGATTTGAAAATGAAAACAATTTTTTTTTTCATGAAATAAAAGCAGCCTCATTCACTTCCATCCGGACTCGGAGTGGACTCTGTTTACATAGCTGCAGAGCTACATGCGACTGGTAGCTGACCCGAACCTGCATGTGGAAAGAGATTGTTGCGGTTGTCTTGTTGACTGCCTTGACGTTGTCGTAAAAGGTGAGATTAAGCTGTATAACAAGTGATCACCATGACGGTTTATGAATTGAATAAAAATGTTCATAAATACATGGTCAGTTTGACACGTTTAGCCTAAATAATCTGACAGCTAGCTAGCTTGCAGATAAGCAACCCATTATTTAAATAGGCTGCTAATTTTGTGGTAGGCAAACTAAATTCAAAGATTCAAAGCTTTTATTGTCATATGCACAGTAAAGAAACACGTTTCCCTGTACAATGAAATTCTTACTTTGCCCTCTCTGGATGCCAAGAGTATGCAAAAAAGTTAAAATAGATAAATAAGATAAAGAGAAGCATGTAAAAAAAATATAATCAAATAGAAACAATCTTTACAGAATATACACTATGAAAAATATAGGCTAGATGCTATGTACATATTTACAGATAATATGCAACATTAGTTTTATGTGCAACTGTCAGTAGTAAAAATGGGGTGTAAACATTGCTGATATCGTGCAAAGAGGAAGTGTAAACATGGTTGATATAGTGGTTGATATAGTGCAAACATGTCTACATGTCTACATGGCTGCAATTTCTAACATTTCATTTTAGCAAGCAGAATGAATGATGGAAGTAATGCATCACATCGGAGGGGCCGATGGCGCAGATTGGCAGCCTCACTTCTACCAGTCTGCCCCAGGGCAGCTGTGGCTACAATAGTAGCTTACCACCACCAAGTGTGGAGTGAATGAACAATGAACTGTAAAGCGATTTGGGTGTCATGAAAGGCACGATATAAATGCTATGAATTATTATTATTATTATTATTATTATTATTATTATTATTATTATTATTATTATTATTATTATTATTTTGACTCGGAAGGGCAACGTCAGTCCAGGAGGGCATAGGGGCAGTTACCCAGGCAACCTGGTGGTGTTGTGCATGTATGTATCTGATGGAATGGTCAGCAAGTACCATGATGACACAATGCAAATATTAGCAAACACTGCCAAAACATTTTTTTTTTTTTTAGATTATTTGAAAGCTCAAGTAAAAATACAAAATGGATTAAATGAATACATTTTTATATATCTATCTAGGGTCCTCCTGTGGACCCACCACCTGCGGTAGGATCCATGGGGTCTGGTGCATTGTGTTCTGGGCAGCAGATCTGCTTGGACTGCTGTCCCCGCGACTCAGAAATGGAAGAGTGGAAGAAGATGGATGGATATATCTATCTACATTTTCAGGAGCCTGTGATCAATACAAGTGTTCAGCCAGCTCTTTCTAGTAGTCCTATTTCTAGTAGTGCTTTCCGTTAGTTTCACACCCCCAGGGAATGTTGATGAGATCAGCTTCAACGTATCAGTTCACACTCTAACCATAGACATACTGTAGGTAGGTGGTGGCAAAGAGATCATTTGTTGCAATAAAAATGGGATGAAGGTTTCTGAGGAGGAAGAAAGAAAGAAGAAAAGAATGAGAGAGAGAGGGAGAGAGTATGCTTTTATATGAGTGGGTTGAGATGTGTTTGGCTCAGAAGCATATATGATAGACTTAATTTTCCAGCTAAGGTCTTAACCAAGCCTAGCTCAAGATCTGGAGACGTGTCCCCGGGCGCTGTACTACACCTGCCCACTGCTTCTGACAGGCTGCCCCAGCGGATCAATAAAATATACCTTAACCAGACCAAACTGCCTGGATGAATTTATGTTCTCAATTTAAATACCTTTTTTTTTTTTAAATAAAGTAAAATGTGTTTAGGTCAACTCTTAGGGTGTAAATATGATTGCTGTGTGCTGTCTGTATCTAATTCTAATGTGTCTTGTCTGTGAAAGTGTGCTGTCAGCATAGTAATTGTTGTTAGCATTACAGTAATGGCAAAACTCTTACCTGGTTCTAATGATTATTAGAAAACAATAGAAGACAATAATTTAAATGCTGACTTTCAGCAGGCTTACAGAGTAGACCATTCGACTACTACGCCCATGGCTCAAATGACAAGTGATTGGCTTACAGCAAAAGATAATAAAAGCTCAGCAGGTGCAGTATTATTACATTTTAGTTCAGCTTTTGCTCTTATTAACCACAACCTTTTGTTAAGAAAAATGCAATGTTATTGATTCAGTTCAGCAGCATCACTTTGGCTTCAGAATGATCTAGAAAACAGGAGTTTTTTTTATGTTAGTTTTTCAGATGAAAAAGATTTTTGTTGTGGTGTACCACAGGGAAGCCATCTAGGTCCACTCCTGTTTCCTATATTTACAAATGACTTGCCATTAGTGTTACAAAATTCAAAAATAGCCATGAATGCTGATGACTCAACAAATTATTCAGCACAAACTACAATTAGAGAACTTCAAATTGTCTTAATGGAAGAATTAAAATCTGTATATGATTGGGTTGCAAACAACAAATCAGCTCTAAATATTCACAAGAAAAAAACTATTGTGTTTGGAACCAGATGTATGCTGTTGGATGAGCCCAAGTTAAGCTTTACAGTGAAAGATAGAAATGTCAAGCAGGCGAGTGACCAAGCTTCTAGGAGTAGAGATTGATAAAAGTCTGTCCTGGTCTAAACACATCAGGGCTGTAGTGCGTACAGTAGGATGGGCAGGACATTACTGTTTCGAGATTTGGTCATGTGCTTCTGTGTCGCACATGCTCTTCGATGTACATATACTGTAGAACAAATGTAAATTGGATGCATTCTGTGTTGTCCTGGTTAAAGGTAAAAGAGAGATTCAAAACTTCTTCGTCAGTTCTGACAAATCTCTATTGTGTTTTCAGAACTGACGAAGCAGTGCGGATGAGCTGCGAAACGTTTTCGACTAAATACATTTTGTCCAGTTGACAAATTGAATTTCTCCTTTTATCATGGATTCTACCTGGACGACTGAGGGATTCTTCACACATCTTAAACATTATAGTAACTAAATTACCAAATGCTTTAGTTCAGATAGGCACCAATATGAAACCAAACAGATTCAAATTACCTAAAGTAAAAACAAACCGTGGAAGAACCCATGTAAAATAGAAAAATGCCTGCTTGGAATAATTTACCAAGAGATATTATTTTTGCAAATACTAAACGTTAAAGTACTCCTGAAAAGGCATGATGCTGCGCAGCACTAGTGTCCCAAAAAGACAAATCTCTAATCTATTGTGTTTGCTCTTTATGTAACATCAGTGTGAACTAAGTCCAGTGTGTGTTTTTATGTTTGTCTTTAGTTGTATGTGTATATATGTATTTGGAGGTTTTTAAGAAGAAGTGACTTTATTGATCTCACACAGGAGAAATTCTTGTCTGCATTTAACCCATCCTGTTATTAGGAGCAGTGGCAGCACATTACTGCGCCCGGGGACCATCTCCATGATCTTCTTCGGTTTGGTCAGGACCTCAGCTGGAGGATTTTTCCTATGGTGCATGTTTTGGGTTGATGGGGGAAACCGGAGTGCCAGGAGGAAACCCACCCAGACACAGGGAGAACATGCAAACTCCACACAGAAAGGCTCGGGCGACCCGGGGATCAAACGCAGACCATGCATGCAAACTCCACACAGAATACACACAGAAAGGCCTGGGCGACCCGGGGATCGAGCCACTCAGCCACCGTGCCGCCAAAATGACATCCATCTGTGTGTACCTGTGGACTTGACCACACTTCCTGACTTCCCCCGCCCTTCTTCTTGTCTCTATCACTTTTATTATCACTGGTATATTAGTATCCCGCCTCCTCTCTCTCATCTCTCCCTGTTGGACCTCTCCATTGGTATGCAGGGAGGTGCTGGCAAGTGTTTGCTGGGGGAGGATAAAGCTCTAATCAGTGCCAATGAAGCTGATCTCGTCCCAGAGCTCAAATGTGCCCACCTCAGCACTACAGCAGTACCACCAGACCATGTTTAGTATATATAGCCTACAGTGTGTGTGTGTGTGTGTGTGTGTGTGCGTGTGTGCGCGTGTCCAACGGGAGCAGTATCAGAGAGGGCAGGCAGAGGTCATTGTCTCATAGTAAAATGTTATTCCAGGGTGTTTTATTCCCTGGACATGGTGGGTTGTGCAGAATAATCACCCTTGCAGCTAATTTCCACTTTCTTTTGTTTGATTTCAGCATTTTGAGAAGCATGCTTTAACTAGTCAGGGGTTTCATGTTCATACATCATGCGCGTCTGACAGAGCAGTGTTGTAGACTCAGTTTTTCTCTCTTTTTCTCAAAGATGCAGGGATGAGTTTCATGTGCTCAGTTAGATTTTAGTATTTTTCAAGGAATTGTCTTATTAAGAATGCAGTTTTCAGTTTTTAAATTGTGTTTTGAGTTGTTCTGAAGAACTTTGCATCGGTGCAAATGTGACAGAAACTTTAAGGTAGTATTACAATAATTTGAACACTGGCACTTCTTGTACCTTACCTTCAGATTACTTTTTTAATGTATTTGTTCTGGTTTCTGAGGTGATGCTGTTGTTTTGCCTTGAATATTCCAGTATGGCATTAAACTTTATTTATCTTACACGTATTCAATTACTTGTGGTTTATTGTTAAAGTCACTTCTTCTCAGACCATGTAGCTAGTAATTGCTTGATAGACACATTTAATGCCATACTTTGGAACATTCTAGGCACAGCAATAGCACAAGCAGGTTATGCACACTCCATCTGAAATTTTACATAATGCACCTTTTATATACGGCTCTGGAAAAAAATTAGAGACCACTGCATTTTTTTTTCTGAAATCAGCATAACTACATATTACAGCCATTGCATTCCAGCGTCTGTTGAATTCCAACACAAACACAAAGCTGAGCTACTTCAGTTCTTGCACCAGGAGTGGAATAAAGTCACCCAAGAACAATGTGAAAGACTTGTGGAGAGCACGCCAAGACACATGAAAGCTGTGATAATAAGTGTTATTGCACCAAATATTATTTTCTGAACTCTTCTTAAGTGTAAACATTAGTATTATGTTGTTTTAAAATGAATTTGATCTTGTTTCTTTGCATTGTTTGAGGTCTGAAAACATGTATCTTTTTTGTTATTTTGACCATTTGTCATTTTCTGCAAATAAATACTCTAAATGATACTATTTTTATTTGGAATTTGGAAGAAATGTTGTCAGTAGTTTATAGACTCAAACAAAAATGTTCCTTTTGCCCATACACATACCTATACGTAGTAAAATAAAAAAAAAGAAAGATAATTTTGCAGTGGTCTCTTATTTTTTCCAGAGCTGTATTTGTGACATATTGTGTGTAAATTGCAGATTACTTAAAATAGATAGAAATCAGATCTTCGGTCAAAACCATAGAATGTAGGAAGAAGTAAAGGGAGTGTGATGTCACCCACAGTATTTGACTCTGCAGCTCACGAGGCTAGCGGTTATAGGAGGTAAAGTCGATGGAGCCAGAAGTGTCCCCATGCTCACTTCCTATTTGGAACGTGGTGGCTAGTGAGTAATTAGTAATGTTGTAAAATTACAGTACCCCTTTCTTGACCCCAACCTCTGTCCAGAACACAAACCATAGTAAAGTGCTCCACTGTCCTTGCCGAGTGGATGACTAAACTCATTGGTACCTCCTACGTGACAGTGCTCGTGAGTGCGCCTCCTCCTGGTATACAAAGGTTACATTCATTAATGCATGGAGATGAGGCGTCATTATCCTCCTCTGCTGCACTCCAAAGTGCTCCATTACCCCTGAACTTTCCTGTGGAGGACTGAGTTTGGTAAAGTCACTTATGATTATGCTGTCTGTGCGCTGTGCTATTTGTTGTTCATAGAAAGGTAACTCAGAGGAGAGAGGTTTTGGTGGAACGTTCTAGGAAAGGTCACAAAGTCAAGGATAAAGGAAAGCATTATGTCTACGGCCATGGTGTACACTGCACAAAACTTCAAACTGCTTACGTTTCATGGATTAAATTAGATTTTAAAGGGCCCACATTATGACTTTTTTTTTCTATGTTATAATGTTGTTTTCTCATCAAAATGTTTTGTTTCATTCACACATGTTTAACACACAAACCCTGCCTCTGCCTATATTTAGGCAGAGTTCTCCTCTCAAACAGAAAACACTCTGTTCCACCTTGTCTTGTCATGTGGCAACACAGGAAGTGCTCCACTGTGTTTTTAAACTCCATGTACCTTCACTAGAATCATTTGGATTATTTCTTCCCTGGAATTTCCCATCTCTACTTACCTGGCCAGCCAAATGATATCTCTCTGTATTTCCTATACAGCGCGATACCATTTGGACACCCTCCATCCACTCTCGCTCCTCCGGTTACAAACGGACTCCGCGATTCTGATTCGTTCAAAGATGGTGACGTCAGTGCCCCCGCCTTTGCCCGCAAAGTCACTCTTAGGCAGCGGAAGTTCCGCCTCAGTTTTGAATCAAGATGGCGCAATCTCTGATTGGTTCACTTAGCTGTCTGTCTACGCGCAACCGCAGCGCATTCTGTGGATCAAGCGTTACCAGACTCACTCGCTGGTACAGCGATGAGTCATGGATTCTTCCAGGCAACATCTCTACTGAACTGAGGGTAAAATGTAGCTGTTAACTTGAAAACTACTGCTTCATGACATCACAAGGTGGAACAGAGCATTTTGAGCTTTAGAGATGACAGACTAATAATGCAGGATTACTCAAACGTGTGAATGAAACAAAAAACAACTTCAGGTGTGTTTTTGGTGAGGAAACAACATTATAACACACCCATAAGCTCACAAGAGTCAATTTTGCATAATATAGGACCTTTAATAAGAGTCATATTACAAAGGTCCAAGATGTAACTTTTCTGGTGGAGAGTCTGACACCTGCTCGTCTCCATGGAGCTGTTATTGCTCTATATGTTCCACAGAATAGCATTAGCATTACACTTATTTATCTCCATAGAGACAGTTGATTCCACCGGGCCAAATTACAGCTTGTTGTTAAATAATACTTTATTAGTGTAAGGTTTAATACATTTTTAGATATATTTTGTTAGGAAATCTCCCCTCAAAACATCAGTCTCCTGTCTATTGGTATATCATTTTGGAATCTCATTTATATTTGTACATTGTTACAGGGCTGTTATTTACTTGAAATGTTACCTGTGCTCTGTAAGATGTAATTGGAGTGTGTTATTGTGTTGACAAAAGACACTGTGAATACCAAATGGTAGGCTTGTGTATGTCAGTCTGTCTCGGGGCTTTAAACATCTTAGAAACAGCAGAGTAAAACTAATCCATCATTGTTAACAAGTGCAGTTCAACTTTTCACTTCTTGTCCAACAAAGTGAGACGGTTGATTGCTATGTGAAAGACACTGGTTGTGTGGGGAATTTTTTTTTGGCAACTTCTACTTTCATGAATATTTAATGCAGTGTTGAACAGGCACCGTTTTGATCAAACCTTTAATTTAAAATGGCAGAATTGTTTTTGCCTGTCGTAATATGTCTTCTGGGGCACTGTGTTGGAGATACTGTATACAGTTTTTCATTCATCTTCTTCTGCTTTTTCCATTCTCTGGGTCGCGGGGGCAGCAGTCCAAGCAGTGTTCCGCTGCCGAGAACACAATGCACCAGCCCTCATGAATCCTCCTGCGGGTGGTGGGTCCACAAGAGGACGGCTCACGTTGATTTATCTTCTGCCATGGGGGCTACCAGTGTCCGCAGACACTGGGGGCGAGGTGGGGTTAAGTGTCTTGCCCAAGGACACAACGGCAGCGCTCATCTGTGGGAGCTGGGATCACACGCGGCCCACCCGTCAAGAGCGGGATTCAAACCGCCAACCCCTGGATCACTAGGCAAGCGCTCTACCAACTGAGCTACTGCCGCCCATATACAGTTTTTCTTTCATCTTAAATTCCTTTTTCATTACCCGTTTCTTAGTAGAATAGTAGAATAGAATACACAGGTTAGCCAGTGCCCAAATGACCTTGGCCTTAGTCTTTATATGCAATTGTTGCCTTAGCATTTTAACTGGTAAAAAGTATATTACACTATATTTCTGCGGCTGTATGCTAATTTGTATGGCAGTAATGGTGGGTCATTTAGATATAAATCCGATACAGGACATAAAGTCCAGTGGCATGTTACCAAGAGCAACAACTAAAACTTTTCTGAAAATATCGTTTAGATCCACCTCTAAAATAGCTCATTAAGTCAAACATCAGTGAAATGTAAATTCTCTCTCCCACAGGTCAAGTGTTTGAGTCAGCTTTTATAGCCCTCTATAACAGAGAAATGAACACTCATGAATTTCAATCCTGTGACAAAGTGGCTTTTTATGATGAAAGGCCTGCAGGATGCATCAGAGCTTTGTGCTGGAGTACACAGAGGTACAAACTTCACTGAACTTTTGAGTGTTACAAATAAATAAAGTGATCCATGAACAACATTGTAAACTTACACTGTTATCTTACCCATGCATAACAAAATCTGCACTCACAGTATCTGCTTTTATATTGAGTGTATTAGTGGTCGTGCAGTCTTAAATAATAACTGTGATATAATAACTGTGATATGGCTACTTGTTAAAGATCCCATGACATGGTACTTCTTGATGCTTTTATATGGTGCCATAATGGTTCCCTAATACTGTAAATGAATCCTTCTTCAAAATCAAGACTCAGTGCATGAGAAAGACCCATGAACACAGTCTCTCTCTCAAACACTTTATTATGGGCGTTGTTGCTTGAATGCAAATGAGGAGGACAGAGACAGGCCAGTGCAGCGGGTGGGTGGGAGCCAAACTCCGCTCTTTCCTCTTTAGCGGTGCGCTGTGCGCTGACCCCACTTCCACGAGGAAGATATGAGATGATTTCCATTGAAAAATAAACACATTTCCACAGAAAATAAAATTAAACCACTGCTGTTTCAGAGGTTCGGAGGCTCGGAAAAAGGACATCCGAGCCTGGAAACACTCTCACGTGCCTCCAGGCAAATAAAAAAACGCATCTCGCATTGCGTAGCTCATTCGTGGTCCAAACTCTATGGCCATGAGTTCCAGAGATGGTGGGTAGACATCCAGACGGGGGGTGGAACTGCATTTGCATTTTTCCCTGAGTGTGACATCAGAAATTTCCCTTGTTCAGAATCGCCCGTTTAGGCTGTCTTTTTTTCAAACGCGGAAAAGGATCGCAAATGCTCAGTTTACACATTTCGCAATTTTTAGCCAAGGGGGAAGGGGCCCTAAATAGGGTAGGGGAGCTCACTTTAACGTTCAAAAACCTCAGAAAGTGAAAATTTCATGCCATGGAACCTTTAAATATTTGATTACAATAAATACTCATACTGATACTCATCATATAATCTGGCAACCCAAAGTGAGGGGCTCTGTCTGCTTTCTGATTGGATAACTAACTTGTGAAAAACTCACATTTTACTAATATACTACAATATATAAATCAACATTACAATTGTTATAAAGAAAATATGAGTTGATTTGAACATATTTACTTTGAATCCAAGAACAGGTAATGATTACAATAGTGTTTTTTTCATCTTTTATTCAAACAAAACCTCTCTCCTAAACAATTTTTAACTTACTACTATATCAGTACTATATCACCATTCATTTTCTTCCTTAAAAGGTTCACTATGTAACTTATGTAACTTAATGCTTAACTTAGAATGTTCCACAGTATGATATTCAACTTCTACTTCAGTTCTTGCACCAGGAGTGGAATAAAGTCACCCAAGAACAATGTGAAAGACTTGTGGAGAGCATGCCAAGACGCATGAAAGCTGTGATTAAAAATAAGGGTTATTGCACCAAATATTGATTTCTGAACTCTTCTTAAGTGTAAACATTAGTATTATGTTGTTTTAAAACGAATTTGATCTTGTTTCTTTGCATTGTTTAAGGTCTGAAAACATGTATCTTTTTTGTTATTTTGACCATTTGTCATTTTCTGCAAATAAATGCTCTAATCGATAATATTTTTATTTGGAATTTAGGGGAAATGTGGTCAGTAGTTTATAGACTCAAACAAAAATGTTCCTTTTGCCCAAACACATACATATCAATAGTAAAATCAAAAGAACTGATAATTTTGCAGAGGTCTCTTATTTTTTTCCAGAGCTGTATGTTTATGCACACTGTCTACAGTCAAACATCACATCTCCAGAACAGTTACGCAGTGCATATTTTTATGCTTCTGAAAGATGTTTTCTTCCATGTCATTCTTATTCTAGAACCGTTAATAAAAATAATAATGTGCCCACACATTACACTTACCCTCTTTTCAAAAACACTGCTATACTTTTTATGTGTCCCCGTTGTAACTTTAGTACTTGCTCTTACTTTTAAACAATCATCCTTGGGTCCACACACTCCACTGAGCAGAAGCCTTATCTAGTCCCAGGTTAATTCCATTGAAGGTGCCATGTATTTAGTAGTGGTGATTCTGCAGCTTGGTCAGGGCACACAGCATTCCTCAGGGGAAAGGAGCAGCTTTGTGGCAGCTGTGGTGGAGTCTGCTCTCGTCAGGAAATGCAGCGTACACAACTTTCACTGAGTCACCGCAAAGAAGGGTTAACATCGTGACTGATACAGGCCCGAACCAAATCACTATATTCCACAACATTAACCACACAGCCTCTGGTAAGGTCTGCAAGAAAACTAGAACTTTTAAAATGGCAGTTTTTATTAATAGATCTCGAAGACAATATGGTCTAATGATAATTCGAGGGCACGTTATTTCCATCAAAAGGGTCATACAGAGTGCAGAGATGACAATGGAATAAAAAGTGCAGTTTTTAGACCCCAGCTGGAGGTTTCATTCTGAAATCTATGAATATAAGTATGAATAGGAAGTCTGACAACACCCCGAGACTCCATGGCAGTTCTGGTATCCTGGGGAGAGGAGCTCAGTGGGGGTGAATAGGGCTGTTTGGGGCTGAATAGGAAAGAGAGGAAAGTATTTATGGAAAATTGTTGCTGTTTTTATATTATTCATAGTGTTTATCAATATTACATTATTTTCTAATCTAAGTTATGTTGTGTTATAATTTCCACATCATAAGCATGTCCAGGAGTTGTGTTTTGTTTCATTCACACATGTTTGATACCCAAGCCTGTATATTTAGGCTGAGTTCTCACAAACAGAAAACACTGTTCCACTTTGTGATGCCATCTGGTAATACAAGAAACTCTCCACTGTGTTTTTAAACGCCTTCAGAATCATTTGGATGATTTCAGCCATGGGATTACCAGTCTCTACTGAATAAAAGGTAAAAGGTAGCTATTAACTTGAAAACTACCACTTCATGACATCACAAGGTGGAACAGACCATTTTGAGCATTACAAAAGTAACAAATTACTATAATGCATTGCTTTTTGATGTAACGCAGTAATGTAAGGCATTACAGAAGTAAATGGTAATATTTAACCGGTACAAATGTCATCAATACACATTATGATACATTTTTAATCTTCGATTGAAGTGGTGGGTTTTTTGTTTTTCTTTATACAAATTTGCTAAAATCACAGCGAGATCAGCAGCGATGAAACGTCTGATCAAATCAGAACTGTGTGTGTGTGTGTGTGGTGGTGTCAGTGTGACTCTGAGCTGCTCTGTCAGATCGTAATCACTAAACATCAGCAACGCTACAGCAACAGCCAATAAAACAGAACGTCAGGGGCAGAGGAGTGATGGACACAGCGATGCAAGATACAAACTCAGGAAATAGCGAAAATAATAAGAAGACTTTATTACTCCCCTCTCCTTAAAGTGGTAAAGTTAAACTGCAGCATCTCATCCACATTATCCATACAATTTGTCCTCCACAAATAATAACTCCCAGTCCACAAAATAGCACTGTTAATTCAGTTTGAGACGTTCTTTAAAAGTAAAAAGGTGAGCGTAGTTCCTCACGTGTGTCTGCTTGCATCCACACAGTGCACAGACAGGGGTGAAGCTGCAGATTAGTCATAGTGACTCTACTTCTTGTTCAGCTCAGTCAGATACCACAACACCTTCCACTGGATGTGTGATGAGCTAGTCCAGTTTATTGTGGAGGTGAACACTCAAGTACTTGAAACTGTCCACAGTCTCTATGTCCTGCCCCTGGATGTTCACCGGTGAGGTGAGTGAGGTAGTGGTCTTCTCTTAAAGTCGATCACTATCTCTTTGGTCTTGCTGGGGTTGAGGCTCAGGTGGTTGCGCCCACATCAGTCCACAAAGTCACTGATGACCGAGCGGTACTCCAGCTCGTTCCCCTCAGACACATAGCCCACAATGGCCGAGTTGTCGGAGAACTTCTGGAGATGACAGCTGTCCATGTTGTATGTGAAGTTCGAGGTGTAGATGGTGAAGAGGAAGGGTGAGAGGACTGTTCCCTGGGGGAACCCCAGTGCTGCAGACTACCACCTCTGACTCATAGCCACACAGCCGCACGTACTGTGGACGCCACGGTCAGTGAAGTGGTCCAGGCAGCGAGATGTCCATCAACTCCCGCGTCCTACAGTTTCCCCCGCAGCAGCGCCAGCCTGATGGTGTTGAAGGCACTGGAGAAGTCAAAGAACATGACTCTCACAGCACTCCCGGCGGTCTCCAGGTGGGTGAGCGCTCGCTGTAGCAAGTAGATGACAACGTCCTCTACTCCTACGTTTGGCTTGTAGGCAAACTGCAGCGAGACCAAGGTGGGGCTCACCACAGAGCGGAGGTGACTGAGGATCACCCTCTCGATGATCTTCATGAGGTGGGAGGTCAAGGCGACTGGTCTGTAGAGGACCGGTTCCCTGGCATTTGTTGTTTTGGGAACCGGGACCATACAGGAGGTCTTCCACAGGACGGGGACCTTCTCCAGGCTGAGGCTCAGGTTGAAGATGTAGCAGAGCACAGAGCTGGTCCACGCAGGTCCTCAGCAGCCTGGGTCAGATATCATCAGGTCCTGGGGACTTCCTCTGCTTCAGCCGCCATAGTTCCCTCCTCACCTCGTCCGGTGTGATAGTGAGGAGGGACTGGGGTGGATGTGGAGGGTGGAGGGGGGCTGGTGCTGGGTTGGGTAGTTGTGAAATGGGCTGGAGGCATGAGTGTGGGTGGGCGGGGGGTGGGTGAAGTTGGTCCGGTGAAGGGGGAGCAAAGGGGGTGGGGGGCGAATCATACCTGCTAAAGTAACAGTTTAATTCATCTGCCCAGCGCTGGTCACCATCAGCTGTCCCTCTGGCACTCTGTCCAAATCTGGAGATGTTCTTATTATGATCAAGATTAACATTAAGATAAGATTGATCTCACACACAGTGACACACAGGAGAAATTCACTTCTGCGTTTGAACCAAGTGGGCTGCAGTGGGCAGCGCCGGCGGGCAGGGGGGGTGGTTTGAACCCAGGTCCCCCGGATGACAGTAAGAAGTAATACATAACGCATTACAGTTTTGAAGTAACTTGCCCAACGCTGTCAGTAAATGATTTGAGAATGAGAGAGTCGCCTGGTTTTGGATGGTTACAAAATGAGCTCTCTCCCCCCACGGCAAGACGGTCCCTGTTTAAGTTTCATTGGCAGGTGTGGAGCTTGCATGTTCTCCTTGTGTTTGCTTGAGTTTCCTCCAGTTACCTTAATTGATCTATGCAAAATTGTTCTCTACCAACTAGGCACTCTGACCAAGAACCAAAGTTATTATGTGTGGTTTCAGTTTCCTGTTTTCTACACCATTTTGGGGGCTTTGCTATTGATACTTTGCAGTGACATCACACTAGGGGTGATCTGCATGCATATCTATGGCAGAAATACTGTAGGCAAATGCCAGCAAGCTTGTGATTTTGAAAGGGATGTGTCTAACAGCACAAACCATGTCACCGGTTGTAGTTCCAGCTAAGCCAGCTCATGTCAGATTGTGGTAAATTAAAGCTCAGATCATTCAAGTCTAACATGACTTCAGACAGAGCAGTGCCTACAGTTAGCATGACACCCCTAGGGATGTTGATGGCATCAGCTGCAAAGTATCAGTTCAAAAGATATATCTTTGGTTTTGAATTCTATACGGCGATGACCATAATTTTTCAAATCCACAGACACCTTTGCAAGCACATTCTACTGAATTATATATTTGAGAGTTCACCTGGCCTTGAATATAAAAGCAAAAAGAATCAACACTATATGCTTTTATTACCAGTTGAATAGTCTACTGTAATGCCCTGCCCTCTGTTCTTCCCAGAAAGAGTATTTCAGGTTTGCAATTTTTACAAAATTCAGCAGCACGTGTCCTGATTAGGACCAGAGGGCGGGACCACATTAGACCGGTTTTAAAATCACTGCATTGGCTCCCTGTGAGTTTCAGGGTTGATTTTAAAGTTCTTTTACTGGATTTTAAATGTCTTAATGGTCTTGGACCTTCTTATCATTCAGAACTGCTTTTACCCTATGAAACCTCATGGACCCTGCACTCCTCCGGCAGCAGGCTCCTGGTCATTCCCAAAGTCAGGACACACACTCACGGAGAGGCGTCTTTTCAGTACTATGGCCTTCGTCTATGGAACTGCCTGCTGGAGGACCTCAGGGCTGCAGAGAATGTTCATGTTTTTAAGAGTAGGCTCAAGATTCACCTGTTTAGCTTGGCCTTTGATTTAAATTTTATACTTTTACCTGTTTTTATGATTCATATTTTATTTTAGGCATTTTATTAACTTGAACTAATATTCATCTATCATTTTTAGGATTTCCAGTGCTCCCTCTGTAGGAGCCCTCTGCACCGGGAGTGGTCGGCTTCAGCTGCCAGGGTCTGTCCCATGGGCTCCTGGTGGGGGAATGGTGCTTGGGCCTCATCTCTCCCCTGGGCCCTATGTCCTGGTGAGGGGGATGCTGCTTGGGCCTCGTCTCTCCCCTGGGCCCTGTGGCGGTTCCTGCTGGCAGCGGCCGGCTCTCTGCTCTTGGTGTAGACGGCTCCTCTGATGGTATTCTCTGAACTGGTTCGCCTGTATTCAGCCTCACTTTTTTACTATGCGTAGTTTTATGTATTTTAGCATTTGTGTGTGTGTGTGTGTGTGTGTGTGTGTGCGTGTGCATGTGCATGTGTGTGTGTTACAGTTTGGGGGGCTGGTTAGTTGGGTGGAAGAAAATGTTTTTAATCACTGTAAAGCACTTTGTGTTACTTTTTTTGTATGAAAAGTGCTTTATAAATAAAGTTTGACTGATTTATTGATAAACATTTGTAACATTTTGCAAGTCACAAAAGTAAGAACATGGCCTTCTATAAAACTCCTCTCATATTTTCACATCTGTAAATGTGCCCGTTTCACATTGTGCCTAAGAATTCTCAGCCGTTTTCTTTGCTTTGGCCTGAGTGCCCTTAAAGCATGTGACTGTCTCCTGAGTGGGCTTGGTCCCCCTCACACCCAGTCTAATCTGCTATCGCAGACCTTCGGCCCCTGGCACTCACTGCACTGATTAGTCAACGCTTGTATGTGGGCACAGGTATTTATTACAATGTGGGGACTAGAAATCTGTGTATACACACATGCACTTAATGGGGATATGTCATGCTTATGGGGACAAAATGGGGTCCTCTTTAGGAAAATCACTAACCATTAGATTACATTGAATTACATTAAAGGTGCACTATGCAGCTTTCATGGTGCCACCACTGTGACTGTGAGTGGAGCTGCTATTGTTTTGCCTGGAATGTTCCACAGTATCTATTTTTCAATTGGTAAAAATTGGTTTTTATTGGTAAAAATAAAAAAAATACTTGTCTTGCTTCTGGTGCTGGATACATTTAGTGGACTGGGGAACTTTCTTGACATTTACACAAAGATTTCGGTTATGGTTTGCAAGTGTAGTAGTGATAATGTTTAAGGCTAAAGTCAGTCTAAGTTTAGGAACTGGTTGGCACCAGTAACTCGGTTGGTAGAGTGTTCCATTGACCCACAGCTTGCCAGTGCGACTCTTTCGCGAGGTTTCACAGATGAATGCTGTTGTTGTGTCCTTGAGCAAAACACTTAACCTGTCTTGCCCCTGTCTTCTGCATACACTGGTTTATGAATGTGTGTGTGATGATATAAAGTGCTTTGAGTGCCTTGAAGGTGGAAAAGCGTTATAAAAAAAGTGACCATTTACCACTGTGTTGTCAAAGAGCATGGAAACCCATATAGATGTGTGTATGTGTCTGGTATGTGCCTGTAGCCTAGTACATATGTTATATGTACTTTTGTATGGCTGTCTGCACACGGCACACAAGGACACAGGCAAGCTTGTACAATGAGATTACCTGTTAGCACATGGCTAAAGCTGTGATGAACTGTGAGCTGTTTTCCCCAGTGAGTTCAATACAGTGTCAACCTTTAATGAAAGATATCTGTCAGGGTATATAAAGCAACCTCACCTCAAACTCAAATTGTACAAATATATCAAAATTGCGCATACTTGAGGCTGATTTGATGTTATTCATAGCCCCCCACTATTTCAAAATATTTTGATTAAAAATTGCAAGTCTACTTCATTATTATAGTTTCAAATACACACTCTTAAGTCTTAAATCAATTCATAATGAATATGTGTAAAATCAAACTCTGATTAAATAATTATTGTAGTGCAAACAAAATTGCATGCCATCATTCATCAGTTGCACATACTTTTAAATCCCGCTGGTTCATTTTGTGAACAGAAAAGAGAAAGAGAAAATCATGTCATGAGTTGCACAGTCACCCCCCATGCATTTCCTCATGGCTTCTTACAAGAACAATCAAACTGCTATTACTGTTACTCATATATCCTGTTGTTACAGACTTTCTGCAGTTTAGACAAACCAATTTCAGCTCGTACAAATACATGTGTGCCAAACTCTTAACTTAACAAGGCCAAATCAAGGGCTAGTGTAATAAGGGTACTTTGTGTTTCATTCTGAACATGTTCTTTAGCAGTGTTCTTATGAGCCAACCACTTCTATTGTTGCTAATCCATATCAACCATACGCTGTATAAAGAAGTGGACTGAGGGAGTGTGATGTCACCCATAGCATATGTCACCAGTCAAATGAAGCTCACAATGTTACCATTTATAGGAGCGATTCTTAAGCGAATAGGAATAGGAATTTATTTACGTACAAAATAGCAAAAGAAAAACACCAGGCTGTAGAACGGATTAATACAAACATTTTAAGACCAAAATGACCAAGCTCACTGCAGTACTTACAGAGAGAGGGCTGACAATTTTCCAATACAAAGTCAATTGGAAGTAGAGTCGATGGAGCCTGAAGCCCCCCATGTACACTTCCAATTTTGAAGTCGAGCCTGTTAGCAATCCCTGTTTATCAACATTATCTGCATTGCAATTAGCACAGTTCCTGGTGTCAGGTTTCACATCGTTTTTGCTAATAGGAAATTCAAATCAAGTCAGATCAAGTCTTATATTTCATTAAGGCAGTAATTCAGTTCTTTTTCAGGAACAACTCCAGGGGAAACATATAGACAGTACCTTTTCAAAATGACATTAAAAGTGCCAATGACAACAGCAGCAGTATCACATGACAGGGCGTCTGTCAGAAATGTTGCCATTAACAAGCACATATTATGCGATTTGAGCGTTATCTCACAGAATTTTGATTTGTGTGATTGAGGAGGAAAAGTTGTTCTCTTGTTATGCTCTTCTCAAACCATTGTTTCATCATCACAAACATACCTGCAGTGGTGTTTTGTTTAACTCACAAACCCAGCATATTCAGGCTGAGTTCTCAAACTGAAAACACTCCACCTTAAGTTCCACCTTGTGATGTCATGTGGTAATACAGGAAGTGGTCCACTGTGTTTTCACACTATTCACTTTCCATTCACCTTCACCTTGGTTCTATCATTTGGAAAATTTCAGACCTGGAATTGCCAGTCTCTATTGAATTAAACACAAAAAGTAGCTGTTAACGTTAAAGCTCACAAGAGTCAAATTTGTGTAATATATGTGTGTATGTGAAGAATCCCTCAGTCGTCCAAGTAGAATCCATGGTAAAAGGGGAAGTTTATTTGGTCGAAAATGGACACTGCTTATATCTAGCTGCAGGGAGGAGCTAACTATAATGAAATTACTTTGAAACTATTCCGCCTCTTTGTTTTACAGTTTCTGTCTGGACTCTACCACTCCACTCTACTCCATGGTCTACTCCATTCAGTGTAGTGAAGACTGCAGTGAGCGCTACATTGGAGAAACAAAACAACCAGAGGATGTATCAACATTGACGGGCGTGCCAGAGTGGACCTTCATCTGCCGTACATCTCCTCCTAGAAGCCATGGGCCACTCCTTTGAGGACAGTGAGGTTCAGATCTTAGCCAGGGAAAAGAACTGGTTTGAGGGGGGAGTTAAAGAGGCTGTTTTTGTTAAAAAAAAACAGGAATGGAGGGGTCAGACACAATCTCTCTCCCATCTATAATTCCATTCTCATACCTAAATCAACAAATAACAATAGATATAGAAATAGATATAGAAATAGACAGTGGTGAAAGTAAAGCGGTGCCCGGAAGGGCTTCCGGGTATAAAATTCACAGCCGGTACGCAGCACCGCTAAGAGAATATGGTTAATGGTTAATGGTGGCCAAAACCCACATTTGGAAAAAAAAAGTAAGGTGCTGTGGAAGTTGTGGTTCTAATAAGAAACCCGAAAACTTCTCACGTTTTAGACTCAGGAAGGGTGAGTCGTTTTATTAACACACAAGAATATCGGAAAAAGGAGCTGCACTAAAACACAAAAGCAGCGTGTCAAAGTCACGCCTTTCTTAAAGGGACCGCAACTATTATTAGAAGCAGTGAATTTATAACCAAGTGCTTAACCAAGAACTGAGCAAAACCCGCATGGCAATGCTGTAACAACACAGTTAAGAAGGTGAATTATGCATACATGAGTGCACTACAGTGCGCTATTTAAGTAGAAAACACAAACAACCACACTATGCCATTTGAAAATAACTGAAAGCTACCTGAAACTCTCGTGCAGAGATATCTGCAGTCTGTTAAGCAAGGATTGTCAAAACTTATCTGACTGTAGCCGTGAAAGTAGCCTAAACCATTGCGAGGCGGTGCTGCGCACTGGTAGAAGATTTAAGGCTGGCGCGCTGCCTGCACCTGTAAGAGAGGGTTTATGCTGACTAAAAACACTTTTCACAGTCATTTTTGCTGTTTAATAAGAAAACATATCTATGCACTTTAGGCAGCACCATTTACGTAGGCCCACAAAAATATGAAATAATAAATAAAAAAGTTATTATTATATTAAAAAAGTTATTTATCTATGAAAAAGGTGTAAAACGTTTAAAAAAAAATGGGTCAAACAAGTGTTTAAAAAAACAACAACAACAACAACGGTAAAGTGATGCACTGGACATTATAGCACCTGTAAGAAATGAAAACTACTTTCACCACTGGAAATAGAAAAAACCTACATAAAACTATCTATGCAGTAGCGTACATTCACCTAGTCCATTCACTTAACAGAATCAGAATGCCTCACTATTATATAAACCATGTCCCATTTCTGGTCTGGTCCTTCATTGAAAAGGTCAGTAAATGTAGGACACAGAGAGGGGCTTGTCCCAGGGAGCAGGGTAAAAATGGCCGCTCTGTCAGTTGGAGGTCAGAAGTGAAAAACCTGAGCAGATATTTATTGTAGAAACAGATAGAACATGAGCTGCTCCTCTCCCCTTGGACACTTTAAATAACGCTCAGGGCTAAATGTGGACCATGGCTTCTTTTATTATAAGCTGACAAATATGCCTGCTATTTGTGTCATAATGATTTTTTTTTTCTTGTATATTATCTTTTGTGGTCCTTCATCTGCTGCTGTAAGCTGATTTCAGTATTCTTCACTTTCCTAACGCATTCTTAACATTCTAATTATTTCTACATTGACTTTATAAACGCTTATCACAGGTTTTAGTGGCCAGAGCAGTTTTGCCATCACAGTAATCACAGTAATGCGAACAACAACTAGCATGCTAACAGTGCACCAACAATACTTCATGGTTCGCGGACGATAATACTGTATTGCTTGCTTTATTAATTTGATGCCGACAGCCCACAGCGGTTTCGTTTTGAGCTGCTTTGGTGTGGAACAATTTTTTCTTTATTACATGAAATAAATAAAAAATACTCATGACAACAAAAGACTAAGTTACGGTAATCAATAATATAACAAATTATCCATCCATCCATTTTTTTACCCTTGTCCGGGGCCGGGTCGCGGGGGCAACAGTATAAAATAAACAGTATAATAAATCGTATAATAAATTAGGTAGGTTAAATAATAACAATCTGTTAATTGTCATCGTCCAATCACAACCTGCTATTCTCGCTTCTCAGCCAATCACCTCTCAGGCAGACATCGCCGCACTACTGCAGGAGCATCAGCTTCTTCAGCCTGTTCATCTCCTTCAATGGTTTATACAGCATCGGGTGGGCAAATGTTCTGTTAAACCTATGCCTTAACTGAACAACAAAATTTCCTGGTTGCTGTTGTCTTATTTTTTTGGGGAAGTCATAAAAAAGCTAATTGGAGTCTACTTTGTATAACACCATTCCATGTTATTTGTGAAAAGTATAATATTGCGTCCCTCCCTCCTCCTCCTCCTCTCTCCGCCCTGTGAGAATGCCTCCCTCGCTCATGCTGACATTTTGTGGCAGTAATCTTGCCATATAGTGTTCTCTGAAGCCTTTGAAGCCCTGCTATTTTCCACAGTCTTGAGTGGGCTTCTTCACTACTCTCCTCCATTTTATATTCCACCAAACTTCCACCAGGCAGCCACTTCCCATTCCGCATCTCCATTTCTCCCTTTTTCCTGAATGCGCTTAAAAAATATGCTGGCAGTATCATTCAATTTCATGTTTTCTATTCTCTGCTCCTGCTTTTCCCCTGCACATTTGTGTCTCAATTCCCCCTCCGCTGGGTTTGTAAGTCTTTGTTAAAAGTGTGAATAGAGCTGAGGAAGTATAGAAAAAATAGGAATATAAAGTGGGAAAAATACAAAAGGAGAAGTCTGGTTTCTTCAGACAATAAAAGAAACTTTAGCAAAAGAACATATTATTTAATACAAATTATCCACATACCCATGTACTGTATAATTTGAGTAAAAAGAGCAATTTTAAAGTTCGTCATGGTACTTTTATTAAGGCTTTATTTAAAAAACCCTGCACCTTAACTATGGTATTTCATATTTTAATAGTTAAAAAAACAAACAAACAAACAAAAACAGTACAGTGTGACTTGGTACATCTTCTCAGCTGGCTTTAGATGGAATGTTCAACAGTATTACATCAAATCTATCTGTCTCTGTCATCTGGACATGTAATACACCAGGTCAAATTACAGGTCAGATTTGTGGAGTGGCCACCCCTCTCACAGGAAGAATAAGATAAGATAAGATAATCCTTTATTTGTCCCACAATGGGGAAATTGTGGTGTCACAACGCAAGTTTCAGAAACAGTAGGAAAATATGAGCATGCATCAAAATTAAGATAAATAATAATAATAAGTATGTACAATCAACTAAAAAAACACAACACTGTAAGGTTAAAAGGCACAGGAACGTTGCACAATAAATGTCTTTGATTCTGAGCAGTGAACGCATGTTTTTCAGCACTTAAAACACCCGCATGTGAATAAATGTATAGACACGTTTAAAGGGCCCATATTACACTATTTTCTGATCTATGTTATAATGTTTCCTCACCAAAACATACCTGGAATTGTGTTTTGCTTCAGGCACACATTTTTAACAGAAAATCCTGTATATTTAGAATGATTTCTTCTCTCAAACAGAAAACACTCCACCTTGTGATGTCAATACACTGTTTTTAAGGTTCATACAACCTTCACTAGTATCATTTGGATAATTTTAGCCCTGTTATTTCCAAACTTTACTGAACTAAAAGTGAAAAGCAGCTGTTAATTTGAAAACTACTGCTTCCTGAGATCACAAGGTGGAACAGAGCATTTTGAACTTTGGAGACAAACTAATAGACCAGTTTCAAAGCTGCGTCATCACTGAATGCGCGCGCGGTTCCGGCTCAAAAAAAGCCACTGCTGCCATAAAACCCCCAGCGAAGATATACACTCAACAAAAATATAAAAGCAACACTTTTGTTTTTGCTCCCATTTTTCATGAGATGGAATTAAAGATCTAAAATTCATTCCAGATACACAATATTACCATTTCTCTCAAACATTGTTCACAAATCTGTCTAAATGTGTGATAGTGAGCACTTCTGCTTTGCTGAGATAATCCATCCCACCTCACAGGTGTGCCACATCAAGATGCTGATCTGACATCATGATTAGTGCACAGGTGTACCTTATACTGCCCACAATAAAAGGCCACTCTGAAATGTGCAGTTTTGTCTCACAGCAAAATGCCACAGATGTCACAAGCATTGAGGGAGCGTGCAATTGGCATGCTGACAGCAGGAATGTCAACCAGATATGTTGCTCGTGCATTGAATGTTCATTTCTCCACCATAAGCCTTCTCCAAAGGTGTTTCAGAGAATATGGCAGTACATCCAACCGGCCTCACAACCGCAGACCACGTGTAACCACACCAGCCCAGGACCTCCACATCCAGCAGGTTCACCTCCAAGATCGTCCGAGACCAGCCACTCGGACAGCTGCTGAAACAATTGGTTTGCATAACCAAACTATTTCTGCACAAACTGTCAGAAACCGTCTCAGGGAAGCTCAACTGCATGCTCGCCGTCCTCATCGGGGTCTTAACCTGACTCCAGATCGTCGCCGTAACAGACTTGAGTGGGCAAATGCTCACATTTGATGGCGTCTGGCACGTTGGAGAGGTGTTCTCTTCACGGATGAATCTTGGTTTACATTGTTCAGCGGCACGGTGGCTGAGTGGGTAGCGCTCATGCTTCACAGCAAGAAGGTTCCGGGTTCGATCCCCGGGTGGCCCAGGCCTTTCTATGTGTGTTCTGTGTGGAGTTTGCATGCATGGTCTGGGTTCGATCCCCGGGTCGCCTGGGCCTTTCTGTGCGGAGTTTGCATGTTCTCTCCGTGTCTGGGTGGGTTTCCTCCAGGCACTCCGGTTTCCCCCACCAACCCAAAAACATGCACCATAGGTAAATCCTCCAGCTTAGGTCCTGACCAAGCCGAAGCAAGAAGATCATGGAGATGGTCCCCGGGCGCAGTAATGTGCTGCTCACTGCTCCTAATAACAGGATGGGTCAAATGCAGAGCTGGAATTTCCCCACTGTGGGACTAATAAAGGCATAGCTTTTCAGGGCAGATGGCAGACAGCGTGTGTGGCGTCGTGTGGGTGAGCGCTTTGCTGATGTCAATGTTGTGGATCGAGTGGCCCATGGTGGTGGTGGGGTTATGGTATGGGGAGGCATCTGTTATGGACGAAGAACACAGGTGCATTTTATTGATGGCATTTTGAATGCACAGAGATACCGTGATGAGATCCTGAGGCCCATTGTTGTGCCATACATCCATGAACATCACCTCATGTTTCAGCAAGATAATGCATGGCCCCATGTTGCAAGGATCTGTACACAACTCTTGGAAGCTGGAAATGTCCCATTTCTTGCATGCTCAGCATACTCACCGGACATGTCACCCATTGAGCATGTTTGGGATGTGCTTGACCGGCGTATACGACAGCGTGTACCAGCTCCCAGTAATATCCAGCAACTTCGCACAGCCATTGAAGAGGAGTGGACCAACATTCCACAGGCCATAATTGACAATCTGATAAACTCTATGCGAAGAAGATGTGTTGCACTGCATGAGGCAAATGGTGGTCACACCAGATACTGACTGGTTCTGAGTCCCCAGACCCCCAATAAAGCAAAAAAAATAAATAAAAAAAAATGCACATTTCAGGATGGCCTTTTATTGTGGGCAGTCTAAGGCACACCTGTGCACTAATCATGATGTCAGATCAGCATCTTGATGTGGCACACCTGTGAGGTGGGATGGATTATCTCAGCAAAGCAGAAGTGCTCACTATCACACATTTAGACAGATTTGTGAACAATGTTTGAGAGAAATGGTAATTTTATGGTATTGTGTATCTGGAATGAATTTTAGATCTTTAAGTCCATCTCATGAAAAATGGGAGCAAAAACAAATGTTTTGCGTTTATATTTTTGTTGAGTGTAGAAGAGAAGAAACAGATGGAATAAATTATACTTCATACCGTTCAAGCGACATACACACAAGTGAACACCTGCTGCTTGTTTAGGGTAATTTGCCCAGGTGTTGAATGGTGTTTAATCATGCTGATTAACTAGCAAGCACAGTACACCGCAAAGACATTAACCGGGTAACCTCTACGACAGACACATGTAAACGAACACGAATAACTTTGTTAAAATACATGATAAGTTTTCGCATGACCATCATAAATGGCATTTAACATGACTGAGATCACATCTGTGACTCGTGAATTAAGTCGTAGTATGCTACTTACCCCGCAATCAAGTGCAGTTGGCGGCCAGAACGTAGCTTGTTGATGATAGCCCTAGCGTTGTACACGGTTGTATGTGTGGTGAGCTCCCTAGGGCTGTCTTTGTTTGGTGTTTTTTTTTTTTTTTTCGTTTTTTCTTTGAACTTTTTAGATTATTTTGGCTTTTCCCCTCCTTTCGGGTTGTCAGTTCACCTCCTCCCGGTATCCCGGCTGAGGAGGGAGACGCTTTCTCTTTTCCCCGCGAGATTTGCTCACCCCCGGGCGCCGCGGCGGAGAAGCCGACTGGGAAAGAAGTAGTAGTAGTAGGAAGGAAGATACTACGGAGAAACTCCCCATCGATATCGTGGTATTTTACCTCCTGTACATGGCCACATACGGCAAACTGGTAGGCATCCATGGATTTGTACGCGCGCACTTTCTCTCGTATATACACTGGGCTTCTCCACTAAATAACAGTGGATATCTGGCTACAATCGTACTGCCACTCCGTGATCGCATAAGGATCTGGTAGTCGAACCCCGTTGCTCAACGTGAGCTTTTGAATGTAGCTCTCCCTATCGTTAATATTCAATGATTTGCAATAATTAGATAATCCGCTATGTTCCGCCATGGTTTTCTGCCTCGGAACTGCGCGCGCATGCCAGTGACGTCACGTTTGTTTACTAACTGTAAAGGGGTCTATAATAAAATGTGATAAAAGAAGAAATTCAATTTGTCAACTGGACAAAGTTTGTTTGGTCGAAAACGTTTTGCCACTCATCCGAGAGGCTTTGTCAGTTCTGGTTAGAGTGCTGGTAAGACACTTGCTTATATCTTGCTGCAGGGAGGAGCTAACTAGTTAACTACTTTCCGAAACTATCTCGCCTATTGGTTTCTGTCTTTTGTTTCTCTAGCGTCTAGATTAGCATGCCTATTCATCCCTACACGACTGTTTTTCACACCTCTGGCCCTGACCTGGCTAGACCTATTGTTTCTTTTGTTTGTTTGTTCTAGGTTTAAGAATGGAATTATAGATGGGAGACAAATAATGTCTGACTCCACCATTTCTGTTTAGAGAAGGATTCTCTTTTTTGACAAAAATAGCCTCTTTAACTCCCCTCTCAAACCAGTTATTTTCCCTGGCCAAGATCTGAACTTCACTGTCCTCAAAAGAATGGCCCGTGGGTTCTAAGTGAAGATGTACGGCAGATGACGGTCCACTCTGGCACGCCCGTCTGTGTTGGTACATCCTCTTGTGAAGTGGCTGTTTTGTTTTTCCAGTGTAGCGCTCACTGCAGTTTTCACTACACTGAATGGAGTAGACCACATTACTTTGTTTGTGGCTCGGTGTTTTGTCCTTTGGGTGGACGAGTTTTTGTCTTTGTGGGTTTGAAATAAACTGGGATTTCATATTGTCTGAAAATCCTCTGTAGTTTTTCCGACACGCCGGACAGGTACGGAATCGCTACCCCTTTCCTCCTGGGTTCGGATTCTCTGTTATCATGTTTCTTGCCCTTGTCTCTCTTGGTTTTGTTGACAGCCCATTTAGGATATCCACAAACAGAGAGGGCTTCCTGCACATGTTGTTCTTCTTTCTCCTTACCCTCTGTGCTTGTGGGAACCACTTGGGCCCTGTGTTGTAATGTCCGAATAACACCTAGTTTGTGCTGCAGTCGGTGGTGTGAATCAAAAAGCAGGTATTGGTCTGTGTGTGTGGGCTTCCTGAAGACTTCTACTTGGAGTCCCCGGTCTCCTCCTATTGTTACTGCACAATCTAAGAACGCCAATGTGTTATCATTGGCATCTTCATGGGTGAATTTGATATTAGGATCTACAGAATTGATATGTGCAGTAAAGGTTCCAAATCTTGAATTTTGATTTTTGAAAAATTATCATCCACATAACGATACCAATGTGTGGGCGGAGGACGCTAGAGAAACAAAAGACAGAAACCAATAGGCGAGATAGTTTCGGAAAGTAGTTAGCTAGTTAGCTCCTCCCTGGAGCGAGATACAGTGGTACCTCACCTTACGAAAGACCCAACAAACGAAAATTTCAAGTTACAAAACGCCTTCATGTTAAATGGTCTCTAGATACGAAAGAAAATTCAAGTTACGAAATGCAAAATCTCAAAAATTCAAATAATGCGCGCTCAGCCACACATTATACGCTTTTCTCAGACTGAATTTAAACTTTTCTCACATTTGTCTCTCGTTTAAACACTCAAACTTTCATAGATTTTCAACAAAATTATTAATAGTGAAGTGTGGGGGGAGTGGGGGGAGGGGGGAGAAAACTGTGCGCGGACACGTGTGTTATGACCCGGCGCGGGGCTGCCAGCAGGTCTAGACCTGGACTAAACCAGGACTGGACCAGCACTAAACCTGGACTAAACCAGGACTAAACCTGGACTAAACCAGGACTAGACCAGGTGGATTAAAGCGCCGTGTGCGGGTCTATTTCCTGGTTTCGTTTCGAGTCACGGCTGAGGCGAGCAGCGAGGGGGACCGCACGCAGTCTGAGCGCATGAACGAACGCATGCAAGAGCCGTGGTGGCCTAGACCTGGTCCTCTAGACCAGGTCTAGAGGAGGCACGGTTTGAGCATGGGTCTCGTTCATGCGCTCAGACTGCGTGCGGTCCCCCTCGCTGCTCGCCTCAGCCGTGACTCGAAACGAAACCAGGAAATAGACCCGCACGCGGCGCTTTAATCCACCTGGTCTAGTCCTGGTTTAGTCCAGGTTTAGTCCAGGTTTATACCTTGATCTAGACCTGGTATAGTCCACGTTTAGTCCTGGGTTTACAGTCTCTACGCAGAACACATTGTTACACTATAAAAAAAAAAGTTACACTATAAAAAAAAAACTTGGATCGGGGCCTTGGAACGAATCAGGCTTTTTCCATTGAAATAGCTACTCAACTTACGAAAAATTCACGTTACGAAACCACTTCTGAAACGAGTTAATTTCGTAAGGTGAGGTACCACTGTATAAGCAAGTGTCTTACCAGCACTCTAACCAGAACTGACGAAGCCTCTCGGATGAGCGGCGAAACGTTTTCGACCAAACAAACTTTGTCCAGTTGACAAATTGAATTTCTTCTTTTATCATGGATTCTACCTGGACGACTGAGGGACTCTTCACGCATAATAATAAAACAAACGTGTATATGATGCAAAACTCAACTCCAGATATTTTTGAGGAGGTAACAGCATTCTAACATGAATCAGTTTAACATTATATAGTAGGATCTTTAATACTATGCTGTGTAACGATCCTGGCAAAGCAATAACTTCCCAATGGAAAAAAGCAGGTGGCAGACCCCCTAACAGCAAAATTACACAGTGCATCTTAAATGAAGCTGAAAACACAAGCTGTGATTGCCCAAACAGCTTCTTTGCAGGAGATGCATAGAGACGCATTATGGATTACAACTCAGTGGTCCAGATTATAGAACCTATTGTTTTCAACTCTGGAGAAGACCTAAAAATGTTAAAAATAAGTCAAACATGCATGAATGTAGAAAAACAGTTAGTGTAGCCTTTTCTGTTTGGTTAGATAAAAGCTTGTATATGGCGTTAACCAAATTCCTGCATTTACAACATGGTGGATTGTCCTGTTCTGTAGCTACTGTTGTTGTAGTTAATGGTGGTCATTAGCTGAAGCAAATGTTCCTAAAAGGCACTTCCCACGGTTTGCACCTGCCATGACACCTGCTCGCTAAAACCTATACACACAAAACTCAGCACAGTACACAGTAAGTCAGCCCAAACAGGAGTGTCAGAGCGCCTTCAGGACATGCTAGAAACCTGCTGTATGATTATGAGGTATATGTATACTGGTGCTTTTCAAACATAGAATTTTGTTATTTTATTAAAGGCACTATACAGTGGTACCTCACCTTACGAAATTAATTTGTTCCAGAAGTGGTTTCGTAACGTGAATTTTTCTTAAGTTGAGTAGCTATTTCAATGGAAAAGGCCTGATTCGTTCCAAGGTTTTTTTTTTATAGTGTAACTTTTTTTTTTTTTATAGTGTAACATTAGTTCTGCGTCCTGATTGGCTAAGAGACTAGACCAGGACTAAACGTGGACTAAACCAGGTCTAGACCTGGACTGGACCTGGACTAAACCAGGACTGGACCAGGTCTAGACCTGGACTAAACCAGGATTAAACTACCACGTGCCGATCTTTGCTGGTTCTATCTTGTGCCCGCAGCCCCGGTGCCGGTCGTGCAGACCAGGACTAGGGGTGCTCCTCGCGCTGTGCCGTACTCCTCGCTCGTGCGTGCTCCTCGCGCGGTGCGTGCTCCTCGCGCGGTGCGTGCTCCTCGCGCGGTGCGTGCTCCTCGCGCGGTGCGTGCTCCTCGCGCGGTGCGTGCTCCTCGCGCGGTGCGTGCTCCTCGCGCGGTGAGTGCTCCTCGCGCGGTGCGTTCATGTCGCTGCGTTGCTTCCAGAGTCGTGTCTCCCCCCACGCTTCACTATTTAATACATTTTGTTGAAAATCTTGCGTGTTCGGCACTAGAGCTAAGAGGCTGAGAAAGGTGCTCTTTGAGCGGGGATAACAGCGGGGCGTGCATCTGAGCGCGCATTATTCGAATTTTTGAGATTTCGCGTTTTGTAACTTGAATTTTCTTTCGTATCTAGAGACCAAAATTTAACGTGAAGGCGTTTCGTAACTTGGATTTTTCGTATGTAGGGTCTTTCGTAAGGTGAGGTACCACTGTATTACGCAAAATTTACTCTTGAGAGCTTTTAGCCTTGTTAGAATGTTGTTACCTTATCAAAAGCACACCAAAATGACTGTGTTTTGTTTCATTCACACATGGCTCCTGCTTTTCCCCTGCACATTTGTGTCTCAATTCCCTCTCTGCTAGGTTTGTAAGTCTTTGTTAAAAGTGTGAATCAAGATGAGGAAATATAGAAAAAATAGGAAAAATACAAAAGGAGAATTCTGGTTTATTCAGACAATAAAAGAAACCTTAACAAAATAACATATTATTTAATACAAATTATCCACATGTCCATGTATAATAATGTATAAATTCACCCGTGAAGATGCCAAGGATAACACATTGGCGTTCTTAGATTGTGCAGTAACAATAGGAGGAGACCGGGGACTCCAAGTAGAAGTCTTCAGGAAGCCCACACACACAGACCAATACCTGCTTTTTGATTCACACCACCCACTGCAGCACAAACTGGGTGTTATTCGGACATTACAACACAGGGCCCAAGTGGTTCCCACAAGCACAGAGGGTAAGGAGAAAGAAGAACAACATGTGCAGGAAGCCCTCTCAGTTTGTGGATATCCTAAATGGGCTGTCAACAAAACCAAGAGAGACAAGGACAATAAACAAGACAACAGAGAATCCGAACCCAGGAGGAAAGGGGTAGCGATTCCGTACCTGGCCGGCGTTTCGGAAAAACTACAGAGGATTTTCAGACAATATGAAATTCCAGTTTATTTCAAACCCACAAACACTTTAAGACAAAAACTGGTCCACCCAAAGGACAGAACACCGAGCCACAAACAAAGCAATGTGGTCTACTCCATTCAGTGTAGTGAGGACTGCAGTGAGCGCTACATTGGGGAAACAAAACAGCCACTTCACAAGAGGATGTACCAACACAGGCGGGCGTGCCAGAGTGGACCGGCGTCTGCCGTACATCTTCACCTAGAAGCCACGGGCCATTCTTTTGAGGACAGTGAGGTTCAGATCTTAGCCAGGGAAAAGAACTGGTTTGAGAGGGGAGTTAAAGAGGCTATTTTTGTCAAAAAAAGAGAATCCGTCATTAAACAGAAATGGGGGAGTGAGACATAACTTGTCTCCCATTTATAATGCGATTCTTAGACCAGTCAAACAGAGCCAGGGCAGAGGGGTGGAGAGGGTCGTTAGACGTTGAATAGGGGTTCGAAACAGCCGTCAGAGTAATTTGAAAAACAAAGAGACAGATTAGGGGGATCGTTTTCAGAGCTTTTGTCATTGTAGGACGCGCCTCCCGGCAGCTAGATATAAGCAGGGTCTAACCAGTACAATAACCAGAGCTGACGAAGCCTCTCGGATGAGCGGCGAAACGTTTTCAACCAAACAAACTTTGTCCAGTTGACAAATTGAACTTCTCCTTTGATCATGGATTCTACCTGGACGACTGAGGGACTTTTCACGCATGCCCATGTATAATTTTAGTAAAAACAAAGGCCATTTTAAAGTTCGTCATGGTACTTTTATTAAGGCTTTATAAAAAATATAAATAATATAAAATAAAAAATATAAATATTTTATTAGTAAAAACAAACAATCAAACAAGCAAGCAAGCAAACAAACAAAAAACAGTACAGTATGACTTGGTACATCTTCTCAGCTGGCACTTTTCTGATGGAGGCTTTAGATGGAATGTTCAAGAGTATTACATCAAATCTATCAGTCTCCAAGGAAAGACCAGGTCAAATTACAGCTCACAGTAAGAATGTGCTTCTTTTTTACTATTGAGAGATTTTAGCCTTGTTAGAATGTTGTTACCTTATCAAAAGCACACCCAAAATTCTTGTTTTTTTGTTTCATTTACACGTTTGAGTAACCCTGCATTATTAGTCATCTGTCATCTCCAAAGCTCAAAATGCTCTGTTCCACCTTGTTGATGTCATGAAGCAGTAGTTTTCACCTTAACACCTTTTCACCTTTTGTTCAGATGGGCAATTCCAGTTCTGAAATCATCCAAGTGATTCTAGTGAAGGTGTATGGAGTTTAAAAACACAGTGGAGCACTTCCTGTATTACCACATGACATCACCAGGTGGAACAGAGTACAACTCCAGGTATGTTTGTTATGAGGAAACATTATAATATAGATAAGTAAATGCTGTAAGATGGGCCAACATTCTAGTCTGTATTGCTGTAATTCTTTAGCTTTTATGCGTCCCATTTACAGAAGCAAAGAGGTTTTTCCCTCTGGCCTTGACCTCAAATGCATACTCCACATAAGCAGTCAATCCCGCATCCTTTTCTGTCTAGGTACACATGCTATCCACCTATAGTCTGGCTAGTATTTGTTTAGTCTCACCTGAAAGAGATGAGTTCATATCTCAGTACACACAGTTCTCTGCTAGTACACTCTCTCCCTGTCCTTCACTTTTCTCTTTGTGATATGTTGTTTTCTGCGCCGGGCCTGTCATGTGTTTTTGCTGCTGTTCTGTCAGTTCAGGCTACAGACTGTGCCCTCTGCTTCTGTATGCACATGCTATTTCATTACAGAGACTCCCACATGACAGTGAGTTCAGCTCATTCAAAGTGTCTCTAATATTCCCGGAGGGACTGGCTCATGGCAGTGCTGCTGGTGGTGAAATGTGTGTGGGTTTGTTTATAAGTGTTAAGAAAGGATCACGCTCATACAACACATGTTTTTATACAAGTTTTTATGTAAGTGGATGGACTGTTGGTGGTTTGAATGGTTGTATCTGAGCTTGGAATTATCAAAGGATTTTCCATTTGCGTAATGTTACATCAATGGAGATTTTAAGAAGTTAAATGTAGCGTTCATTTAAAAGTGTAGACACAATAGTGTGATACTTTTATTTACCAGTAGTGGTCCAACAGCTTATTGGATCTTTTTATATTCTTCAAACATGGAGGATTTCTATTCTAAGCTCTTTGTCCTGACTTTTATTTATCAGTTGTAATTTTGATCCCAACTGAATATGTCACATTTGTATGGACAGATGAAAAGACATTTCTAATGTAACTGTCTCATAAATATGTTGCTGTCAAACTTTCAAAGTGAAACTCAGCAGCACAGTGACTTCTGGATGAGTCATCACCTTCTTCAAACTGATGCTGGTGGTTGGATGAATATCAAATCCAACTAAATCCAAATGTCAATTTTTGTGTTTTTTGATGGCAGTGATAAATGATCACATTTTTATACAGTGCGTTTCCACCGTCAAGGCAAAGGAACAATAAGGAACCATTCACCCATTCACACACACACATTCACACATCAGTGTTCACGCACACTGGGGGCAAGGTGGGTTAACTGTTTTGCCCAAGGACAGAACGACAACATTCATCTGGAATAGCACTGCCGTTCTGTGGGTCAGTGGATCTGGCTGCTCTACCGATGATGGTTATGTTGAGAGCGGGATTTGAACCGCAAAGCTTTGGATCAGTGAACAAACACCAACAGAGCTACTGTTGCCCCCATTAATAAATTGTATTTGTTCACATTTTTGATGAAAATGAGTTAAGACTTGCCAGGCCAACCAAAACCACAAGTTTTATTAGAATCAACAAGCTAAGTACTAAACTCTTATATATCTGAGGTAAATGAAGTTACAGACTTTGTTCTGAATGATATGAGAGTATTCATTTTTGATTTGAGAGGCATATGCAACAAATGAGCAGCTATGATTGAACAGTTCCAACTAAGGATGGTTATTTGTCACGCTTTATGGTCTGATTCCCCATCTGTATTTGAGCAGAATGTAGCAGAAATTGCTACATTCAGACAATTTGGACACAATATATGCAACTGTGAAAGCGGGGCTTTAACTGTCAACCTGTAGATCAGTGGACAAACACACTGTCATACACATAGCACACATACATAGACTTTTTGGGTCAATCTGTCAAAAAGAACAGTTTGGACCCTGTGATGGTTGTACATTTTACATTGTACAAGCTCGTGCTCCCAATTACAACAGAGGACAAAAAATACATGATTGTTTTCCCTTTAACTCAGCCATGACAGTGAGAGGGAATGGGACAATGAGACATCACTAATCTCCCATTTGCAGCCAGGGCGTCATTCTCAAGACGGTTCGAGGCAAAAAGCCGAATTAAAGCTGAAACCTGCACCAGAGCCAGCCATTCTGCATTTGCATTTAAATGTGCCTGACCTCAGCAGCAGAGGCCCTGGTTTGGTAAATGAGTTGGCAGGAATTATGTCCAATTTTCAAGTATGTTTTGACTTTTCTTTAATTTCAAGAGCCACCCATGCAAGTCCTTCAAAGGTTAATGTTGAGCCATGATTTTTTTTTTTTTTACACTGGAAATACTCCACAATTTGACTCCGCTTTGCATTTCTTGTACTCTGAGACACTTCCCTCTGTTCCTTTGGGGAGGTTTATAGATTAAATTCATACAGGGCAAATTATAATCCTTTTTTCATCTATAATTGTATTGTTCATTGCTGAGTGGATGCCAGTACTACATGACATATCATACACTATTCATTATCATACGTGCAAGGGGGGAGGACTGCGAGTCGCACAGACCTGCAGGAAGTGGGGACCTGACAGAAACCAGAGTTCTGGCAAATTGTCTGTTCGCCTGGGTCCTAAAATGTATCAATTAGGTTAAATTCCCCTTTTGTAATCAATTCTCCTGGAAAATGTGATCCAACTGGACTCTTCTGCACAAGCACGTCCAAGGCCGACCTGCTGTGGCCTTATCTACACAGCACTCTATAAAACAAAACAAGACATTCCATTCGGCTCACACAGACTCACATGTATTAAGTAATACTGCCCTGTCTATTTTTAGGATGTCTGCTTCTTCTTCAGTTTTCAATCAATTTCATTGATTTCTGATCTGTTCCCTTGCCCCACACCCTTCCCTCCTGTTGCCAAAGAAAAAAAAACACTGTACGTTACCTATCCAATTGTTTTCTGTCATTACATGTTGTGTATAATTGTCATTATTGTAATTGCATCTTTTCCACTCTGCATCTCCCAGTCGGCGGAGTGCACAAGCGCAGCGGCCCCTCCCCTAGCCACGCTATCTCTGTCCTGCCTGGTTAGTGGGGAAACGAAATTTCGAACTACTCTATGTACATGTACATATGGTTTTTTCGACAATAAAGCAACTATGACTATGACTATTACTGATAAACTGTTTACTGCCTATTTTTGGTACGGTATGGCTATCGTATACAAATTTCACTCTATAACTCTTATGGATAAATTTAAATGACTGTACATTACTAGTAGGTTCTATACTGTAAATGTTACTAGGAAGCTTGAGTAACCGTTTATAATAACTACACTTAATAAAACATGAACTAACAGACTTCTTAAGAATGATTCATGTCTAGTAAATACTGCCCTAATTAAGAGTTACTAAGCCGGAAACCTTCTAACTATTTGTTCACTATGAAGTCTTTCTTTGTGCTTTATTAAGGTGTAGTTAAAATGGTATCAGAGCTTGAATATGCGTGTAAATTTCTACAAAATGCTTAACCTTTGACAGACATGAGTTGAACTATGATTCCCTTTTTAGTCAACTCTAGACAATCTTAAATCTCCAGCACAGGCCGATTTGTTGTTTTGGCCGACCTACTGCCTAAAGCGTATACGTAAGCTTCATTTAAACACTTTAGAGATAATTCACAAAATGTTACTAGTTATAGATTTGTGGTAAAAAGAAACTGTGGGTGAGTTTGTTGTAAATTTAAAGGTGCACTATGTAACTCTTTCGTTGAGGGACCGTCACCTTTTCGTTTCTATGGATATGTCATTGCTCTGGCTGGAAAGCTCCATAGTATGACATTAAACAGCTATACCTTACATCAGGGGTGCTCAACCTTTTTTTTTAAAACCGAGATCTACTTTTGAGGTTGATGGTGTGCCGAGATCTACCAAGAGGGGGGGCAAATATGGGCTTTTGGAGTGAGAATCAATCCAATCTCACTTCACCCCTGAATTATTCAAACAGGAAGTTGAAACAGAGTAACACTGTAACATAAATTCAGATTAGTTTTTGCATTGCACTTAGTCTTGCACTTCTAATCAAAGCGCATTGAGGACACAGGAGCCTGTGTGCGCTATGAGCAAGAGGAGCAAGAGCGTGAAAAGGCGTGAAGCAGAAGGACAGGTAGGATGTTTTATCAAGTTTACCCTGCTCTGTGATACACGCTGGTACGCAAAGGTACACGCTGTTGCGAACAAGCTGTGTGCACTGGGGGCGCGTGTGGTGACGTTCCATGCGGTGTCTGCGGCTCCAGACGAGCACACAGGCTGCAGTGAGTAGACCAGCGCTTAGTTTATTGCTAACGGCACCGGCTGTAATAAAATATGACCGCGCTCATCTCGAGACCAAGACCGCGTCGAGTACTACGACACTGCGATCTACCCACACTACCTTGGCGATCGACTGGTAGATCGCGATTGACGTATTGTGCACCCCTGTCTTACATTTATTCAATTGCAGGTGGTTTTATAGCTCAAAAATACCTAGAAAAACAGGAATTCTGACTGTGAGCAGGGTCGCCGCTACACTAGTGCTGAGCGGTATGACCAAAAACTGATATCATTGTATTTTTCAAAATTATATCAATGTCACGGTATTTGACGTTTTTTTTTTTTTTTTTCATGCATGATGAGGTGTTAACCCCATTTCCTAATAATTTAGAGAATAATTACTGCAGTAAATTTGACTTGGTAAAACATATCTGGGTCCAGTGCTTTAATCATCTCCTTGAAGCATCTTTCTCAACAGGACTAAGTGGTGCCATGTATTTGGCGAAGTGGATACTAACAGCGTTGGTAATATCGTTCCACTGTTTGCTTTTCTTGTCATAGGCGGTCCCCTTAGCAAACACGTCTGAGTGACGTCTGAGTGGCGTTTTGTGTTGCAGCGCCAACTTGAATGTTCCCTGCAGATGTGGAAGAGGATGCAGATCTTAGTTTCGAGCATTCTTCATATTCCAAGACATGTTTGTGACGGAGGTGGTGAAGTAAATGGCTTGTGTTGCCTCCTGCGGCTACAACTTTAGCCCAACAACATTTACACAGGCTTGGGGAGTAACGGATTACATGGAACGGCGTTAAGTAAAAGGATACAAAAAAAAGGTAACTGTATTCCCCTACAGTTACAAAGAAAAAGACGTAATCAGATTACAGGTACATTTAGTGAAAATGGGGATTACTTAGCAGGATTACAATTTGAAAGCATTTTATGTTATTTCATTTTTTCATTTAAAGCCGGAGTCATATGTAGGGAAAACAACGTACAGACTCGCGCCGCGCGCGCTCTGTGAAACAAACTTGCAGCGGCGCGCGCTGTGGAATACACTTGCAGCGGCTCGCACTGAACTTCACGCAGGTCGCGCACTATGGACTAAACTTGCAGCGGGCATGGTTTCAAAAAACGCATTTAAAATGGGTGGAAATTTAGGGAGGATTTTATTTTTAAAGAAGACAAAGGGAACAACATCACAGTGCAGTGCAAATTGTGCCTTCCAGCAGTTAAACACCTGTCAATGTCCAAGGATTCTACTTCCAATCTCAAGAAACATTTACAGGTAAGATCGCTAATATTAACGCTTTGATACTGACAGACCCTAAATGTCCTGCTTCAGTCATGTTATGTGTGAATATGAGTCATTTCTTTGTCTTGATTCATTTGTAGGAGCCAGTTTCGAGTTAGCTATCGACTAGCAAACTATTAGCAAGGTAGCTAACGTTAGGGTGACCATACGTCCTCTTTGCCCGGACATGTCCTCTTTTCAGAGGCTGTCCGGCCGGAGTTTATAAAATCCTTCAAATGTCCGGGTTTTTGATTCCGTTGGAAACGCGCTCTGAGAGGCGGAGTTCTAGTCGAACCCCGGAACGTGTATTCATTCATTTACAAACAGGCGCGCCACGATCCACACACACACACACACGCACACGCACACACACACACACTCGCAGGCTGACAGGCGCACTGCAAAGACACAGAAAATGCCAAAACGCAAATGCAGTTTCACGGATGAATTGCAAAAAAAAGTTCCCCTGTTTTCGCCCGGGGCGTGACAAGTGGGAGGCAGAATGACCAGGGAGAGGAGGAAGGCAAGGAAGACTGAAGAAAAGGAAAAATAAGGAAAAAAGGACTGTTGACTTGAGGCATTATTTGTATATTTTTTTTCATTAGCCATTAGACACATTATTTTGAAGAATGGGCTTACTGAACATTGAAGAATAGGCTAACTCTCTGTTTCTTTTTGTTTTTTTCTTTTTTCTTAACTAAGGTGTAAGTGTCAGCCTTAAGATTGCTTATATTAATAAATATATTATTTATAAAGCAACTGTTTGTGAGTATATCCAGGTAAAGTGTTCTTTTCTGGGGAATTCAGAAGCACAGTAAGCCCCCGACCCATGTAAAACCCTTAAAAATGGGAGAAAAAACTCAAAAAAAAAAAAATTTCGCACGCGAGTTGGAAGTGTGTCCTCTTTTCAGTGAAATACAATATGGTCACCCTAGCTAACTTTTGTGGTCACAAGTACACTTTGTGCATTTGTAGAACGATATTACAATATTTAAACATTATCTAGGCAACATAGTCATGTTAACTGATCCATGAAGACCCTTTAGACAATTCCGAGCAAAGCTGTCGTTAGATGTAGGCCAGCACGGAAGCTGGACGAACATCCTGTCCAGCTGCGGAGATCGGGCAAGATGACTGTCCCGGTAAAACTAAAACTTTAACTGAAAATATAATTTCGTTGAAGTCATAGGTGTTTAGGTGTTTGGTTTAGTGAGTGACCTTGTTTACTAGTGACTTGGCTTATAGTGATAACAGTTGTTAAAACTACACATAGAACTGTACTTGTCCTCCTAAAAACTTTTAATTGTATTGTAATTTTCTTGTTTTCTTGTTGTTATAGGATATTTGGTGTTAAAGTAATCCAAAAGTAACTGAAAGTAATCAAGTTACATTACTTTAATATTATAGTACCGGGATTACGTTACTGAATACATATTTTAAGGAGTAACTAGTAACTGTACCGGATTACATTTCTAAAGTAACCCTCCCAACCCTGCATTTACAGAATATGTTTGTTTGACCAGCGCCAGATTTTTTAAAGCTGGCGTCCTCTGTGTCTAACAACAACGTCCATATTGTTCTCCGTTCAACACACACTGTAGCCGTGTCCCAATTCAAGGGTTATTGATCCATGTGCGTAATTTGCGTGGTGCGTAATGTTAGCATTAGTGTTAGCAAAAGTATTTCACGGGCCCTCCACCAGAAAAGTTACATAATGCACCTTAAATTGACAGAATTTTGGAAAATCAGCCCAAAAATATCAGCAAAGCTTATTGGCCTTTGGTTTATCTGAAGTCTAAATAATCGATATTGCCATGAAATATTTATAAATAATTGGTGGATCTCTCATCTCATGTCAGTGCATATTCAAATAGAGCTCCATCTCTGCTCCCACATCCATCACATGTGTTAATGATACACGACATTTTAGCCTTGTCCTACACAGCTCCCCATCAGTCTTAATGTCATAGCTCGTTTGAGTCTTTGCTTTGTTGTCATTTCACAACAAACGACTCCCCTATGACCATATTTTAAAGATTTTTAATACATGGCGCCTATTTCCTAAATGACTTGCCACCCTTTTATTTTTCCCATCTGTCTTGTTATATTTTCTCCACGCTATTTTTCAAAAGCAAGTCTACTTTGTTTGGGTTCGAGGGCTTTTCAATCAAAACCCAATTATCATGGCAACCACCCACATAGCAGAATACAAATCCTTAAGCTTACACCAGATTTCTTTTGCCCCTAACTGTAAAGCGTATCATCTGTATAAATATTTTTCATTATATTGAATAATTGACTGGAATGCATTGAAGTCACCTCGATCTAGCTAGCACCTTTGGACAGTGGGGGTTTTCGGTTTTGGTGCGATGATAACAGATCTTTCAATTTCCTCATGTAAATAGAAAGGTGATGTTATTTATGAGAGTCAAGGGATCAAGAGACAACATCCACAGACTCGGGAGTAGGTGTACACAGGTTGCTACGTAAATGGTAAACAGAAATTCGTGAATATACTAGAAGATTGTGTTAGGTGAAGGCCCATGAATGAACTCTGTGTGACTCAGACAAAAGAGGGCTTTTGTGGGTCACAGGATGTAGCAGCTATTAGTGGGAACTATGGGGGAATGAGCAGAGGGCTGTTATCATCATATGTTACTTACACATCAGTGAGCAAAAACAGAAGAGCACACAGTGGAGCATGGGAGGACACCACAGATGATTCAGTAAAAGTGAAATCTGCCATCTGAAAACTCCGATTTGACCTCATCCCATTCATGGTTTGATTGAAGGTCCTATATTACGCAAATTGACTCTTTTGACCTTTAAGTCATCTTAGAATGTTGTTGCCTCACTGAAAACATACCGGGAGTTGTGTTTTGTTTCATTCACACGTTTTAGTAACCCTTTGTTTTAAGTCTCTCTACATCCCCAAAGCGTGAAATGCTCTGTTCCACCTTGTGATGTCATGAAGCGGTCATTTTCAAATTGACAGCTATCTTTTACCTTTAGTTCAACAGAGATTGGCAATTCCAAGTCTGAAATTATCCAAATGATTCTGGTGAAGGTGTGTGGAGTTTATAAACACAACAGAGTTCTTCCTTCCTCAGCCTAAATGTGCAGGGTTTGTGTGTTAAACATGTGTGAATGAAACAAAACACAACTCTAAGTATGTTTCTGATGTGGAAACAACATTATAACATAAATCAGAATATAGCATGTAATAGGCTCTTTGAGTGTTGTATATCAAAATTGAAATGTTGTAAAATTCCATTATTTTTTTTAATTCATAAAGTCATTATAGTTAATATCAAACAAAACTGATTAATACATTGGAATGATAAAGGTTGTATGGCGAGTTCTGATATTTGAGTTTAAGCAAAAATACTAGCTATCAAAAAGAAGATTAGATGTTCCTAGTTTAAACCTTTATTTTTTGAGTACACATACCCAGGAAGTCTGTTAAAAGGGCTGTACCTGATTTAAAAAAAAACAAAACAAGTTCAGTCATAGTTTGCAGTGGTCAAAAGTTATTCCTCACTTACCTAACTTATGCATTCAACTCATTGAGTTTTAAGCACTTTTCACAACTTTCAGAAATCAGAGTTTTGCCATCATGATAATGCTAACAACAACTAGCACACTAACACACACTTCCTGATTCTCTAACAAAAAAACAAAAACAAAAAAACAAAAACAAAACAAAAAACAGCAGACTATTTTGAACTCAAGAGCAGCTTATACAATACATCTGTAACTGAGTAAGACACATTTTGCTCATATGAGGTACAGGGCCTTTAAGATGTTTGTATAGATATTTCGATATTTTACAGCCCTACAAGGAAATACTGTACAGGTGATTTGTGTAGAATCCCTCAGTCGTCCAGGTAGAATCCATGGCAAAAGGAGAAATTCAATTTGTCAACTGGACAAAAGTGTATTTGGTTGAATATGTTTCACAGCTCATCCAAGCTACTTCTTCAGTTCTGGTTCGAGTGCTGGTGGACACTGCTTATATCTGCCTGCAGGGAGGAGCTAACTACAATGAAATTACTATGAAACTATCACACCTATTTGTTTTCAGTTTCTGTTAGTTAGATAAGCCTATTCAATATGCAGTGGGAGTGTGGAGTCTTGTTAGCATAGCTATTCAAGGAAGGGTTCTCTTTCCTGACAAAAACAGCCTCTTTAACTCCCCTCTCAAACCAGTTCTTTTCCCTGGCTAAGATCTGAACCTCACTGTCCTCAAAAGAGTGGCCCGTGGCTTTTAGGTGGAGATGTACAGAAGATGAAGGTCCACTCTGGCAAGCCCGTCAATGTTGATACATCTTATCACTCTTGTGAAGTGGCTGTTTTGTTTCTCCAGTATAGCGCTCACTGCAGTCTTCACTACACTGACTGGAGTAGACCACATTGCTTTGTTTGTGGCTCAGTGTTTTGTCCTTTGGGTGGACCAGTTTCTGTCTTAAAGTGTTTGTGGGTTTGAAATAGACTGGGATTTCTTGTTGTCTGAAAATCCTCTGTAGTTTTTCAGAAACGCCGGCCAGGTAAGGAATGGTTACACCCTTTCTCCTGGGTTCTGATTCTCTGTTATCTTGTTTCTTGTCCTTGTGTATCTTAGTTTTGTTGAAAGCCCATTTACCCACAAGCTGCGAACGTATTCGACCAAATAAACTTTTGTCCAGTTGACAAATTGAATTTCTCCTTTTGCCATGTACAGGTGATTGTTGATTCTTCAGCTATTTCAACACAGTAAACTAAAACATAGTAATCATGGTAATTTGGGTGTTTTCTGTACTTTTCAGTGTTTTTGATGGAACTATTCTTGATGGTGCATTTTTAACAGGCCTGCCCCCACACACTCTTCACAAAACGGACCCTCATCTCTGACAAAGTGAATGAGTCTGGCAGGCTGTGTTTTGTTAGACTGGAAATTTGGCTCCCAGAAATAAATAAATCATTCTCTCAAACATGCAACAAAGAATTGTTTTGATGCAAAATTGATGACAGCATAAACACTATATCAGGACAATCGGTGTGAGGGAGAGAGGGCCAGAGACTGCACATCTGACAGGAGCAGGCAAGTGGGCTTCACGTAATGAAGGGACTAATGACAAAATGAGACTTTTTCAATAGTGATTAAATGTTAACATTATTATAAGTGAAGTCTTTTTATTATGTAACAAGCTGAAAAATCAAGCACAGATTTGTGTTTGAGCCAGTAGATGTATATAAGATATTGTATAAGCAGCTCTTGAAGTGAAATATGTCAGCTGAGTGCTGTCTGAATCTAGATTTGTAGCGTGTATAACCAATTAAGAAAGTAAAATTGGAGCTCGAACTAATTAGAGAAAAGTTTGTATGCCTAAACGTATTCAAAAACGGGAGTTCATTGGCAATATGGCGTCTTGAAAATAAGCGATTAAAGATTGCTCAAACTCATTCCAAGTATAACTTTGAGTGAGTAAATGGTGAGGGGAAACTACTATAACATGATTCAAAGCTTTTGAATATGCAAACACTTTGCATAATAGGTCTGCTTTAAGGCACCTCACACTTGAGCTGTTCAGTTCATTTGATTCAATTAATGCCAGATTTTCTGTGCACAAGAGGAGTAGGAAGAAGGAAATACTTGTGTTCTCTTGCCCTCTGTTTCATGTGTCATTTACAATCATTTCAGATTCTATTTTCTTAAAGGGATATGCCACCCCCAGGTCAAATTTGGGCATCTCCCCACAGTCCAGAGACTAAAACAAGTGATGAAAAGCGTTTTCCTGGTCACCCAGCCATTGTCCGAGTCTGTTAGCATTGACCACCGCGCGCAGCTGCTGCTCCTCCGTGTTAGACTGGAGGCAACGGCGCCAGAGAAAGATTTTGGCCAAAAGGAATTAATTTGCTCGATGCTTTTCCCAATTACTTTCTGTGTAGTGCGCATTCATATCGAGTGCAAATAAATGTGCAAATCAACACGGAGAACTTGCCTTGGTCATTTTGGGTGGGAACTATTTTTCAGTGCGGAAAAAGACAGACGAAGCACATAGCACGCTGACAGGGGAATCCCTGTTTACGCACCAGGAAGGGAGTTCCCCCGTTACGCTGCGTGCTCTGTGTTTCGGGTTTCTTTTTCCGCACTGAAAAATAGTTCCCACCCAAAATGACCAAGGCAAGTTCTCCGTGTTGATTTGCACATTTATTTGCACTCGATATGAATGCGCACTACACAGAAAGTAATTGGGAAAAGCATTGAGCAAATTAATTCCTTTTGGCCGAAATTTTTCTCTGGCGACGTTAGACTCCAGTCTAACGCGGAGGAGCAGCAGCTGCGCGCGGCGGTCAGTGCTAACAGACTCGGACAATGGCTGGGTGACCAGGAAAACACTTTTCATCACTTGTTTTAGTCTCTGGACTGTGGGGAGATGCCCAAATTTGACCTGGGGGTGGCATATCCCTTTAAATTATACATTTGTACATTTCAAAAGATTACATTCATTCCAAATAAGCAATCAAGGTCACAATTTATGAATACATAAAAGCAAATCATACAAAAAATTGTTTGCATTTTCAATGTGACCTACATTCCCTGCATCTGTACATAGATTACAACATGACCCTGTAGGGCTGCCGTAGGTAATCTATTAGATTTGTGATACTGTTAAAGGGACAGTGTGTAGGATTCGTGGCGCATAGGTGGTTAGTAGCTATTCCACTTCCTCTTTTGGCTATGGCAGACCACGAGGGTCACCCGGGCGCGCCGTAGCGCGTGCCCGCGCCGCTGTATACATAAAACGCGGTCCCCCGTTCACTTTTTTTTTTTCGCATGAAAACACACAATCCCGATCATGATTCATGACAATCTACACATCAAATGAAACCTTACAGTCTCCTCTTTTTGACTATGCAATTCATTTCCCTGCAAAACAATCACTCCCCGAGCACATGGGGCTTTTATACAGAAAAGCACAAAACGAGGTTTGTTAGCTTACCTTTGAAGGCTCTGCACAGGTCAAACTCTGTATTTCACCATAAGCTTGGTCTCAATCTGTCCATAAGGATCCAGCGAATAAAATCCAGTAAAACAATTTAGTCCAAAATACGTGTTATATCCATTACGATGTGTGATACAGCAGCATGCTTGTTTACACGAGGCTCCCCCCTTCCCCCCTCCCCTTCCCCTTCTCTCCTTCGCTCCTCCGCTCCCTCAGGCAGCGCGGCTGAGCAGCTGTTAGCAGGAGCCGAGGCGAAGGATGAGCCCAAATGTCCTTCTGCGGCTCTCGTATTCAAAATGGCTGCCTCTATATGGGGAAGATCCCCCTTTTATGTGACTATATCTAAGTCCAAAAGAATACTTTGATTTCATGATGGAAGTGAAAAGGCTTGGAAAACAATGTATTTTTGAATGGGTATCTTCAATTTCAGTAATTAACGGGTAAAAATCTTACACACTGTCCCTTTAATGTTCAGTTTAAAAGGTCAGTTCATTTGTTTTCTCCATGAACCTTAAAGCAGACCTATTATGCAACATCAACTTTTCAAAGCTTTTAACCACGTTATACTTTTTTATTTGGAGTGTTTTGTGTATATCTGATCAATCTTTAACCGCTTATTTTCAAGATGCCATATTGCTGATCAGTCCCCATTGTCACCGTCACTGGCACACGCCCAGTGCTCTGTACTAACTTTGTTTTCCAATTTTATTTTGTTAAAATTATTGTTATATAATGAGAAAGAAGAGGCGGCAACACCTGTGGAGAGGAGCAAAGCGACAGGAGAGCAGCACAGCAAAGATGGGGCTGTAACAGTATTCTGTATTATTGCTTAGTCATTTTAGTACAAATTAAACAAAATCTGCTGCTTGGTAGCAGGCTTGGGGAGTAACGGATTACATGGAACGGCGTTAAGTAAAAGGATACAAAAAAAAGGTAACTGTATTCCCCTACAGTTACAAAGAAAAAGACGTAATCAGATTACAGGTACATTTAGTGAAAATGGGGATTACTTAGCAGGATTACAATTTGAAAGCATTTTATGTTATTTCATTTTTTCATCTAAAGCCGGAGGTCATATGTAGGGAAAACAACGTACAGACTCGCAGCGCGCTGTGAAACAAACTTGCAGCGGCTCGCACTACGGACTAAACTTGCAGCGGGCATGGTTTCAAAAAACGCATTTAGCGGGTGGAAATTTAGGGAGAATTTTATTTTTAAAGAAGACAAAGGGAACAACATCACAGTGCAGTGCAAATTGTGCCTTCCAGCGGTTAAACACCTGTCAATGTCCAAGGATTCTACTTCCAATCTCAAGAAACATTTACAGGTAAGATCGCTAATATTAACGCTTTGATACTGACAGGCCCTAAATGTCCTGCTTCAGTCATGTTATGTGTGAATATGAGTCATTTCTTTGTCTTGATTCATTGGTAGGAGCAGTACTCGAGTTGAGGGGGGATGGGGGGGGGGGGGTAGTCAAAATCATCCCTCTTCTAAAACGGGCATCCCTTCTTCCATCCCTTATGGCATTTTATCAATCAGGCATGAAAATCCCTAAACTTTTGGCGAATTTCGCCGTTTTTAAGTCAAAATGGCCAGTGCACTCCAGCTTCCAATCATGTTGCAGCATAATTACGCACCGATACGCGCTCCCGCCAATCATGACGATTGCCGCTGTTGTGTTTGCGCCTGTTCGCCGATCAGCTGTGAGCCTGGTATTTACGCGGCATTTCTAAGAGAAGAAGATTCCTTAACTTGCTAAGTTAATGCTACGTAAGAAGGAACTCTCGCCTCGGGACACGGGATACGTTCGGGATTATGTCGTTTTCTACGGAGATCCGGATTATTAAAGACAACACGGCAAACTGTTAGAATGGATCTGACCGCATTCTTATGGGTGAGTCATATTATCAGATTATTTCTGCATCTATTTCGGCACTAAACCAGGACTAAACCAAGACTAAACCAGATCTAAACCAGGACTAAACCAAGACTAAATCAGGTCTAAACCAGGACTAAACCAAGACTAAATCAGGTCTAAACCAGGACTAAACCAGGTCCAAACCAGGGCTAAGCCAAGACTAAACGAGATCTAAACCGGGTCTAAACCAGGACTAAACCGGGACTAAACCAAAACTAAACCAGGTCCAAACCAAGACTAAGCCAGGACTAAAACAGGTCTAAACCAGGTCTAAACCAGGACTAAACCAGGACTAAACTGGGACTAAACCAGGACTAAACCAAGACTAAACCAGGACTAAACCAGGACTAAGGTGTGTGTGTGTGTGTGTACGTGTGTGATAACGTATATCCTGTGTGTTATTGAATTATTGAATTATTGAATGATTATATGGACTTTTTGTTATAAAAGCATTTCCATTTTAACAAAGTACCTTCTAATTCTGCCCTGCCCTGAAACACCACAGTGATGTCAGTGATGGGGGAGGGCTTAGCTTAATGCCTCCCCCCCGTTGGTGAAAAATTTCACCATCCCCCCTGGTTTCATTTTACAACTCGACTACTGGGTAGGAGCCAGTTTTGAGTTAGCTATCGACTAGCAAACTATTAGCAAGCTAGCTAACGTTTGCGGTCACAAGTACATTTTGTGCATTTGTAGAACGATATTACAATATTTAAATATTATCTAGGCAACATAGTCATGTTAACTGATCCATGAAGACCCTTTAGACAATTCCGAGCAAAGCTGTCGTTAGATGTAGGCCAGCACGCAAGCTGGACGAACATCCTGTCCAGCTGCGGAGATCGGGCAAGATGACTGTCCCGGTAAAACAAAAACTTGACTGAAAATATAATTTCGTTGAGGTCATAGGTGTTTAGGTGTTTGGTTTAGTGAGTGACCTTGTTTACTAGTGACTTGGCTTATAGTGATAACAGTTGTTAAAACTACACATAGAACTGTACTTGTCCTAAAAACTTTTAATTGTTTTGTAATTTTCTTGTTTTCTTGTTGTTATAGGATATTTGGTGTTAAAGTAATCCAAAAGTAACTGAAAGTAATCAAGTTACATTACTTTAATATTATAGTACCGGGATTACGTTACTGAATACATATTTTAAGGAGTAACTAGTAACTGTACCGGATTACATTTCTAAAGTAACCCTCCCAACCCTGCTTGGTAGTGTGAGCTGCAGCTATAGGATGGGCTGACAACTTCGCAGTTCTTTATTTTAATGGGTACCACAGTTTTCTAATGTGGAAGTCAGCACATTTGTTTCTTTTATTAAGTCGTTTTAGATGAATATTGCGATTTAAAATGTGCAAATCATACCATAATGATCCACAGATGTCAGAGATTATAACTATGCAGCAGACACAAGCACAATATGTCTTCTTTAATATCAGCTCATTTCAAATCCACATTCATTAGACCTGATCTGTTTTAGTTGAAAATGAACATTATGCTGTTTTTAAAGTTATAGTTCAAAGCAGATGGACAGAGAAGCAGGAAGTAGAGATAAATAATTACCATCAAAGAGATTTAGCGCCAAGAGGTGTAACCGTATCAGTGCATACATTTGTGTCCTGGCTGTCATCTGCAGACACTTATTATGACAAACACTGTCTCAAATTCTGTTTTTCTGATTTAATAAGCACACAGCTCTTGTCACTATTTCTGTTTATGACGGTGTATATGTAAGCAATCCATTTTTATTTATCTTATAATAGAATTTAAAAGGAACAAGCACAGCAGCAAGATGCGTAGAATATCATAAGGGAAACACAAATTGCATAGTCTGTTTGTATTTTGTTTGCCTGTGAGAGCCATCAAAGAGACATCCCATAATGCACTGTGTATTAATAATGAATCTAAACTGAATGGTACAAGTGAACTACACCGCTACACTGAAATAAATTCTTAGGAACAATGATAAATTCTTCCGCTACAGCTTTTAATATTCCGCAGTATGACATTAAACTGCTCTTAGAAGAAGAAGAAGAAGAAGAAGAAGAAGAAGAAGAAGAAGAAGAAGAAGAAGAAGAAGAAGGAGAAGAAGAAGAAGAAGAAGAAGAAGAAGAAGAAGAAGAAGTGAGGATTGGTTAATTTTCCCATGATGTTCTTGAAGTAGAGAAGGCATTCAAAAGTAAAGAGGATGGCCACTATTACAGAGTGTGACAGGAGAGCTTCCCTGAGGAAAGTAATTGTGCTGGTCTTCCTTGCAGTAGGAAAACCTGTTTGCCGGTTGTGCCTTGAGCGCCTAATACTTCTCCCAGTGAACCATTACATTAACTCCAGTGGACTCCTGTGTTTGTGTATCCACTGCATTTGTGAGTTCTGAGGATGGATTCCTCTCTCTCACTTTCTCTCGCTCTCTCCCTCTCTTTCTCACTGCCTTGCTCCCTACCCATCTCTTTCTTTCTTTCTCTCTCTCTCTCTCTTTCTCTCTCTCTTTCCCTCTTAGACCAAATCCTTATCTCACCCGCCCAACTGGAAAGGAGTACCAGAGTTTTTTTTCTTTCTTTGTATGAGCCGATTCGCCCACAGCCTGACACTGGCTGTGAGTCTAGACCCAACCACGTGACTCCTCCCTCCTCGATATCAGCAGCTTCTATCTTTGATGCCATTTCTCTAGCCACACTCGTGCTGCCTGGCACTGCAGAGTCTTTTTATGTAATATTTCTGTGTGTGTGGGTGACTAGCTAGAATTCCTCACACTCAGCATATGGCAAAACAACTCAAGGAAAACACGATTATGCCGCGTGGTTTGCATTTTTCTGTATGATTAGCATTTTTTACGCCCACATCAACCACAAAGCATGTTGAACATTTGGGAAGTGCCAACACAGGCGCAAATGAGCGTGTTATGACCCTCTGGCGCTGTATAGACAATATAGTGCTAATGCTTCTGTTGCTACTCTCTGTGCTCACTGCTGCTTGGATCTGAAGATTTACATAAAGATCATAACCTGACCTGACCATGATGCTTTAATCAGTCTTACAGTACAAAAATATATGAATTTGAATAGAAAGAATGGATACATGCACAGAATTTTACAGGCAGGAGTTCTTCTGCCCTCAGCTATATGCCCTATATAGCCTAGACAGCGAGCTAAACAAAATGGTCCAGGAGTCCGAAGATGATTTCAGAACCTTTTACTTCAACCATTCTTTCTTTGTAAAACTGAAAAAAGTACAAAAATAAAGACATATTTCAATATCCAGTATTTCCTTTACAGTCACAGTTACTTTACATTTCTTCCTAAAACTCCTTTGTTCCCATGTAATAGTACCATGTAATAACGTCAGGGTATGGGCTTATATACAAATATAATGAAATATTATCCAGATGCTCTTCTTTAAACACAAACATTATCACTGTAAAACTTAATTGCGACTAGCTATATAAAATAAAGATTCAAACACCCAGCAGTCCGAATGTGTACTTCAGTAGCATATTGAGGAGCCAAGTCATTGTTGCTTCGGTTAGAAGTAGTTATAATGTCTTAGCTATGCTCTTCAACAATCTGCCTCATAAACCTCAACACATACAAAATACGGACCTAAAGCTACATTAGCATGTATCCACAAACTTAATTTGAACATTTACACTTACGGATTGTCCTGTATCAAGCCCTTTCACGGAGCAACAACGAGCACATGTCTTTCTCTTGCTTAGTCACGGCATGAAAAACGAAACTGAAAGTAACTTCCGGTAACTTCTAAACGATACCTTATTCGGCCGATAGGTGGCAGCATTTCTCTATGTAACAAGCAGTATAATCTAGAAACCCCAGGGACAGAACACTCCCCGCCTGACATCTTAAGGATGTCATACAAACCAAACTTGTGTAAAACATTTTGAAAAGGATATTGTATGAGTCCAGTCTCTCAAGTAGTGTCCTTGGACACCAGAAGTACGACCTCATTTATAGGGCGTAAGAAGAGTCTCTGTTCACCCTTCCGCACGACTTTGACTTCTATCTTCCTGACCCTGCCATCATCACTGGGAATTGTTCTGTTGACAAGTCCGATGGGCCAGTCATTTCTCTTTTCCTGACCATCCTTCAGCAGGACCACATCTCCTTCTCGCAGGTTTGGTCTCGGTGTCCTCCACTTTCGTCGTTCTTGAAGCCCACTGATGTATTCTTTCCTCCATCGCGCCCAGAAGACCTCCGCCAAGTACTGCACACGCCGCCACTGTCCTCTGAAGAGGTCGCGGTTCTCAAACTGGCCTGGTGGCACTGGTGGCATGCCGCACTTTTGTGTGAGCAGCATGGCAGGAGTAAGAATCTCAGGGTGCTCTGGATCAGTAGAGACTGTCGTAAGGGGCCGTGCATTCACTATTGCTGTAACTTCAGCCATGAACGTTACGAGCACCTCGTGTGTGAGCTTTGCTTGGCCATGTTGCAGTAGAATCGCATCCAGGACGCGGCGGGCGACTCCTATCATGCGTTCCCAGGATCCGGCCATGTGTGACGCATGAGGTGGATTAAACTGCCACTGGCAACCTTTGTCCTGAAGGTAAGTGTTGATGTTTGTGTTGTGACATCCCTTCTTGTCAATCTGTAGCTCTTTGCAGGCGCTCACGAAGTTGGTGCCGCAATCAGATCTGAACAGCTTCACAGCACCCCTGATCGCTATGAACCGGCGCAGAGCATTGATGAATGATGACGTGTCCATTGACTCTATGATTTCGATATGTATGGCACGTGTACTCATACATGCGAAGATGACCGCCCATCTTTTGGCCTGTGCTTGACCTCCCCTTGTCTTCCTAGCTGTGACGGTCCATGGACCAAACACATCCAGACCAACGTACGTGAACGGAGGGTCTGAACATAGTCTGTCCTGGGGTAGGTCAGCCATGAGCTGGTATTCTTGTCTGCCTCTAAGCCTGCGGCACGTGACACAACTGAAGACAGTCCTACTCACAGCTCTCTTTCCTCCCACAATCCAAAAACCAGCGGCTCTAACCGCTCCGTCAGTGAAATGTCTGCCCTGGTGGAAGACCTTTTCATGGAAGTTTCTGACTATCAACTCAGTCACATGATGTCTTCCTGGAAGGAGGAGAGGGTGCATTTCATCCAGACTGAGTTGAGCTCTTGCTAGTCGACCTCCAACCCGAAGAAGTCCACAAGTGTCCACAAATGGGTTCAGTTTGCTGAGCGGGCTTGACTTTTTCAGAGGCTCATGCCGCTCCAAACATTCCAACTCATCGTTGAACACCTCTTCCTGAACAGTGAGAATGATTGCGACTTTGGCCCGATGAAGCTGTTCTTCACTAAGGTTCAAGCTACATTTGTGCCAGCCATGACAGACATTCTCTTGATCGTCTTTGAAGCACTTTGCAATGTGCTGCAGTCTAGCAATGGCTTTCAGTAGAATGTTCCAACTAGAAAATCTCTCAAATCTAGCACTTCCTAGTTTACCTTCAGACAGGCTGGAGACGCAGGTCATGACCTCTGGTCGCAGTTCTGGATCCACTTCAGGGTCCACAAGTCTGAAGGGCTCCTCCTGTGTTTCACTTTGCCTCGAGTCTGTGAGGAAAGCGGGTCCACTCAGCCATGTGGAGAGAGCGAGCTGTTCAGCTGGCAGTGCTCTCGTGGCATGGTCAGCGGGGTTCAGGTGAGTAGGAACAAAATGCCACTGGTGCGCCTGTGTAGATCGCCTGATACGTTGCACACGGTTGTGGACGTAGACATAATAACGTCTCTTTTCATTAAAGATGTAGCCAAGCACTACTTTCGAGTCTGTATAGAAGTTCACTTCATCCACATCGACATCTAGCTCCTCTTGGACCAACTCTGCTACTTCCACAGCCAGTACTGCAGCACAGAGCTCCAGCCTTGGGATGGTGATATCGGGTTTGGGAGCAAGCTTTGCTCTGCCGAAAAGGAAGCCCACTTCACTGTGGCCGTCAGCACTGGTAAGCTTCAAGTAAGCAACAGCGCCCACTGATTTTATGGACGCATCACAGAAGACGATTACCTCCTTCCTCTGTGCTGCGGAAGAGGGGATCGAAGTGTACATTCTTGGGATGCTCAGGTGCTTTAAGTGCTTTAGGGAATCTTTCCATCTTTCCCACATGTCCTGCTTCCCTTTTGGCAGCTGTTCGTCCCAGTCACAGACGTCAGAAGAGATGTCTCTTAGGATGGCGCGACCTTCAATGCTGACGGGCACCGCAAAGCCGAGGGGGTCAAATAGGCTGTTGATAGCCGATAGCACTCCGCGCTTTGTGTATGGCTTTTCACCGGTGGTCACCTGAAACATGAACAGGTCTGTCGACAGGTCCCATCCTAATCCTAGTGTACGCTGCATGGATGAAGTGCTTTGTCCAAGATCCAGGCCCTGCAGCCCAGTGGCCAGATCTTCATCCGGGAAGGCGCCTGTGATGGCTGAGCTGTTAGACGAAAGCTTGTGTAGACGTATGTTTGATTGTGCCAGCATTTCCTGGGTTCTGCGCAGCACATCGATAGCCTCAGTCTCTGAAGAGAAGGACTTTAGCCCATCATCCACATAAAAGTGGCGTTCAATGAACATCCTTGCATCATGTCCATACTCTTCCTCGCCCTCAATGGCAGTCCTCTTTAGCCCATAGATGGCGACTGATGGTGATGGGCAGTTTCCAAATACATGGACCTTCATTCGGAATTCTGCAATGTCTCCATCCAGGTCGTGATTCTGGAACCACAGGAAGCGAAGATAATTTCGATGTTCCTCTTTGACAACGAAGTTGTGGAACATTTGCTCCACGTCTGCCATCACGGCATACGGTTCGTGTCTAAATCGGATGAGCACACCCACCAGAGTGTTATTTAGGTCTGGGCCCTTGAGCAGCACATCATTAAGGGACACGTTATTGCATTGAGCACTTGAGTCAAAGACTATCCGGATCTTTCCTGGCTTTTGCGGATGGTAAATGCCAAAGCTAGGTAGATACCAGCATTCTTGACCGGCACTCATGGGAGGAGCATGTTCTGCGTGGCTCTTGCTAAACATCTTCTCCATGAACTCCACATAATGATTTTTCATCTCTGTGTTCTTCTTCAGTGTGCGACGGAGGGACATCAGACGGCTGACCGCTTGACCTCTGTTGTCTGGCAGGCGCTGCCGAGTGGGCCGAAAAGGGAGCGGAGCCACCCAATTATTGGCCTCGTCTTTGTAGAACTCTCGGTTCATGACATCCAGAAATGCCTGGTCTTCTGTAGAAAGGGCCAGCTTATCATCCTCTACCGTTTGTTTGAAGAGGAGTTTACCCACATCGTCTTTAGTCCGTGTCTTTTCACTGGCGGAGCAGGTGTTTGTAAACCTCTCTGCGACATGAATTCTGTTCTCACAGGGGGTGAGAAAACTAGGTCGCCCACTCTCAAGTATGCTCGTCTTAAAAGAGTTCACTGTGGGTTTATGAGCTCCTGTGAGGCATACGTCCCCTACGATCACCCACCCTAGGTCGAGGCATTGAGCATAAGGCGCTTCATGTGGGCCATTGACCTGACTGCGTACCTTGTGTGCCCGAATGACATCCCTACCCAGGAGGAGAAGGATCTCTGCAGAGGGATCCAGTGGGGGTATCAGAGCCGCAACAGACTTTAGATGAGTGTGATGAGCTGCAGCCTCAGGAGTTGGTATTTCATTCCTGTTATTAGGAATCTGGTTACATTCAGTGAGTGTCGGCAATGGCATCGACACTTTGCCATCCATGCCCTCAATGATGAATCCATTGGCTCTTCTTCCACTGGTGTTCGTTATGCCAGAGCATGTTTTCATGGTATATGGCAGAGCATCACATTCCACACCAAACATGTCAAAAAATGAAGACCTTGCTAGTGACACATTGCTCTGGTCATCTAACATCGCATACATTTTCTTTCTCTTTTCAGGGAACTTGCTTGGATATACATACACTGGGCATATCTTTGCGCATGACTTTCCCCGTAGCCCGTTTCCACATACCTCTGTGCAGCTTGACGAGGTTTCGATGGCGTTTGGGTTGCTTGGCTCCCCGCCTTGACCCTCTGTAGGTGTCTGCGGATCTTTCACTGACCAGGGCGGAGGACCATTATGCAGTGCAGACACATGGCTATTGCTGTTGCATTCCGAACAGTGTATTTCTGCTTTACAGTCTTTGGCCCTGTGCTCTGTAGATATGCAACATCTGTAGCAAATTGAATGCTCTTTGAGTAAAGCTTTCCTCTCATCCAGCGTCTTCATTCTAAAGCCTCTGCATTTAGCGAGTGAGTGTGTCTTCTTATGAATGGGACATTGTTTATCTGGATCAAGAGGTAGTGTATTAGCTGTAGCACCAGGTTTGTCAATCTCTGTTTTGTTTGCTGTAATTGGTGTTTTCATTTTTGTCTGCTTTGCTAGCGCTTTTTCAGCTTTGGGATGTGGTGTGCTGTAGTCTTGTAATGTGAAGCTGGGGTCTGTTTTCATTTCAGCATGACTGTTCACAAACTCCACAAAGTATGAAAAGGGTGGATAAATGGCATTGTGTTCGTTCTTGTACCTCGTTCCATGTTTGATCCACGCCTCTTGGAGATTACTTGGAAGCTTTACTACTATGGGGTTTATTCCCCTTGATGTGTCGAGAAAACTGAGGCCTGGCAAGTAACCCTCATTCTTTGCTGCTTGCAGTTCAAGAAGAAGATCAGCGAGCTCTTGCAGTAGATGGTTGTCTTTGTAGAAGATCCTGGGAAAACTCTCCAGACGCTTGAACAGGGACGCTTCAATGGCTTCGGATGAGCCGTAATTCTTGTCCAGCCGTTGCCACAGACGTCGGAGACCTGTCTCTGGATTACTCACATGGACTGCTCTGATCCTCAGCGCATGTTGAAGTGACTCTCCATCGAGCCACTTAGTGAGTAGATTGAGTTCCTCGCTGGCTTTTAGGTTTAGTCCTTCGATGCTATTGTAAAACATAGCCTTCCAGGATATATAAGTCTCTGGTTTGTTGTCAAAGACCTTGAACCCGGAGGTCAGAAGATCACGCCGTGCTAGGTAGGTGGCGAGATCTGAGATTTCTGTTGTTCTTGCCATTGATCTGCTTCGTGAATTTGTGTTATCTGTTCTGGTGACTGTGTTGAAGACAGGTGAGGCTTTGTAAGGCTGCCACCTAGCAGGGGTCTCTGTAGCCCACCCAGGTGTATACTGAGGAGCTGGTCGTGGCACAGGGCTATACCGGTCGCGCGTTCCAGTAGGCACAGGCTGAAATTCTCCCCGAGACTGTCTCTCCATCTTCACTTCAAGGTCATCATTAAAGTGAGTCTTGAGATATTCTTCAGTGCGCTCAACTGGTTCAGACGTCGCTTCTGGAATAGCTGGCATGTTCACTGGTCGGTCATCGGGGCCTTCAGCTGCCGCCTCGAGTACTCGTGCTGCAGCGAGGGCTGCTTCAGCTTCACCCTGCTGCTTATGAGCATTCAGCCTTGCTTCAATCCGTGCCTTCTCGACCTCGATATCGATCTGGCGTTTGGCAAACTCGGCTTTGGTACGGGCAGCTTCAGCTGCAGCTCGTGCTTGAGCTGCAGCCAGGCTTGCACTTGACATACTTGACCGCTGTGAAGATGACGATTTGGTTGATCCACACTCTGATCTGACCTCCAATTGGGAGACAGGAGGGCTACCTTTGGCGAAGGACATCTCAAACGGTTGGGGATGCAGCTCCCGGTGATGAACTTGGATGTGTTGACTAATCCTTTTACTCTTCTGCCCTCAGCTATATGCCCTATATAGCCTAGACAGCGAGCTAAACAAAATGGTCCAGGAGTCCGAAGATGATTTCAGAACCTTTTACTTCAACCATTCTTTCTTTGTAAAACTGAAAAAAGTACAAAAATAAAGACATATTTCAATATCCAGTATTTCCTTTACAGTCACAGTTACTTTACATTTCTTCCTAAAACTCCTTTGTTCCCATGTAATAGTACCATGTAATAACGTCAGGGTATGGGCTTATATACAAATATAATGAAATATTATCCAGATGCTCTTCTTTAAACACAAACATTATCACTGTAAAACTTAATTGCGACTAGCTATATAAAATAAAGATTCAAACACCCAGCAGTCCGAATGTGTACTTCAGTAGCATATTGAGGAGCCAAGTCATTGTTGCTTCGGTTAGAAGTAGTTATAATGTCTTAGCTATGCTCTTCAACAATCTGCCTCATAAACCTCAACACATACAAAATACGGACCTAAAGCTACATTAGCATGTATCCACAAACTTAATTTGAACATTTACACTTACGGATTGTCCTGTATCAAGCCCTTTCACGGAGCAACAACGAGCACATGTCTTTCTCTTGCTTAGTCACGGCATGAAAAACGAAACTGAAAGTAACTTCCGGTAACTTCTAAACGATACCTTATTCGGCCGATAGGTGGCAGCATTTCTCTATGTAACAAGCAGTATAATCTAGAAACCCCAGGGACAGAACAGGAGTAGTTAAATGCATCATACCTGACTGTCCACAGCAAGATGGATTCTCACAATATTTGTGAGTTCACAAACTCACGAGAATCCATCTTGGTGTACACCTACTGTAAGGTTCATTGTGTGGGTGACCAATCAGCACTGAGGTTTGTGCAGAAGGCAAAAGTGAAACGCCCTAACGAACCAAAACAAACATGGTGACATTGATAGACATACTTCAGACTATTTTAGTATCAATATGGACTGATGATTCGACCAATCAGATTCAAATTTTCCTCATGACGCTCAGTGTTTTCAAATCTCTTTCGGTGAGAGCCATCCTAGATTCACTATGTGTATAACTCAATTCAGAGGGTCAGGTTAGATTTTTAAAGTTGTATGGAGGATTTTTTTTTGTTTCAAATTGTCAATGATAGCATTATAGAGATGCAGCAGCCTTGTAATTATGATGACCAAAAAAAAGAAAAAGAATGAAAATCCATCATCTGCCAATAGATAACAAGGGTACCTTGTCATCTACTGGCTGATAGGTTGTCAGTCAAACTCTCTACACTTCTAGCATAACTGACTTGCCAGCGCACTGGGATTATGTGGTTTACATACGCCTCTTATGCATTCCACAGGCGCAAGACGCTGTTTATTCAACCAACGCAGCGATTCTTAGCAGCCTCCTTCCTCGCAGTTAGCACAAAGTTTGTTGCGATGGCAAACAAGAATCCACTAGCAGTTAGCTGCAAAACAAAGTCAATTTTTGACGTCAAAAGAAGAAAGAAGAAGAAAGAAGATAAGGGGAAAAGGACGAAGCTAAACTAAGGTGATTCTTGGAGATTCCTTCCAGCGATGGTGTGCACAGAAGCAGAGGGTCTAAAGACTGTGTTCGTCGCTAAATTACTTCTGGAAGGCAACTTTTGTTTATCATTTGAAAACGTACAGTATAGTTACAGCAGCAACCGCGATTCTGAATGCGCACTGGCTGTAAAAAAAAAAAGCAGTGTAAGCGTAAGGAGAAGACAGAAAGAGGCATTTCTACTTAGGGAGCTGTGGAGGAGTTGCCTGGAAGAATCCATGACTCATCGCTGTACCAGCGAGTGAGTCTGGTAACGTTTGATCCACAGAATGCGCTGCGGTTGCGCGTAGACAGACAGCTAAGTGAACCAATCAGAGATTGCGCCATCTTGATTCAAAACTGAGGCGGAACTTCCGCTGCCTAAGAGTGACTTTGCGGGCAAAGGCGGGTGCACTGACGTCACCATCTTTGAACGAATCAGAATCGCGGAGTCGGTTTGGAACCGGAGGAGCGAGAGTGGATGGAGAGTGTCCAAATGGTATCGCGGTGTATAGGAAATACAGAGAGATATCATTTGGCTGGCCAGGTAAGTGGAGGAGGGGAGGTGGTTTCACACATGTGCAATATTTGAAAAAAAAGAGTCACTGGATTTCTCCATCCTTGGATAACCCTCTATACAACCTTTAACCTACTTAAAATGATAAATAAACTGTTATCCACCTACTGTTACAACTGTATGAATGTTATTGTAATTTTGTGTTTCGTGGCGAAGGGAGGGGCCCGAGTGATTGGCACAGAATGGTAAAGGCTACAGAGTGAGTGAAAAAAAAATCAATAATCCTCTAAACTGTTAAGTGACTTTGAATGTCTAAATCAAATTATGTTATGGGAAAAAGGGCTTTTAAACATCTAATGGCAACTAGTCCTGGAGGCATATTTTTCCTACAGGGAACAAGACAAAGATGCCTTAAGTGTTCCCTATATCTATCTTGCATCTCTGTGTACTTCCATCCTTGCTGATCGCATGTGAGACTTGTGAGCATGTTGACCTTTGTGCACTGTCTCCAGATAAATAGTTCATTAGACTGCTGAGACACTAGATAACTCTGATCCACAAACACTGGACCGTCCTCTGAGAACTCCAATTAGGATTGATCATCTGCTTCCATTACGACAGTTAAAGCCACAGCCAGACACCTCCTCACCTCACCACGGAGATAAGAGGAGAAATGAACACATAAGATTTTCCCCATTGGGTGCTATATCTTTGGTCACTTCTTAGTTGTTATGGGACTTAAGTGTCCACAGAAAAGGCATTGTACATGTTAATAAGACCGCACTTATGTTTTGAACACAGCAGCAATCCAGAGTCAAAGATGTTAACATAACCTGGTCATTGTCTCATTGTCACAAGAGAAGGGGATTTTGTACATACATTACAGAGGTATCAGGAGTAATTATTGTTTGGGAATAAATCTAAGTGTGTGATTGTAAATACTGCATGAGGCATGGCTTTCTGTGCAAATTAGAGGGTTGTTTTTAGTTCATCCAGCTACAATTTTCAACTTTTAAACCAAGCTTTTTCAGGTGGTACTTTGCCTAATTTACTGTTAATTTTATATATATTTGGATAATTTCTTGGTTAAAATCTGAGGAAATGTCATAGTTTTTAGACCTGGAGTAATCCTGCTATAGACCTGATCGGGTGGTAGAAAGCCAAATGTTTTCTTTAATGGTATTTGGTGTGAAAAGTTTGAGAGAAACTGCCATAAGGTATTTGATATTAAGTACCAGAGGACTCAATATGGCTTAAGATTTCGGATTTCTTTGTTGTCACTAATATAATGGGACATTTTTATTTTCCTGGAAGTAAAATGCTCCATGTATCAGATGTGGTGCTGTTTGTGATTAAAATATGTATTAAATCAAATAATTGTGTGAAACCTGTTTCATGTATTATTAACATAGTAGTTAACCAGAAAAACTCTTCTGCACATCATGTAGGTTTTCTGTGGACATATTCCTCACTTCTCACATCTCCAGAAGTGAATTAAGACAGGCTGTATTGCCCTGTGTTCCCTTTGGCCCTCTTCTGCCCCATGTTCCCTTGCTTTGCCATGGTGATGGATCCGAGAGGCACAGCTTATCCAGGGGTTCCCGAGCAGCTCTTTGGATCGTCACCCTCAATGGAGCTCAGCCTCTTTCCTCTCTTCTTCTTAGCAACAACAGAAATGCATTCATAGCTTTGTTCCTTTGTTGGATAATATATATGTGTCATTTGACTCCCACTGACTCCAAACCACTGTGTTCATCTTCAGCATTCAAATTAATATCCCATTTCCAGGTTTATATAACTAAACTGAATGAGTTCAATGTGCATTAATCCTCAAGTACTTACAGTAAATCACCTTCATGTAAACTTTTACCCAAAGAACAGATTAATGATGATAATGAAAAGTACTGAAAGGTTTTTGATGTTTTTTTTGGACTGGAAAAACACAGAAAAACATGCATCCTGCATGAGCCTGGGGGATGGCCACCGTCTGCTTGTTTCCATGGAAATGTTGTTCCTTTGGCTATAACATTCCACACTATAGCATAAAACCCATCTGTCTCTATGGACAAGTATGTTGACATGTCACCTCAAAGGTTACGGAGTGCTGCTTTAAGTAGAAGAAGTTAAAGATTTAATATGGAACTTGCCTTGATCGAATCGGGGCAGAGATGGGGAGGTTGAAAAGTCTTGTAGCAGAGGTGAAATGGCAGGGAGATTGAGATAGCATGGACAGTGGTTCAAGTGGTGGAGAGACAAAGGAGTTGTTTTTTTCTTTCCATATTTTTCTAATACATCACGGGGCTTATTCTATTTCAACCACCGATTCAATTAGCTCTCTCCTCTCTCACTTTCCAAAGCACTTCATTCTAGCGGTGAGCATTTTTGCTTCAACACTTCTAAACTCAGAAATAAAAGCTGTTATTAAAATGTATCACTTACTGTGTTTTTTTCTCCAGATAAGCAAACTGCCATATTAAACCAGCTCATTTAATTTGCAAATATAAGACAAATGCATTTTATAGTCTACTGGATGCCTTTCACAAAGTAATTATCATTTTTATGTAGGTGTGGGGTAGGCACAAACCTTGCATTAACTTACTACATATGACTGACATAACTCTCACTTGCATTGTAGTGTATATTTTTTCTATTATACTGGCAGAAATACCGCCTCTGACTAATTAATTTTTCATACTAGTTACATTGTAAGTCTAGCCAACCTCTCTGGGCACTATAAACGTTCTTCCGCTCTTTTTCACTTCTGGCTATGATTTAATAGCGTGTCCAGACCTCCTCTATTTTACATTATAACCTTAATTAGTAACAAGTTAGTGCCTGAGACTGTCTGCTAGCTTAGATTGTTTTTTTTTTCCCATCTATTGCTTATATGCCTGAAGAATACCACTGTCTGTCACTCTCTCCCCTCAGTGTTCTGATTTCCCTGCTCGTGACTTGCTTTGTCCGCCTCACCCACGCTAGTCCTTCACATATATGAGGAATGACATGTCACTGCCTTGGGCCATCAGAGCCTGTGCTATATCGGGGAAGTCTAGCAAAGTGTCTAGCTCGATGTGGCAACATAATCTGCTATTCAAGCGTCCTCTCCCTAACCTGCTCACAATGCAGACCGCAGGGGACAGCTAAAAACAGACAAAACAACCAAACAGTCCCAGGCGGCGGAACAAACACAAGCTACACTATGGTACGACTTGATAAACTCTTGGTGGCCCGGGGATGTCAACAGGACAGATAAGGAAAGGAGAGATAAGGAGCCCCAAGTTTGGCTATACAGACATCAAACAGTCTATTCCATTAACTTGGACAGGACCCCATTTTGGATTAAAGTAGGACATGGGGAATGCCAGGTTCAATGTTGTTGTAGTTACAGCAAAACTGAAGATGGGACTCATAAACACACTCAAACCCATTGAGTTTATGCCTTTAATAAGTATTGATATTTCAGAGTGCAGTTCTACATCTTTCTGTTACTCTGCAGAGACCGGAAATAGAAATAGGACTTTCCGTTCTTAATAGTCCCATTAGTGTCTGATAAAATGATACTTCTGTTTTCATTATACCTTGAAAGATTTTTCTACCCACAAAGTGCATCTTAAATCTGCTCTCCGACCACTCCTACAGAGAAAAAAGCAAGAATCATAGGCCCAAAGAGCAACGATTACCATCCTTGGATCACCCAAGATGAGGAGACTTACCAACTTTCTCATACCTGGGGTACAGTTCTGAAGTTAAAAAAGTTTCTAATACTTTAAAATATAGTCTGTCTGTGTTTAGACACATTTGAAACAAATTTACCAACGATGCTGCAAAAGTGTATCTGAATGCAATGATTAACTCACATATTAATTATTGTATATCTTGTTGGACATGTGAGACAGCAACAAAACCTTTAAAGTCCTTATATAATCAAGCTGTTAAGATACTGGACAAAAAGCCACTGCGATATCATCATTGTCCAATATTTGCACAACATAACATGCTAAACTTTGACAATTGAATTACCTATTCAAATGTGTGATTAGTCTTTAAAATCTTAAATAACACAGCGCCTCCTCCAATGAAAAAAAATGCTCTGAACAAACAGCCAGGACCTCCAGGTGACTGCAGATTACCTAAACGGAGCTCGGCCTTCGCACAGACAGCTTTTTCTTTCAAAGCCATCAAAGAATGGAATAAATTGCCACAAAGTCTGAAACTTTCCCCTGATATGAAAAACTTTTTTATTAAATGTTAAGAAATTATTATTAGAGAATCAGCAGTGTCAGCATTAAGAATGGTAATTGGTATGATATAATATTAATGAGATTTTATTGTAAAATTTTATTGTGTAATAATTGGTCATTTGTAGTGTGTGAGTGTGTATTGATTATATTGCTTACATTTTATATTGTAATTCTCACCTGCTCAGGGACTACAGGTGGAAACTAGCTTCAGCTATAATCTGGTGTAAAGCATCTTTAATGTTTTTGCATATTGTCCCTGTCAAATAAACTAATAAAGAAAGAAGAAAGAAGTCAGTCAATCAAAATGTGTTTCTAAACAATAGCAGAGTGCCACCGAAACTGTCAAGACATGATCAAAACAAAGGTCCGTTCATATCGAAACAACAGTACAATTATAGGAGCATTGAGTCAAAATCTCAGGATGGTAGATTAGAAACTACATCCGTATTGGTGGTTTTCAGATGCTAGAATGTGATGATGCCATACTCCCAGATGGGGGGCAAGATAGTTTTTTCTTATTGATTACACTGCACTTTGGTCTGAAATAAGCATAAATTCTCAAATATTGAATCCATTTATATTAGTGACTAGACCCAGGACAATGCTGTATTACTCCAAAAACCTGCAGTTGGACATTAATAATTTTACCTGTTCCCCAGCTGTATTATCTTATAGAATGCTGCGATGTCATCTGAAACCCAGTAATATATAGAGTGGTTGTTAGATACATAATAACATAACATACATAATAAAATAGAGAAAACTAAGGAAAGTTCCATTCTTTTTTTTTGTTTTTTGTTTTTTTTGTACTTTTTTGCGATTTTCCCCAGTTACAATCCAGAGAAAAAAACAACCCATCATTGACTGATTTCACACCAAACAGATTTAGTTCAATACATATCCGTTTTAACACTGGATAGCTAATGTTACTTTACCGACGTAATTACAGACGGAGCTGAAAAGCAAATAGCATGCTGGTGTGAATGAGGCTTTTCCCTGTGAGATCACATGACACCACTTAACCCGTGAGATCCCTCTGCAGGCTCTTGGCAGTAATCAAGGTGAATGGTGCTCTGTGTGTGGGGCATGTGCTGCTGTGGATTGGATTAGAACAACTATAAATGAACAAAGTGACTGCACTGACTGACTGCAATCACCGAGATTTGCACACCGAGCCAATGGGGAGAATCAGGGTGAAATTACTAACAGAGAATCTAAATCGCAATCTTGAACTAAAAGGAAAAGGACTGCTTGAGGATGAATTTGAAAAAAATTCAGATTTTGATATAGGACTTGTGGACGGTGCTTATTATTGCTCCATGCTCTGCTGGTTGGAGCTAATCAGGGTTTGTCTAAAGTGTGAGTTAGCCCGTGCACGCATACACAGTTATTTCTGCCCACACAATCGGAGCTTGCCTGGCCCTATAATAGTGACTCCTAGGGGGGGTTGAATTCTACCTCTGCTCTCTCTGTAGTGGAGAAGTACTCACCGAAAGTATGTGGATTTGTTAGGGTCTAAAATCAAAGGAAGAATCAAAGGAAGATTACAACCCCCCCCATATAGACGTTTAGCCTGAATCCACTTTATACTTCCAGTTTCTCACTCTACATTCTCATATCAAGTGCATTGCAGAGGGAATACTAGTTTATGAAGAATTATGAAGTAAGAGTAACTATCTAGTGTATAATTTAAAGTTAAAGGTACATGTAACTTTCCTGGTGGTGAGTCTGCCACCGTCCTGTCCCCATGGAGATACTATTCCTGTGCATATAATGTTCCTTAAGAAGAAGATGAAGAAGATTGAAGAAGACTGACTTTATTGATCTCACACAGGAGAAATTGTCCTCTGCATTTGACCCATCCTGTTATTAGGAGCAGTGGGCAGCACATGACTGCGCCCGGGGATCTTCTTGCTTAGGCTTGGTCAGGACCTAAGATGGAGGATTTTACCTGGAGCATGTTTTGGGTGGATGGGGGAAACCGAAGTGCCTGGAGAAAACCCACCCAGACACAGGGAAAACATGCAAACTCCACACAGAAAGGCCCGTGCTGCCATTAGTGTGGCATTTGTTGTATCTATTTGCAGGCCAAGTTACAATCCAGATCTGTAGCTTGTGACACATAATATTACATGATAAAGTAGTTTTAAATTAGCTTCATGTTTAAATTAGTATACTCTGTGGTCCGGAGGGGAGGGGGAGGGTGGAGGGTCATATGGCCACAGAATATTAATTTTGCATTTTAATAGTCTAGATGTAAATGTGTTTATACTGAAAAGGAACAAGTGATATCTATACTTTTATGAAATCACATGTCATCAAATAACGATTTGATGATATGTGTAGCACTTTGATATGAGTTCTACTCATGATCAATCTGGAATGGCTCCTGTCAATATCATTTCATCATCAGCAGGCCACTGACATAAAATGCAACTAACTACAGGAGAATTTGCCCAATTTAGACTGCGATATGCTTCTCCCTGACTTTGGGGAGGTGTGACCTGACTTGGAGTCTTTGTGTGTGATTTTGAAGCCCCTGCACTCTCTGTGTGTGGTGTCAGTGTGATTCTGAGCTGCTCTTTCATATCGTAACCACCAAACATCAGCAACGCTACAGCAATGGCTAATAAAATAGCGTCAGGAGCAGATAGAGTGACGGACACAGAGGCACAAGATACAAACTCAGTAAACAGAGAAAATAATGAGGCAACTTTATTACTCACCTCTCGTAAAGCTGTTCTTAAAGATTTAAACTGCAGGATCTCATCCATAGAAACTGTCCTTCGCAAATAACGACACCCAGTCCACAAAACAGCATTATTACAGTTTGAAGCGTTCTTTAAAAGTAAAATAGTGAGAGTAGCTTCTCACATATGTTTGTTTACATCCACACAGTGCTTGGATTGGGTAAAAGGTGCAGTTTAGCGATAGTGACTCTATTTCCTGTGTATGTTGTCGCCAACTTTCTGTGCATTAAAATCAAGCAAGGTTGTTTTACTCTAGACTCTAGACAAGAACAGCTGACGCAAGGTGCACTCACAACTTTAAAGGAGAATTAACGTTTTTTACAATCTGAGCCTTATTTTGGTAATAAAACAAGTTGTTTTACTCAACCATAGCACTTTGGTGTCATATGGAGCACTTCCAGAGATGTTTTGGATTAGCGATAGCCTAGCGCGAGTTCTAGCCGTAGCTTGGGGCATATAATATATTCCTAGAGCATGTAATATATGCCCCGTGCGGTCTCCAAATAACACAAACTTTAGCACTTTTCAAATCATAGAAGCTCGATGTCTTAGTTCTGACCGTGAGAGCGAGCAGATGTGTCTCTCTTTCCTCTCTTATCTATTGCTCCTGTTGTCTGTGTGCCTCTCTTGTTTTCGTAATTTTCTCGCTTTTTGGAGCAGATTTTCCAAATTCCTAAAATATGGATGTGATCAGCTGGACCCTCAGCACGACTGATACTCTTTCTTCACGGAGGAGTGCCGCTCTGGGAGAAGCGGTGTGTCCGGATGGTACTTTTGCTGCTGGATATGCAAGGGACTCGTATCGTGCGTGGCAAGTCGTATGTTTGGCACCAATGTACCTGGAGGATGTGGAGGATATTTACGTATTCGGATTTCTGATAGCTGGACATCTGTTAATTGGCCTGGGATTGTCCATGATCTATCGCAAAATTTGTAAGCTGGCAGCAAGTAAAGAGTCCCCCAAGCTGTCTGCAGCAATTTCGAGCCATTGTGAAGCCGTGGGGGATGTCGTGAAAGGATTACATCAGAAAGTGGGACAGGTTGAGGACCTTTTGAAAGGATTTCAACCGAAGGAAACATCTCAACGTTTGGATAACATCACGGGCATGGTTACAGAACTGTGTAAAGCCAACGCAGCGCAGTCTGTGCGCCAAGAGGAACTAATGAGATCTCTCATGAATCTTCATGGCGATATGAAGATGGGGGTCTGGCAAAACCCAAGCTCAATCTAAATTGTTCACCTGGGTCTCTAAAAATGTATTTCATCATGCTAAATTAATCCCTTTGCAAATTATGTCTCCCTGTGAAAATCTGTGTGGTTCCAATAGTTATCTGTGTTTTGACTTCGCCTCCCTGCAAGAACACTCCCAAGGCCACAGAATGTGGTTTGTTATCTGGACTCTACATACACATGGCACCCACTATCACACTGACACTGACACTGACATGATTGAGTAGAAATGTTCCCTGTCTTTTAGTAAAGGTCTGATCTCTGCTCTTGGTTCAATCAATTTAATTGATTTCCAATCTGATCCTCCCACACCCTTCCTTCTGTTGCCAACAAAAAAGATCACCGTATGTTATATCTCCAATTGTTTTTCTGTCATTACATGTTGTTAAATTGTCACTGATTGTACTGCATCTTTTCTACTCTGCATCTCCCAGACGGCGGGGCGCGCATGCGCAGCGGCCCCTCCCCTACTCTATCACTGTCCTGCCTGGTTAGTGGGGAAACGAAATTTTGAATTCACTCTATGTACATGTACATGATTGTTTTTGACAATAAAGCAAACTATGACTATGACTATGACTACTAGTATACGATTTCGTTTGAGTCAAAAGTGGCCTGTAATCCGAGATTTATCCATAATTTACAGCTTTGCGTTTCATGTTTGGGTCCCGGGAGCTGAGAGCGAAATAAACTGTGACTCCGCACATGCGCACTGGCGTCCTCATCTACTCGAAACTATGGCTAAATCTCGGATTACAGGCCACTTTTGACTCAAATGAAATCGTACACTAAGACATCGAGCTTCTATGATTTGAAAAGTGCTAAAGTTTGTGTGATTTGGAGACCGCACGGGGCATATATTACATGCTCGGGGAATATATTATATGCCCCGAACTACGGCTAGAACTCGCGCTAGGCTATCGCACATCTCTGGAAGTGCTCCATATGACACCAAAGTGCTATGGGTGAGTAAAACAACTTGTTTTATTACCGAAATAAGGCTCAGATTGTAAAAAACGTTAATTCTCCTTTAAGCTTGTGGTACAGAGCCATATCCCACTGCAGTCTTTGCGATTGGAGATTTAAAATCTCATACGATTCAGCTCGTGTCTGTGGCGGGCGCCTTTTGACGCACATTTAAAAATCGTTTAAGACTGAAAAATCCTGTAGTGTGTGGCGGCCTTTACTCAAGCAATCATTAGCCAAATCAATGTGTAGCATCATCATACTTACTAAAACATTTGATTTATAGTCGCTACCTTGTTAGTGAATACTAATCAAACAGGTACAGGATGTGCTTCATGATTCCAGCAATGTCCATGACAGTTCCGTCACCTGCTTCGTCACTGCTGTGATCGTCACATCCTTGTCATTCCTATGTTCCTGGATAACAGTCTCAGCTACTTCCTCCTGGTGAATGGTCTCAGAGGTTTCTGCTTCCTCCACAGTAGCTGGACTGGGAGGAGTTTCACTTGTCACTCTTCTGTTGTCTTCTCCTGATTGATGTTTGACTGACACCTCAAGCTCAAGGTCCAGGGAGGTGGGTCTGTGTTGACAGACAGGGTCTTTGTTGTCCTCATGTCCAGCTGTTTTTTTCAGCCAAATGAGTCAATGTAAAATTGGCTATAATCCTCCTTCTCCGTCCAAAAGAACCTTTCAGGAACCGGTAAACAAAAAAATGATATGGTCCCCAGCCCTATTGACCTCACTCAGTAAGAATGCTTTATGGTATTATGGTATTTTTGTTTGGTAATCTAAGATAACTGTTATAAAACATGATAATTAGGGCTGGGAATATTAACGCGTTAATCGCGATTAATCGCGAATTGCGATTGATCGCGAACAATTTTTTTAATCGCGATCAGAGTTTGCCAGCATTTTCCGCAATTCTACCATCCATATGCAGCTCATTTGGTTGTATTAATTAAACTCATTGTCGGTTAAACGTGCTATTTTGAGTTTGCTCGTATTTTGTTCCTTCTACGCATCCGTAGGCAGCTCGAGCGGGCTTCAATCATTTATTTACAATTTCTCAAAGTAAGCACTATTACTGGTTCATTGTTACTTTTTCCTTTCTCTGCACTTTTTTGAAATAAAAAAAATGGTGAGAAATACTTTGCATTGTGAGTTTAACTTTAGATTCGAACGGTCTTACTGAAAGATATCAATTTTAAACATGCAAAATAAATCACGATTAATCGCGATTAACTATGAAATTTCTGAGATTAGTTGCGATCAAGAAAATTAATCGTCTGACAGCCCTAATGATAATGATAATAGGTTTACCTTTTAGACCATTCATTGTTTTCATTAATATGGATGGTCCTTTTCAGTAAATCTAAATCTAAATCTTTGACTGAGATTTAGACTTAGATTTAGTCAAAGATAACTTATTTATGGAGAGTCAAATTTTACTCAGCGTTTGTGCGTATTTAGGTCTGAATTATGAACTTTGTGTATCCAACATCCTATCGTTTAAGACACTATTATCACACCATCTGGCAATAACCTGTGCATCTTATAGATTTGTTCCAAGCACCATCTTACTAGAAAACAGCCCTCTTATCTGCTACTGCAGCTTCAGAAATGTTCTTTGGGGGCAACGACAAATGTGTAGACTCAGTTCTGTGGACTTCTGTCAGCTACAATATTTTCTGCAACCAGACAGAAACCAGCACAACAGAAGTGCTCCATATCAGCGCACCACATTGAATAGTAAAGGAAGAGCAGGAAATGCACTCAGATACATCTAATTCTATGTGCTTGGAAATCATATTGTCTGGCTGTTATGACATCTGGCTTTCCTCCATGTTCCGTCCACCCGCTCGTCTTTTCTGGTGCCAAAGAGTTGCAGTTGACCTACTTCGAGACAATACCCCAACAGTTCCCTCACCGTTATTTAATGTTTTCCCAACTTTCTCTCCGCAGTCTTTTTGCATATGTTATAACGCTGCAAAGAAGAAGAATCACTGGGGGGCTAGTCTGTGTTCCCATGTGTTCTGTGTATGCCTGAAAGGTAGCCTATTTAAAAGCATGCTGAATAGAAAGATGCAGGCATGAATACCAATGGGGTGTATTAGGCTAGAGATATTATTGAGTTGGAGAGTAAAGTTTTTACTAAAAAACGTTGCAAGTGATGGACTGTACACGCAGTTTGTTATGCAGGGTTTTTCTATGGGTGCGAGTGAGCTTTTGATTTATGGTTCGATCAATACTACATGCATTTCACTGACCCATGCGCACAGATCTAAGAGCAACAAAGGACGTGTCTCTCATCTGCTGGTACTCTGCAAATGGTTTTCCTCACCACAAAAAGGTTTCCGTGGAAGTAATTAAATGCCAAAGGTTATAAAAATTTGACTGTGCTAGCGTCTGCGATAATGACGGCTTTTGGTGTGTGTCGGTTTGAAAATGGGTTTAAAAGTCTTCACGCAATGATGAAAGAGTAAGTTGCTTTTAAAAATCAGCATGTGAGTTTTAGAAGATGGATGTAAAGTGTCAAAGGGAACGTTACAACTTGTAATTCATGGGCTAAATACCACTCCTTCAAAGAAACAGTAGCAGATCATTTATCTTAAGAAGGCACTTGTGTTTTGTGATTTAAAAACATAAAAGACAAAGTACCTGCTCTGACTGACCCCTTCCTGTGTCCTGACACGTTTTCTGTTCCATGTAAAATTATATTCAGTCATAGGTGCAGCACATTTTCTACGTACACATAGCTTAGTGTCTTGACCAAATACAAATATTTCAATGTGGTAATAATTGATTGATAAATTTAAAGTATGCATTTAAAGGACCCATATTACACTATTTTCTGATCTATGTTATAATGTTGATTCTTATCAAAACCACACCTGGAGTTGTGTTTTCTTTCATCCTTTTGGAGAGTTCTCTCAAACAGAAAATAGCAATGCTCCACTGTATTTTTAAACTTACATACATACTTACTTACTTACATTTTCACTTAAATCATTTGGATAATTTCAGCCCTGGAGTTTCTAATCTCTCAAAAGGTAAAAGGTATCTGTTAAACATACACTATATAAAGAAGTGGATTAAGTGAGTGTGACATCACCTAGAGCGTTCAGCACCTCTACAGTATATTATGAATAGGAACTTTTTAACAGACAAAATAGTGAAATAAAAACACCAGGATCACATAGAGTATACAAACATTTTAAGATCAAAATGACAAGGCTCACTGCAGCAGTTACAGAGAGAGGGGCCACAGTATTCCACTTTAAGTCAATGGGAGCCAGGGTCAGTAGGAGCCAGAAGTGTCCGCATGCGAATTTCCCATTTGGGACACGGCAGCTAGTGTGTTAGCTATGTCCGTTTATATATACAGTATGCTGTTAATATGAAAACCACCCCTTCATGACATCACAAGGTGGCACAGAGCATTTTGAGCTTTGGGGTGGTAGACAGACTAATAATAAACGATTACTCAAACATGTGAGTGGAAACAAAGCATAACTCCACGTATGTTTTTGATGAGGTAAAACATTATAACATGGCTTGACAAGAGTCAATTTAATACTCATATATTATTTGAGGGAAACTAACAAAAAACCATGTCACCTTTTACGATGCTCATGACGTAATCATACATGGGTTTCAGAGTGACAAGTTATTAGGACAATGTTACCAATATGCTGCTGAAATGGTTGTGTAAAATGTGTTTATTGTAATATTCCTTTACTGAATAATTTGCAATGATCTTCAGTTCATTGACTTTAACACATTTCTGAGCAAAAACACAATAAAATGTAATAATTAGAAACCATAAATCCCACTAAACTAAGCCATAGTATGACTGAAATTGCATGCGCAGTGCGAGCCTTTCAGACGCTGCAATTTCTCATTCTAACCACTAAAAGCAATGACCCTTTCCATATCTCATTCCCATTGATATATTATCACACTTCTACTATGAAGTCTTCATCGTTCCATTTCAGACTCTTGAACTCAAATGATGTCTGAGAGACAGCCTGACATATAAAGCTGTAAAAAAGTATGTTAAAAAGGAACATTATTGCACCATGAAACAAATTCTGGATCAGCAAAATGATAAGAGAGCTATAGTCCCCATGCATATCTGGCCTCACAGTGTTACTATATGTGTGAATGGTTTCCCATACTGCCCACTGACAGGCTTTAGCTGGCTCGTCCAGATGGCCACTTGGCAGACAACACATTATACAGCTCATCTATAGCATTCCCTCAGAGGCTCTATCAGACAGCAGCCCTCCACACACTGTTCCTGATATATTTACATCAGTGCAGCCAAGTCAGAAAGCTATCTCAGCAGGTTATAAAAGACAGGAGAGAGACACCAAATAGTCACCAACTGTACTATTCCAACAGGCCCAGTGGCTCAGTTCCAAAATCTGAAAATACATAGTGGGGTCTGTTATGGCTGCTATCCAAAGTCTATTCTTTTCTAAAGGTTTTTACTGGTAGTTGTAAATGTATAGCTTATAACTGTTTATTTTTTATTATTCACTTGATACATTGCTGCACTAATAATGCTAAATAATCAAATACATAAGACAAAAATTGACCTTTCCTGCCTAGCTTTAGAATGATTTTTTTTTTTTTTTTTTTATCTAACTAGCAAAAGTTGTCCCTGTAAGGAAATTCGTCATCTGCATTTGTCCCATCCTTTATTGACACAGGGACAGCCTGTCAGCAGCAATGGGCACCACATTGACATGCCCAGGGACTCGTTGCGGTACCGCAAAGCCGATAGTCCGTACTTTTCGTCCAATGGAGTGCGTAGCTCGAGCTTTCAAGCGCCTGTTAGTTTGCAACGTGAGTCTTTGCGCTTCCAATAAGATCCGCAACTCCATCTTCTTTCACGAGAGCAAATGAGAGCAAGTGAGATATGGGTCTGGAAACTCGCTTCGAAAAATCCCGTAGCGGAGGTGTGGTTAGCGATTGCCAACGGCCGTTTATTGGGCGTTATGAATGTCTATCATTGAGCGTATACGTAAGTCCATAGCCAATCATGTCAGTTGTCAGTTCAAACTACAAGCTTCCGTTTGTCATGTAGTACGCGTCACCGTCTTGCCACACCTCCCCCGCTCTCTGATTGGGGCCCTAAATCTGGGACTCTCGCTTGGACGAGTTTCCAGGCCGCCTTCCAGTTCGAAACGAACGGAAGCGGCCTGGGAATTCCCAGGCTAGGTAGACAGACCACTCTGGAGCACACGTCTTACATGCTCATGTGGATTTCATAAGGTGCCATCATTTATCCTACATTTCTTTAAAAAAAAAAAAAGAAGAAGAAGAAGAAGCAGCATTAGACATGATATAGAATATATTAGTGTCCTAAATAGGCCTACTATTTGTCTGGTATATCTTCATGCACTTATCACAGGGTCATCTGTCACCTAAAGTGGATGCCACCCCTGGCTTAGACTCGTCCTGCACCACCTCCAGGAGCAGAGAGCTGAGAGCAGAACCCACACCCTCCACCTCCAGGAGCAGAGAGCTGAGTGCAGAACCCACACCCTCCACCTCCATGAGCAGAGAGCTGAGTGCAGAACCCACACCCTCCACCTCCAGGAGTGAGCTGTCTACTCCTTCAAAAAGACCCACACCATCTATTCCCAGGAGCAATGAGCAGTCCAAAAGACCCAGACTGACTTTATCCATTGTTAGCAGCATGTTATTACATATACATACATACATACATACATACATACATACATACATACATACATACATACATACACACATACACACATACACACACACGCATATCTGCAGCAGTGGTGCAGGATTTAGACCCATAAATTTGACTGACAATGACCCTTTTGTTAACAGCTTGAAAAGCAGAGATTTGGGGGCTCACGTGGTCAAGCCAAATTTGTCTGCAGAGGAAACTCCCTCAGGTAATAATATCATTTTATTTAACTGAAAATTAAGCACATGTAAATTAAATTGTCATAATTATACAACTTTATTTCACTAAAACGTAATAATAATATTCTTTCATTTAGAGACTTCACAGGTTCCATAGACACATGTCCCTGTAACAGTCCGCTGTTCCGCAGACCTCGTCTGCCAACAGACCTTCATCAAACCCTCCTCTTCCTTCTTTCTACAACACGAACAATGGTAAGATGCGCTGAAAAATGCACATGCCATTATCAATCGATGTTTTCTTTGTTTCTTATACCTTTTTTCTCAATATAGCCAGAACCAGCGGACCTCCCAGTACTATGGCCACAGACCATCCCACAGCAAGTGGGCGGCAGAAACACTTTTTATGGTGGGTGCAAAAGGGAAGCTGGAACTGAAAGTCCGCCGAGACCTGTGGGACCACCCCCCACCACCAGCTACCTTGTACCACCAGGCTCCAACACCAGACTGCTTCTTTGCCCAACGGCTGCTGGTTTGGATGCCACGTGATCACGAAAACCCTCATTTGCACCAGATATAGGTCCAGGGGGTCATGCTGGGCTTCAGCAGTTGGACCGGGCCCATCGATCAGAGTTTAGAGTTATCCTCACATGCAAGTAATAATATTTGCCTATTCACTTATGTCTGAGGAAATACTTCTGCTTTTGTTGGTATTTAGTGTATTAGAAAACATAAATACCTAAAAATATGTCCATTCCATTGTTTTTGTAAGGCATGACTGTGACCTCAAATATATGTCATAAATGTGGGCAGTTTCGCACCGTGGAAACAGTCACAGTCAGTAAAAAGGCGAGTTATATTGTCCAAACACAGAGCCAGTTACAAAAGAGGAGTCGCTAGCCTGGGAATTCCCAGGCCGCTTCCGTTCGTTTCGAACTGGAAGGCGGCCTGGAAACTCGTCCAAGCGAGAGTCCCAGATTTAGGGCCCCAATCAGAGAGCGGGGAAGTGTGGCAAGACGGTGACGCGTACCACATGACAAACGGAAGCTTGTAGTTTGAACTGACAACTGACATGATTGGCTATGGACTTACGTATACGCTCAATGATAGACATTCATAACGCCCAATAAACGGCCGTTGGCAATCGCTAACCACACCTCCGCTACGGGATTTTTCGAAGCGAGCTCCCAGACCCATATCTCACTTGTGATATGGTCAGGTGTTAACCAGACTAAGGAGTCGCTTCAATGTATGAGAATATTGGGTTAGCTTTACTTACTTTAATATTAATAAATATTTTTATTACCATCTAGTGTTAATAACTGTTCTATTCCAATTATTATCCTATTACTGTTCTATTCCTATTTATCTATGTACTTATTGTGGGTCTTGTATATCAATATCTTTATGTTTCTAATATCTTTATGAATCTAAAATTCATGTTTTTATATTCTGGTTTCTTTTCAGTTAGAAAATAATCACTGACCTGACTGAAATTACTGACTGCCAAGAAAATTGTGAAATTTTGGGCATACTATTGTGTTAATAAATATATTTCTTTGTGGAATTGATTGTGTTGTATTAATTTACAGTGAATTCTAGAAGCACTTATAATATCAAGAAGCTGCCTGCAGTTTGAATGAAACTTTAGAGTTACAATATGGTATGAATGGAATCCCCAAAGTTACTATAGGAAACAATTGCATAAGTAAAATGCCCTTAAATGGACAAACATTAGTAGTTTGGACAAAGTTTTTAATAATTTCCCTGAAAAATGACAAAACATTATGAAAAGATAAATAACTGATTTTAAAATAAGCAAGTTTAAAAATTAAATCTGTTAATTTGCTCTCGCTCTGGTCTGGATTCGAACCTGCGGCTTGCTCAATTTTCTTTCCTTTTCTCCCTCCTTCTTCCCCTTTCCCCCCCTTCTTATACGGACAAATGTTCCCCAGCCTTAGCTCAGTTGATAGAGCGTTTGTCCACTGATCCAAAGGTTGGCGGTTCAAATCCCGCTCAAATCCCCAGAAACATCAGTGGTTGAGCGGTCAGCTCCACTGGCCCACAAGTTGGTTGGTACGATTCCAGCTCCCACAGATGAATGCTGCCGTTGTGTCCTTGGACAAGACACTTAACCCTCCTCGCCCCCAGTGTCTGCGTACACTGGTGTGTGAATGCGTGAGTGAATGGGTGATTGGTTCCTTGTTGTAAAGCGCTTTGGGTGCCTTGAAGGTGGAAAAGCGCTATATAAAGATGTGACCATTTCCAGATCTTGACCTAGCTTTGGTCAGGACTACTTTAGCTGAAGGATTTTACCTATTGTGCATGTTTTGTGTTGATGGAGGAAACTGAAGTACTCAGAAGAAACCCATCCAGACACAAGGAGAAACCGGACAAATTAAACCCACAAGGTAACATTATAAGTACTATTCATTTGTATCTATCTATTTTTGTTCTATTCTTTTTTTGTTCTATTCTTCATCTAACATTAAAAGCAGATTGTGTAACTTTTTTGGTGGAGGGTCTGTCAAATGCTTTTTTCCATGGGGACATTATTGCTTTGTCTGAAATGTTTCACAGTATGGTATTAAACCTTTCTATCTTCATGGACACCAAACCAGACCAAGTTACCCGATCTGTGGAAAGGCAACCCCACTCACAGTCAGAATGCTTGTTTTTCCGGACATTTTTTGAGGTATAAAACTATAAAATATAATAAATCTATTTAATGTCATACTGTGGAACATTCTAAGCAGAGCAATAACATAATAACAAAGAAACAACCAGGTGACAGACCCTCCACCAGAAAAGTTACACAATGCACCTTTAAGTCCAATGCAACTAAGCTATTATTGTATATTGCTACAATACATACCATTGTACTTTATGAGATATATTTAAAAAAAAAAAAATCCATGATACAAATTTTGCAGCAACAAGCAGTATGTATGAGCTGAAAAGAAATATCAGTATTTATTGCTTAAGGCTTAATCCGTTTTTATGCTAAATATTTCACAAACAGTTTTCTATCTTTGCTCATGGGGACTGTAAGCATCAGTCCAGACCTGCTCCCACTGTGTGTGTCTAATGCTTTTCTTATCATAACAAAACTGTGCACGTGCTGGTCTCTTCTTTCTCATAATTGATTCTCCCTGCTTCAGCTCGGAGACTCAGCACAAGTGAAAAATGAATATGATACAGTAAGCATTAAAGATTAATTTCCTTCAGGCTTGTTAGATTTTATTATTCATTAGGAGCTTGCTGCTGTATATGTAAATGACATTGCATGTCATATGAACTGCTGTGTTTTGGGTTGTTTTTCTGTAGAATGCTTTGATTAGTTATAATAGATAGAAGAGAATCATTCAATAAATTATGATGAAACTTTTTTTTACAACTTTGTAGGTCATGTGTTGGACTGCTGCACATCTGCACGGGCATTTAAAGGGGCACTATGTAACTTTTTTGTTGGGGGTCACCTTCACCTGCTTGTTTCTATGGAGATGTAATTTCTCTGCCTGAAATGTTCCACATTATGACATTAAACAGTTCTACTTTCCATTTATTCATTTGTAGGTGGTTTTATAACTCAAAAATGCCAAGAAAAACTTGGCAAACCTTCTGACTGTGAGTGGGGTTGCCTCTCCACAGATCTGATCTGTAATGTGGCCTGGTTTTGGTCTCTATGATTATAGTTAAAAGCCTTAAAGGGATATGCCACCCCCAGGTCAAATTTGGGCATCTCCCCACAGTCTAGAGACTAAAATAAGTGGTGGAAAGCGTTTTCCTGCTCACCCAGCCATTGTCCGAGTCTGTCGCCACTGACCGCCGCGGTATCTGCAGCTACTCCGCCTTAGACTGGAGTCTAACGTCGCCAGAGAAAGATTTCGGCCAAAAGGAATTAATTTGCTCGATGCGTTTCCCAATTACTTTCTGTGTAGTGCGCATTCATATCGAGTGCAAATAAATGTGCAAATCAACACGGAGAGCTTGCCTTGGTCATTTTGGGTGGGAACTATTTTTCAGTGCGGAAGGACATGGCTGAATCACGCAGCACGCTGCCAGGGGAATCCCAGTTACGCACCGGGAAGGGAGTTCCCCTGTTGCACAACGTGGTGCGTGATACGGCTGTATTCTTCCGCACTGAAAAATAGTTCCCACCCAAAATGACCAAGGCAAGCTCTCCGTGTTGATTTGCACATTCATTTGCACTCGATATGAATGCGCACTACACAGAAAGTAATTGGGAAAAGCATCGAGCAAATTAATTCCTTTTGGCCGAAATTTTTCTCTGGCGACATTAGCCTCCAGTCTAAGGCGGAGGAGCAGCAGCTCGCGCGGCGGTCAGTGGCGACAGACTCGGACAATGGCTGGGTGAGCAGGAAAACGCTTTTCATCACTTGTTTTAGTCTCTGGACTGTGGGGAGATGCCCAAATTTGACCTGGGGGTGGCATATCCCTTTAAAACCCTGAAGCAATAACATCTCCATGGAGAAAAGCATTTGACTGACCCTCCACCAGAAAAGTTGCAGCGATGCACCTTTAAAGTACTTTTCTTAAGTGGTTGTGTATGGTAGCCCTGCAAGGACAAAAATAACTGTAGCCAGAGCTTTGTGTGATTGAAAGTTAAACTTTTTGTAAGACTGTGGTAAAACTTGACAAGAGTGAAGAAAAACAACGTGAGAGTTCTGCTAAGGTTGTTTTCCAAAGGTCATGTGTCAGGTTCAGGCTTAGTTAGACTCTCACTCATGACAGAAGGATTACTCAAAACAAGTGGAGAGGATAAGAGAGAGATTTTTTAATGAGCTAAGTTTGGATCTTAGCTAATTTGGATGCCATTTCAGATAATTAAACCTCTAACCCTCCACTAGCAATGCGGTGATTTCACAATTACTCCAAATGCATTTATGGCACAGTGGTTAGAGCTTCAGCCTCACAGCAAGGTGTGTGTGAGTGTGATCTTTCTGCGTGGAGTTTGCATGTTCTCCCTGTATCTGTGTATGGTTTTTGGTGCTACTCCTCCATAGACTGTATAAAGAAGTGAACTAAGGGAGGTTGACATCACCCGTGACGTTTGGCTCCAGTCAAATGAAGCTGAAGAGGCAAGCAGTTATGGGAGCTAATTTGGAGCTGAGTTACATATTAGGAATAGAAATAGATTTTTAGCAAAAAATAAAAAAATAGCAAAATAGCAAAATAAAAACACCAGGATCATGTAGAGTGGGTTAATATGAAGATTTTTAAGACCAAAATGATGAGGCTCACAGCAGCAGTTATAGAGAGAGGGGGGACAATTTTTCAATCTAAAGGCTATTGAAAATAAAGTCGATGGAACCAGAAGCGTCCCCATGGTCACTTCCCATTTGGACTATGGTGGCTAGTGGGTTAGCTATGTCCATTTATTTATACCGTTTATGCATTCCTCTAAAGCAACCACAGACATAATGTGCATAATGTTTCCCTTGTTGACAATGGTAAAAGTTGTGGTATATCCTTACATTATTCATCTTTTTGGCTGGTGCTGCAGTCACAGACCTGCTGAGCACATTGTCTTAAACCCATCTCTGAGTTTGTCACACTCTGGTGCAGCCTCCACAGCTCAATAAAACACCCTTTTTTCCTGAAAAGGGCAGTGATTTGAGTCAGACCTGTTTAAATGTTCTGTTCCATGTTGTGATGTCATGAAGTGGTAGTTTTCATGTTAACAGCTACCTTTTACCTTTAGTTTAGTCGGCAATTCCAGGGCTGAGATTACCCAAATGATTCTAGTGAAGGTGTATGGAGTTTAAAAACACAGTGGAGCACTTCCTGTATTACCACATGATATCGCAAGGTGGGACAGAGCGTTTAATGCAGGGTTTGTGTGTTAAACATGTTAGACTTAGACTTAGACAAACTTTATTGATCCATATGGGAAATTGTTTAGGTACAGTAGCTCACTCATAATTTAACAGAGGGTAACAAAAAATAGATGGATTAGCAACCAAAGCACAATAGACCAGTGTCAGATGAGACTGAATATATAAAAATAAAAAAATATAATAAATGTAAATGTAAAAATCAGAATAAAATAGAAAAATAAGTAATACAATATCAAATACAATATCAAATAAGTCGTCCAATCACACCTATATACAGTTGTGGGGAGTATTATCTAATACATCTAGGGAGTATTATCTAAGGCTGAGTTGTACATTTGTATGGAGCATGGCATGAACGTGTGTGTCAGTACTACATATCTGGCTTACTGTCACCTAATTTACATTTCAAAGTTAAAAACAATCACACAAACATACATACAGCCTCCATCTGGTATTTTCTGTGTTGTATGGTAAAGGACTTTCAGGCCAAAAGAAAAGGTGTTTGCTGGTCTAATAGATCAAACTAAGTTCATAGTGTTCATTGTATGGATGAACTGGTGCTTTCTATTTGAGACAATGTGATGAAAATATGGTATAATTTGTAGCTTTTAAAGTTACTTGTGGTATGAATGGGAAAAAATGAAGAGGCTGATTATTATGCTGCGGTAGAGGGGATAGGACAGCACTGTGGCAAGATGCATTTATACGTTCGGATGTTTTGAGAGGTGATTGGATGAAAGTCAACAATCACAGCCTGTGATTGGTGGGCACTGGACAGCATGGTGACAATAGAGCAAAGTAGATGATGCATGGACATAGAGGTGTGTGTGTGTGTGTGCGTGTGTGTGCAAGTGTTTCCGTATGTTTATTGTATGTATTGCTTTATTCCTGTAGTTTACAGTATATCCACTATATCATATTCATTTTATTCACTATTTTATTATTAGGCTTCCTTCCTTGCATTCTTCCATCCTAGTGTTCTTGCCTCCTTATTTTCCAATTCCTTCTTTGCATCCTTGCCTCCTTGCTTCTTTGTGTTCTTGTAATCCTTGTGTCCTTGCTTCCTTGTGCTCTTGCATCCACGTGCTCTTGCATCCTTCCTTCCTGCAGTGGAAGTGGGTGAGTAGGAGCGTCCATGATGGGGAGCAGTCTGTCCAGTGTCCTCCTGTCCCTCACTAGGACAAATGTCTGAGCTTTACGGCTCAGTTTGTCAATCCGTGCTTTGTGTTCTTACATCCTTGTGTCCTTGTCTCTCTGCATCCTTGCCCCTTTACATGCTTGCTTCCTTTCTTCCTTGCCTCTTTCCTTCAGTCCTTTCCTCATTCTTTCCCTCCTTGTGTCCTTCTATACATGCTTGCTTGCATCCTTGCTTCCTTGTGTTCTTGCATGCTTGCGTCCTTACTTCTAATTCTTTGTTTCCTTATTTTCTTTCTTCCTTGTGCCTTTCTTTCCTTGTGACCTTGACTTTTTCCTTCTTTGTATCCTTTTCCCCTTTATGTCCTTGCATCATTCTGTACTTGCTTCCTTTGTTAATTGAGTCCTTGCTTCCATCCTTCCTTGCCTCCTTCCTTACATCCTTTCTTACGTCCTTACATCCTTCCTTACTTGCTTCCTTGTTTGCTTGCATTCTTGCCTCCTTGCATGCTTGTGTCCTTGCCTCTTTGCATCCTTGCTGCCTTCCTTCTTTGCATCTGTTGTGGAAAATTGCAGTATATATCTCTTGTACTGATGAATAATAATCTAATTGTGAAGGCTGGTGAGTTATGAAGTATAAAAAACACAATTACTCTTTGTTACAACAGATAGACAGGATAGGGCACAGACTGTTAGCTTCATGGGGTAAATACAAAGCTACATACAAAGTAGAATGACTTTTGCTTCACAGTCATGAGTTAATCAACTTTTAGATTTGAAGACAAGTAAAACAACAAGGTTTAGATGCTAGCTCGGTGGTGCCATCGTAGCAGGGTGAACAGGACCTACTGGAGCTGCAGGTTGGGTGTCAGTTGTAGCTGCTTGTGTTCCTGCCTCTTTGCATCCTTGCTTTGTTGTCTTTGCATCTTTTCTTATTTGCTTCCTTGTGTCCTTGTATTCTTTTTTTCTTTCCTCCTTCCTTTCATTCTTGCATTCCTGTTTTGTAAATTTATATATCTCTTGTACTGATGAATAATAAGCCATTTGCGAAGCCTGGTGAGTTATAAAAAGTTATAAAAAGTTTATTCTTTGTTACAATGGATAGACAGAACAGGGCCAAGGCCTCCCCTAGTGAGAAATGGCTAGCCTCCCAGGTCCCAAGCAAGTCTCCTTGAGTTTCTTCTCTCCAGAGCCTCTGTGTATATCAGTAATGCAAAGCTACATACATATCAAAGTAGAGTGACTTTTGTTTCACTTTTACAGTTGAAGACAAGTAAAACAACAAGGGTTTCCTGGAGGGTCAAGACAGCTGTGTGTGTTAAACTTTAATTACATTTAATTACGACTGGTCTGGGACAACACATCAAATGATATATTGACTCCCAGAAGTTCAACCTAAGTGCCCCAGCCTGTGTTTAGACTCTGAAGGCTTGAATTTTTGCCACTGAATAATCTGATAATCTAATGAATAGAATCAGGAATCTGGAACTTTGGCCTGCAGAATACTAGCTTCACGGGAGAGAGGATATTTACTTTGTGGGTGCTGCTGGGTCAGTAGATGTGGGTGCTGTTGTTGTTACTGTTGTTGGCACTGGATTGGTTATCGTAGTGCTGCCTGGTTGCCCGGTGGACCCATCAATACTGGAGTATAGCCTGCTGGCTGAACAAGGCTGGCAGAGTGGTTAACATGTGTTGGCTAGTTGGTAGGTACCACCATCATTCCCGGGTTGTAGAATACAGGAGCTATAGAATAATGTTTGTAATAATGTTATTACCTCATGGATCAAATCATTGTGTCCTCCTGTCCCTCACTGTGACAGATGTCTCCAGCTCACAGCCAATCAGTGACCAACTTTACGCATCAGTTTGTCAATACATCCTTTGTGTCCTTACATTCTTGTGTCCTTGTCTCTTTGCATCCTTGCTCATTTACATCCTTGTGTCCTTGCATACTTGGTTCCCTGTGTTCTTGTGTCCTTCTTCCAATACTTTCCTTGCATCCTTCCTCCTTGTGTCCCTGCATACTTGCCTGCATACTTGCTTCCTGGTGTTCTTGCATCCTTGCTTCCAATTCTTTCCTTACACCGTTCCTTCCTTGCATCCTTGCCTCCTTCCTTCCTTGTGTCCTTGCTTCTTGCCTTGTGCCCTTGCCTCTTGGCCTCCTTGTGTCCTTTCTTGTGTCCTTGCATCCTTCCTTATGTTCTTCCTTACCTCCTTGTGTCCTTTCATTCTTGCATCCTTACCTCATTGTTTCCTTCCTTGCTTCCTTGTGTTCTTTCATCCTTGCCTCCTTGCACCCTTGCCTCCTTGCTTCTTTCCTTGCATCCTTGTGTCCTTTCCTCCTTGTGTGCTTGCCATGTTGTTTCCTTGCTTCCTTGTGTCCTTCCATCCTTGCTGCCTTTCTTCCTTGCGCCTGTTGTGCAAAATTATATATTTCTTATATTGATGAATAATAATCCATTTGCCAAATCTGGTGAGTTATGAAATAGGTTTATTCAGATAGACAGAACAGGGTCCTTCAGAACATAACATTTCTATCACACATCCTTCTGTCCTTACCTCCTTTTTTCCCTTGTGTCCTTGCTTCACAAGTGTGAATGAAGGCGAAATGAACAGAACAGATGTTGGACATTTTGAAAAGTTTGGAGTAACTTCAGACAGTTTTCACACATACTGATATGCAAATTCGACTTGCGTACATCTATAATGCAGAAAATCTCCTTCCCCAGTTAAGAATGAACACCGCAGAGTGGAAACCTAATAGCCACTGACTGAGAGTTTCATTTGAACATAAATAAATAAAATATTCAATCCTGTGGCACTGAATATTTTGAAGACATAAAGGCACCTGACTATGCATGGAGGGTTCCATCCCAAATCCAGTATCCTGAGACTGTACGCGAGCTGTCATTTTAACATAATTAAATAAAATATTCTGTTCAAATTAACTACAACAGACATACATACTGTACATAAGAATCGGTTTGTTGATATGGAACATTATTTCTGCTGCAGCAGGTGCCACTGAATCGTTGTTTTTATAGGTTACATTTGGAGCTTTTTTGTAATGTTTGCCTGCGGAATACTGGCTTCTCAGGACATCGTTTGTGGGTGCTTCTGGGTCAGTTGCTGTGGATGCTGCTGGGTTGGTTGTGGGTGCCACTGGGTTGGTTGTAGTATTGCTGCCTGGTTGTTCTGTAGTACTATCATTGGTAAGTTTGTGATTAGCTGATCGGTCGGTGGAACCATCATTACTGTCTAATCTGGCTGGACAAGGCTGGCAGAGTAGTTAATATTTGTTGGCTGGTTAGTCAGCACCACCATCATTCCTGCATTGTAGAATATGGTCTGAAGGGGAGCTGTTGACAGGTGCTTGGTTGATAATTCCAGTTATTTGCGGGACTGCTAGATGATAGCTCAGTGGTACCATCATAGCAAGGTGTAAGAATGAAAGCTGAACCTATTGGAACTATTGGAGCTGCAGGTTGAGTGTAAGTTGTAGGTTCTGTTGTAGGGCCTTTCCTTTTCTTTTGCCCAAGGTTATCTCTGGCAGACCACTCTGGGTACTTGGCCTAGTGCTCTCTCTTTCTCTTTTTTCAACTGCTCGTAATATGGGGCTTGTTCTTTGTCTGAGAGCATTTTGCATTTCTCCCTGGCGATTTTGTCACCTCTGCTGAATTTCTGCCAAAGTTCCCACATAATTTCCCTCTGTACAGCATGAAGGTGTTTCTTGATGTATGGCTTCTTGGCAGTTTTGACTGTTGCTTGGTCTGTATTACTGGCCGGTATTGGTCGCGCTGTCTGGAACAGTCTTCTTCCATTGACCATAACTGGACAAAGATTTGAGAATCTGACCTTTCCTCATGCCATTTGGGTAGATGGTCCAGTATGCTTGTTGGTATTGGCTCTCATTTGGTTGAGTGTTTGTACAGTGGTTTGCTTGTACAGTGCAACTCTTTCTGTTGGAATGGAGTGGACCATTGATGCTTAGCGTGACTAGCTTTAGGCAGTTTTATTCTTGGAGCAGCTTGTTTTCCAGCTGGTCTGGAGTACGGTGGGCTGTTCTGAGGAGGATAAAAGTTTTTTCCTCGGAGCAGGTCCAACTTGGAGCAGCTTGTTTTGCAGCTAGTCTGGAGTATGGTGGACTGTTCCGAGGAGGATAAAAGTTTTTCCTTGGAGCAGGTCCAACTTGCCAAGATGGCCCTGGTATCGCCAGGGAGACTGGTGACTGTGTGTTGTTTTCCATGGGAGAATTTTCAAATGATTTTGAGCCCTTTGATTTTTCAACAATTTGGTGTTGCAATGAGTAACTTTGAGTAACTTAGAGAGTAACTGTCGGGACATAACATTTGATTTAGAATAAAAGTACTCTGAAAAGTACAGTTTCATTAAAAAGTTTTTCATGTAAGAACTACCCACCTGTGTGTATGTGTCTTTGTGTGTGTGTGCGTGTGTGTGTGTGTGTGTATGTGTGTGTGTGTGTGTGTGTGTGTGTGTGTGCATAGATTAAAAGCATGTATAGCCTGGGAATTCCCAGGCCGCTTCCGTTCGTTTCGAACTGGAAGGCGGCCTGGAAACTCGTCCAAGCGAGAGTCCCAGATTTAGGGCCCCAATCAGAGAGCGGGGGAGGTGTGGCAAGACGGTGACGCGTACTACATGACAAACGGAAGCTTGTAGTTTGAACTGACAACTGACATGATTGGCTATGGACTTACGTATACGCTCAATGATAGACATTCATAACGCCCAATAAACGGCCGTTGGCAATCGCTAACCACACCTCCGCTACGGGATTTTTCGAAGCGAGTTTCCAGACCCATATCTCACTTGTGATATGGTCAGGTGTTAACCAGACTAAAGCATGTATACATTGAGGTTTCCAGTTGTTTGTGGTGGATGTATATACACTGGCTGCAGGTCTGTGGCACTGGTGTTATCAGTGACGCTCAGAGAGGAACACTCTGGAGCACTAGAGTCTGACACCTACGACTCTGCTCCTCAAGTGTTTAATCCTATGTCAATTACAGGTTACATTACATTTATTTTTCATTATTAATTTTATGTAACCTTTAATTAAATAGGAAGGTCCCACTGGCAAGACAAAAGATTTCAGGATTGTGTCATTTCAAATCTTACTTCACACTTTGGAGTTGAATTAATTGCATTCAAAATATTGAAATGTTGACCATAATAAAGAACATGTCTCAGTTTTTCCCCTTAATATATTATGTTAAATTTACAAATCTAAATTATTTGCTTTGGATCAACATGGAATATTGAAAAGGTCACATGATATATTATATACAAAATATTACATTTTGAGTGTTTTACTAATCAGCAGAAAATAAATAAAACCTAAAACATGTACCATAAGTAAAATTCTCCAACAAAGCCTGGACACTGTACATCTCAGGTTCCTTCTCCTGACAGGTTGCCCCCAGTGGCACTCATTGATGGATGGGTAATTAAAATAGTATATCTTACTTTAAAAAACAGGCCTGAAGCATGTATTTTTTATTTAAGGTCAACTTAAAATTTTTAGTGTAATTTAGAGACTTTTGTTTTGAGCTTGTATGAAACCAATGGGAGTCCCGTTTATTATTTTATTGTCATCTGTTGTTATTGAAATCTGCCACTCATTCGCTGTAGCAACGCATGGATCTCATAGTACTTCCCCTGCGTGTTCTCATGACTGCTATTCCTACATGAGTGTAAATGTGCTTCGCCTCAGGCCCACGAGGCAGCTCTCACTCTGGATTAAACTGCCCATCACCAGAGAAGACGAGTCTCATTATATCAGCCCTCCGCTAATGACCGCTCACCCTGAGAAAACAGCTCTCAGAGATGGATACGACCTAGACCAAGACATTCATTTTGCAGTGTTTGGTGTTATTGGCCTGTCTCTTTTGCCTGGTGTGAAGATCAGAGTGAGCAAACGGGCTGTGAATGCATTAGTGTCATCATCACCGCAAGATGACAGCAACGATTCATATGTCATCATCACGGGACAGCGAGGACACTTATCCACGAGCCCGGCTATTATTCTCTATTATACACACATTTACGCACACACACATACACACATTTACACATACACACACATCAGACAGGGCACAAACAGTCAGACTTTCACAAGACAGCACAAGGCCAACATCATACTACTAATACTTACATTTCTGTATTACCACTACATATATGCTACTACGCTGCTGTTTTTGCAATTTATGCTATTATTGTAAGTTAAGCTATAATTATGGGGAATTTGAACTCTGCATTAGACCTATCCTTCAAGACCAACGGGGCAACCTGACAGGAGCATTAGGCAGTGACGGTGCTGCGCACAGGGACCCATCTCATTTTGAACACTCTGTAATTGCCATTTGAACAGTATTAGTCAAGATTAAATGCCCTATGAATACAGGGCAATATATATATATATTTGGAGGAGCTATGCCACTGTCCCTACATATCAACTTTAGCCTAGTGATAATTATCTTATCAGTTATCTTGCTTTCATATTGTTATTGCTATCCCATTATTGAAATGTCATGTAAAAATTTATATCTGATGAGACGCTGTAATCCTTTATTAGCCAAGAAGTGGTTCAATGTGGATAAGGTTTCATCTGTGTTCATCTGGACTCAAGATGTTTCAGCTTCCATGGCTTTTGGAGGGAAGCCAAAACCTTCTCTACAGTTATATCTGATGTGAATAATATGATTTCTTTCTGATATTTCGCCTGTGCAATTTTTTTTTGACAAACTAGTATGGCAAAAATGAACATGAAAGTGAAATTTATAAACATTTTGTTATTTTAAAATTTATAGAACATCTTCATCCAAATGTTACTCTAAAATCCATCAATTTTTCACATATCACACGTTATAGAGCTATTCTAGTGGCCATAAACTTACTGCCTCGGATTACTAAATACTTAGTGTAGAAAGCTATCTTCTTCCTCCAAAATTGATAAAGCCACTTAGATGAGAGGTGAAACTAAACACAGAATGTCCAGTTGATTAATTATCTTCAGATCTGGGCTACTGTAGGGCTACATGTACATCCCCTCGCTCTAGTGTGAGGATGAAGAAGAGAAAGCTGAGAGGCCTGTTAGCCGATTATCATGGAGGGAGTACAGATCAATATCTCTATTCTTCATTGTATTAGCAGCGCTCTGACGCCATTTAAAGTTAGCCTCACTCACTGGAATAACATCTCCCTTCACTGAGACTGAGCATACCATTAGTCACAGCTACACTTATTATTTTCATAGCTCCATCTTAACAAGTAGCACATCTGTGTTCAAAATTTATTTTTAGATTCCAGCATGAAGAAACCCAGTTTCTTCAGAATATTTGAAATGTTTGGTTTGAGCGAAGCGAAGAAATTGTGCGGTTTTATTTTTAATGGTGTTTTCTCAGAAATTTCAAATTCATATTTATTTTTTCTGAAGGAAGAGGCTCTTTCTTGTATGGATTGAGGAATTTGGCCATTGGGAGAAGGTCCTAGAGACAAAAAAATAAAAAGAAAATGAAGAAAGTAATCTTTCATATCATAAAATTAAATCTCACTAAATCCAAAAATATCCCTGCTTAAGGACATTCATGATAGATGAGTTTTCTGCTTTTAAATAATAAAAAGAACTCAAATTTAAAGGTGCATTGCGTAACTTTTCTGCTGGAGGGTCCGCAACCTGTTTTTCTAGAGATGTTATTGCTTTGCATATTTGGTAAATGGTCACATCTTTATATAGCGCTTTTCCACCTTCAAGGCACTCAAAGCGCTTTACAACAAGGAAACATTCACCCACCTCACAGACACGTGGTGACGTGGGTTAAGCAGACCCTCCAGGAATTCGCGATGTTGCGATTTGCAACTTCAACGCAACTTCAGCCAATCCCCGCGAATTCAGGGCGGTGTTGCAATTTTGACCAATCACCGCAACTTTCCCGCAATTTTTACTAATTTTGACCAATCATCGGCGACGTATTGAACGCCGACCAACTTCCTCAGGGCTCTCAAGTCTCACGCATTGAGAGTGTGACACACGCAATTCGACGTGTTCACACGCCACACATGGCATTTCTCACGCTGAATTTTATTTTTATTTTTTTGTGCCCAGAAAATCGGTCTGTGTGGCTCAGTTTATGCAGGCACCGTGTGTTTTCAGCGAAAAAAAACTCCCCCGCCCTGCTCCCCGGAAAAAAATCTCAGATATCAGGCGCCGCACCCTTTTCAGCCAATCAGAAAATAGATTGTTCTGTTGTTGGGCAGACTGTTGACAGTGCAGTGCGCGCTCAGTGATAAGGACAGCGACTGAACAGGAGGAGATGATAAAACAAACTGAGAACCATCAGGTAACTTCATTTATATAACTCTCATTAGTTGCTTTGTAGTTTAAGTTTGCTCTTTAGACAAACATTTACAGTACAGGGCTCTCAAGTCTCATGCATTGACACGGCATTTCGCATGCAATTGAAGCGCCCCCCCCGCTCCTCGGGAAAAATAGTTCACTCTCCCAATTACGCAGTCTCACGCACGACCCCGCTCAAAACTTGAGAGCCCTGTTCCTTCTGTGTAGGAGACATAACGGAGATGAGGTGCACGGTGCGTTTGTGTGTGTGTGTGCGGCAGAAGCGGTGGGTCACGTGAGTGTGGGTGTGTGCACGTACGGAAGTGTGTGCGTGTAAAAGCGCGCGCTCACCTGTCACACAGAGGAGAGAGTCAGGGTTGGGGTGTAGCCGTATTTTTTGTTGAACGCAAACCATTCATTCATCTTTCACGTTAATCTGTTCATCCTGCTGGTTTTCATGAGTTCCATTTCATCCTGCTGCGCTGTCATAACTGTGTGCACTCTTTTTGTAATAAATGCACAAAACATATCTGGATTAGAGTTGGGCGGTATCCAAATTTTGATACCGTTAAACCGTCTCCACATTTTCCCGGGGTATACGGTATTACCGTTGCTAAGGCTAAAAAAAACAAACAAAAAAAACACTTAGTAGCACTACAGTGGAGTCGCCTCGCCAAATGGCAGCTTGCACCTTTACCGTTCAGAAACAGAATAGCAAGCATTACATAGGCCTAATGATACTGAAAACATAACAAAACATGTACAAAATTAGTAACTTTTATTAACAAATGTTTAAAGTGCAAATACACCAGCCAACCGATGGAACGAAATGACATTGTCTGTGGGCTAAAGCTAACAAACCAACAGGAATCAAATAAATAAAATACTTGATCTTATCAAATAAGAAAATCTGAACAATAAATAACAAGACATAACCGAATAAATGTGCATATATAACCCTGTCCTGAGAACGCAGTGGAAAATACTACTCGTTTGTATATTTTTAAAATTTATTACCATGAATCAAATAAATTAAACGTACAACTATACAACATCCCAAACCGTTTTCGTCCGTCAGAAAAAGCTACTCCTTATTGAAAATAAAAAATATTAAGCTATTGAATGCAAAACCAGCATGTTCACTTTTTCCGGCTTGAGTAAGGCACGTTGTGGATTGACAACTTTGCCCGCGGTGCTGAAGACCCGTTCCGATGGAGCTTGTAGCACAAACGCACAGGTATTTTATCAGAGGAAAGCGCCTGACTCCATTGGATTTCCACCAAAGAAGGGGGTCTTCATCTGCCAGAATAACAGCCTCGTGTGGAAGTTGCGTTTGTAATAAGAAACCCGAAAACTTCTCACATTTCAGACTCAAAAACGGTGAGTTGTTTTAACACGCGAGAATAACACGCGCTGTGCTAGAACACAAAAGCAGCGTGTCAAACGTCACGCCTTTTTTAAAGGGACCGCAACTATTATCAGAAGCAGTGACTTTATAACCGAACGTCATCTCTCCGATAGTAATATGAGTTTTAAACTGTAATAGTATTAAATTAACAAACACAACCACACATACATAGGTGCTGGACAAACACTCTTTATTTAGGCATTAAATTAATTATAGTTATTATTATATTAGGGCAAGATTTTTTTTTTTTTTAATGACGGTAATGAATCTGATACCGTTGCTATTTTTAGATACCGCAGTATACCGTATTACCGTATTACCGCCCAACCCTAATCTGGATCTCAGCGTATCTGTCACCATAGCCTCCTCTTTGCGCGTCACAAATCTGCAAGCCATAGGACCCAACCTCATATTCTCGGCGGCTAAAAGGTTTGAGTTTGGAAGTCGCAACATTCTGCTTTACTTCCGTGTGACGAAACAAAACTGCGGCCGTGTCCCAGTTCCCAGAGCTCGGAGCGCGGCCCGAAGGGGGCTCAGACTGCAGTCAAGGCGGTGCACACTTGCTCAGCCCCGACTGCAGTCCGCGGACCGCTTAACGACTGCGGTCTTCGGACTGCGTGTTAACTGCGCATGGGACAAAAAAGAAGTGGGACAACAGTCGTCGCGCCGGTGTTCTGGCGAAATGTGTGACGCACATGCCCTTCGGGTCATGCTCCGAGCCGCGCGCTCTGGAAATTGGGACACGGCTTCTAATGGCAAAGAAACATGTCTGCGGCCAGCCACCTGCCCACAAAAATAACAGCAAAAGACCGGGCGAAACAGTAGTAATTTATTTTCGATATTGGTAAGGTTGTTTTAGGACCATATCTGTGATCTCTGTGTCTTTGTATTATTCTGTGTCAGTAATAACTCAGTATTCAAATTATTATTCAATTTTAATTACAAAAAGCGAAAATCGCAACTATTTATTGCAACTTTCACTTCCTCCCGCAACAAAATCGCAACCAAAACCTTAAAAGCACCGCAACTTTCATCGCAACTTTTTGGAAAAGCTCCCGCAAATTCAGGCATTTTAGGTCGCAACAATCACAAAAAATGCCCGCGAAATCCTGGGGGGTCTGGTTAAGTGTCTTGCCCAAGGACACAACAGCAACGTTCATCTGCGGGAGCTGGAATCATACCTGCCAACCTGTGGGTTAGTGGATCTGACCACTCAACCACTGATGTTTCTTATGTCAAGAGTGGGATTTGAACCACCAACCTTTGGATCAGTGGACAAACGCTCTACAAACTGAGCTACTGCCGCCCACAAGCATTAAGCATATTTCCAATCAGACAAGGCGGTGGCATCACTTTAAATTACAGATCACAGATTTGTGGAGAGGCTAGTTCACTCACCGTAAGAATTATGTTTTAGGTTATGTTTTATCAACAAAAATTAATGAATTCAGTGTGCGATAAATGTCATGTTGTGGAGCATTCCAGTCAAAGCAAAAACATCTCCATGGAAACAGACCTGAAAAGTGCACGTTTAATGAAACACCATTCTTTTCGTAAGAAACAAGTCAACTTAGACATTTGGCAAGCGCACATACACTTCTGAGTAGCCTTTTACTTATTAGTTGCATATCATGAAAATTAAACTACAATCGGTCAGTATTTTTGAACTGGCACACAACCTTTATCAAATGAATATGAAAATCACTGACCATCATGAATTTAAAAAAATGGTCCGTTTTCATAAAACGCTACATATTCTGGTGCATCTTTGACCATTAGCTCCTCTGTGTTACCCTTCGCTGCACTGATTGACAGGCGCTACACTAACTAGGAGCTAACTAGCCAACACAGAAAACTATATAACCTCACCTCCTTTTCATACACTGGCCCTGTTCTTTATACAATATATATTGCGGTGTGACTGAGTGTGATTTAACTTTATATGTGCTTTTTTTAAAAAATCTCTGCTGTGTCTGATATTTCCTTTATAAGTTGCCATAGCCGCTAGGAGCCCAGCCCTCTCAGTCCGCCACGATACTCCAACAGTCTGAGGCCAAGATTACACGGTGCATCACGCCATGACAGCAAAATACTCTGAAAGGGCCCAGTTGTTCGCTAAGGGCTCTGTGCTTTTCACAATATAGGCTAGCCTTTAAGCTTTAGTAAATATATAAACGTACAATCCACTTCTGAGCTTTGAATCATGTTATAATGGTGATAATGACATTCCCTCATTAGTTGTATTTTTTGATTGATTTGTGCTGCATATCTAAGTAGGCTTGAGTGCTCTGTTTTCACCTGCCCGTGTCACCCTGTCACCCGATCTTGTACGATAAAAAAATATTGTACAGGCATTTTTCTCATACATTTGATTTACAATTATGTATTTACTATTTACACTTTGGAAAGAATCCCATTTCTCTTGCTAACCTTTTTTAGATTAATTTTGCATTTTAATGAGCAGCATAATGAGCAAAATGTAAAATAAAGATAAATACCAGAGAAAAAACATAATATGCCCTCTTTAAGTGGCAAAAAATTCAAGGACATTTTTCAGAGTGAGGGTAATTATAATATGGAGTGTTAATCTTCAGTCCAAGTATTAGATTTGCTAAAAGCTTTCTATGGGTTTTTAAGACTCTTTAAAATCTATGAGCTCATTTTGATTCCTATGAAGTTATTTTCACAGCAAACTCTTAATAGATCTTGTTCAAGCGTACACCAGATCTTAACCTCTCACATTAAAAATATCACTCAAAAAGTTCCTCAAAGTTGTAGTCACATAGTGGCTGATTAGTCAATTTTCCGTAACATAACACCAAAAAAGGCAAATAACAAATGAGTTTCCATTGAAATCACATTAGTTTAGTGAGAACTGACTGCAGTACAATGGAGCTCTTTTCTGGGAAGGACGAGCAGGTCACTGATACCAGACCAAATTGAAGATCAATTGCTCATTACTAAGTCTGTGGGTCCTTCTTCGCTTGTTTTGGTGCCATTAGGCAAATGTTTATTTCAAACCGATGAAGCTGACGGAATCAATTTACAAAGAGGCTGCGGAAAAAGACGAGAAAGAGGAGGAACACGAAACAAGTTTGTATTGGTGCAGTATTGATCTGTTGACTCAGTGGTCCACAGAAATCAGCATCACTCTATTCTCCCATATTATGAGATTATGAGATTTGGTTTGTGTCAGTCATGTGATAGCAGGAGACGGTAGCCACATTAGACTGCTCAGATTCTGTCAGACAGCAGTTGGAGAGATGAGTCACACTGCTGAGTTAGTGAAATGGCTCATTCCAAAGTCAAAAATATAAGCTGTGCATGAATAGAACTGATAAGACTGCCGCTCCATACTTACATCACATTGTAATCTTTTAAATGTGGACTGTGTAACTTTTCTAATGGATGGTCTGCTCATTCCTTGTCTCCATGGAGATGTTCTTGATTTGCCTGGAATGTGCCACAGTATGGTATTAGACTTTGGATAAAAACAAGCAATGCCAAGTTTAGTTACAAGCATTGTAGAACTATGTAGAGGCGACCACACTCACAAATGCATGGAAGAATGCATGTTTTTCAGGGTATTTTTTGAGAAATAAAAACAACTTTAATTGAATGAATACAAGGTGAATGCGTTTAATTGCATACTGTGGAATATTCCAGACAAAGCATCATTGTAGAGACAAGTGGGTGGCGGACCCACCCCATGAAAGTTACACATACACCTTTAATGTACATGTATTGTTACGTGCTATTGATGAAAAATCGCAATGTGACATTTTGAACTCTACATGTACAGCCTGGAGCCTGTTTTGTTTTTGAATAATCACAAGTGCAGAAAAGTGGGTGGAGATAGGGAGTAGGTTCTAACTAAATTCTATGCAGGACATCAGAGGATTACTCAAACATGCATTGATCAAAATACCACTATACAATTTTGGGTAAGCTAATGATGAGGAAGCACCACTTGTTTAAAGCCCATGAAAGACAATTTTACATAATCTGACATAATATATCCTCTTTAACATCCCCCCATCATCCAGAGACATCAAATCTCATCAGCCACTACTCTATAAGTGGAAGATAAATTAGACCATTTACAGTGCACAGATTCATCCATTTGTTAAAGAAGACATATTGTGCTTCAGCCTGCTATAAAGTTATAATCTACGACACCCGTGGATACATTTTTCACAATATTCATCTAATACTATACTTAACAAATGAAACAAGTCCACTGACATCCGTGTTAGAAAACTGCTATGCCCAGTGTGAGCTGTGAGCACCATAAACATCATCACAACAAAGAGTCATTAAGCTGTTGGCACCTCCTATGGATAGCTGCACATCATATAAGCCAACGTTCTTTTTTCATTTGTACCAAAATGACTACGCTACCGAATCCTACGCTATCACCGATTAAGAAAGTAACATTACATGATAAAAAAAGAAATTCAATTTGTCAACTGGACAAAGTTTGTTTGGTCGAAAACTTTTTGCCGCTCATTCGAGAGGCTTCGTCAGTTCTGGTTAGAGTGCTGGTAAGACACTTGCTTATATCTCGCTGCAGGGAGGAGCTAACTAGCTAGCTACTTTTCGAAACTATCTCGCCTATTGGTTTCTCTCTTTTGTTTCTCTGGCGTCTAGATTAGCATGCCTATTCATCCCTACACGACTGTTTTTCACACCTCTGGCCCTGACCTGGCTAGCCCTATTGTTTCTTTGTTTGTTTGATCTAGGTTTAAGAATTCTTTTGAGGACAGTGAGGTTCAGATCTTGGCCAGGGAAAAGAATTGGTTTGAGAGGGGAATTAAAGAGGCTATTTTTGTCAAAAAAAAAGAGAATCCTTCTCTAAACAGAAATGGTAGAGTCAGACATTATTTGTCTCCCATCTATAATTCCATTCTTAAACCTAGATCAAACAAACAAAAGAAACAATAGGGCTAGCCAGGTCAGGGCCAGAGGTGTGAAAAACAGTCGTGTAGGGATGAATAGGCATGCTAATCTAGACGCCAGAGAAACAAAAGACAGAAACCAATAGGCGAGATAGTTAGAAAAGTAGCTAGCTAGTTAGCTCCTCCCTGCAGCGAAATATAAGCAAGTGTCTTACCAGCACTCTAACCAGAACTGACGAAGCCTCTCGGGTGAGCGGCGAAACGTTTTCGACCAAACAAACTTTGTCCAGTTGACAAATTGAATTTCTTCTTTTATCATGGATTCTACCTGGACGACTGAGGGACTCTTCATGCAAAGTAACGCCGGTGGAAACAGGGATTGATTGGCAATATGGTATCTTGAAAATAAGTGATAAAACATTGCTCAAACATACATGTCAATCCAAATGCAAGTTCGAGAGCATAAATGAGAAGGGGAAACAACTATACTAAAAAGTTGATTTTGCATAATAGGTTTGCTTTAATATTCCTTTCATTTTTAGAAACTTCTGCAAATTGGTAATTTAAATATGGGAGTGAACTATTTATCTCCATATACCAGAACATATGTGAGAAAAATACACGTCTTCTTGCAGTCACATGTAGTACTAAAAAGACATATGAAATTATTGGCATGGAGACTATGAGGCACATGGAATTGTGTTTCCATGCATCAGTTTTCCAAATCCTCAGTGGACATAATGACTTCAGGGCTGAGCAGGGGATTCTGGGATTTGGAGTTGGACGGACAGTCGATGAATGTGCACTAGGCTGTGTGAAGAAAAAAAAATGCCCTGCAATTTCTATTCCTCTAGGCTCCTCCAAAAAAAGCAACAACAGTAAACAGAACTGGGGGTGAGTGGAGAGAGGGGAAGGAGAAGGGAGGGAGAGAGGGAAAGAGGAGAGGGAGGGAAAGAGGAGAGAAGGAGATGAAGGGGAAAGGGAGAGAGGAAGGAGAAAGAAAGGAGAGGCAGAGGAGAGAGGGAAAGGGGGAGGTAGAGAGTAAAGAGAGAGAGAGAGGGAAAGAGGGGAATGGGAGAGATGGAGAAAGAGGGAGCGCTGTCAGGGAAAGCAGTGGGTCGTAACGTGGCTCTTCTTCTCGAGCCCTGAGATTCCACAGCCCATTAGCCTGCAGACGCCTCACCTGGACACAGCCGCTCGGATGGACAGAGGCCCACAGGTCTCATACACAAATGGCACACTTCAGCTTACATTTATGTATAAAATATATACACCCTTTTCACTCATCACCAATATATCCACTTCTGTAGCATCTGTCCTCACCAGAATGAAAATAAAATGTTTTGTGAAAAGCATTTGACTAACCCTCCACCAGAAAGGTTACACAATGCACTTTTAACTCCACAAGTCAAGACAGTTAAGACAATAAAACTAGTAAAATCAAATAAGATCAAAAATACCAATGAATAAAAAGGTAAAAACCATAAAAATAAATAAAATAAATAAAAGACACAACAACCACAGGACCACAAGACTCACACGGTGTTAAAAGCCAGTAATAGTGGGCCTTAATTATACAGCTCTGGAAAAAAAATAAGAGACCACTGCAAAATTATTAGTTTTTCTGATTTTACTACTTATAGGTATGTGTTTGGGTAAAAGAAACATTTTTGTTTGAGTCTATAAACAAACTACTGAGAACATTTCCCCCAAATTCCAAATAAAAATATTATCATTTAGAGCATTTTTTTTGCAGAAAATGACAAATGGTCAAAATAACAAAAAAGATACATGTTTTCAGACCTCAAACAATGCAAAGAAACAAGATCCACATTCATTTTAAAACAACATAATACTAATGTTTACACTTAAGAAGAGTTCAGAAATCAATATTTGGTGCAATAACCCTTCTTTTTAATCACAGCTTTCATGCGTCTTGGCATGCTCTCCACAAGTCTTTCACATTGTTCTTGGGTGACTTTATTCCACTCCTGGTGCAAGAACTGAAATAGCTCAGCTTTGTGTTTGTGTTGGAATTCAACAGACGCTGGAATGGAATGGCTGTAATACATGTAGAGATGCTGATTTCAGAAAAAAATGCAGTGGTGTCTTTTTTTTTTTTTTTTCCAGAGCTGTAGATATATGTCAGTATTCACCTGTATTGTTTCACCTTAAATTCTTCTAGAGATGACTATTCCCCTACAGTACAGACCCACAGCTGCTGCAGAATAAACAAGATAAACTATAAGACATAGGAGGCATAATACACAAATCCATCCTCATTACAAGAGCTCTCTCATACCACGCTCCACTGCGGATTTCTGTGCCTCCACCAGTCACCCAAACACTAACCACATTCCCCATACATACTAGAGGATCCAAGAGCACCTCGCAAAAATCCGTTCGTCCGGTACATCTTCTCTCAGGTAGGGGGGAATATCTTGTCTGACAACCACAGAAAAACATGGGCATTTTTGCAGCGAGGAGTTGTTCCGCATCAGTACTTCAGTCAGATTATGTGGAAATGTTCCTGGGGCCTTGTACGTATTGTAGACTCATCACCTATTCCGTGCTCTGGCCTGGTCCATGAGAAAAGCTGAGAAGGCATGGTTAGGATTAGTTTGGTTAGCTTGGATAGCTATAGGACTTGGAGAACTAAAACATACTCACTTTTACACTTTTACATTTCAGGAAATTTACAGCTGAAAATTACTTTGGACAGTTTTAGGTAACAGGGATTTCTACTCATGGGCTGGCTCTCTAAGGCTGTGAAAGTTCTGGAGAAATTGTTATTCCTGGTGCCACAATATACTATTATTTATATTTCTCAATCTCAAAGTGAGGATATCTATTGTTTTAGCACATAAAACAGCTGCAGCTGAATAAATTAAAGATATTGTGAAGGATTTCGAGTAACATCTCCATGGAGACAATCAGGTGATGGTTCAGGTTGTAGTTACATATTGCAGATTAAAACGCTCAATACAGTATCTGCCTGGAGTCTGCACCATAGTTTGTAGTTCATATCCACCATAAACTGTATAAAGAAGTGGACGATAGTGTTCGGCTCCAGTCAAGTGAAGTTCACAAAGCTAGCAGTTATAGAAAGTTCCATATTAGGAATAGGAATTTAAACCTACATGTTTAAAAAACCTTAATTCAGAACCAAGGTTATGGAGCGAAGCGTCGCTGTGAAAGGAGTTAATTTATGGAATAATCTTGACAAAGAAATCAAAGAATCAAGTACAATAATGGCATTTAAAAAATACATAAAATCCAATGTAATGTGTATGTATGAAAAAGAAAACTAAATTGTTACACTTGAAAATGAAGCTTTATGTTTACAATTGATTAATAATTGTGATTGAAATGGAATGTAATGAGGAAAGGTTTTGCAGTCACCATCGGTGTTGGTGTTTGGAAAAGGGAAGAGGGGGCAGATAACATAAGATAACTCTTCTTTCTGCTCCCTTTCATTCAGTATTTTGTATTGTTATCACAAATGTTGATGTCTTTTTATACTTTATGAATGAAATAAACAAATAAATAAATAAAAAATCAAAACACCAGGATTGTGTAAAGCAGGTTAATATGAACAATTTAAGACCAAAATAGCGAGGCTCACTGGAGTTAGAGAGACAGGGGTGACAATTTTTCAATGTTAAGGCAGTTGGAGTCAGGGTCAATGGAGCAGGAAGTGCCCCCATGTTCACTTCCTATTTGGAACTCTGCGGTTAGCAGGTTAATTTAACTTATATACACAGTCTATGATATCCACACACAGGCATCTTTTTCTGTACTTTTTAGAAACACATTTTGTTTTCAAGCAATCATTTTGAGCACAACACAAAACTTTAGTGTGGATGTTTATTTTGAAACTGCCTGTTTTGGTTCTTGAGCTGCATCATAACAGAGAGGGGGCGGATACAGAGGGACAGAGCCGGGGGAAAATCTATTTAGTCTTGAGCTCATCCCCGTCACCTGTGATATGAATAACCGGATTGATGTGCGCGTGTGGGGGTCGCCCTATTGACCACCGTGGCTAAAAGGATGAGCGGAGCCAGGAGGAGGGGAGAGGAGGGGCTCAGAACACACAGGATTTAACACTGAGTCAGAGAGCAGTAAATAGACTGATAGTGTGACGTCAATTCACCCATTTAAGAATGTTTTCTGACTGTGGTATACTCAATCGCAGTGGTGGAACATAAAGTACAGGTAAAAAAGTACTGCGCTTAAAGGGATATGCCACCCCCAGGTCAAATTTGGGCATCTCCCCACAGTCCAGAGACTAAAACAAGTGATGAAAAGCGTTTTCCTGCTCACCCAGCCATTGTCCGAGTCTGTTAGCACTGACCGCCGCGCGCAGCTGCTGCTCCTCCGCGTTAGACTGGAGGCAACAGCGCCAGAGAAAGATTTCGGCCAAAAGGAATTAATTTGCTCGATGCTTTTCCCAATTACTTTCTGTGTAGTGCAAATAAATGTGCAAATCAACACGGAGAACTTGCCTTGGTCATTTTGGGTGGGAACTATTTTTCAGTGCGGAAAAAGAAAGCCGAAGCACACAGCACGCAGCGTAACGGGGGAACTCCCTTCCTGGTGCGTAAACAGGGATTCCCCTGTCCGCGTGGTGCGTGCTTCGTCTGTCTTTTTCCGCACTGAAAAATAGTTCCCACCCAAAATGACCAAGGCAAGTTCTCCGTGTTGATTTGCACATTTATTTGCACTCGATATGAATGCGCACTACACAGAAAGTAATTGGGAAACGCATCGAGCAAATTAATTCCTTTTGGCCGAAATCTTTCTCTGGCGCCGTTGCCTCCAGTCTAACGCGGAGGAGCAGCAGCTGCGCGCAGCGGTCAGTGCTAACAGACTCGGACAATGGCTGGGTGACCAGGAAAACGCTTTTCATCACTTGTTTTAGTCTCTGGACTGTGGGGAGATGCCCAAATTTGACCTGGGGGTGGCATATCCCTTTAACAATACTGGCTGGTTAGCTCAACTGGTAAGTCACTGACTTTCCCCCCGGGGGTTGTGGGTTCAAGTCCCCCTCAGCAATGAGCTAACCAGTGTGGGTCCTTGGGTAAGACCCTTCACGGTACTGCCCCCCGGGCGCTGAAAAAGATGGCTGCTCACTGCTCCTGAAAAGGATGGGTCAAATGCAGAAGTCAAATTTCTCCCGTGTGTCACTGTGTGTGAGACCAATAAAGGCTTAATCTTAATCTTAATACATTTTAGATTGCTGTATTTTAGTCAGTTTTTAAGTGGATATTGTTTACTTTTACTTCACTACATTTGAGAACATAGATATCTATATACTGTCAACTCCACTACATTTTTTAAATGGACTGAAAAGTAAAAGTATTTTTTGTTATTGTATGAAACCTGCTGAAAAGGCTGATGGATTAGTTTTAACTAGGGCTGTCAGTTTAACGCGTTAATTAGATTAATTAATTACACTGCTAATTAACGCGTTATAAAAATTAACGCAATTAATTATGAGCGGCAATTCAATGCGCGTGCATTTTAAATTTGGCGTGCGGGGCCTTTGAACGGCGAGTTTATTGATAAAAACGTGACGGAGCAGGTCCCTCTTGTCCCTGGACAGCGATGACGCGATGAGAAATGCCGTGCTACCATTGGTCGGCGTACAGAGACGAATGCACTTCTAATAGGGGAGAGCATGTGAAGACGCGCGAGCCCGTTTCTGTATCTGCTGCACTCCGCGCTGAACCATTTTCAATTCCCATAACCTCTCCAGCGTGTTCTGTCGCGACTAAGGGTGCACACTTAGAAGTTTTGACTAGTCAGTTTTGCCCATCACACTAAATCACGCTAAACCCGATCATTTACTCACCCCGCGCTGCTGCCTCCTCCCTCCTTCCGTGGTGTGATGGTCCGGACACATCCACACCGGGAGTTTAAATCCTCCTCACGGGTTCCGGGGGGTCATGTGAGCCATGAGTAATTTTCACGGGCAATTATTTGTATTCTCTGTATATTTGAAGCCTTGTATATTGTAATGACTCCAGGCTTCTCTTATTCTCCAATGAACTTTATTAAACAGAAGTTCGGACTCACTCAACATTAACACCCACACCTGTCCCACGCATGCGCCCAACAGCCAACCCCTTAAAGGCACAGACACCATTAACCCAGGTCATTACAATATTATTTATTGACATTGCATGAAAGCTGCTGTACGTGCTCACCTTTTGGCACCAGAAATATTCGCCATGTATTAGTGGAATGGTGTAAATGAGCTTTCCAATGAATGTTACATAATGTGGGAGGGGGAATGGGGGTGTACAGCAGTCTTGTCATGTTTACAGTGGAGACAAAGAGAGTGAGTGAAAAACTTAGACTTAAAGGGGAAGTCTGCAGTCTTTTCACTGTACCACTATAAATCACACATTTGACACCTTTTTTGCACTGTGGGAGAGCACAATAAACCACCTAAAAAAAATTATTTAAAAAATGCGATTAATTAGATAAATTAATTACAAATCCTGTAATTAATTAGATTATTTTTTTTAATCGCCTGACAGCACTAGTGTTAACACATTAATTAATTAATTAATTAATTTATTTATTTATGTATTTATTTATTTATTCATTATTTTTTTATTTGATTCAAACTATTGTTTTTTTATTTGTTTATTTTTATGCATCTCTACATTCTTATTCATTTTATGTGTGGAAAAAAAAACTGCATATATACTGTGACTTATGTGGAGGGAAAAAAAGCACTGAATAAAATGCAAGTTTAAAAAAAAGTAAATAATCTGTAAGTACTTTTTAAAACAGGTGCTTAAATACTTTTACTTGAATAGATGTTTTTATGTGATACTTTTACTTGAGTGTTTTTGTTGTTGTTGTTTGTTTGTTTTGTTTTTTCTGGTATCTGTGCTTTTATTAAAAAAAAAAAAAAAAAACAGAGTACTTCTTCCACCACTGATCATTTGGTGCATGCAGCTTTACAAATTAGCAATTGCCAGTTTGTCAGTTTGTTTTTGAAGATTTAACCTGAGCACATCTTGGTGTTATTACCCAAAAAGATCCTATTTAAAAGAGGATACATAGATAGTCTGCAACCAGCCATGCCACAAAACAAGCCAAATAAATAAAAAGGCAAAAATGATCGATATCTCTAAAATAATGCAAAAATAGACTAGGATAATGATGTCGAAAATAACCAGTGATGTGTGAGGAAAAACATGCAAAAAGTGTGTCAGCTCCAAACACTTTCAAGAATAAAAAAAATAATGTAGGCCACTGAATATTGCAGTAAAACAAATGTGGATGGCATCATACTCCAAATATCAAACCACTGTGGTGTAGTCCAGGAACCACTACACTTCAGTCTTACAATGATGCGGCCAAATGCTCACAAAGCTCACAAGAGTTCATTTTGCATAATATGGGATCTTTAACTAATTCATTCAGGCATCAGAAAGTCAGAAAGTAATTGAAAATGGTTCAAAAACACACTCATTGCACAAAATATGATAACAGTAGTCTGAAAACATATCAAGCACAAATCCACCTGCTCGCTCTTTCAGTCATGCTCAGTGTTCAGGGAGCAGTACCACGCCACAGAGCATATTAGTATTCTGTAGTATCTCAACTGCAAACAGCATTATCCACATCAGTACACACCAATAAGAAAAGCAAAGTGTTATTTTTGCCCTTAAAGTCTGGCTTAATTCAATCCTAAAACTTTTACTATTACCGAAACTACAACCACAAGGAAGAAGACAAATTATTGTTGTGTTTTGGGGAGTTTTAACAATTGTTCAAGACATCATCCAGACACAACATTTGCTTTTGCTACGTATAGCAGTTGTGCTTTTTGTGTGTGTGTGTGTGTGTATGTGTGTTAAAAAAAATACAAACTCATTATCGATACTAAGGAAGAGACTTGATGCTTAATACCAATTCCGATTCCACAGTGATAATAGTGGTGGTTTAATATAAGTTTTTCTTCTTCCCACTCCTTTTCGAGGAATGTGCTTTTCTATTGTTTACAGCGTATACTGTATATAATTTTAAAAAATCAAAATATCAATCAATAATGAAAAACACTCTTTATTTAGACAAAAGCATGTCCTTTTCACCATTAAATCATAGGACTTGCTTTTATATTGCCATGCTGTCTTATAATCCCTCGGTGGTCCAGGTATGTTCAATAGTGGTCTATGGGCATATACTAGCCTATGTGCTCTAATACTTCTGATCAGTTCAAGATCATTCTAAAGCTATTCGGGAAAGGTCTATTTCTGTCCTGTGTGCTCAAATCAGTATCTAGTTTCAATACTAGTTTCAGTATTGATAATTATAAGTAAAAATATCTGACCTGTTTGACATTTACTTTCGGGATGACCTTCATTCATTCTGCCTTAATAAACTCCCCATCTTTCATTCTTGTACCTGTCCACCATTTTCCTGGCTCATTATTTTAAGTGAGAGTTTTTCTTCTGTTTACTGATGTCTTTTTGAGTGACGTGTGCAGTGCGGGGAGTAAACTGTCCAGAGTGTGGGTGATCCGTCCGCTGGGGAAAGCTGTCAGTCAGGACTGCTCTGGATCCTACAGTCCTCTCCATCTGGCCCTCTCCCTCACAGTGTGGAAGTGCAGAATGGAGCAGAGCCGAGGGAGCAGAAAGCCAGTGGTCTGGAAGTGAAGGAGCGGTGGAGAACCCAAAAGCAGATGTTTAAATACAAATTGTAGCTTTGTTCACAGGTTAGAAGAAAAGTGCTCAGCTTTGCTGCACTCCAAAAATTTGCTTTGAAGTTGAACATGTATGTCTTTGTTATAAAATGTACATTAAAAGTATGACCAAATCCAGTGGTGGAACGTAACAAAGTAATAGAAGTAAAGTACTCTACTGAAGTACAAATTTTAGTAAGTAAGTATTTTCACAGACAAATGTCACAAAGATGCTTTATAGATCATTATTTATTCTTGGTGGAAGCGCAGCTGCCAATCAGCGCCATCACTCACACACACATCACTTTTATACTTGGCAATGTGGGTGAAGTGCCTTGCCTAAAGACACAATGACTGCAATGAAGACAAGCGACTGGTGCCCCCAGTGGCACCTGATTCAGTTACTAACCAGGCCTGGCCCTGCTGAGCTTCTGAGATCTGACAGGATCAGGCTTTGACAAGCTGGTATGGACATTTTAGGTATCTGTACTTTACTTAAAAGGTCCATTATGTAACTCTCTGGTTCGGGGTCTGTCACCTGTTTGTTTCTATGGATATGTCGTTGCTCTGCCTGGAATGTTCCACAGTATGACATTAAACAGTTCTACCTTACATTTATTCAATTACAGGTGGTTTTATAGCACAAAAAGCATTTGATGGACCAGAAAAGTACCTTAAGTCAATTTTAAGGTGGATACTTTTTCTTTTACTTCACTAAATTTTAGAGCAGGTATCTGTGTTTTCAACTCTACTTCAACTCTAAAACAAAATAAAAAAAAATACTAGAGAACCAGCTAGAAAAAAAACAAAACACTGTCAATTCAATGATTTATAAAATCAGCACAAATCTTTATCCAAATCAGTACATTTGAAGCTTTATTAGATCTCCAAATACATAAAAATTATTTTTCACTTTAAGTAAAATGTTCAAACAGGTACTTTACTACTTTTACTTAAGTTGATTATTTCATGTGACACTTTTATTTTTACTTGAGTTTTTTTTTTTTTTTTGCTCTAGCATCTATACTTTTACTTAAATAACAAAAATGAGTACTTCTTCCACCACTGTTAAAACCTGATCCATGAACAGAGCCACAGTTTAGGTCAGGCAACATTAAGCCAGTGTAATCATGGCCAAAACTCCTTATCAAAACCCAATTTCATCTGATCTTCAGGGGGGCAGTAGTGGCTCTAATTCAAACTGTCATTGTGCCCTTAGGCAAGACACTTACCCTGCCTTGCTTAGTTTGAATGTGGTGTATGGTGGTTGTAGTGTATTTATAGTGCCAATTCCCTTCTGGCAACCCTGACATGTTTAATAAGAAAATAACAAGATCCTAAGGTGTTTCTAAAGTGCCACAGAAAGGGCACCTAAAAATTGTGTGTTACATCAAATGATGAAACCAGTCTCCAGCAGAAATGTTCCTCTCCTCTTGCATGTAATATCTGCTCAGAGAAGAACTCCTTCAACTGCCAAAGCTCTACCGATTCTGAGACCAATCCTTCTCCAGCCACAGGTGTGTTCCTCAAACTTTGATATACAAGCGAAAAAATGCAATCTAAAAACTCATCTTGGAGGATAGAGACACTTTTTTCAGCACAGTCAGTCGAAACAAGAAAATGCGAGACAGATGCAAAAAAGAGAGATGGAGCTTACCCTGCAAACAGACGTCGTGAGCGGTTTTGGAAAATTCAGAGGGTGAAAATGAAGGAAGAAAACATGAGCGAGATGAAATGCATGTACCAAGTTAGTGAAAAGAGGGTCATTAAAGGGAACTTGTTGTGTAAAATCAACTTTTATAAACCTGGTGTTACTTCATCATTAGCGTAACCTTCAAGTTGTATTTCGATTTGATGGATCAGTGCATTTTTCAGCGATCCTACATTGTTCTGCATTCAACACTTGAGTGATTAAGAATTTCTGTTTTCACTTTAGCTGAACTCAAATACCTCTATGTTTTCTATATGTTAATTATCATAGTCAAAGGTAGCTGTTGAATATTCCATACATCCAGTGTCTGGGTTACAGCTGTTATCCACTTGTTCTTCGTCAATTCTGGTTCTAGTGCTGGTTCGAGACTGCTTATATCTAGCTGCAGGGAGGAGCTCACTACACTGAAATAGTTCTGAAACTATCTCAACTAATATGTTTCTTTTGTTTTTCGAATTTCTCTGGCGTCTAGTTTAGCATACCTATTCAGGGAGACAAGTTATGTCTAACTCCCCCATTTCTTAGTTAGACATGACTTGTCTCCCATTTATAATTCGATTGTCAAACCAAGTCAAAACAGACAAAAGAAACATTAGGGCAGACAAGTCAGGGCCAGAGGTGTGGAGACGGTCGTTAGGGTGAATAGGTATGCTAAACTAGACGTGTGGGATCTCATATTTAATTTACATGTGTACTTGCATATGAAAACTGTAATCTGCATACTTATCAATTGGCTGACTATTGGGAAAACTGGTCTTCTTAGCTAAAGCTGGGGAGTTCTTTACATGGTCTGCATAGCTAAACTATTCTCCTATAGGTTAGCTGTTGCTGACGTCATAAATATTCAACAGTCTGTACTGTATTTAAAGACAGCCCCTTGTGGTGTTTGTGTGTGTGGGGTGTGTGTGATCCGACCCCACTGGGGAGGTCCCTCTTCACGTCTCTCTGCTAAGCTTCAACATGGATGCTGAAGATGTCTGATGTCACCATTTTGTTTGTATTCTGCTATTTTTACATTAAAATGCTGAATAACCTCAATTTCGACTAATGCCTTCCTTCAGACCTTCTGACCCATTTTAAAGAAACTGACAGACGCCAGAGAAATTCGAAAAACAAAAGAAACAAATTAGTTGAGATAGTTTCAGAACTATTTCAGTGTAGTGAGCTCCTCCTAGGGCTGAATAGGTATGTTAAACTAGATGCCAGAGAAATTCGAAAAACAAAAGAAACAAATTAGTTGAGATAGTTTCAGAACTATTTCAGTGTAGTGAGCTCTTCCCTGCAGCTAGATATAAGCAGTCTCGAACCAGCAATAGAACCAGAACTAACGAAGCCTCTCGGATGAGTGGCGAAACGTTTTCGACCAAATAAACTTTGTCCAGTTGAAAAATTGAATTTCTCCTTTTATGATGGATTCTACCTGGACGACTGAGGGACTCTTCACGCATATTAATGGTGAATGTAATTTTCACACCTGTACAGTACTGTTTCATGTGCATGTACTGGTTGGATGTGATAGGCTTTGGTGAGCTCATAACAGCCAGCGTGAGAGCAGACATTGTGTTGATATGTTCATTTATTACTCTTGTGATGATCACTGGTGGATTGAATGTGAGTCATGGTCAGATATATTGCTCTGTGAATACCAGTTGTGTGGGAGCGGGAGGAGGTGTTAGTAATGTTGTTTGGTTTTTTAAATGGCAAAATCAGCACAGATTAAAATGCCTTTGACAGATCAGTATATATAGCTCTGGAAAAAATTAAGAGACCACTGCAAAATTATCAGTTTTTCTGATTTGACTACTTTTAGGTATGTGTTTGGGCAAAAGGAACATTTGTTTGAGTCTATAAACTACTGACATTTCTCCCATGTTCCAAATAAAAATATTATTGTTTAGAGCATTTATTTGCAGAAAATGACAAATGGTCAAAATAACAAAACAATGCAAAGAAACAAGATCAAATTCATTTTAAAAGCACATAATACTGATGTTTACACTTAAGAAGAGAAATCAGAAATCAATATTTGGTGCAGTAACCCTTGTTTTTAATCACAGCTTTCATGCGTCTTGGCATGTTCTCCACAAGTCTTTCACATTATTCTTGGGTGACTTTATTCCACTCCTGGTGCAAGAACTGAAGTAGCTCAGCTTTGTGTTTGTGTTGGAATTCAACAGACACTGGAATGGAATGGGTGTAATACATGTAGAGATGCTGATTTCAGAAAAAAATGCAGTGGTGTCTTTTTTTTTTTTTTTTTCCAGAGCTGTATTTCAGATGATTACCTGGTTTGGTGAGATAGTGAAATATATTAATTAAAGGGCCTATATTATGCAATCTTCTGATCCATGTTATAATGCAATCTTGATCAAAACAGCCTAATAATAACTGAGTAATAATAACTGAATTAATAGACCCCCACCTCTGTTTAATCATAGTTAGGAGCGTCAGGCTTTCACTTACATGTTTGTCTTTTTTGTTTTTGGTTTTGCCGTCGCCATAACACCATCATGGCAACGGCTAAACAAGTGCTCAACTGCTGTGAGTAGAATGTATAGTCCATTTATAGCCCTGAAATAATAATAATAATAATAATAATAATAATAATAATAATAATAATAATAATAATAATAATTATTATTATTATTATTATTATTATTATTATTATTATTATTATTATTATTATTATTACTTACACACAGTGAAGAGGCTTTTCACATTCACAGGTAAGACATTTGTAGCCATGGTAACAGGACATTAAACAACTTGGAGCCATGCATTCTGCTGTTTTAACACACTTCGCAAAGGAACATTAAAAAGCTGAGCGTTAATGCTTACTTGTACCTTGGCCAAGTAATTTGACTTGTTTGTCTCCATGGAAACATACATTTTAATGCCATACCATGAAACCTTTTCTAAGCAAACTAATTCCATCCCCATGCAGCATGAAGGTGTGCATTCAAGTCTCATGCATTTTATATGGCAGTTTCTTTCACCTTTTCCCTCCTTGTTTTGTTAGTTTTGGCTTAATCCATGGCTGAATAATTCTTAAAGGTCCCATGACATGGTACTTCTTGATGCTTTTATATGGCTCCTTAATGGTTCCCTAATACTGTAAATGAATCCTTCTTCAAAATCAACACTCAGTGCATGAGAAACAGAGATAAGATGATAAAGAGTCATAAATATCTCTCTCAAACTCTTTATTCTGGGCGTTGTTGCTTGAATGCAAATGAGGAGAAAAAAGCTGGCCAATAGTAGAGGGTGGGGGCGTGGCCAAACGCTCCGGTCTCCGCTGTCAGCCCACAACTGATCCATTTCCTTGTTTTTGCACGGGGGAGAGATTTGAAGCGTTCCATTGAAAAATAAACACATTTCCACAGAAAATAAAATCAAACCACTGCTGTTCAAAGGTTCAGAGGCTCAGATAAAGGACTTCCGAGCCTAGAAACACTCGGACGTGCCTCCAGGCAAATAAAAAAAACGCATTTCGCATTGCCTAGCGCATTCGCAAGTCCAAACTCTCTGGGCGTGATTTACAGAGACGCTGAGTTCAGACAGACGGGGGTGGAATTGCATTTGCATTTCTTTTTTCGATCTGACGTCAATAAGATGCCTTGTTCAAACTCGCCCGTTTGAGCTCCGATTTTTTGTAACGCAGAAAAGGATCGCAAATGCTCAGTTTAGACATTTCACAACTTTTAACCATGGGGGGGGGGCCCTAAACAGGGTAGGGGAGCTCACATTAACGTTCAAAAACCTCAGAAAGTGAAAATTTCATGCCATGGGACCTTTAACTGTTATATCGTGCTTTTTTGTCTCCATTGGCCACACAAGCCCCTTTACATCAAGCTGCCTCAAGGAACATACCTATTCATGCACAGATTCATACACCAATGTACACAGGTGGGTAAAGTGTCTTGTCTATTGGCTCAATAACAGTATGTAGCTGAGAGCTGGAGTCTAACCAGCAACCTCAGTGGATCTGAACACTACCACATGAGCTTCTGACTCCCTGCTGGTTTTGAGCGAGTTGTGTCATATTTGAATTGTCGGCTAAAAATAACAGAAGAAGAAATTGCATGGCAGAGTGATTGGCTGTACCTGCTGGTCGTCTCCTCAGTGGCCAATTATGTAGCTTGATTAAATCACTGCAGTAAATTAGGAATAAAAAAATAAAAAAATAAAAAAATGAAACTTTTAATAGTGTTATGAAGCACTGATTCTCAGATAGTGGGGGTAATCTAGAGGGGATCCACAATTAGAGTACAAGGAGGTTGATTACAGTATAAATATTCAGCTAATTTGAAGGCTCATTTTGTGTTGATTACATGAAAACAGCGCATGTTTATGTGTGCAGTTTATTCATTTAGAATTGTAGATATTATTGCAATTTAAACTTCTTCTTTCAAAGAGAAAACACTCTGTTCCACCTTGTGATGTGTAAGAATTGTATTCTTCTATAATTGAAATCATATTCTGTATGTGTGTGTTGATGTCATATTCTGTACGGGATAATGATTAAGTAGCCAACTCATATTCTATATGTCTGAAGAGAAGCAGAGTTAATGATTAAGAAGTCAGCTCAGGTTTGCACTTTAGTTATGATGATTATATAAGTGGTTAAACTCAGGCAAATACATGTACTTTGCTATTTTATAACTGCGATGTAATCAATTTATTCCTGACATAAGCACTATAGTTGTGTACTTTGATATTGTTTTTAAGGAGACCATTTTAAGATCTGTCCAGGAACAACAGATGAAAAATAGCCTTTTGGCTAATTCTGGTACATTTACAGATATGTTAATTAATGTACACTGTCCCTGTCAAATAAACCAATAAATAAGCCACATACCATTTATGAAAACATGTTATGTAATGTTATGTAAAGAGTTAAGTAATGAGCTAATAATTGTTAGAATGTCAAGAGTATATAAGCAACTCTCTTCTGCTGTGCAGGAGGAGATGGGGTAAGGATGAATCAACAAGAATCAATGACCTGTTGTTTGTTTGAGCCGAACCTTTTTGTGAATTTTCACCCAGTGTCCTAGACTCTTGTTCCAGGATGCCTTCTGAGAAAGCTGACAGATGTAATATGGTAATAAAGAAAGCGCTCCACTGCGTTTTTAGGGAGCGCTGCAATTTCAAATCCTGTGTGTGCATCCTGTACATATGTTTTTTGACAATAAAGCTGACTTTGAACTTTGAACTCTGAACTTTAAACTATACACAATTTCACTTGAATTATTCTATTGCCTCATAACATCACATTTTGCACTTTGGAGACTAATAATGAATGGTTTCTCAAACGTGTGAATGAAACAAAACACAACTCTGGGTATGTTCTTGAAGCAGTAACTCAATTTTGCATAATATAGGGCCTTATAATGATGAACATGTATGCTGTCTTATATAGCATTTATTTTTTGATTGTGATTTTGAAGCCACAGCTGCCCTTGGGTAGACAGAAGTGTGGCACCTGGTATTCTTGTTGTGATATGGCTGAGCATAGTTAGGCTTTAGCTCTCTCAGTACAGAATTAGATCTTATATGAACCTATCCACCAAAACACTGCTTCACCCGTCTAAGATTTGTGGTTAACAACAAGAGCAGACTCTACCCTGACATGCACGCATTCATTTCCTATGGGCCATTTAAAGTGACTGATTTACCTCACTAACTTTTCCCCTGTTCCCCTCAAACTGAGCTCTGTCCTTTGGCTGTGTGGAGCAGGTGATGCCTCTGCTGTTTAAAACCAGAGTGCACAGGATGGAGACTGATCGCATTTCAGACCCGCTGCGGCCATGAGTCCTGACCTGGGCCAAGTTCAGAGCGTGGAGACAGAGCGGCTGGGTTCACACAGCCCTTATGAGGTGAAGACTGAAACTTTGTACTGCTAAAGCACATGTTCACACCTGGTAGTATATAGTATAGTCTGGAAATGGAAGACAGTGTTACAGTTTTTAAGCATAATCTATAGACAATTACACATGATTTGAATAATATTTGAATCATTTATTTTGAAATATTATATAACATACAGTATATACAGCTATGGAAAAAATAAGAGACCACTGCAAAATGATCAGTTTTTCTGATTTTCTGATTTTATTATTTTATTATAGGTATGTGTTTGGGCAAAAGGAACATTTTTGTTTGAGTCTATAAACTACTGACAACATTTCCCTCAAATTCCAAATAAAAATCTTATCGTTTAGAGTATTTATTTGCAAAAAATGACAAACGGTCAAAATAACAAAAAAGATACATGAGTGAAAAGTCCCTCAGTCGTCCAGGTAGAATCCATGATACAAGGAGAAGTTCAATTTGTCAACTGGACAAAGTATGTTTGGTTGAAAACGTTTCGCCGCTCATCCGAGAGGCTTCGTCAGCTCTCAACGTTTTCAACCAAACATACTTTGTCCAGTTGACAAATTGAACTTCTTGTATCAAAAAAGATACATGTTTTCAGACCTCAAACAATGCAAAGAAACAAGATCAAATTCATTTTAAAACAACATAATACTAATGTTTACACTTAAGAAGAGTTCAGAAATCAATATTTGGTGCAATAAGCCTTATTTTTAATCACAGCTTTCATGCGTCTTGGCATGCTCTCCACAAGTCTTTCACATTGTTCTTGGGTGACTTTATTCCACTCCTGGTGCAAGAACTGAAGTAGCTCAGCTTTGTGTTTGTGTTGGAATTCAACAGACGCTGGAATGGAATGGCTGTAATACACGTAGAGATGCTGATTTCAGAAAAAAAAATGCAGTGGTCTCTTATTTTTTCCAGAGCTGTATATATAACTTATGTCAAAGGTGTATCTCCAGAATCTGCCTAAAAAATCAGCATTTGATAACACACAAAATATAATTTAGTCCACAGAATAAATAAAGTCAATTTAAATCTTGCATTTTTTTCAAAGCGCCTTTATTTCTTTCGCTTGTGAGTGGGCTTGTCTCAATACAGATCTGACTGGTAACTAGTTGGCCTGGGGGCGCCACATGCTTGTTTCTATGGAGATTAAATCAATATTCAATTCATGATGATTTTTTATTAAACGTTATATATTGCGCAATTGACTCGTGTGAGATTTGAGCCATTTAAAAACATCCTCCTCAAAAACATACCCTGAGTTGTGTTTTGTTTCATTCACATATTTGAATAATTCTTTATTTTTAGTCTGTCTACATACAAAGCTCAAAATGCTCTGTTCCACCATGTGATGTCGATGTTGAGGTAGTTTTCAAGTTAACAGCTCCCTTTTGCCTTTTTTTCAGTAGAGGTTGGCAATTCCAGGGCTCAAATTATCCAGGTGATTCTAGTGAAGGTGTATGGAGTTTAAAAACACAGTGGGGCACTTCCTGTATTACCACATGACATCACAGTGTGTAAGAACAGCCTAAATATGCCGGTGTGTTAAATGAGTGAATGTAACAAAAGACAACTCCAGGTATGTTTTTGATGAGGAAACAACATAGATCAGAAAATAATGTAATATGGGCCCTTTAAAATGAGGAAAAACACAATTACAATTGGATGCTGAAAACAAATGGAATAGTGGTGTGAATAAAGATGATACTTTTGATGTGTTTTGGTACATTGTTTTAACCAGTATGCTTCCGTTGTAAAAATAGAACTCAATCAATACAACCACTTGAAACGTAGCCTTTGGATTATAGATATGCTTTCTGTAAAGTATCTGGCATTAGCTTTTATACTGGACCCACAATAGCATCGTGAGTGTTTCCCATCACTTAAATTGGCTGAGACAGATTCAGCCGACATGCATCAAAATATTGAATCTCACCAGAAGCGTCCCTCTCTCTACCGCCCTCCTCCTCCTTCGCCGCTCGCCCTTACACTGTCAGTACACAAGCACAAACTCTATCTGCTCCTAATGATTGCTTTATTGACGAAGCGCGCCTCTATTCACTGCAACAACTACAGGCCAAATCTCTCAGCGAGGAGGGGAAAAGACAAGCCCATAGTGAGAGATGGAGAAGGCTGGTACCATCGTATATATATTTACTTCACTGCGATAAACAAAAAACAAAACAAAAAAACAGCCAGAGAAGAAGGGTGAACTTGGCTCGTTTTCCGGCACCTCTAACTGTCACTCGAAGGACTATTAAAGATGAGAATGCATATGTAATGATTTAAAGCGGATGTAATGAACAATGAGGAGTTGATGTGGAAGGACGTATCGGCAATTTATGTTTTTTGGTACTCATAAAAAGAAAGATGCTGAGTCACTCTCTGTCCATCCAAAAAGAGTAAAAGACGGGAAATATACGGCTTTTTATTGTCTCCTTTGGCCTGTGCATGATTTGTCAAACTCTGAATGTCACATAATGATACTGGCTAGGCTGAAAACTACCCAAGTCCCAGCAGAAAATGGAGAGGTTATAAGTAGGGCACCTGGTTTAAAGAACAGATTAACCACTGTGAAAGCCCCTTAGGGAGTAGCAACATTTTTAGACTCATTTACATAATTTGTGACAGTATTATTATGCTTATTATGCTATTATGCTTTGTTTCCAATTTGACTACTGTTTCTAACTTTAAAGGTGCACTGTGTAACTTCTGGTGGGAGGGTCTGCCACTTGCTTGTTGCCATGGAGATGTTTGCCTAGAACTTTATGCAGTATAGACTTAGACAAACTTTATTCATCCACCAGGGAAATTGTTTTGGGTACAGTAGCTCACTCATCAAATATAATATATAATATATCACAGAGGGTAAAAAGAAAGAAGAAGAAAGAAGAAAAAACAAAAGTACTATAATAAAATATAAAATACAATATCAAATAAGATGTACAATACCAGCTATATACAGTTGTAGGGAGTATTATTTAGGGAGTATTATATTATCTATTGCACAAGGGTGAGTTGTTGTACAGTTGTAGGGAGTATTTTCTGTTACATAAGGGTGAGTTGTTGTACAGTTGTAGGGAGTATTTTCTGTTACATAAGGGTGAGTTGTTGTACAGTTGTATGGAGTATGGTATGAATGTAGTCCTGTATCTCTCACTGTTTGAGCATAGCTGTAGGAGCCTGTTGGAGAATGAGTTCCTCTGTCCCTCTATGGTCTGGTGCAGTGAGTGAGCAGGAGTGTCCATAATGGAGAGCAGTTTGTCCAGTGTCCTCCTGTCCCTCACTGTGACAAATGTCTCCAGCTCACAGTTGATTACGTGACCAGCTTTACGGCTCAGTTTGTCAATCCACCCAATGTCCCTTTACTGGTGCTGCTCCCCCAACAGACCACAGCGAAGTACAGGGCACTGGCCACCACAGACTGGTAGAAGACCTCCAGTAATTTGCTGTACACATTGAAAGACCTGGCCTTCCTCAGGAAGTAGAATCTGCTCATGCTTTTCTTGTACACAGCATTACAGTTGTCCCTCCAGTTCAGCCTGTTGTTCACATGAACGCCGAGGTACTTGTAGCAGTCCACAATCTCCACCTCATGACCCTGGATGGTAATGGGCTCCACTGGTGACCTCATCCTCCTGAAGTCAATCACCAGTTCCTTGGTCTTGTCCACGTTCAGGAGCAGATGGTTTGCCTGGGACCACTCCACAAAATTTGCAATCAGCGTCCTGTACTCCAGCTCCTGTCCATCCCTGATACACCCGACCACTGCAGAGTCATCAGCGAACTTCTGCAAATGGCAGGACCTGGAGCTGTACTGGAAATCAGAGGTGTACAGAGTGAACAGGAATGGAGACAGGACTGTGCCCTGAGGGGCCCCTACATTACTGACCACAGTGTCAGACAGGGTGGTTCCAGTCACACGTATTGAGGCCTGCTTGACATGTTGTCCGTAATCCAGGAGACAATGGAGGAGCTGACACCCATCCTGAGCAGTTTCTTACTCATCAGAGAGGGCTGGATTGTGTTAAAGGTGCTGGAGAAATCAAAGAACAATATCCTCACAGAGCCCTTAAAGTGATACTCCGGGATTTTTGACATAGGGTCCAATTTTCTAGTTAGCCAGCGTGTAGGATATGTGTAGAGAAAGTTATTTTGCGATTTCATGCAGTCTTTGTAAAATCTGAGTTGGCTGTTGCTAAGCTAGCGAAAGTGAACGTCCTGCAGCTAGCCAGCCACTAAAATAGACATACCCAGTACAAAACAAACACCCAAACAAATCAGTTATTATGCCAGGGTATCGATTTAAATATCTGTGTTGATATAATAAGATTTTGAACGAAACGGACCTTGCTTCAAACGACTTAATTGACGCATATTGGGGGACTAGTTTCTAAGCAGCGGCGGAATTTTACTTCTCCCTCGTCAATTCATCAGCAGCAGTTGTCATTATTACAAAGAGTAGAGACTGGAGGCATGCATTACACACGTTGGTGAGTAACAGAAACAGGAGGCCTAACTTAGAAGATGTGAGTATAATCATCTCACTGATTTTGCAACTGGCCAAACGCTCCTACATTCAACATTTTTTTCTGGCACACCACTTACCGCATTGATAACTGGCCATTAGGTCCAGCAGGTCTAGGTCGTTTCTTCCAATTTATCTTTTCGACGCAGAAGAATGTCTCCAGTACGCCACGATTGAGATGGGGCAAGAAGTCCTGGTGCTCTGTTATGCAGACATCATTGGAAGTGCTATGGCCACCAGACACATCTAGACTTCGAAACGAAGTATCTAGCTCCAGCTCTTGCATTTGTGGGATAACTAAGTCCCACTCCCTGCAGCAAAAACATTCATCCTCGTTCTCCATAACTTCGCAATTTCGGCACTGACACCACCAATCCCCGGTTCTTCTGTCCCGGCTTTCTGCTGCAGCTTCGGCGGCGGCTGCATTTGCAGACGCGCTCTCTTGTTCTCTTGCTCTTTGTAAATCCATCTCTTTCAATTCTTCGTCCGTATACTCCGGCTCATACAAGTATGGTTCACTGGAAAAATGCAACTGCTCTTCCTCCTCATCAAAATAATCGGGCTCGCCAAACATTGCCATACTTTGAACAGGCTCCGTGTGCTCACTTTTACAGTTGCGAGGTTGCTAGTAAACAAACTATTAGAGCCGGTCGGATTGGGACATGCGGGTGATATCAATCCGCGGCTGTCAAGCTTTCAATGAGGAAGTACGAATTGCTGATGATGATCAAAGGAATACATGCTTGGTTTACTTCCTTAATCATTCTATCAACACAGATATGTACATCGATACCCTGGCATAATAACTGATTTGTTTGGGTGTTTGTTTTGTACTGGGTATGTCTATTTTAGTGGCTGGCTAGCTGCAGGACGTTCACTTTCGCTAGCTTAGCAACAGCCAACTCAGATTTTACAAAGACTGCATGAAATCGCAAAATAACTTTCTCTACACATATCCTACACGCTGGCTAACTAGAAAATTGGACCCTATGTCAAAAATCCCGGAGTATCACTTTAACACTATCCAGGTGTGAGTGAGCCCGCTGCAGAAGACAGATTACAGCATCCTCCACAGTAATGTGGGCCTGATAGACAAATTGTAGAGAGTCCACCAGGGGCCACCAGGGGTAGGTATGCATATTAAACTTACGTATCTTGCATGAATTAAATTACAGCTCTACATTAGTAAAAAACCTTGAAAACATGCATTTTTTATTGTCAGCAGTGTTGCTTCTACATAGATCTAAGCTGTAACTTGGCTTGGTATCTCCCTGGGGCAAATAGATATCTTGCCATCTAATGCCATATTGCAGAACATTTCAGGCAAAGTAATAAAATCTCCATGAAGACAAGAAGGTGGCCAACCCTATTCCAAAAAAGTTACACAATGTACCTTCAGGTCCCCAAATTTTACTGTATTATAAGCTATTGTTACTAACACAGTAGGGTCGCCTCTCCACAGATCTGACTTGTAACTTGGTCAGGTGTGCAATCCTGCTTGTTTTTAAAGCTGTCTTATCTCCATGGAGACTAACACCAACAATGCACATATTTTACAGATGGCATAAGCTATTGCAACTCAAATATTCTATAGGCTAACCACTCTGCCTTCTCATACTATCTTTGCTGGTAGAAAACACAATACTGAATATTTATTTTCACTGAGACAGATTTCAGATGCAAAACTTCAGTGCATATATTGGTGTCTGCATGTGTATTTGATTAATATGAAAGCCCCGCAGTATGGCTTTTCTCAGAGGAGCAGACAGTAAACAGACTTTGACAGGAGCCCTACTGGGACAAAGTTAGTCTGGAGAGAATCAAGCTGAGAGAAAGAGGAAGGATTTGGATGTTAGACATTTTAAAAAGAGCAAAAACATTTCATATGCTGAGTGTGAGTCAGCACCAGCCCCGTGTGAATAAAACAGGAAACCCAATGTTGATCATCTGCTAAGCTCTTATCATCTCATTTTGATGTTGAAAATTACATTTCAAATTTGTGTGCATCTCTGGAATCTCATATTCAGTTTCTGGTGATGCCATGGTCTTTACATCACGGAACCATTCACCCACACATTCATACACCATTATACAGCTCTGGAAAAAAATAAGAGACCACTGCAAAATGATCAGTTTTTCTGATTTTACTACTTATAGGTATGTGTTTGGGCAAAAGGAACATTTTTGTTTGAGTCTATAAACTACTGACAACATTTCCCCCAAATTTCAAATAAAAATGTTATTGTTTAGAGCATTTATTTGAAGAAAATGACAAATGGTCAAAATAAACAAGATACATGTTTTCAGAGCTCAAACAATGCAAAGAAACAAGATCAATTTCATTTTAAAAAAAAGCATAATACTAATGTTTACACTTAAGAAGAGTTCAGAAATCTTTGGTGCAATAACCCTTATTTTTAATCACAACTTTTATGCGTTTTGGCATGCTCTCCACAATGCTCTTTCACATTGTTCTTGGGTGACTTTATTCCACTCCTGGTGCAAGAACTGAAGTAGCTCAGCTTTGTGTTTGTGTTGGAATTCAACAGATGCTGGAATGGAATGGCTGTAATACATGTAGAGATGCTGATTTCAGAAAAAAATGCAGTGATCTCTTATTTTTTTCCAGAGCTGTATGCAGATGGGTGCCTTGCCCAAAGACACAATGATAGCATTCATCTGTGGGAGCTGGAATCGCACTGCAAACCAGTGGGTCATCTAACTGCTTTACCGATATTGTGTTTACGTCAAGATTCAAACCACCAATCTTCGGATCAGTGGACAAACACTCCAATGTGTGTTGCCCCAGTTATAGTGTGTAGGTCTGTCCCTGCCCCCTTCAGAGCACTATCACAACACAACTGGTGTGTATTTCACTAATGAAACTGCTGCACATTGCATTAGGTTTCTTAAGTTTTGTATATTTATGGAAATGGCTGTGCGAGAGCATGGACAATGTAGGCTCGTGGGCTGAGCATTGGACAGAATCTTACTACTAACAGTAAGGAGGGTTCAAATAGGTCCCAGGAGAGATCACTATAATACTCAAACATCCACAAATGAGGATTACATCTAAAACCTCTTTAGGTATGTTTAATTTGAGGGAACATTACAACTTGGCCCCTCCTTGAGCCGCCACCTTAACGTGGTGGAGGGGTTTGAGTGCCCGAATGATCCCGGGAGCTATGTTGTCGGGGGCTTTATGCCCCTGGTAGGGTCACCCAAGGCAAACAGGTCCTGGGGAACGGGTCAGACTAAGAGCGGTTCAGAAGCCCATTATGATGAGTAATAGATCGAGGCCAGTTACATCGCCCGGATTGGCGTCACCGGGGCCCCACCCTGGAGCCAGACCTGGGGTGGGAGCTCGCCAACGAGCGCCTGGTGGCTGGGCCTTTCCCCATGGGGCCCGGCCGGGCTCAGCCCGAAAGAGCGACGTGGGGGCGTCCTCCCGTGGACTCACCACCCGCAGGAGGATCCATAAGGGGCCAGTGCAGAGAGATCTGGGCGGCAGCCGAAAGCGGGGGCCTTGGCGACCAGATCTCCCGACATGGAGACTAGCTCTGGGGACATGGAATGTCACCTCGCTGGGGGGGAAGGAGCCTGAGCTTGTGCGGGAGGTTGAGCGCTATCGACTAGATATAGTCAGCCTGACCTCCACGCACAGCTTGGGCTCTGGAACCCAACTCCTTGAAGGGGGCTGGACTCTCCATTTCTCTGGCGTTGCCCGCATGGAACGGCAGCGGGCTGGTGTGGGCCTGCTCATTGCCCCACAGCTTAGCCGCCGAGTGTTGGAGTTCACCCCGGTGAACGAGAGGGTCGCGTCCCTGCGCCTTCGGGTCGGGGACAGGTCTCTCACTGTTGTGTCGGCCTACCGGCTGAACAGCGGTGCAGAGTACGCGGCCTTCTTGGAGTGCCTGGGAGGGGTACTGGACAGTGCACCGCCCGGGGACTCCGTTGTTCTCCTGGGGGACTTCAACGCCCACGTGGGCAACGACAGTGACACCTGGAGAGGGGTGATTGGGAGGAACGGCCTCCCTGATCTGAACCCGAGCGGTGTTCTCTTATTGGACTTCTGTGCTATGTGCAGTTTGTCCATAACGAACACCATGTTCGAGCACAAGGGTGTCCACCAGTGCACGTGGCACCAGGACACCCTAGGACGGAGGTCGATGATTGACTTTGTTGTCATGTCATCTGACTTCCGGCCGCGTGTCTTGGACACTCGGGTGAAGAGAGGGGCAGAGCTGTCAACTGATCACCACCTGGTTGTGAGTTGGGTCTGCTGGCGGGGGAGGAACCCAGAAAGACCTGGCAGGCCCAAGCGCGTAGTGAAGGTCTGTTGGGAACGTCTGGCAGATCCCTCGGTCAGGGAATGGACTCTGTTCTCGGCCTCTATTGTCGATGCGGCCGCCCGTAGCTGTGGTCGTAAGGTCTGTGGTGCCTGTCGCGGCGGCAATCCCCAAACCCGGTGGTGGACACCGGAAGTAAGGGATGCTGTCATGCTGAAGAGGAGTCTTATCGGGCCTTATTGGCTCGTGGGACTCCTGAGGCAGCCGATGGGTACCGGCGGGCCAAGCGTGCTGCAGCCCGGGTGGTCGCAGAGGCAAAAACTCGGGTTTAGGAGGAGTTCGGAGAGGCCATGGAGGAGGACTATCGGACGGCCTCAAAGAAATTCTGGCAAACCGTCTGGCGCCTCAGGAGGGGGAAGCAGTGCTTCACCAACACTGTTTACAGTGCGGGTGGGGAGCTGTTGACCTCAACTGGGGATGTTATCGGATGGTGGAAGAAATACTTTGAGGATCTCCTCAATCCCGCTGTCACGTCTTCTGAGGAGGAAGCAGAGGCTGGAGACTCGGAGGCGGACTCACTCATCACCCTGGCTGAAGTCACTGAGGTGGTTGGAAAGCTCCTCGGCGGCAAGGCCCCGGGGGTGGATGAGATCCGTCCTGAGTATCTCAGGTCTCTGGATGTTGTAGGGCTGTCTTGGCTGACACGTCTCTGCAACATCGCGTGGCGATCGGGGACAGTACCTCTGGACTGACAGACCGGGGTGGTGGTCCCTCTGTTTAAGAAGGGGGACCGGAGGGTGTGTTCCAACTATCAGGGAATCACACTCCTCAGCCTTCCCGGTAAGGTCTATTCCAGGGTGCTGGAGAGGAGAATTCGACCGATAGTCGAACCTCGGATTCAGGAGGAGCAGTGTGGTTTTCGTCCCGGCCGGGGAACACTGGACCAGCTCTAAACTCTCCATCGGGTGCTCGAGGGTGCATGGGAGTTTGCCCAACCAGTCCATATGTGCTTTGTGGATCTGGAGAAGGCATTCGACTGTGTCCCTCGTGGGGTCCTGTGGAGAGTGCTCTGGGAGTACGGGGTTCGGGGCCCTTTGCTAAGGGCTGTTCGGTCCCTGTATGAACGGAGCAGGAGCTGTGTTCGCATTGCCGGTAGTAAGTCGGACCTGTTCCCGGTGCATATTGGACTGCACCAGGGCTGCCCTTTGTCACCGGTTCTGTTCATTATATTTATGGACAGAATTTCTAGGCGCAGTCAGGGGCCGGAGGGGATCCGGTTTGGGAACCACAGGATCTCATCTCTGCTGTTTGCAGATGATGTTGTCCTGATGGCTTCATCGAACCGGGACCGCCAGTGTGCACTGGGGCGGTTTGCAGCCGAGTGTGAAGCGGCTGGGATGAGGATCAGCTCTTCCAAATCCGAGGCCATGGTTCTTGACCGGAAAAAGGTGGCTTGCCCTCTCCGGGTGGGTGGGGAGTCCTTGCCTCAAGTGGAGTAGTTCAAGTATCTCGGGGTCTTGTTCACAGGCGGATCGGTGCAGCGTCGACAGTGATGCGGTCGTTGTACCGGACCGTTGTGGTGAAGAGGGAGCTGAGCCAAAAGGCGAAGCTCTCAATTTACCAGTCAATCTACGTTCCTACTCTCACCTATGGTCATGAGCTTTGGGTAATGACCGAGGACCAGATTGCGGATACAAGCGGCCGAAATGAGTTTCCTCCGTAGAGTGGCTGGGCGCACCCTTAGAGATAGGGTGAGGAGCTCAGTCACACAGGAGGGGCTCGGAGTAGAGCCGCTGCTTCTCCACGTGGAGAGGAGCCAGCTGAGGTGGCTCGGGCATCTGTTCCGGATGCCTCCTGGTCGCCTCCCTCAGGAGGTGTTCCGGGCATGTCCCATCGGGAGGAGGCCCCGGGGAAGACCCAGGACACGCTGGAGGCACTATGTGTCCCGGCTGGCCTGGGAACGCCTTGGGCTCCCCCCGGAGGAGCTGGAGGAAGTGTCCGGGGTGAAGGAAGTCTGGGAGTCCCTGCTGTTGCCCCCGCGACCCGGCCCCGGATAAGCAGAAGAAAATGGATGGATGGATGGATTACAACTTGGTTCTTCAGTTCTGGTCAGATGCTGGTAGACACTGCTTTATATCTGTCTGCAGGGAGGAGCTAATGGCAATGAAATTACTTTTAAACTACTACACCTACTTGTTTTTCAGTTTCTGTTAGTTAGGTAAGCCTATTAAATATGCAGTGGGGGTGGAGTGGGGGGGTCTTTTTAGCATAGCCATTCAGGGCCATAATGAGTGTTTTCACACCTCTGGACCTGACGTGGCTGCGCTATTGTTTTCATTGTTTGTTTTGATTTAGGTTTGAGGATAGAGTTATAGATGGGAGACAAATGATGTCTGAGACCTTCATTTTTGTTCAAGGAAGGATTCTCTTTCTTGACAAAAATAGCCTCTTTAACTCCCCTCTCAAATCAGTTCTTTTCTCTGGCTAAGATCTGAACCTCACTGTCCTCAAAGGAGTGGCCCGTGGCTTCTAGGTGGAGATGTACGGCTGATGAAGGTCCACTCTGGCACGCCCGTCTGTGTTCGTACATCCTCTTGTGAAGTGGCTGTTTTGTTTCTCCAATGTAGCGCTGAATGGAGTAGACCACATTGCTTTGTTTGTGGCTCTGTGTTTTGTCTTTTGGGTGGACCAGTTTCTGTCTCAAATTGTTTGTGGGTTTGAAATAACCCACAAATTGAATTTCTCCTTTTGCCATGGATTCTACCTGGATGACTGAGAGATTCTACACACATTACAACTTGGTAGAAAAAAGCCAATTTTGCATAATACCATCTTTAAATTGTTCTGAACTATGAAACTCAGAAAAATAAGTAAAACTTTTGGTCTAATTTAGACACACACACGCACACACACACGGGGGCGGCAGTAGCTCAGTTGGTAGAGCATATGTCTCGTGATCCGGGGGTTGGCGGTTCCAATCCCGCTCTTGATGGGTTGACCGCATATGGTCCCAGCTCCCATAGATGAGCGCTGCTGTTGTGTCCTTGGGCAAGACAACGTAACCCCACATCAATGGCAGAAGATGACGTGAGCCGTCCTCCTGTGGACCCACCACCTGCGGGAGGATTCATGGGGGCTGGTGCATTGTGTTCTGGGCAGCAGAACACTGCTTGGACTGCTGCCCCCGTGACCCAGAAAATGGAAAAAGCTGAAGAAAATGAATGAATGATGAATGAATCACACACACACACACTCACATTTATAGATCTATTGTTAAACTCCACAGTAAACAAGTATATCCCTTTAAAGTATTTCCTATAACTGCATCTAACATCAAAGCGCATTCTTGTCTCCCATAAGATATGCATTGGCCAATCCGCCGTGTACTGTCTCTATATGTCGCCTTTGTTTTTATGATGGCGTCCCTCTGAGCTCATGTCCGTACTTGGTCTATTCCTCCAGAGAATTAAATCCCTTTTTTCATACACTACATCTCCAGTACGAGACAACACTGATTATCATATCTAAGAATAATTCCTGACAGCGGGCCCCCTCTCCCATAACGAGATTAGCTCTTCACATGTGAGGTAAATTGAGCTGTACGCAAAATAAAGCTGCTATGGACACCCACTTTAAGCCTCTTGCCTCCTGTCTCTCATATGGTTATCTCTCCTCTGCACTGGAAACAACACTGTATAGAAACATGCAGGCGGGGCCACAGACGCAGGGCTAGATTTTTTGCATGTTATTAAATCTTCAGTAGTTCAGTAAAATAATAAAGTATAAATTCAGTCATTTTATTTGCAATAGTTTAAAGAATGCGCTGCGTAAAATTTCTAGTGAATGGTCCACAGTTTCTGGAGTATTTCACAGTATAGATTAAACCTACTGTATCTATACCAAGGGAGACAACCAGGTTACAGCACTATGCTACATTACAATTCAGATCTATGGACAGTCGTCCCTATTCACAAAAGGAATTGCTGTATTTTTGAGCAATAGTAACACCCATAATGAATAAATGCCAGATGTATATGTTTACCTGGAATACCTGGTATACCTGGAATGTTCCATGGTATGACATTATAAAGCAATAACATCTCCATGGAGAAAAGTAGATAGCGGACCATCCACCAGAAAAGCTGCACAGTGCATCTTTAATTTCAGTGTGCTGATTGAGTTGTTAGATTTTGCAGCAAAGTGGAGATTATTCAAAGCAAGTTATATTTACATCTGTTCATTTCACTGTGAGGACAATTGTAGTACAGTTTTTGTTTTGTCTTTTAGATTGATGGTGGAAAGGTCACTGTGCTCACAAAGACAACAGAATAGTTTGTACGGATCAGCAGATGTAATTATTTGGGTGAGTGCACACTGAATTTGATTAGAACCAACAAAAGAAGATCAATATATTAATATAATAAAATACCTAATGTTATTTTCATGTATTCATTTACTTGTTGTTTACAGTGATGTTGTTTAAATGATGGTGATTAAAGGTGCACTATGCTTCTTTTCTAATGGATCTGTTACTTGTCTCCATGGAAACAAACATACAGCTCTGAAAAAAATAAGAGACCACTGCAAAATGATCAATTTTTTTCTGATTTTACTATTTATAGGTATGTGTTTGGGCAAAAAGGACATTTTTGTCTGAGTCTATAAACTACTGACAACATTTCCCCCAAATTCCAAATAAAAATATTGTTTAGAGCATTTATTTGCAGAAAATGACCAATGGTCAAAATAACAAAAAAGATACATGTTTTCAGACCTCAAACAATGCAAAGAAACAAGATCAAATTCATTTTGTTTTTTGAACAAACAGATGCTAATGTTTACACTTAAGAAGAGTTCAGAAATCAATATTTGGTGCAATAACCCTTACTTTTAATCACAGCTTTCATGCGTCTTGGCATGCTCTCCACAAGTCTTTCACATTTTTCTTGGGTGACTTTATTCCACTCCTGGTGCAAAAACTGAAGTAGCTCAGCTTTGTGTTTGTGTTGGAATTCAACAGGCACTGGAATGGAATGGCTGTAATACATGTAGAGATGCTGATTTCAGAAAAAAATGCAGTGGTCTATTATTTTTTTCCAGAGCTGTATGACATGTATGAATTAATTTATTTAATTCTGGGCTCAAAATCTTAAACAACATGCATTCTTACAGTGAGTGGGCTCAACTCTCCACAGATCTCATCAGTAGCTTGGCCAGAGAGCTTAATACTGAGTAAATGATGCAAATAAATAATAAAAAGTTAATGGTGACATCTCCATTTGAACAAACAGATGGCAAACCCTCACCAAAAAAAAGGTTAATAATGTAGCTTTAAAGTTATAGTAAGTAAACAATTTGTTTTGAGTCTGGCAAAATATCTCACCTACAGTCATGGTGTGTGTCTTGGATTAGCGATTTTCTTTTAACAAACCAACATCCTGCTTAAGATCTATTTGGGAATGTCAGGTGGTCGGTTGGTATGTAAGGAGAGGGCACAGTCAGCACAATGGGCCTATTGAACTTTAAGTGCATCTTATTGACCATTGTTCAGAACAGAAACAGTGTATTCACAATATACTGTGGGTCCCCAGTCATACAGTCTGTCCCTTAAAGCAATGCCCAGGGGCCTGAACACTTACCACAGCATGTCCACTGACTGACGGCACAGTGAAGTGGAGATGACACACACATATGGGGCTGCAGACTCAGAGCTGAACTGGGGAATCTCTATGTAAAGCAAGAGGAGAAAGAGAACTCAGAACCTGTCCATCACGCATATGTTGCTTCACATAATACATAATTCCATATATCTTGCTTTATATATTTGATGTTTTCCATATGTATCTAAAACACAGAAAGTACTATATGAAGAAAAACAACATAGAATGAGCGTGTGTGTCCAAACTTTTGACTGGTAGTGTATTTTCTGCATTGTTTTTAGTTGAAGATATGCTCAAGCTAAATTGAGCTTAGTAATTGTTTTTCTTCCTCCATGTTTTTCCATTTACTCTACTTGTTAACTACAAGAGCCAACCAGCTAACTTCTGCTTATCTGCATGTTCTTCACAACATGTAATCTGTTTTCCACCAGAGCTTTGCAGTTGTCACATTGTTGTCTATTTATGTGGGTTTTGTTCTAGCAGAAGGATCACAACTTTGTTGCTTAAGCTTTGCTCTTTTTTGATGCTAAGTGCCAGCGCTGCCAGCCGAGGCTCTTTGTACTGTTCATCTTTGGAGAAACCCACACCAGCTATTTGTCCATTATACGCAGCTGCTAAAATGCACAAAAGCTTCAAACGCACTCATCCAAATCCGGCAAGTGAGTTTTGCTTAACTACCCTTCTTTTCACACAGGAATAAGCTCCAACAAGAAGATGTTTACCCCAAAATGTGAAGAACTTAATATTGGGGTAAAACGGTGCAGGACTGATAAGAGGAGGAGCTCTTTTTAAGTTGATCTGGAAATCTATACATATAATCTATATCTTCCTAATGCGGAAGTCAGCAGACTTGTTTTTTTACTAAGTCATTTTAGATGAATATTGCTATTTAAAATGTGCAAAAAACATCATGATCTACAGGTGTTATAGACTATAGCTATATAGGATACACAAACACAATAGTTCTTTTTTAAATGAATTCAGCAACAGACTTTTGCATTCACAAAGTCACTTATATTAATGTTTTGTTTTTTGACAGCAGTCCTATACATGCCTCATAGTGCATAGAAATATAGATATTTCACTGTATCACAAGCATGACATGCAAAGCCCACCTACAAATCACACCCACAACCTCTTGGACTACTCTTGCAGTGCGGGCATGACCTTTAGCTCACCTTTTGGCTTTCCTCCCCATAATGCACCACTCGTCATGTATCTCACAGTATACAGAATTGCACAGTGTTGCACTAAACCTGCTTATTACAATAGTTTCCACTGGAGTCAGGAGGTCAGGGCTAATTTAATGTTCGCAAGTTGCTGGGTCACTGCTACCATGTTGTGGTATACAGTATCTACCCAGTATCGTGAGGTTTTTTTTACATACTTTGACTAATTTGATCTGAACAAACATTTGGTAGGTTGAAAATCTCTTTCAAATGTGTTCCTGTTGGCAAAATTGTTGAATGATTTGTTAAGCTTGTCTATTAACCTGACTATGACCTTCATATCTGTCAATAGAAGCAAAGTGGTATCTCTCATTTGATCTTTGGAGATTTGTGTCGTTGCTATCAAGAGGACACTCCAAATGTTCTACTACTGCCTACAGACACAAAAACAGTAATAACCTGAGGGGGTGGGATTCAAACTGCCAACCTTTGGATCAGAGGACAAACGCTCAACTAACAGAACTCCTGACGCCCCAAAGCACCAAGCTGTAGATTATGTCAACCAAATTTAATACAGTTCAGAAGTGATGCTAGATGAAGTTTGCAGTACCACGGATGACTCAGTGGGTTTATGGTAATTCAGTTTTGATTTCTAAGCAGAATGCAAATCAATATTTTAGTTTAAAAATGTTTTTATTGGAATTGCTGAAGAACTCCAAAAATGAATGTCAACAAAATCTTGCTATAGGGTCCTATAGCAGCCCTCTATATGTAGGTCAAATACAGCACGAGTTAGAAGTCCCAGTCAGATCTGTGTCTACTTGCCTTAGTTGATGCTCAATATTAAATAACAGATAATAAAGTGAGGGTAACTTTTTTTTCTAATTTTTATATTGTTTGCTTTAATTGTTTTCAAAATGCTTTGTGTTTGCCTTCCGAAAATACACTATTTGATCAGGAGTGAGGAGCATGTTTAGTGACAAAGTGTGGACTAATGAGGTGTCAGGGGTTTAGCACTGGGTTGTAGTCTGTGTTGAGCTGAGGATTCACAGAGGGAGCAGAGATACTGTTCTATTGTCTAAAGTGGATAAAAATGTGATCACAGTCGCGTGTCTCTGCATTCCTGTGCCGTACAGTGTATAGGTATTAGGTACACCGTAACCAATCCCATTATGTCCCATTTGTTTGATGTAGCTTATCGGATGGGCCCTGCTGCTGCTCTGTGCAGAGGCTGACTGTGTTCACAGGTGATGACAGCATGCATTTATCACCAGTCCTGCTAAATTAGCATGCTAGCGTGAGGTGAGCTTCGAGGCGAGCTGTGGCTCTGGCGTTCCTGGGGCACCTAGGTTGTTATTGTGCATTGAGTGAACGTATTATCACTGGCCTGGCTCGGTGCTCTGACACGAGTAAGGGCTAATCATCCCCTGCGGGAGAATCAATAGTGGTGCAATTCACAGAGAGTGGGCATTTGGACGGAGGAGAGCTGTGGAGAATGGGAATAAAGAAGATGTAGCAACCAAGGTGTTAGTAACAGGTCTCACATTAAAAGTTAGTTATTATATAACCAGACTTTGGCATACCTATGCAAAGTTAAATTAATCCTCACAATATTTGTTTGCTTGAACCTCCCTGCTGTGATGGGCTGGTGGATGACATGTTCAATCAGAGGACATGGTGGTTTGGGTGGGAGCCAAAGTACAGTCAAAGTACAGATTATTTTGTTTTTGCAAAGCATTCCGAGGGAAGCGATTGCGCATTTGCAGATGAGAAAGATGACTGTGCCTTTCTCTAACTAGTTTCAGTTTGATTTCTCCGCTATTGAGTTATCCTAAAGTTAACACCAGCAAATTAAGATGGCATCACCTTTTACTTCTAATCTTAATAATAATACATAGTACTTGTATAGCGCTTTTCATGACACTCAAAGACGCTTCACATAGATCCAAACACAAACAAACACAAATGAAATAAATAAATAAACAGGAGATGCAGTTATTTAAAGGCAGTTTTGAACAGGTGAGTTTTTAGGGCTTTTTTGAAGATGGGAAGTGTAGAGGAGTCTCTGATGTGTTTGGGCAGGGAGTTCCAGAGGGTGGGGGCAGCAGTGGAGAAGGCCCTGTCACCCCAGGTCTTGTGTTTAGTCCTGGTGGGGGGAGACAGGAGGTTGGCGTCAGCTGATCGGACGGTACGGGCAGGGGTGTGGCGGTGGAGGAGCTCAGAGAGGTAGGTGGGGGCCAGGTTATGGAGGGACTTATACACAATGGTGAGGAGTTTGAATTGGATGCACTGAGGGATGGGGAGCCAGTGGAGGTCTTTGAGGACAGAGGTGATGTGTTCACGGGAGGAGGTGTGAGTGAGGAGGCGGGCAGCAGAGTTCTGGATGTACTGGAGTCTATTGAGGAGTTTGGAGGGTGAACCGTAGAGCAGGCTTCTTGGCCCTAACACTTGGGTTTTGACAAAAGCTGATGGAACTATTATTGCAAACTCAATGTAACATTAAGTAGTGACACACACATACTTAACAATCTGCGTGGAACCACCTCTTTCTTCTGCATACTCCCACAGAAACAGGTCTGTCCCGAGGCTGATGCTACTCTGAGTTCAGACAATGTGCTCTGCTCATTACCTCCAGGTAGTTTCTGTTCATTTTTAAATGTAGTTTTGAAGTACATGTTCATCAGATTTAGTAAGAATTGCAAGTGTTTGGTTCAGATTCCACAGCTCTCGTGGGTGATGAAAGTGCTGACTCTGTTGATGGACCAAAGTTGTCTTTTTAAATACACGTTTCACTCTGATAGTTTGATCACAGTGTGCAGATATTGCCTCTTTGTTGTGAAACTGTTGGTGAATATTCAGATGCTGCAGTGCTGCCCATACTGACTGTCAGCGCACTCTGAAGGGCTGCAGCTGTTTAAGAATTCATTTTGACACTGGAAACCAGTACAGAGTATTCCCTGGATGAGACGGCCTGCTGCGCCTGCCTTCAATATGGGACTTTTAAAATAAGTTTATTTCTGCAACCTCTTCTGTTCAAAAGGACAGAGAAAAAAGCCATAAAAGTATTTGATAAGAAGCCGCAATCATTTCATCACTGCAATATTTTAGAAAAAATATAATCTGTTAAGCTTTCATAACTTCAAATTCTTTAAAAATAGCTCCGTCATTTTCAGATCCCTACATGACCAGGCCCCACCACCGCTCAGGGAGTATATAAAAAGAAAACGTGAGTCCACCACCAGATCATCTGCCAGGGGGGATTGTGAGGTACAGTACAGAAAAGCAACCTTTGCTCAGAATACTCTTTCAATTACAGGATGCAATAACTGGAACACAATACCTAATATCAATCAGAATTAGTCCAACTCTTGCTTCTTTTAAAACACATCTTAAAGTATGGCTGAAAAGGAATCAAAACTGTAATCATATAACACAATAGCCATGACATACAAGAAGCACACACACACACACACACACACACTTACATGCACACACTACAAAAATCCACATTGTAAATAGAATAGGCACCTTAATAATAGGCACCTTATTACGCACACTGAGAAGCACCTTTTAATTCGCACTTTAGGCTAAGCCCATCAATTGTATTTTTACTGTAATTTATTGAATTATATGCTTCTATTGTATAGATACTAAATTGTTTTTATGTTTGTGATCATAACACATGTACTAAATTGTCTAATGTCTGCAACTGCAACATATTTTCTATTGTATGCTATATCTTTATGTCTGGGACTGCGGATGAAAATTAGCACTGTGCTAAATACAGCATATTTACGTCGGTTTGTGTGATCTTATACAAATTGTGCATTCATTAATATGCATTGTCCCTTCCAAATAAACAAATAAATAAATAAATAAAATAATAAATAAAGAAGGGTGCAAAATATGCAGTTCATTTGTTTTGTTAAATTTACGGCACTCATTATTGTACACATACAAGCTATTCTCCATCTGGAGACAAATAACAACTGTGATTTAGAAACAGGAAAGCATCACATCTGATGATCTTTTATGGCCATAATCATAACACACAATATGTGCAGTTCAGAATATATAAAGTATTAGTTCTGTTTGACAAGAAATGAAGTCACCATTAACCGAACATTTTAGAGAGGAATAAGCCAGATGGACTGTTTATGTTTTCAGGTAATTAGTTTGGATTTCATTTGTAGGCACCTTTTTTGTTTGTCCTCTGCTTGGTTTCATACAAAAGGATTTCTGATTTTGAACCTGATGAGTTCAAACCGCAGTAATCAGAATTCACACAGAGAATCCATTGGTACAAAAAGCAAAAGATTTCTTCACAGAGGTAGTGCTGCTCGTAAGTGGCAAAAAATCTAAAGTCTAAAAAATTAATACTCAATTGATCTGTCAGCAAATTATTAGATGGAAACCCCAGAGAGGGCTCTCAAAACAGTTGAAGCAAATACGCCTCAACAGTCAAAACCAACACAATTATTATGAGGAACCCTGCCGTCTGTATCTAACTGCATTCGGGCAAAGTGCCTGAACCAAAGCAAATTCATTAGGCAAACAAAGTGCATACGAGGGGAAATTAAGCCTCCATCTCACCCATGTATTCACTTCTCCAAGAGACTAGCTCAAAGTATCACTCCAGCAGTAACCTAGAAATATTATGTCTGGTGAAAGAAGTTTAAATGTTGTTCATAGGTCTGCCTAAACAACTTTTCCTACAGTTATTATCAGACATTCTGTGTGAGGTACATTTAAAGTGCACTACATAACTTTTCTGGTGGAGGACTGGGCTCTGCAACCTGCTTGTCTGGACATTTCTTTGTCACAAATCTTATATAGTATGGCAGGTGTCTCTAACCTTTTTCCTCCAGTGAGCTACATGCCAACGGGCTACTGATTTTAGCTGTGTCAAATTTAGTATATATATGCCGAGTCTTAGATGGGGTACAGTTAGATGCTTATAAAACATCCAATCCAATCCAATCCAACTTTATTTATAAAGCACTTAACCCATTATTCATGTGTTCTTTAGTTAAAAATGGGGAATGAGTTAAGTGTCACAGGGGATAGACAGAATTGGATATAGGGGCTTGTCCCGGGGTTCCAGGTTTGTGGTCGGACTGAGCTGGCAGTACAGCTCAAAGTCAATGGCTGGCAAGGCTGGTGTGGTGCTTTGTCCCTAGTGTGCCCCAGTGTCACCCACAGATTGGCCAATTGGTCTTTGGACGCCCTGGAGAACCTCAGCTGGACAAAGAGACAACAGAGAGTGCGAGAAGGGTCACAGGGTTTTTAAACAATACAAACAAAAAAACACCCAGCTGCCAGTTTCTTGACCATTGGCCCACACCAACACAAGGAAAACTCCACACAAAGAATAAACACACCCATTTTAAGTGGCCTCTTCACCGTTAATGTCTTAACCCCAGAAGGAGGCATTTGTCTTCACTCATTTGTCTGTTTTAAGTGTCTATCTGGTTGGATGTGGAATCTGGGGAGTGCAGAGCAGTGCAAATCTTTATTATGTATAGGCCAAGAGCAAACCAGCTTGGTGTGACCAACTTGCCCGCTCAGCCTGCCCACTCTACTCCTGCCAATATTGAAATATTCATGTAGAAGCCACATTTGAGCTATGTAATTACTACATGTCATCACACACTTCGGTCTCAGTAGACACAGCAGTGGCTATAATATGATGAGCTAAAGTCTATGTGCATGTGTGTGTTATATGGAATGAAAACGACCGTTCTCCTTACCCCTGCTTATTGGATTTATGCTAACCATTTTGTAATCTTTATAATCAGCATTTTCCAAAAGGCGTGACTTGTAATTAAAAAAGATTTATATTGCATGATGTTAATACAGTCAAACATAAGAGGTCAGTGTAAAGAGGACTGTGCCAGAGGGTATAAAAATGTGGTATAAAAATAAAAATATATAGATAAAAAATACCTTTAAAATGATATATTCAATTAAACGCTCAGCAGGAGATGATTGGAAAGCAGAGCTATTGACATAACATTTACTTGGCCAACCAGAACTAGACGCTTTTACAAAACTTTACAAAGACAAGTGGATCTGTATCTGGATCCTGTCTCACTGATTTCAGAGAGACGCATGCTCACTTTACATCAACAAACATGGCTGTTTACATGTAAAAAAAAAAAATAACAGCACAAAGGACTGAGGAAACAGCATGGATTTCCTCAAAATCAACAAGTGAAGCACCAAACTATTACCTCAGGTAAAATAAGTTATATTAATTAATGAATTAATTACCCCAAGTGCTTTACAGAGCATTAATCATTCACTCCACACTCGATGGTGGTAAGCTATTATTGTATTATTGCCTGCCCCCAGGGCAGCCACAGCCCATCGACCCCTCCAACCAGCACACTCACACTGCACTTTCTTACTAGGCAATGGGTGAAGTGTCTTGCCCAAGGACACAAAGTTTTTGCACTGGTACCCCACTGTGGCACATAGAGGTCTCCCATCCAAGTACTACTCAGGCTCAGCCTTGCTTAGCTTCTGAGATCTGACAGGATCAGGCCTTGACAAGGTGCTGTGTTCTGAATGCTACAGGAGCATTTGAGAGACACGTGTTACAAATTAGCAGCTGTGATTGGACCGGCTCAAGTTTGGAAGGAGGATTTTCACGCTCTGTAATCCGATTCCAGACTCTTCTGGTTTTGAACAGAATGTAGAAAAGGACTGGCTGGGCATGCAAACAGAACATATGGTTCTCACATAATATCTATAACCTATTGATCAGTGACTATCACCATACATGAAAATTTTATATAATTAATGTTGTTACCAAGTCTTTTTTGCATTTGGCAGCATTCAAATAATTTCGTTTTGGCAGTTGGGACCAATATTAAGAAGTAACTGAATACATTTACTGAGAATAAGTATTCTGAATACATGGTGGATGTGTGATTTTAACTTCTCTATTATCCAAAAAATACAGAACACTGATGTAACAGAATACACTACAAAATACATTTTAATGCAGGTATTCAGTATTCTGAAACAAAATACACTGTCAAAGTATTTTTCCCATCACCCTTTGGGTCAAAAATCTTTAATTAGCAATTAGCAACAATTAGCAAACTAATCTCTGCAAATGTCATGTTTATTTTTCAAATCATAATTATTATTAAGAAGCAGCATAACTCATTTTGCCACTCACTTATTGAAATGCCCTTTGTATGAAAATAGAGCATGAATGGCTTCTTCTTCTAATGCGTGAAGAGTCCCTCAGTCGTCCAGGTAGAATCCATGATAAAGGAGAAATTCAATTTGTCAACTGGACAAAGTTTGTTTGGTCGATAATGTTTCGCCGAGAGGCTTCGTCAGCTCTGGTTCTAGTGCTGGTTAGACCCTGTTTATATCTAGCTGCAGGGAGGAGCTCCCTACACTGAAATAGCTCTGAAACTATCTCAACTAATCTGTCTCTTTTGTATTACGAATTCCTCTGGCGTCTAGTATTAGCATATCTATTCAGCCCTAGGAGGCGCTCACTACACTGAAATAGCTCTGAAACTATCTCCACTAATCTGTCTCTTTGTTTTTCAAATTTCTCTGGCGTCTAGTTTAGCCTCCCTATTCAAGCCTAACGACCCTCTCCACCCCTCTGCCCTGGATCGTCTGCCCTAATGTTACTTTGTCTGTTTTGACTTGGTTTGAGAATCAAATTATAAATGGGAGACAAGTTATGTCCAACTCCCCCATTTCTGTTTAACGACGCATTCTCTTTTTTGACAAAAATTGCCTCTTTAACTCCCCTCTCAAACCAGTTCTTTTCCCTGGCTAAGATCTGAACCTCACTGTCCTCAAAAGAATGGCCCGTGGCTTCTAGGTGAAGATGTACGGCAGATGACGGTCCACTCTGTGTTGGTACATCCTCTTGTGAAGTGGCTGTTTTGTTTCTCCAGTGTAGCGCTCACTGCAGTCTTCACTACACTGAATGGAGTAGACCACATTACTTTGTTTGTGGCTCAGTGTTTTGTCCTTTGGGTGGACGAGTTTTTGTCTTAAAGTGTTTGTGGTCTTGAAATAAACTGGAATTTCATATTGTCTGAAAATCCTCTGTAGTTTTTCCGAAACGCCGGCCAGGTACGGAATCGCTACCCCTTTCCTCCTGGGTTCGGATTCTCTGTTGTCTTGTTTCTTGCCCTTGTCTCTCTTGGTTTTGTTAACAGCCCATTTAGGATATCCACAAACAGAGAGGGCTTCCTGCACATGTTGTTCTTCTTTCTCCTTACCCTCTGTGCTTGTGGGAACCACTTGGGCCCTGTGTTGTAATGTCCGAATAACACCCAGTTTGTGCTGCAGTGGGTGGTGTGAATCAAAAAGCAGGTATTGGTCTGTGTGTGTGGGCTTCCTGAAGACTTCTACTTGGAGTCGCCGGTCTCCTCCTATCGTTACTGCACAATCTAAGAATGCCAATGTGTTATCATTGGCATCTTCACGGGTGAATTTGATGTTCGGATCTACAGAACATCAAATCAACATCAATTCCGCTGCCATCTGTTCACTTGTATCCCCACAGCGGTAGCGGTCGAAGCAGCAAGAGGGAGTTTACTACAGGATTCCAAGCTAGAAGAGAGAACCAAACTTTCTCCTGACCAAATCTGCCAACTGCTGGAAATTTGTCTGAATACCACCTATTTCCAGTTCAGAGGGAACTTCTACAGGCAAATTCATGGCTGTGCGATGGGCTCACCGGTCTCCCCTATCATGGCTAATTTATACATGGAACAATTTGAACAGAGTGCCTTAGCTTCATATCCAGGCACTCCTCCCACACACTGGTATCGTTATGTTGATGATCATTTTTCAAAAATCAAAATTCAAGATTTGGAACCTTTTACTACACATATCAATTCTGTAGATCCGAACATCAAATTCACCCGTGAAGATGCCAATGATAACACATTGGCGTTCTTAGATTGTGCAGTAACGATAGGAGGAGACCGGCGACTCCAAGTAGAAGTCTTCAGGAAGCCCACACACACAGACCAATACCTGCTTTTTGATTCACACCACCCACTGCAGCACAAACTGGGTGTTATTCGGACATTACAACACAGGGACCAAGTGGTTCCCACAAGCACAGAGGGTAAGGAGAAAGAAGAACAACATGTGCAGGAAGCCCTCTCTGTTTGTGGATATCCTAAATGGGCTGTTAACAAAACCAAGAGAGACAAGGGCAAGAAACAAGACAACAGAGAATCCGAACCCAGGAGGAAAGGAGTAGGGATTCCGTACCTGGCCGGCGTTTCGGAAAAACTACAGAGGATTTTCAGACAATATGAAATTCCAGTTTATTTCAAACCCACAAACACTTTAAGACAAAAACTCGTCCAAAGGACAAAACACCGAGCCACAAAGTAATGTGGTCTACTCCATTCAGTGTAGTGAAGACTGCAGTGAGCGCTACATTGGGGAAACCAAACAGCCACTTCACAAGAGGATGTACCAACACAGGCGGGCGTGCCAGAATAGACCGTCATCTGTCGTACATCTTCACCTAGAAGCCACGGGCCATTCTTTTGAGGACAGTGAGGTTCAGATCTTAACCAGGGAAAAGAACTGGTTTGAGAGGGGAGTTAAAGAGGCAATTTTTGTCAAAAAAGAGAATGCGTCGTTAAACAGAAATGGGGGAGTTAGACATAACTTGTCTCCCATTTATAATTTGATTCTCAAACCAAGTCAAAACAGACAAAGTAACATTAGGGCAGACAAGCCAGGGCAGAGGGGTGGAGAGGGTCGTTAGGCTTGAATAGGGAGGCTAAACTAGACGCCAGAGAAATTTGAAAAACAAAGAGACAGATTAGTGGAGATAGTTTCAGAGCTATTTCAGTGTAGGGAGCTCCTCCCTGCAGCTAGATATAAACAGGGTCTAACCAGCACTAGAACCAGAGCTGACGAAGCCTCTCGGATGAGCGGCGAAACGTTTTCGACCAAACAAACTTTGTCCAGTTGACAAATTGAATTTCAACTTTATCTTCTTCTTCTAATGAGTAAATTAATTGCGATAACTTAATTAATAACAAATTTGACAACAGCTACATTAGATAAACCTTTTATTTTGTCACGTACCTGGGTCTGAAAAGCAGCCTTAAGTGTTTGCTATAATTGCTGACACTAATAGAAAAACTAATGAAGCAGTTTTAGAAGAATAAAACTGGTGTCTGCCTCTCACCTCTGAAAATACATGAGTGCCAAATTACCAGATGATGACTGCTGTAAACAGCTACAAATTACCCATGTGCTCCGAGTGACATGATGCGATTTCCAAAAAAGAAATCAAAATGGCACCGCATTTATCTCTACCAAACACCTTGTAGCTCCTTGAGAGAAACTTAACGCCTGTCGTCAGTAATGATAAACATGTACTAAACCACTCTGTCATGAAATAGCTCGAACTGTAAGCAGGCAAAAATAGGCACACGGATACACTTTTAACTTCAAGTTCACTGTATTCTGGCACATCATCTGTACTCATTTAATTATCCGTAAACAAACTGATCGAAAGTGTTTGGACATGAGACCAAATCTAAATCAAAGCCTAAAAACCAAGAAGCCAATGTACACAAGCTACCTTCAATGGAGCTATTGATGGCGAGCATATGTCCCATAGAAGATACAGCGTTTACGTTTGTGTAGGACTGTTTACATCCAGACAGACTTACACTTCTCCCTTTGTCTACAGGTGCCAACAAGGGACAAAAGTCAAACATGACAGATCAAAGCTACTCATGAGGGACACAAAAGATGAAAGGGGCCAATGTGGAAAAGCTCATTTGAAAGTTTGTGTGAGTTTTGTGCTCCACTGCTGTAAAAGGCATCAGGGCACCTCAGCCAGAAGAAGCCATTTTCCAAAACATTGAATTACTAGATGGCCAGAGTAGCATTGGAGCAAACACATTCTCCGATCCAGTAAACAGTAAATATGTGTAATTTGTAGCACTGTTGTATCTCAGGCTTTTCATGATCAAATGTGGGGGCCATGAAGTGGAAAATGGCCAATTTGCATGCAGACGCTGCTATGTCATGGATAAAATACTTCTATATTACACAAAATGGATTCTTGTGAGCTTTAAGCCATGTTTAATGTTGTTGCCTCTTCAAAAACATACCTGGAGTTGTGTCTTGTTTCTTTCACATGTTTGAGTAACCCTGTCTTATTGCAGGGCTCTCAAGTCTCACGCTTTGAGAGTGTGACACACCCAATTCAACGTGTTCACACGCTCACACGCCACACATGGTATTTCTCACGCTGAAATTTTTTTAAGCAATTCAAAACTGTAGCCACTGTTCACAGCGCTTCTGTGCCCAGAAAATCTGTAAGTTAATGCAGGCACCGCGCGTTTTCAGCGAAAAAAAGTCACTCGCACACCAGTACTAGTGAGCGATCAGCTGTGAGGCCGATCGTGCACAGCTGATCGGCGAACAGGCCGATCAGCTGTGAGCGAGCCACGTGATATTTACACGGCATTTCCAAGAGAATAAGAATCCTTAACTTGCTACGTTAATGCTACGTAAGAAGGAACTCTCGCCTCAGGACACAGGATAAGTTCGGGATATGTCCTTTTCTCCGGAGCTCCGGATTATTAAAGACCGTGACACGTGCATACATGGATACGAGTGACCGCGTTTTTATGGGTGAGTCATATCAGATTATTTCTGCATCTATTTCGGCACTAAACCAGAACTAAACCAGACCTAAACCAGGACTAAACCAGGACTAAACCAGAACTAAACCAGGACTAAACCAGGACCTAGCCAGGACTAAACCAGAACTAAACCAGGACTAAACCAGAACTAAACCAGGACTAAACCAAGACTAAACCAGGTCTAAACCGGGTCTAACCAGGATTCAACTGGGACTAAACCAGGACTAAACCAGAACTAAACCAGGACTAAACCAAGACTAAACCAGGTCTAAACCGGGTCTAAACCAGGATTCAACTGGGACTAAACCAGGATTAAACCAAGACTAAACCAGGTCTAAACCAGGACTAAACCGGGACTAACCTGGCACTAAACCAGGACTAAACCAGGTCTAAACCAGGACTAAACCAGGTCTAAACCAGGACTAAGCCAAGACTAAACCAGATCTAAACCAGGTCTAAACCAGGACTAAACCGGGACTAAACCAGGACTAAACCAGGACTTAACCAAAACTAAACCAGGTCTAAACCAAGACTAAGCCAGGACTAAACCAGGTCTAACCCAGGACTAAGCCAAGACTAAACCAGATCTAAACCGGGTCTAAACCAGCACTAAACCAGGACTAAACCAGGTCTAAACCAGGACTAAACCAGGTCTAAACCAGGACTAAGCCAAGACTAAACCAGATCTAAACCGGGACTAAACCAAAACTAAACCAGGTCTAAACCAAAACTAAGCCAGGACTAAAACAGGTCTAAAACAGGTCTAAACCAGGTCTAAACCAGGACTAAACCAGGACTAAACCAAGACTAAACCAAGACTGTGTGTGATAACATATTATCCTGTGCATTATTGAATGATAATATGGACTTTTAGTTATAAAAGTATTTCCATATTAACAAAGTACCTTCTAATTCTGCCCTGCCCTTCCACCATCCCCCCTGGTTTCATTTTATAACTCGACTACTGCTCACTTGGCCCTCAGGCTTCCAGGTTAATTGGTTAAATCTACCTTGATAAGACAATATTTAATATTTATTGTGTGGTTTTGAGGACCTTAGCACGAATAAAGGACCGATAGCTCATTCTAACGTGTTAAACATGCATATATTTCAATTATTGGCTGTACTGAGCATCAGTCTATGGCCCTCGATCGGCAAAAAAGATACATGTTTTCAGACCTCAAACAATGCAAAGAAACAAGGTCAAAGTCATTTTAAAACAACATAACACTAATGTTTACACTTAAGAAGAGTTCAGAAGTCAATATTTGGTGCAATAACCCTTATTTTTAATCACAGCTTTCATGCGTCTTGGCATGTTCTCTACAAGTCTTTCACACTGGGTGACTTTATTCCACTCCTGGTGCAAGAACTGAAGTAGCTCAGCTTTGTGTTTGTGTTGGAATTCAACAGACGCTGGAATGGAATGGCTGGAATACATGTAGAGATGCTGATTTCAGAAAAAAATGCAGTGGTCTCTTATTTTTTTCTAGAACTATATCAGAAAATAGTGTAATATGGGTTCTTTCAAGAGGTGGTAGAGTGGTTGCCTTAAAACCATAAATCAGCGGTTAAATTTTGACTTTGCATTCTGTTATGGTGGCTTTGGGATGTCCTTGGGCAAGACACTTTTACCACTCACCTTACATGCATGTAGGTGGTGGTCAGATTAGCAGATTTTTCAGTCACTCTGCCCTATAACGCTGTAGCTATAGTTTTCATGGTTTCCAGAAGTTAATACAGTTATCACTAGTGGCTAATGTCCAATGAAAGTGCAGCCCGGAGAGTGCTTTTCTGCCCGTTTAGTCATAAAGAGCCTGCAGACAGATTTGTTGCGCAGTCTTTGATTAGCCAAAGTCATGGTACTTTATTTTATTAAAGTATGTTAAAACTCTGTGACTGCAGCAATTGTTGTTAGAAAAAAGCTCAAAATGGTTGATTAAATGATTAAATAGAGGAGTGATTAAACTGTCAGTACTGCACTGAAACAGGGAGCACAATGTGAGCTGAATGCCAAAATCAATGTATTTACCCAGAGGCTCATTAATTCTATTTTCTCCTTCTATATGCAACACTGACCACCCTAAACAATGAAAGCTAATGGAAAGAGGAACTGAGGCCATGGGATCTGAACAGGAAAGAGAAAAGAAAGTAATAGATGATTCTGATGGTGTAAAACAACAGAATCAAGTCATAACAAAGTCCTTTATAAACTCCGACTTGAATGACATGAAAATAGTGACTCAAAAAATGCATGACCAAAGTGTTCCTTCAAGTCAAGTAAAAAGTTCTTTGTAAATTTACCTTTGATTTCTTCTAAATTATTGCTTAAATGTGCACTTGAAGGTCCCATATTATGCTATTTCCCTGATCTATAATCTAGTTTCCTCACCAAAAACCTACTTGGAGCTGTGTTTTTGTTTCATTCTCACATGTTTATCACACAAGCACTGCATATTTAGACTCTGAGTTCTTCTATCAAACAGAAAACACTGCTCCACTGTGTTTTTAAACTCCATACAGAACAAACGGTGAACGGTAGAAAGGTAGAAAACTTGAAAACTACCACTTCATGACAACACAATAAGGAACAGAGCATTTTGAGCTTTGGAGATGTAGACAAACTAATTATTATTACTTATTATTAATGTGAATGAAACACAACTCTACTAGTTTTTGAGGAGATAACAGCATTATAACATCACGCTAAAACCTCACAAGAGTCAATTTATGTAAATTTCACGTAAATGTGAAGATTATATTCCATTGTCATAAATGGTACAGTAAGGCATTAAACTTGTCTATATCCACAGTGAGAAGTAGATTTGTGTTATTGGTAGGATGCACAAAAAATACTAAGCATCTTACCTACCTTTTCTGTTTCCATTGTTGCTACTCCCTTCATCATGATGTCTATTAGTAGAAATGTACTTTTAAGTGTTTCACAGCAGCTACATAATCAATGTAACTATTGGATTTACTATTTGGGAGCACATTTTCGAGTTAGTTTTCTAGGAGAGAATAAAGGACAGTGTCAAAAGAGCATTCAAGGTTTACAACAGGCATTTCCAGTAAAAGCCACTAGGCTAATTGTCTGTGACCTTTGCAAAGCTGACAGTCTAAAAGCCCTCAATGAAGTTACGCATTCAAACATTTGGCACAGAGACTCCACATGGGTCTGCTTTGTCCATTTAGCACAAACTGAACATGGCTTTCGGGCTTGGTCACCTTGAAATTATATTCGAGTTCAAATGGTGCTGCGAGCCGGACAGATGTGGGCCGTTTGACAATTCAAAGACAGGTTTTCCAAAGCCAAACTGAAATAGAAAAACATACAGATGTCATCTCTGCCTACGCTGTAACAAATATGGAAATGATTATTTAAATGGAAGCGTAATGCTTAAATTTAATGAGAAAGACCTTTACACTTTACCTTTACACTCGCCTTTTGACATTCACCATAGTATAGAATATAACAGATAAATAGAATAATAATTTGTGTGTGTTTACATGCACAAAAGAAAACTGATAATCAAAACTGGATTTTTGGAAGACAAAGTTATGAATTTTACAATAACTTTTTTCCGTTGTTATTAACATTTTCACTTTCATTTTTGTCTTTGCCCAATTAGTTTACCCATTTTCCATAATTCCCCGTGGCAAAACCTGCACAGGTGTGCAGGTGTCTCAGGTGTACACTGAGAAAGAAATCAGGCCCCGCATTTACACAGCATTTCAAGAACCAGAAATCAGATCATGATCAGAGTTTTAGTGTGCATTGTAAACATATCCACTGTTTTATTTGTCAGTTTTTTTCCTGAACCTGAGGAAACATTTGCAGACACAGAGAGAATTTTGAAACTCCACACGGAGATGCTTTGGCTGGTCCAGGAATTGAACCAAGGACCAGTTTTCCATCATCACATCACCACCCCAAAAGATATCATACTTCTTTATTTGAACCTAATGCAAGTAGAATGGCTTAAATGGTGACTGGTTTAGCGGAAAGGTGTTGGGATGTAGTAAGTGAAAAACATATATAACATATTTTAGTCAAATTTAACCCTTCACTCTCTGGTCTCCATACCAATACAGTATATCAGTGGTGGAAAATAACAAAGTAAATGTAGTAAAGTACTTAAGTTTATTATTATTATTATTATTATTATTATTATTATTATTATTATTATTATTATTATTATTATTGTCTGAGACCTTCTGAAAAGCCTGGCGCATTTATTTTTAACACATTCATAGTTTAAGCAAACAAAATATACAAATATAAATGCAAAACTCTTCTAACACTATCAGCTTTATTAGATCTCACAATCTCTGTGAAATACTTTTACTTTTTATATTTTTAAATGTTAATACTTTTAAAGGTCCCATGGCATGAAATGTTCACTTTCTGAGGTTTTTGAACGTTAATGTTAACCCTAACCCTACCCTGTTAACCCTAACCCTACCCCAAACGGGCGATTCTGATCAAGGGAACTTTCTGACGTCACACTCGGGGAAAATGCAAATGAATTTCCACCCCCATCTGGATGTCCACCCCGTCTCTGGAAATCACACCCAGAGAATTTGGACCGCAAACGAAACAAGCTACAAAATGCGAGATGCGTTTTTTTATTTGCCTGGAGGCACGTGAGAGTGTTTCCAGGCTCAGATGTCCTTTATCCGAGCCACCGAACCTCAGTGAGAACAGCAGTGGTTTAATTTTAAAGAAAATTGGAAATGTGTTTTTTTTTATGGACAAGTCTCATATCTTCCTCCGCGCTTAAACGCGGAAGTGGGGCCGGCGCACAGCGCACCGCTAATCCAGGAAACAGCGGAGTATTTGGCCACAACCCACCCACTGCTCTGGCCTGTCTCTGTCCTCCTCATTTGCATTCAAGCAACAATGCCCAGAATAAAGCATTTCAGAGAGATATTTATGACTCTGACTGTCTTCATGAGGCTATCTCATGCACTGAGGCTTGATTTTGGAGAAGGATTCATTATTAGGGAACCACTAAGGCGCCATATAAAAACATCAAGAAGTACCATGTCATGGGACCTTTAAAACGTGATACTTTTACTTGTGCGCATTATCTGTAAATATGTACATAGCACCTAGCCTATATTTATCATAGTGTATATTCTGTAAAGATTGCTTCTATTTGATTATATTTTTTTACATGCTTCTCTTTATCTTATTTACCTATCTTAATTTTTTTATATATATATACTCCAGTGTGGGCAGCAAAGTAAGACTTTCATTGTACGGAGAAACGTGTTTCTTAACTGTGCATATGACAATAAAAGCTTTGAATCTTGAATCTTGAGTATTTTTTTGCTCCCATATCATTCTGTACTGTGTAATTTTACTGGTAGAGGGTCCAGCACCTGCTTGTTTCCATGGAAATGTTACTATCTTGAATTTACTCAATAACATTTTGGGGTTTTCATTGACCTAAAACTTGCATTCTTGCTGTGAGTCGGCTCGTTTCTGCACAGGTCTGACATGTAACTGGGCCCTACGGTGTCACCTGCTGTCTCCATAGAGATAAATACATTTAATGCCATACTGTGAAACATTCCAGGCAGTATCTTCATGGAGAGAACCAGGTGACACATCCTCCGAAAAGTGACACAGTGCACCTTTAAGTAACAAAAGTTCTAAAAGTTGTATCTTTACCCATTTTGACATATGCAAAATAAATAATCTGAATTCCTGTCACACAGAGAGAAAACATGCAGGACTGCTTAATAACAACATTCCAAATGAGAGTCTAATGTATCCTCTCTCCATCTGAATTAGAATGCCATCATTACTATTCCGACTGGGGAATTATACACTCCATCAGCTGGAATAAGCAGTTTTCCACCAACGAACCAGCATCCTGTGTGACGCATGTGTAATCTTTATCGACAAACACAAGCTTTGTACACACACACACACACACACACACACACAGCCTGACGACATAGTAAAAGGTTCATACTTTAAACCTCGAGTAATTCAACACAGCAACAGAACGCAAGTTTCTACGAAAAGTGCCCCATGTGCAGAAATGTGTAACAGGCACATGCACCGAATACAAATAAGTGGATCTGTGAGGGAACGTGTAAACTAATACATAATAAATGGTCCCTGCTTCAACCTGCGTTTCATATAGTGAGTTTACCAAGACAAATAAACCTGCAGCTTTTTTAATTGCTAAGTTTGGTGTGCAGAACTGTTTAGTAAAAAATATTTAAAGGTGTGTTATGTAACTTTTCTTTGGTGGGGCCTATCTTCATGGAGACAAGCAGGTAACACCACCAATTTACAGGCCCATTCTATGAGGTGACTTCACTCTCAGTAAGACTGCATACAGCTCTGGAAAAAAATAAGAGACCACTGCATTTTTTTCTGAAATCAGCATCTCTACATGTATTACAGCCATTCCATTCCAGCGTCTGTTGAATTGCAACACAAACACAAAGCTGAGCTACTTCAGTTCTTGCACCAGGAGTGGAATAAAGTCACCCAAGAACAACGTGAAAGACTTGTGGAGAGCATGCCAAGACGCATGAAAGCTGTGATTAAATATAGGGGTTAATGCACCAAATATTGATTTCTGAACTCTTCTTAAGTGTAAACATTAGTATTATGTTGTTTTAAAATGAATTTGATCTTGTTTCTTTGCATTGTTTGAGGTCTGAAAACATGTATCTTTTTTGTTATTTTGTCATTTTCTGCAAATAAATGCTCTAAACGATAATATTTTTATTTGGAATTTGGGGGAAATGTCAGTAGTTTATAGACTCAAACAAAAAATGTTCCTTTTGCCCAAACACATAACTATAAGTAGTAAAATCTGAAAAACTGATAATTTTGTAGTGGTCTCTTATCTTTTATCCAAAGCTGTATTTTAAAGGTCTTTTTGCAACACAAACACCATAAAAGTTGCATAGTGCACCTTTACGATGCAATACAATTGTTTTTCAGAAAAATGTGTCCCTAAAGACATAAAAACATTAATTGTGAATAGAAGGGGTAGAAGGAGGCTGAGGTGGCTGATAGTTTTGCTGCTGCGGTTGGGGCAAGGATAAAATTATGTTATTTGTTTGTCTAAAATACACGTGAGCCTGTACTGGATTTTGCAACAGTGCTTGTTGTGGTGAATTTGCCCTCACATTTAATTAAAAAAAAAAAGCTAAATTGTGTTGTATGCACTATGCACAGTCCTTAGACGAAGAAAAACAGTCCGTTGTGCAGTCGACATTCCTCTAACAACTTTTGGCTGGTAGCTGCTCTGGTAAATCATCTGCTAACAGAGGCATGTGGCTCTCAAATCTTGTTTACTTCATAATTTTAGCATTTAAACAACCAACATGCAGGCTTTTGGGTGCATCCAGATTGTTCAGTGTACTGAGACCCAAAATATTGAGAGAGGAGACATTGTGCAGCAGACAGCATGTACCAGCCCCATTCATACTCCCGCTGTTATCTAGAGCATTCTAAGTGCATCCATTTGTATTGACACTCCCAGTGGGGAATTAGGCCCTAAACCTGCAACACTGCTCTCCTCCATTACAGCTTTACAGGGCTACAAAATGTTTTCCACCTATGTTGAAATGAGATACGATGGATGGAAAATCTGAATCAAAGTACTTCCAATTCAATAACGCTTTTATAATAGAAGTAATAAACACTTTACTGTAGAACATGGAAACATAGGGAGCAATTGTATTTATTATCACATTAAATATTACTTCAGCTGGTGAGGTACTTTGGATGTTTTGTTGTTTTGAGTGGTTGGGGGTGGTTTATGTAAAAAGCCTAAAAAGAGTGTTACGAAACCATGCAGCTCAATCACCTAACACTATGCATAATCACATCAGAATTTGAATGGAAATCAGAGGCATTGTTCTAAACAGAGGCAGTATATGCTCATTGCATTATCATGTTTCAGAAAAATGAAATAAACATCTGGTCTAAAGCATTGTTCTTCAAGATAAAGGGATAGCCAGGAGTTCAACAACAAGTACAGAATTTTATTAGGTAACGAGAACTTAACATGTATTAAGCGACTGCTTTTGACTTCCAACATAACACTAATTATTGTTGCATGCATACAGCACAATATATACTGAAATACAATATCTGAATCATAGATTGTATAAAGAAGTGGACTAAGGGAGTGTGACGTAGCCCATAGCGTTCAGCTCCAGTCAAATGAAGCTCACTGAAGCTCACAGTTATATGGGCAAATTTGGAGCCAAGTTCCCTATTAGGAATAGGAATTTATTTATGGACACAATAGTGAAATAAAAACTCCAGGATCAGGTTTATATGACTATTTTTAGACCAAAATGAGGAACATGACAGCAGCAGTTATATAGAGAATGGTGACAGTTTCTCATTACAAAGTCAGTTGGAACCAGAGTCAATGGAGCCAGAAGCGCGCCCATGCTCACTTCCTATTTGGAATGTGGCAGCTAGCAGGTTAGCTGTGTATGTCCATACAGTCTATGATCTGAATGGAAGGCAGGTTGAATGCATTATGATGACAATGTATAATAAAGGTGTACTATGTCACTTTTGCTGTCAAAATGCCATTAAGAAGCTATTGCTTTGCCTGCAAAGTTCTACAGTTTGTTGTTAAATTTAGAAGAAGAAGTGACTTTATTGATCTCACACTGGAGAAATTCTCTGCATTTAACCCATCCTGTTATTAGGAGCAGTGAGCAGCACATTACTGCGCCCGGGGACCATCTCCATGATCTTCTTGATTCGGTTTGGTCAGGACTTCAGCTGGAGGATTTACCTATGGTGCATGTTTTGGGTTGGTGGGGGGAACCGGAGTGCCCGGAGGAAACCCACCCAGACACGGGGAGAACATGCAACCTCCACACAGAAAGGCTCGGGTGATCCAAATCTTACGGCCATACCAACGTGCCACATGGGGATCGAACCCAAACCCTTCTTGCTGTGAAGCATGAGCGCTAGCCACTCAGCCACCGTGCCGCCAAAAATATCTTGCATTTATTCATTTGTTCAAAAATAACTTGATTCTGTGATTCTCTGTGTGGTGTCACCTGTCTGTCTCCATGGAGCTAGATACAGTAAATTAAATGCCATACTATGTAAAAAAAAACAACAACAAAAAAAGCAAAGATAGATATCTTCATGAAATTATTTGAGCTACAACTTAGTGGTACAAGTCTTCACTGGCAGAATGATGCTCTTGTTCACAGTCACTCTTCTATGTGGAAGCCCCCCTTGCATTCTTCTCATCCGAATTTGAGCCAACAGCCTGAGGGCACAATCACCCAGCTGAAAGCCAATCAAGCAGCTTATTAAACATGACACTGTGAGCGCACTCGATACAGGGAAGGACGCGGGCTCCAGGGCCATGTGCCAATTAGGAAAATCCGATCCATCATCTCTGCGGACGTGATGAAGCTCTCATTTATGTCTTTTGCACAAATCTTTTCTTTAGTGCCGGAAACTGCAAGGGCCCATACACCCGGACTAAAGACCAACTGACTCTTCTAAAAATCATACTGGTTACACATCATTGGGTAGAATGGCATTACATGATTATGATATGCTGTAAAAACTGACAATAAATACCTCTCATTAAGTGACAGGTTGTTTTCTTGCTCTGGTTCACCTCTATTTTTTTCTTTGATATATTAGTTTAGCATTAGTGTTATCCAGCTTTTGTGGCTTGACTTCCTTTATGTGAAGTCACTTAGTTAGGGGTTAAGTACGGTACACTGTCTCAGCAATAATGCATACAGTCTGTGTGTCCTTGGGTAATTTTTTGTAATTTCCCTGTTTGAGCGGTGTTCAGCGGGCTATATACAGAATCACAGTTAAAGAGTGAATGAATAATAAATGCACCAAAATGTTAAAATCATCAGCAAAAGTGCTAGATTGAAGGACGTTATAATGGCGTTCCCTCATCAGCAGCTAAGAGTTTTACTTGAATTGATCTGTGTATGTTTGATTAAAACAGCATGGTCCTGAGTCTTAAATGCTCTTAAAATCTCTGTTTTCAACTACCCTCTATCTCCACCCTGTGCGCTGTACTTACTTAGGTTAGGTTAGTTTTATTCACCATTTGTAGTTAAAAAGCACACTGGAAAAACAACAACAACAACAAAAAAAACAATTGCAGACAACATTTAACACTGTGAAACAACATACAAAGATTAAGTAGGCAAAAAAATAGCCAAATTTAGACTCTGGGTCATAGACAAAGGGTTAAATAAATTAAGTTCTGCTGAAATGTCACTATCTATGGAGATAGTGAGATAGTGGAGATAGGACTAATGATATTTAATCCTAAATGCCCAAACTTAAGCCACGTACCACACACATCATTAGACTGAATGTCACTCATTATATCCAAATTGTACCATTCACAAACAGCTCACAGTGACACTCCACTATAGATTATATAGGGGATTCTCACTGGTCCAACAGCTTACAGTCCATTACAGAGCAGCAGTTTGCACATTATCTTCCCCTTTGAAAATAGTCTTTGACATCTCGTCCCACTGGCCACAGTCGGTCACACGAAGCAGTTTCAAAAATAAATAGAAGCCAGACAGTTTACACATCGAGAGCCCACTCCAGTCAACTATTCATCACAATTTAGCCCCAGCATTAGGTGCTAAGGGACAATCAGGGCCTCTCCAAAACACAGACACTGCAGACACTTCTCCTCCCAGGGCACTCATCTCATCCTCTATTTGTCAGCAAACTCTCCAGCTACTTTAATTTGGGCTATATGTTTACAGCATCAAATTTGGTTCTTCAAATTGAGCCATAACTTTCAATCTTTTATATTTTGGTGTTGGGAGTGTTTCCTAACAATTATTGTTCTGGAATGTTGACATGATCAAGATCAATTTATGTCCATTGCAAATGACCCTGTGTTAAAATGTGAATGTGAATAATGGCATTTCTCTTAACTCCCATCTGAAACAGGGGAGTAAACATATGGACAGTGACACAGGCCTGTAGCACCACCTACTGACACAATCTATTATTTATTTTTGCCTGCTTATTTCACAATTTTTTGTGATACTAATAAACAAAACTATATTAATAATACAATCAACCTGTTAATTAGTGTAAATATAGCATAGAAAAGATGATGCATGGGAAGTTATAGAAATAAATCTTTTTAAATATTACACTGGTTGTTTTCTCAGCTGCAGTGACAGTCAATACAACATACTCAGGGTGAAATTAACTAGTACATTTTGGTCTGTAAAAGTTTATCATTATTTATAAAAACATTTACTTAAATTCACTTAAATAGGCTGCCCATAGCTAATTTTCACACTCCTCAGCCCAGGAAATGCAATCACTGGCCTGTCACTTTTTTCACTGTTTTTTTGTTTGTTTGTTTGTTTTTTTATTAAATAGTTTTATTTTATTTTTTTTGCTACATGTAACCAGGTATGTCCACCAGCAGAGGGAGCCAGCACGATACTTTAATAGACCTACAAAAGAAACTGAAGTGCGTCTTTCACAGTTTAAGTCTGCCCCTTATTACAGCTCTATTACAAGTGATCCTAAATTAGACAAAAATATGATGCACAAAAACATTGGTTTAGTCTACCGAATGTAAAAATAATTTATTGACCACAGAGCTACAAACACAAATTAAGCCTACTGGACAATGGGACAAATTAGTGATGAGGAGTGATGTTTGTGAGTGTAAAGTTAAAGTCCACAGAGGCAGTGCCACAGCCTTCACGGTCAGATTTGTTCATTATGACTTCTTTCAGTGTAACAAGCAGCACTAGTCCAGTCCACCAGACAACAGCAGCAATGGGAAACCTGAAAGAACATAACACTTGTGAAACACAACACAACACCCTGTCTGCAATGTAGCCTTCATTAATGACCTCTAGTAATAAAGTAATATATATGATAATATAACATTCAAGCCTACGTCTGTTATTTAGGTATAGAGCTATAAGGACAAAACAGAACAGAACACATAGTGTATAGGTCTTGGCCTAGACGTGTGAAAGTACCCGGTGTGTGACACGCACGTACACTTGGCTGTACCCTTCAGGACAGATCTATTTTCTTTTGCGTCTCGGAGAGTTTGTCTTGTAGCCGTTTTTTCCTCCAGTCTAAAAACTTCCTCCTCATCCTGTTGGCCTGCCAGCCCGCCACGAAGCCCGCAGCAAAGGAGATCACCACCGCCACTTGGAGCGTCCTCTCGGAGACTTCTGCCATGTTCACGCCTGACAGACGCGAGCAGGAACACGCGCACTCATCACGCGAGAAACAGCGAGATTCTCGTAAGAGAAGGCTCCACATGTACAGCCTCTACATTTAACATTTAAGAACCCAGTAGACCTACTCACAATAAATATGAAAAATGCACTGGCACATAGGCGTGTTTGACTTTTACAACAAAAAGAAACATAGGCTATAGGCCTGTTCTAAAATTCCTCTTAGATTGGTGCATCCATATGCATACAGTATTATTTTAAGTAGGCCTAGTATGCACTGTAAGTACTTTAGCCCTGTATAATACACTAAACAATGAGAATTTTTGATACATCACATAATTTTAATGTCTTTAAGTCATACAAAAACATGCAGTAGCATGTTTTGGCACGCAGATTGCACATGTCTATTTAATAATATTGTTATTGTTATTATTTGATTTACATTGTGCTGGTTTTAATGATTTTTTTTTTTTGCACAGAAAAAAACTACTTCAGAAAAAATGTAAATGTTTATTCTAGATGTTGTTATAACCTTAAAAGGACTTCCTTTTAGAATGCACAGCTGTGGAAAAGTCTAAAGTCATGGTTTGTGGTGATTCACTTTGACAATGACAAAGCAATCACAAAAACAGGCTACAGTATTCAATGTGTTTTAATGCTATTGTGTGTCCTTGATGTAGTTTTATATATTTTGTGGCAATAAAATCACTTCAGCTGCAAATCCAAAATATGTAAAAGAGTTCAAAAACATTATAGCAATAGAAAAGTATTAAAACAATTTTAAAAAGTATTTACAACACCTAAAATTGACAAATATGACAATAACTTAAAGCACCATTTTGTTATGCTTTTTATATTGTTGCTCTGAGGTATTGATATGTTGTCTGTTTCACAGATTTGCTGAACGCTGGTCAAATATCGCACCGGTCCATTCATAGCTGTATGATATGTTGAAGTTAATGCTATAGACATTCTTTGACATTTCTTTTCTATTGTACGCTTATGTTCCTTTTGTTGCCAGATATAAGAGCTTTGTGCTCTATAAAGTCTATTTCCGGCACCAGCTACAGTTGCAGGTGTGAGCTCCCCCATAAATCAGGAGTGAGTCTGTTTGAGTTTATCGATGTGGTAGCAGAGCTTTAGAGCCGGCCCCAGCTTCAGCCCAAGGTACTTCATCATCATTTCACTTTTCAGCAAGAGCAGAGCATCCCCATCGATTTCCTAAAACAAAAACTTTTATTACAAATCAATTCAAATACAATCTTTACAGTGTATTTCGAGGTGCACTGAGGTGTTGTGAGTAATATGTAGGCATAGGGTCACCACACCCAATTGTAGAAAAAGAGAGAGAACAAAACAGAGAGATTGAAATAGCAATAACTAAACATATTACAACAATGAATGTCAGTTTATAGATTTGTCAGTATAGAGATGCTTTGCACCGACGTCCATTTTGTACTTTCTCTTTTACTGTTCAAACTAATTGCCACTGGTTGGATTAATAAAGCTGTCTGAATCTGGAGATTTATCTGTTTTGCTAATGTGTGTATTGTGTAACCTCAATAACTACTGAACATTCTGCCAGTAGAGATACAGGTAGAACGCCCCCAGCGTGATGTCACTGCAAAGTATCAATACTTAAAAAGTCTTACACGGCATATGTAGTCTATGGTCCTTTGTGGGAAAAATCTTTCTGTTTATACAGTTCATGTGGCTTCAATAGAGTTAAAAAATAATAATAATAACAGGGGACAGGGACCTACACAATCAAAAGACGGACAGATGTTGACCCTGTAGGTGTGCTACAGTTACATAGACTTACATGTTTCCTGAAGGTGTCTGCATGAGGGCCCAGTGCTTGTGGATCTGCATCTTGGATGAACCACACCACCTCCTCCACCCCCCAGCTCGAAGGGTTCTTATCAGAGGGACGCTTGCTCTCTCCAGCCTCTAGCACTGCGCTGTACCCTGGGAGGAGTCAAAAACTGAATAGGTGCTTGTCCATAATGTAGATCAAGATTCTTTTTTCCATGGGGTCACATGAGAAAAAGAAAATACTGTGAAGGGCTGGGCTAAAATGCTTAACTCAGTTCTGCATAATATTAATTGTATTTCTTTATTTAAAAAAAAAAAAAGCAGTAAATAGCATTGTTTTGATGCGCCGGTGAGACTGGGAAGAGTGTATGTTATGACTAAGCAATGAAAAAGTGAGGTTGCCTTACGAAAAATGTCACACCTCTAAAATAAAAAAAATAAAAATAAAAAACACTTCTAAAATAAAACGCAGTGCAGCTTTAATCCAAATATGAGGTGAAATGATAAAATACACTGTAACAAATTTCAGTAATTTCTACAGTAAAAAAATACAGAAGCTTCTTGTCCTATCATTTTACAAGGTGTAACTGTATATTGCAATGTATTATGGGTAAAAAAAATAATTACAGTAATTTAAAGCTGTATCACATTTTAAAATGACAGAATGGTCATGTTTTCACTTGGTTCTGACTGTAAACGATACATAATACAGTTAAACACTGTTAGCATTAAGGCGGGTTTTTTTAGAGAAGATATGGCATCCATCCACCAAATAAAGAGTAAGTCATACGTTATAAGTCAACAATACTGCAGAGGAACAGGATTATTGTCGTGGTTATGTCACATTTCTACCCGAGTTAAAAAGCCGGAGTAATTATGATAGTTATTAACTACATGACTTTTAGAACTTCTTACAAGAAAAAACGACCTGTATTTCGTTTTTCGTTTTAAAATCAACACACAGAAAACGGGAGACGACTTATATCCCGTTGTTCTTTTCAAAATCATTCATTCATTCATTCATTCATTTTCTTCCGCTTTTCCATTTTCTGGGTAGCGGGGGCAGCAGTCCAAGCAGTGTTCTGCTGCCCAGAACACAATGCACCAGCCCCCATGAATCCTTCCGCGGGTGGTGGGTCCACAGGAGGACGGCTCACGTCACAACAGGCCTACGGGGGCTACCAGTGTCCACAGACACTGGGGGCAAGGTGGGGTTAAGTGTCTTGCCCAAGGACACAACAGCAGCGCTCATCTGTGGGAGCTGGGATCACATGCGGTCAACCCGTCAAGAGCGGGATTCGAACCCCTGGATCACGAGATATATGCTCTACCAACTGAGCTACTGCCGCCCCTCTTTTCAAAATCTTTTTTTTTTTTTTTTTTTTTTTTTCAAAATCTAAAAAACAAAAATAGGAAAGGGCTTTTTACTTGACTTTAGGTGCTGTGGAAAAACGGAAAATTGAAATAGAGAAAAAATTGCTTCTTTTCCAAGTTTACCACCCGCTTTGGGCTGCATTCCCAAACAACCCGACTCCGAGAAGACCGGACACCGGCGCGACGGGGGCCGTTACCGGCCTCACACCGGACTCACGGATCTCTGAGACCGCCGCTCGCGAAACGGCCCGAAACCCCCGTGGGCCAGGCTGGGAGCGCACTCACCCGGGCGCAACGTAACGCGGACAGCTCAGCGTACCCGAGGGGTTCACCGGCAACCGCGCCCGCGCAAAGTGTCGATGATCAGTGTGTCCTGCAATTCACATTAATTCTCGCAGCGTTCTTCATCGACGCACGAGCCGAGTGATCACCGCTAAGAGTTGTCTGGTTTTCTTTGCTTTGTTTGGGACAAACTCAAATGACAGAAAAAAAGAGGCCGCAAAGCGGGCGCTCCTGCTGAGCTGAAGACTGAGTGGCCATATCTTTTTATTCCGAGGGAGATGTACAGCCATTTCAATTTACTCACAGACATGAACATTCTGGCTATGGAACAGGCTATGGAAGAAAAGAGACTGATCCTTCTGTTCTTCCAGCACAAACCAGCAGGGACCAGTGCAGATGAGGTTGAGCGCATCCTGGTCAAGTATAGCAAAGAAGAAAAGTGTGATCCTTGCCTATGTGTGATTCTGCTGCTGATGGCCCATTTCAAAGAGAAGTCTGAGGGACTCATTTTACAGACCGATGTGAGTGTGAAATTATTACACTATATGTTAAAGCTTTTGTAAATTTTATCCATTTGATCATGTTACCCTCAATAGTCAGAGGAGTTAAGTTGTAAACAACTGGATGTCTTTTTGGAGCCTGAAGACGTTTCACCTTTCATCCAAAAGGCTTCTTCAGTTCTGGCCTGATGATGGGAATCAGGAGCTATATCTCTGGATCACTGGTGGTGGAGCAGATGACCACACCCGTCGTTCCATGACAAAGGAATGAGGGGTGTGGTCATCAGCTCTACCTCCTCTAGCTCCTTTAACAACCCTTTTGGATGAAAGGTGAAATGTCTTCAAGCTCCAAAAAGAAGTCCACTTACTTACAACTCAGTCAACTCTTCTGACTACCATGATTTGAATGAATAAGAATCTTAACAGACTTGTTGTTGTTTTTTGTTTTTTTGTCTTACAGGTGTTCTCAACAGCAGCTGATGTGGAGAGAACATTGCTGCTTCCTGTGTCTCCAAGACTAATCGTCTTACGTAGTTTTTTTTTGGTCTGTTGCAAAACTAGAGACTGTGTAAATGACATTAGTTTAACATGTAGATATCATTTTATAATCATGTTTATTTATTTATGTTTTAGGTGATGTCCTCACTGCAACAAATTGGATGCTGAGCATTGAGGGCCAAGTGGTTGTGGGTCCACACCAGAACATTGTGGCTGGATTGGCAGCGTTCTTCTCATGCTACTACGTCTTCAATTTGGTGTACCAAGAGGAGGCATCAAACACACTGGAATTCATTCAGAGGTATGTGCTGGATGGGGATTGTAGTGGATTGCTTTTGTTACATTTTCCATCATGAATAACAAATGGTGTTATTTTTATTTAAGTTCCTGCATTTCCATTGTATTGCATAACCTACTCTACCCTACCGCATGTGACAATAAAATATCCTTGTATTTGTAAATAAGCTTGTAGATAAGCTTGTCTCCGCGACTTGATGGGTTCTGCTGTATTTTGTAAAAACTGTATTTCATTAAGTGTCTTTTTCTCTGATTTTGTGACTTCAGATGCTTCATAGGGATCAACCCAACCTCTGGCACAAAGGCAACAAAGTGGATCAGTCCAAAAAGTGTGAAGGTGCAACAGAAGAGGAACAACAGTGTCAACCTTCATGTCTCTACACTTCTCAAAAGATTAATGGACTTTGAATGGCTTTGAGCCTGTTGCAAAAACAACAATGGCACACTGTTATTAAAAAAGGGGCTCCAAAGTGGTTCTTTTTTTACACATTTGGCTTTGTTGCTGCAATTTACAGTAGTTCATTCAAAGTTACATTGAGTGGCTGCATTAGTCTTGTGCAGTCCTGTGTATGTTTATGCCATCTATGTCTGTGAATTTGTTGAAAATATAGATATATAGACATCAGGTATACACTGTATTGATTGTTAATAAACGTTTTGTTTTGTTGCAGGACTGACTCCTGTTTTAATGTTTATTTATTTTTTTATGACAACAGCTGAAAATAATCTAATGTAGTGTTGATACAATTTGGATTGTCAGCAATATCAGTATGCTTAATTTGCTAAATGTGACAGATTAACCGTAAAAACATTCTACAATAAAATAATGAATTATGAACAAGTAGCAGCTATTTAGTGGCAAAATAGTTGGCAGGTAACTCTTGTAATTTGAATGGAATACAAGATAATATTGTAAACTAAAATACAATGAATGGTTGTTTATAATATGAAACAATATATTGTAATTTATATACAGCAAAAAAATGTAAAACGTATCCAGTAATATACTGTAATTTTTACAGTAATTAGCATCACTTTTACAGCACTTTTTTGGCAACTTTTTTGCCTGTTCTTTACTGTAAATTCTACAGGAAATTTGTTACAGTGTATGTTCATTTTGTAATTCCAAATGAGCTTAAATGGGCCGGTAAGAGTCAACCAAAGGGGCCGTATGTGGCCCGGGAGCTGAACAATGCCCAGGTCTGATGTAGATGTTAATATCAGAATATTCAAACTAAAATGCTGACTAATACATAGAGAAAAATGTTGGTGATTGCAAAATTCTGAACTGAAAAAGAAATAATAAAAAGCTTTTCCAACTTATTTGGCCCCACTCAATGATGTGCACCACCATCACTCAGTGGTTTGAATGCAGCTTTGTAGTCTGCTTTGCTGTTATGATCAGAAAATGTCTGCTATGTGTGTGTGGATTTTGAACTCTCAAGAGGAAGTCTAAACCACAGGTTCTCAATTTTTTCACCTCAAGTAAGTCTTTAAATCACAGTCTGAAAAATACTGGTCTAAACTAAAGAAAGATGCAGGGTAATTTAATCATATCAAAGTTGACCTGGAAACTAATCCCTCACCATTCCTGTTGTTCTCCTGAAAACATCTTGGAGTTGACACCTGTCTGCACACGGGCACAGGAGTGGGACAGCTGCTGCTGCGGAAACCAAAGGCGCGTTTGGGTTGGTACTGAGGCGGCATGCGGCTGAAGGCAGAGTCACTTGGGTCATGAGCGTAGCGCTTGGACTCGACTGGGTCACACAGATACTCATCTGGAGTAGTTGTCTCTGCTGCAAAAACAACAAAAGGCTGAATCAGTCCATACTTTCCTAATGCAATATGTGAATCTATTTGAACTATCTCCAGATAAACAGATTTGTCAAAATGTCAAATTCAGATCCATCAGTCATTCCTCATCTTATCTGAAGGTGCACTATGTTAGTTTTCTAGTGGCCACCTTTATTTGTCCTCACGGTTGTTGTTATTGATTTGGCTGGAATGTTCCACAGAATATTCTCCAGTATTATTTGTCTTCATAGAGACCCGCAAGTGACACTTCAGGTCATATCTGCGGAGAAGCAACCCTGCTCCCAATATTATTAGATTACATTATTATTATATTAGAGTATTTCTCAGCAATAAAAGCACCTGTGATTTAATTAATACAACACAGATTAGTTTAATGGCACATTGTGGAACATTCCAGTCAAAGCATTAACGTCTTTCAAGAGAAACAAGCAGGCGGTGAGCTCTGCACTAGAAAAGTTATATAGTGGTAAATTTTTTCCAATTCCATCATGCAGCTATGGATTTGTACGAAGAGTTTTATTGGATGAAAAAACTCCACTGAAATGTCAATTTTTATCAGAAAATTATGCATAGAATTTATAACATGATATAGAGCCATTTATTGACTTAATTCTCTGTGCAATTTGACATAAAACTCAGGGAAGAGCATTATATGTCTACATTTTAACATCAAACGCCCCATTTTTCCCAGAACAAAGGCACAAGCTGTGGTCCTTGACATGTCAAATTGCCTACTCCATCTCAAACATTCTTAAGGCTATCTTAAATATTTGCTTATTCATATCAGGGCAGACTGCAGGGAGAGGAGACATGAAAAATGACTGAATGTATTTTAGATAAGGATAGAAAGCTGAATTTTCCGCAGTAATACATCATAAGGGAAAATTCTGAGATAATTTATTGAACGCATACATTCTATTCAAACCCCCCATAGGTATTTATTGTTCTGATCCAACAAAGAGCAGACAATATCTAAAAGAGCATTCCCACAGCATATCACTAGTTATACAATGAACAAAGAAAGAACAACAGTGACACATGTACAAACATCTCGTATAGGCCACAGAGCGTGGCAGCAAGGGAGGTGTCAACAAAACCCTAAAGAGCATTTGTAAATACTGGGAAAATGTACAGGAAATGAAAGCAACATCCCCTGGTTCTATATGCTCAAAGCAGAGAATCATAGTCATAAATATTAATTCTCATTTGCTTTATCAAACATTAATATTTTTGTTAATTACAAGCAAATTATATCATGTGATTGGTGGGCCATACAAGGACTCCTCAATGGGGGTTAGATCTTTACCATAGCCTATCTCTGCCTGGATCTTCAACATACACAACGGAGTCTTAATACAGATTGATTGATTAATGTAAACTGAAAATATTACTACTATATCAATTTACCTTCATAATTAAATTGTTTCCTTTTTTTTCAATTTTTGATCAAAAACATACCCAGAGTTGTGTTTTGTTTCATTCACACATGTTTGAGTAATCCTTTATTATTAAACTGTCTACATCTCCAAAGCTCAAAATGCTATTTTCTACCTTGCTATCAAGTGGCTATCAAGTTAGTACCTTTTACTTTTTAGTTTAACAGAGACTGACAATTCCAGATCTGAAATAATCCAAATTATTCCAGTGAAAGTGTATAGATTTTGAAAACAGCCTAAATATGCAGGGTCTGTGTGGTAAACATGTGTTAATGAAACAAAACAGGTATGTTTTTGATGAGGAAACAACATTATAACACTTACAATATTAGTCTTTTAATATAAAAAGTTGAAGTTTAATATAGAAAGATGAAAGTTTGCAAAATTCAAAAGAAAACTGCCAGAAGAATTTTTGAGCGATTCCTTGTTTATGGTCCATTGTGCAATACTCCGCCTACACATTTACAGGCAGTTTTCAGCTTCAGCTTGAGCAGTTTTCACTTCTGGTGGATTGCAAACATTTGAATTGATTATTATAATTGAAAGAATAAAGAAAAGTAGAGATGGTCTATTTTTGTCATTACGCCCTTTACCCTCACCAGCAAATACAATATTCTTTTCTCCCACCATTAAATACTGTATGGCAACAATATGAGTGTACGTTCTGAAAACCTCTAATGGCTCTAATGTTCACCTGTGAGGACCTGTGGAGTGGCTGAGTGCGGCACCAGAGCAGCGTCCTGTGGGAGAGAGCCCATCTCTGGCTCCGGGGTGCTGTTCGGAGGAGAGTTAGCCAGCGGGGACAGCAACATCCTGGGCTTCAGCTGCACACACACAAATATACATAAACACACACACACACACAGAGAAGGAACACACACACGCACACACAAACACACACAGGAGATACACATGAATACATCGATCACATCAGATAAGAAGGCGTCACTGTCATACTGCTGCTTATTGAGCTTCTCACACACAAAGCAACAGGAATGCATAAATATTTTAGGATAAAAAACAGGAAATCAACCATGGTTTTGTAAAAGAAAAACATCCCAGTATATAACTCATTAAATATGTATCTGAGTTTGAGGCGTTTTTCAAAGAGTCTTTTGTTCTGTGCAAAACTGAAAAATAACAACATCAACAAATCAGTAATTGACAGATTCCTGGATATGTTATGAAAAATGTATTTGTCTCCTATACAAGTGAAACAGAATCAGAAAACATTTATCGCCATTGTCAGTGGGCAAAACTAAGCTAGGAATTTGCTTTGGCAGTATGCAACATAAAACAATGAAAAATAATAGAAAAATAATATGTGCTATGATAAAATAGAGCCATGCATAAACATGAGCTCTTAATTAATGGCACATAATGGCTAAATGTAACTATGATTCACTTAAATACATTCTTACAACACGTTCTGATGAAGCAACAAAGATTCACAAGCGCATGCATGTCCAGAAAAATAGAAGCTGTTGCGTCAGTCTGAGGGCATTCGAGGTAAAAGCTATTCTAAATCAATATGCAAATCACACTGCACACTGAGAGGCAGACGTGGGCTGTGGTGGGAAACAGAAAGGTCAAAAGGAGAAGATATGTCTTGTAAGCTAAAATCATAGATATAGAGCTAGCTTCCTGTCTCTGAAAATAATATGTTTACAGTTATATATTTGGCAGTGACATAATACAGTAATGATCATTTTTGGTCTGGGCGATCAAGATTTTATTTCTTCGTGTTCAGGTTCAGGCTCCATCACAGGTTTGATTACATTTTGCATTATTAAAAAAGCATATAAATATAACTTCCTATAGAATTTTTTACCATAATGTAAACAAGAATATGAAAAAATAATCATTGCCTATTAAGAGAAAAAAGAAAAAAATATCTCTCTAGTCTAAACTCAAACTACATACTTTTACTAACTGGGGATTGGCTGCAGACCTGTCGATTTAGACCCAAGAGTATCAATGACAATTAAATGACTGAATCTAGATTTAAATTGGATTGCACACAGAAAATGCTGACCTTAAAGCCTGGTTTCCTGCCTCTTTTCTTGGGGATCTTGATGGGGGTCACTGGCTCCACGTAGCATCTCTCATATTCCAGTTTACGTATGGGTGGTCTTCCTCTCTTCCTGCCTGGGACCTTACCCTGACTGCTCGTTATAAACTGTGGGCTTAAAGCGGGGGTCTGCATATCAGCGGCAACTGCAACTGAATTCATCTGACCTTGAGCTGTGACAAGACACAGAGAGGTAATTTCAATGAGCAGGAAGTGGCGAACTGACACAGCCTTTATCTGGAACGGAAAAGAGTCAAGTGAAACTTCGAGGGAAATAGTGCTAGACAAAGCCACATAAAGCTCTGAAAGCCCCTCCCCCATCCACAGCTACAAAGATTGTAATAAATATCATTACTGCAGAGAGACAAAGCAGGGAGACCCACTACTCCTACACAATCTAACAATCAATCAAGCCTCACTCCTCTCACTCTCTTTCTTTCTCTTTCTCTCTCTCCCATGCCCACCTAGTTACGCTGCAGAGGAGTTTGCCTTGACAGAATTCAGATCAATCATGGAATACTTAAACTGTCAATTGAATGACTGCACCACACACGTCCATGCTTACAAAGCTCTTTAGTTACAGTAGCAATTTGCTTTAACCATAATTTAAAAGTAAGTGTATTGATAAGTCAGTAAATTTGCCAGTTACAGTGCACTTATAAATAGTCTAATGAAGTGAATTTTGTCTTGATATAATTTTAGAATAAATGATCAGAAGACTATTACAATAAATACTACTACCTATTTAAATTATTCTAATTTGAATTTCTACTTAAATTGTCTTAAAATGTTACATCCCCAACAGCAGCAGTGATTTTCATGCACCATATTCACAAGTTGCAAATATTTTTTTTTATTTAGTTTTAGCACAAAAAAGCCAGAGAGACCCCAGTTCATGGTTAAAGCATCACACCAATTTCCACTGCCAATGTAACTTTAATTATAAACCTAAAAATAGATACAAATACGTGCAGTTTTGTGTAGAAGTTGTCAGTATTAATGAATGAATATTGTGCCTACCACCTCTCAGTGTGTTCTCCTCAGTTATCCCCCGGGCGTTTGGACTCTCTCAGTGTGACGCTGCTGCTCCTCTGCCTCTGCACACCTCTCTCTCTTCTTCTTGTCAAGACGCCGGTAACTCTGCCTCCTCCCTCCCTCCTCGCCTCCTCGCCAAAACCAAACCCCCATGTCCCCTCCGTGTCGCCATAGCAACACGCCTCTAACATCCCACAGCAGCCAGCCAAAGTGCTGCGCTCAAAGCAATGTGTGTGTGTGTGTGTGTGTGTGTGTGTGTGTGAGGCTCTAATGTAATTACAGTTTCCGCAGCTCAGGATTTTTCTTTTTGGTCTAGAAAAAAATGAAAAGCCTGAGTGGGTGACAAGGGATTCACGCTGTTCTGTGTTTTGTGTTACAAGATTTGAAATTATACTCTGTAATCTTCACTGTAAACAGACAACAGGGATTAAATTTAGGATCCAAAATATATACAACATGGTATGATATGTGTAATAATCCCACAAAGCTGCAGCTGTATCTCTTCCATGTTATTTTGACCTTGTTGTGTCTTAATTTTACTTTACTTTTTGTTTTTTAGTTTAACCATTCATTATACCCAATCATTATTCCCAAAACACCAGGGAACCAGCCCACTACAGACCAGTCGCCTTGACCTCCCACCTCATGAAGACCATGGAGAGGGTGATCCTCAGCCACCTCCGCTCTGTGGTGAGCCCCACCTTGGACCCACTGCAGTTTGCCTACAAGCCAAATGTAGGAGTAGAGGACGTCATCATCTACTTGCTGCAGCGGGCGCTCACCCACCTAGAGACCGCCGGGAGTGCTGTGAGAGTCATGTTCTTTGACTTCTCCAGTGCCTTCAACACCATCAGGCCGGCACTGCTGCGGGGGAAGCTGGAGGACACGGGAGTTGATGGACATCTCGCTGCCTGGACCATCGACTACCTCACTGACCGTCCACAGTACATGCGGCTGCGCGACTGTGAGTCAGAGGTGGTAGTCTGCAGCACTGGGGCCCCCAGGGAACTGTCCTCTCACCCTTCCTCTTCACCATCTACACCTCGGACTTCACATACAACACAGACAGCTGCCATCTCCAGAAGTTCTCTGATGACTCGGCCATTGTGGGCTGTGTGTCTGAGGGGAACGAGCTGGAGTACCGCTCGGTCATCAGTGACTTTGTGGACTGATGTGGGCGCAACCACCTGTGCCTTAACACCAGTAAGACGAAGGAGCTGGTGATCGACTTCAGGAGGAGACTGCTACCTCACTCACCGGTGAACATCCAGGGGCAGGACATAGAAACTGTGGACAGTTTTATGAGTCTATGGTGGCCTCTGCTCTCCTCTACGCTGTCGTCTGCTGGGCCCCGAGCACCACAGAGCGGGACAGGAAGAGATTTAATACGCAGGTCAGGAGGGCCAGCTCTGTCCTGGGCTGTCCTCTGGACTCTGTAGAGGAGGTGGCTGAGAGGAGGGTGCTGGCCAAATTTACATCCGTCATGGACGACACCTCTCACCCTCTGCACCGGACTGTAGAGGAGCTGAGCAGCTCCTTCAGCAGCCGACTGAGGCACCCCCAGTGCAAGAAGGAGCGCTACCGCAGATCCTTCATCCCCACCGCCATCAGACTCTATAACTCCACTGTATAGTCCAAACTTGCAATATTTTTTCCATACTCTCCTAATTACTGTTTTTCTATTATTATTACTTATTTTATTATTACTTATTTTATTTTATTCTTGCCTGCATGCACTTTCTTTCTCAGATCTGGGGAGACAGAGTAAGAATTAAATTTTGATCAATTTATTTATTTAGTTTATTTTAGTTTATTTATGAGACAGGGACAGTGCACAATCTACATTAACCTTAATAGGAGAGATGCATTGTGCAGGTTGTAGCACTAGAGCTCATTTTCACCTGTAGTCCCTGTAGGTTTAACACCTAAACTACCTGTAGTGAAATAAGAGCATTTAAAAAGACATACTGTGGAACATTCCAGGTAAAGCATAGCCTTAACATGGAGACACAAGTAAGTGGTGGAAAAGTGACATTGTAAGCTTTTGTTTGTTTGTTTGTTTGTTTGTTTTGTTTGTTTATTTCATTCATAAAGTATAAAAAGACATCATCAGTGTGATAGCAATAGAAAATATGGAATGAAAGGGAGCAGAAAGAAGAATAATCTTATGTTATCTGCCCCCCTCTTCCTTTTTCCAGACATTAACACCGATAGTGACTATAAACATTTCATCAATACATTCCAATTCAATCACAATTATTAATCAATTGTAAACAGAAAGCTTCATTTTTAAGCACAACAATTTAGTTTTCTTTTTCATACCTACACATTACACTAGATTTTATGTATTTTTAAATGCCATTATTGTAATTGATTCTTTGATTTCGTTGTCAAGACTATTCCAAAGCTTTGAAAGTGCAGGTAAATTGGATCAGGTATTTAATCAAGTATAAAGAATACTGACTAACTAAAACCAATACAAAATTCAAGAAAGATTGTGGTGTGGACAGTTTGAGAGCCCCTGCCTTTTGATTATAAATTGGATCTCAAATGATTTGAGGGTCTTTTGAAGTATTTTTAGATTTTCTCAAAAAGGTGAAGGAATTGATTTCCCTGGAAAATCAAAGGTGTGGTGCTGCCCTGCACGATAGCTCTTCTATTTCAGTTTGTGATAAAAGATCAAAAATGATGTCAGGGTTTATTAGTTGAGGTGCGCAGGTGTGTCAGGCTCACTCACCAAAAGGCCCAAAGAGAGCCTGGTATTCCAATGCCAATATTAAAAAAAACATACTATTCCAGCCAGCAGATGTAAACTTCATGCATTCCCTCACTGCTACTCATTGATTTGTTTCGCTCAGGTTTACAATGAAAAGGGAAGCCTGTGCAGGTTTGGCTTGCATGGGTTTCCACACTCAATCAAAATGAGGTTAACCTTTGAGGGGGGATCAAGCGGTTGCTACGGGCGTGTAAAGAGATTTGTCAAGAGTCCAATGTAGGAAGCAACGTTCCACTTTAACCACCTGACAGAGCAGACAAATCACACGTTTATTACACACAGGCACACAGGTCATCGTGAACAGGATAAAGGAAGGTGCAGGACAGTCAGATGGCAATTGTAACGGAGCTGGAATCAGTGTTTAGTCATGAGTTTCAAACAGTTATGAAGTGAATGGCCCATACTTATTTTCCACAGATTTTTTTAATCCAGTGGGATAATCTCTCCCAGTTCTGAAGCGGATGTGTAGACAATTTGGATTATGTTCCACAAGGTTATATAAAATACTAACCTGGCTCACTCCAGATTGATAGGTGTGTAGCACTGTGTAGAATGGAGCTCTACACATTATCAGTTTGAAACGGCTCTCGCTGAAAGAGATTGGAAAACACGGAACATCATGATGATTTCTTGAATTTGATTGATCAAAGCTTCACAACAGCGGAACAAGCCAAAAATCAGTTTTTTGTTACATCCAGTTGCCTGCCCACAAATGCACAAAGCGTGTACCTTCTGCAGGATTTTCACAAACTAATATAGGCCAAAGTACGTAGAGTTAGTGAACACATTGCCTTTGTTAATAAGACATGAAATTAATTTAAAACTGTATGTTATTGTCTATAGTGCATAATACTGTAGTCTATTCAGTGGACTGTTTTAAGAAGCAGCTGAAGTACCAGTGTCCTCTATACAGGTTATGTTAAACACTGACCACCAATGTTGTGATTGTATTTCCTGTTTTAAAACCTAAGAGTGCAGGCTACATAGAGTCTCACACTAAATGGTGTGTGACAAATCTTCATTAATTCAGAGCTCTGGTTTAATTTGAGCTGACTATGAATGCAACTGTGTGTCTTTAAAAGAGCCATAAATCACCAAAAGTAATTATGAATCCAGATTAATTCAGATCTTCCCCCTAAATCAGTGCCACCACATCACGCAGCAGTGCAGATAATGATCTTTAACTTAAAAAGGGAGAGGATATGAGAAGCAAAGTCTATTAACAACAGCCTAACAGTGCTATTTTTCAGTCTGCAAATCAAGGCTAGGACATGCCCCGCTGCACCACCACACCCAAACACAACACATTTGGAACTGTAGCTTAATTTGTTTATGGTTAATTAAGCAATTAGGCACTCACTGAACCCCTCAGCTCAATTTCACGCCACACAATGCTAACAGATATCAGCCTGACTTTGTAAATGATTTTGAAGTCAGTGGGAGGCTGCAGTAATGGCCACAGTGATACAACAATGATCAGTAGTGATTAGCATAACTTTATTAATGTCTTTAGGGGGTGGAGATTTGTATTCATTTTCACTTGTGAGGGAGAGTGTATAGGAATGGGTTTCGCTAATAGGACGCAGAACATAAGAAAAACAAAGTGGTTGCTTTGCCGACGGAGAAATAATTGCATTTTAAACCAGAAACTTCAAAGTATAGACCCACCCCCCACTCGAAAGCGGAGCGCATTGAAGTCGATGGAAAAGCATATTTGCTGTTTTCTCTCTAATCAATGTTGCAGTATAACAAACCGCCTGAATTTATTTACAGCTCAGGCAGGGGTCGCCATGGTAACAGACGGTGAAATCAGATATTGCGCCAAAGTCGTGCGGTAAGGTGGGAATAAATAAACACATAAGCAGCAGCGGAGTGAGTATTAAATGGGCCTCTTCAGATTCACACACACACACACACGTACACACACACACACTCCTCACATCTCCTCTGAGGCCCCTCTTAACACAGCCCTGCTCAAGAAAGGCAAGGTGAAGTGCTCTACTCTCTTTAACAGCAGAGGGTCAGAGGAACAATGAGAATATTTCATAAATCACATTAATATGCAAGACACGCCATGAAAAGCGTTTTAATATATAAAGAGGGATGCTTAGGGAGCTTTTAGACTACAGGGCGCTATAGGTCTACCATAAAATACAAGCGACACTCATAGGAGTTTTAGTTCCCCTTGTGAAATGATAACATCCTACAGTGTGCACCTAATCGAAATCTACGCCATAATCTTCCCTTGTTGGTCAATTCTGGATTCTGGGATTCAGAACATACACTGTAATTGGACTAAGGGAGTGTGATTGTGAGTGTGAATAAGACTAGGAATTAATTTACTGACAAAACAGCAAGAAAAACAACAACAACAACAAAAAAAACAGGATCATGTAGAGCTGGTTAATACGAACAATTTAAAATGAGGAGCCTGACAGCAGCAGTTACAGAGAGAGGGTGACCGTTTCTCAATACAAAGTGAATTGGAGTCTGTGGGGCTGGAAGCATGGTTGTGCTTACTTCCTATTTGGAATGCGGCGACTGGCGGGTTAGCTTTGTCCATGCAGTCTATGGTTCAGAAACACAAATAGGTTTGCTGTTGGCATATACTGTAGTAGACCTACTCTGATCTCTTTACAAATGGCACGAAAACAAAGAGGTTCTCATAGCTGGAGTACCTGACTTTTTTTTTTCTTGAAATAGAGAAATCAGATTGCTGCATACTGTCTGTAGATACGTTACTTTGTCCTGTTTTGGATGGCTGTTTAATGGAGGCCCACCCTCTCTTCTCTGAAACAAGCTGTACATGTACAAGACAAAATCATACACATTAATACTACGTGCCAAAGGATTGGAGAGAGAGCTACCAAGTTGATGCCAAAGGAAAGTAGGCCCACTTGCTTCCTCCTCTTAGGTACCTGGCTTTAGAATGCAAAGATCGACAGTTCAGCCCATGATCCTATTGTATTTGCTGACATTCTGAATATATAGTACCTGGAGTATCTGGAGAACAGGTGATAGGACCCTGGCTTCTGAGTCTATGTCCAGTCGGCTTCATCTCTGCGTCTAGAGCTGCCAGGTGCCAACAGTCCCACCCTCTGTCTCGCCATGACGACCGAGACGCAGCAGCAGCCACACCCCTTTAGGAAGCCTGGAAGCCAGAAAATGGGACGAGGGGCCCGTAAGGGATTTGAGTCCAGATTTAAGTCCCGCTCTCTGTGCAGTCTCATGTCCGCTTCATTGGTTGGTCAAACACATCTGTCTGCAGGTGGCAAAAGAATAAAAATTATTCACTTTATTGCCACACTGTATGCATCTTTTACACATTCAAACTGACCAGAATAGAGGGAAAAGAAAAAGAGAAAGCTAGCAAAGACCTGGTAGGCAAGGCAAATGAAACAGTGTAGCTGAAGGTCAAAGGACAAAACTGGAGAGGGATACAGCTGTGCTAATGATATAAAGTAGCATTGTGCTGTGTGTATGCAGTTAGCCTCCCGGGGCAAGATTTAATGGTTATCAGAGCTAAAGAAGCTTTTAGTCTCATTTGCAGTGAACAAAGCCAAAGAGAGAGAGCTGATGAACAGACAGGCTTTTTGTCTCTGTGTCATTTATAGCTATAGAAGGAAGCCAATCATAAGATTTCTTCATCATTGTCGGGATAACTCGCAGAGTAGATTTCTTCTTTATATGGTGGGTGAATGACTGAGTTTCAAATAAGTACTAATGAAGAAAACATATATCTACCCATCTATATTCTTAATTCATTCAAGTAATTTAAAATGATTTAGGACCATGATGATTATCACACTGAAAATAAAATATTTTCTGGGAGAACTCAGAACCGTCAATAAACCCTACTTAATATCTGTGCAATATTTTGAAATAGCTCCATCATGTCGGCACTACTCTCTCTGAACTCATTCTAGTTTGATGAAATCATGTGCAACCTGCAGCCTCAGGTTGGGACCCTCTTCATCTGAAAGCTCTGGGGAGATTAGAAAGCTTTATCTGGCATTTTACAAAAACACTGGTGCCTGGAGCACTATCTGCAGAACTGATGTTCGAAGGTTCTAATGACACTGAACAGTTATCACATCTATAAAGTCCTGTTTGTACATTGGCCTGATAGATGTAGCACTAGCTAGCATTAGCTGAGATAGAAAGGAAGACATGTATTAACCTATAGATCTAATCAAAAAACAAGGGTGGCCTTTCCTGTAAGAGTTTGAGTTTAACAACAACCCTGGTTATAGTGTAGGCCAACATATAATGTCCTGATGAATAAGTACAGCAGGTTTTGTTTTTTTTTTTATGATGAAGAGGATAGGCTGACCATGTACTTCTCTGTTATCAAGGATTAGTCTAAAAGCATGCAAATGTAAAAACCATGTTGGTCTAATAGAATTCCAGTGTCAAGTTCAAGTCATGCGATAAAATAATTCCCCAAAAAGATGAAACGTCTACAAAATAAAATAAATTAAAATAATTAAAATATAGTCTAGTCTATGCTAATGAGCCTTGTCTAACTGGACATTTGCTCATCTATTTGGTAGTCTGGCCTAATGCTGTGTAGACCATGGGGCCTCCTGTGTGATCCTGTTTGCAGATGGAGAAGCCTTTCCCTGTGTGGAGGAACTCCATGTGTCCACTGATGGAGGCACATGTACCAGGGTGTGGAGGAGACACGACTGTCCGCCTCACAACGCTGTGGATGAGGCAAGAGCGAGACGGGAGTTCACCGCTGGAGGAGCCACAGACAGTGGCAGTTTTTGTAAAAGTGAATACAGTATCATCAGATTTAGAGCAGTGAGGCTACACTGTTTGAGCTGACTATTTTCACCTTCCTGATAGCTTTGTTAGCTAAAGAAACACAATGAAACCATTAACAAGAATAAAACTGTAGTTTTGAATGTTTATCAGCAGGTTCCACAGCACAATTTATCTGATCCTCCAGCTGCGCTTTAAAGAGCTTTTATAAAAATCACATGAAGGTAATGACGATAGGCCCAACATGGGCAAAGGCCACAGGCAAACAATGTTCCTCTCATGTGATTAAGCCTAATTAATTCCATTAAATTTATGCCTCATTGAATTGAGGATGAATTATATGTATATTAACAGTCTTATCTTAGCTAATACGCTATTAGGCTACAGGTTATTATTCTGAGAGTAAAATATGAGAATTAAACCTTTAATTTACAAAACCCAATGCACTACTCAATAATTTAAAAGTTGTTTTTATTTGAAATGATTTTTAAATACAAATAATATATTTTTCATTTACAATGACTGTTCCTTTGTAAACAAAAGTGGGAGATATTTGTGGTTGTTTTGTTTTTTTTGTCCAAAGTCAGGACTAAGAGGCGTGTTGGGTTCTGGTGGCGTCATACTGTAATAATCTCACTGCAGTTTTTCCACACAGCACAGTCACTGATGCTACATTCTACTGCAGAGAGCTAAATACTTGGAGTACAATTTTACCTGCCCTGACCGTCATCACTGTATGTAGTGTAGAGAAGCATTTTCCCTTCTTTTAGACATCACACAACAATACAGGCAGAGTAGGCCTATATCACAATTAGCCTATATTAAGAGTGAAAAATCAAGCATAACTGAATTGTCAAATGTGCCATATGCAGTGATGGCTTTACAGAGCTATACAGAAGCTCTGAAATGAGTGGAAACCAAGTTGAGAAACATTTAAAACAGAACATGTATTATGTTGTAACAATTTCCAAAAATAAATTAACAAATTGGAGTATAGATGTGTGTCCAAGAAGCATGTACTCACTGAAGTAGAGCAGACTGTTCCTATTTGTTTGAATTTTTATGATGAACGCTCCCTTGTTCACTTGAAGGTGAAAGATAACTGATATATACCTTAAAATGTTTTTGAAATTAAAATACTGTTTAACCATTTTATGCACTCCACAAAACATGATGGTGTCATATTTATAAGGCCTTTTTGGACAGTATAATTGGAATGTGCTACAGTCGATCTAATGAATTACGTTTGTACATTTATAGTATACATGTTATGCATCGGTATCTAAAACCATTTTTATAAGAAAACAAATGACAACCAACCCTGACACATTTTTATGACCAGTCTAGTAGGGATAATCAGAGTTAAAAAGAAAAACATAAGCGCATGAATGAAATGGGGTGCAAATGGCTGACTGGAAGTTTACGCATGTATCAATTACGTTTTCTGTTGTAGAAAAGTTATTGGTTGGCGACACAACAAAAATATATATTGAAAAATCAAACCTCAAATGTCGTCGTGATCCCTGACGAACAGGACTAAAGCTTGACTTCTGCAGTTCCATTTACAAAAAGCATCATTGGTGTGGAAAACATTGGTGCAGAGATTTGAAAGCCAGAGCCAGATCAATGTTACACAAAGAGGTGGTGGGTCCTTGTTATTTTTTGCAATCACTATTATCTGTAATACATCCCCCTCTTCCCTCTATAGAGAAGAGTAGTAAAGATAGGTCCTCCAGTCCACAGTGTGTCACTCTTTCACACATATACAAATACAAGTTCACTAACACACACGCGCACACTCATAACCACTCGTACACGGCCTGGTAGTATTCACAGAATTATTTTCCACCAGCGACGGACTGGGAGTGAAAAAGTCATTGTAGAAAAGGGATGTGGAACAGTTCATATTTCTGTAAAATGAAGGAGGAAGAGTGCTGTGTGTGACTGTCCCAGGACGCTCTGATGATGTCACTAATGGGGGACACAGGTTCAATCATTGTCCTCCTCCTCTTCCTCACTATCCTCGATGCCGTCGCTCTCTTCAGGCTCCTCTTCTTCGTCCTCTGTGTCTGGGATGTCCCACTGGGGGTGGTCTATTATCGCTCTGGCTTCATGTACTTCCAGCTGTGGAAACAACAATATTAATGATGAAGTCTTTAGTAGTATGTAACTAGTGCTCCAATATTGGTGGCAAGGTGACAAGAATTCTTTCCTCATTCCCCAAAAATAATCAGAGAAAGCTAATCCATCTAAACCTGGTCACCCACTGCCCCAGACAGGCTCTCGATACAGCATGGGTTGAAGATGTGTCAAATGCAAAGAACAACTTATCCTACATGGACAACAAAGTCAACAACTATAAAAACATTTCCTCTCACCTTCAGTGGTTTGATCAGGTCCAGGCCCATGTAGGAATCAGACCGCAGGATGACAGAATATTGGTAGTTGCCCGTTTTGGAGGGGGCTGGAAACTTCAGCTCCACCTGAGGAAAAAGAACATAATAAAAATACAAGTCCTACAATCAGTAGGTATTTCTTATGTTGTAATGAGAAACACGGTGCATCTGATTATCATAAACTACAAATGACATTTAACCACTGAGCAGAGGTGGGTGAGTAATGTGGAGTAATCTGTCATGTTGTGATGGGTTTCATATGTAAATATTAGTCTGAATTGCCTAGCCTGTGATTACCAGGTTATTCGCCTTCATATGGCAAACAGCTAATTACCAGCAGAAAGTTTAATTATTATGCAGTGTGTGAGCGTAAAAAGAACTGTGAAAACTGCTGTAAAGAAAGAGGGCCTCTACCTGCTTCACACATCTGTCAAACACACATCAGCAGCCACACAAACAAATGTTAAGCTCTGAGGGGTCACCTCTTGTGTTTCAGAGTGGAAACGGGCCACATGAGCCTCATTAAGCATATTTACAGCTGTTAAACCTCATTCACAATATTCCTCCAAAACCAGAGGTGTGATAATGACAAAGGGTTGCCTAGCAACAGCTCTTACGTGAAATTACTGTACACAGGAAACTAGAATTAACTCCTCTCCTGCAGATTACAGTATCACTAGCACAACAAAGAATGAACTGGAATTTATCACCGTCATGCTCACTTGCTCACTACTCAGGCTCAAAAGCATCCACAGATGCATTTACAATTACAGGCATGTAACCTGTAGCACAGAGGCAAAGTCAGCAGCACGCACCTCTTCTGTGTCCTTTAATGTGCACACATGGAAGGGCATGGACACCAGGGTCTGGTCTCTGCGGTCTGCGATGTAAAGCCACCACCACTCCTGCTTCTCCTCTGGGAAGTACAGGCTGTAAACTGGGTGAGTCACCTTTGACTTAGTCTCAAGCAGAGCACGCTCTCGCCGCTGGATGCTCTGTTGTAACGCCTCCCACTCCTGGCATGGATTTACACAGAAATCATCAGCTTCAACCTGATAACTGACTAAATGTTTTTTGTAATTAATTCAGCGCATTTTCTGACCTCTTCATCGTCTCCTGCCATCTCATCGGCCTCCGTGTCACTCTGTTTGTCACTGTCTTCCTCTCTTTCACTGGGAGAGTCTTTATTGGCTTCAGCCTCATCAGATTCACTGCCTCTGTCTGAAGCCTCATCCTCCTCTCCCTTTGCTGCTGCTGCAGAGGCCCCTGCTGCCACTTCCTGTGGATATTTATGAACAAATGCATTGACAACAAACCCTGACTTATGTACAACCATGTGATGATATATGACTCACGTTCCCTGCGACATTGCCATTTGCCTGTTTTGTTTTGGAAGCTGCTGGAGTGGCTTTCTTCTTGGTTAATTTCTTCTTCTTGGACTTAGCAGTCTTTTTCACCCCTTTGTTCTTGTTTTGCCAGACTTTTGTTTTTGCTTTATTAGCCTCTCCCTGTGGCAAAAAATGATATTACACACATAAAATTAACTTTGTATAAGCAAAATGGCAATAGAAATGTCTTTTCCTCACCGCTTCCTCTGCATTGGCTGCCTCTTCTCCTGGACACGGTGTGGACTCCTGCTCCTTTTCAAACACCTCCTACACAAAGAACAGTTCATTTAAAAAAGCAGTCTAGCACACTCTAGTGGTTGTTCATGAAAGTAAATATTGGTGAAATAATAATTGATGAAAAGGTTTATGTATGTTGTATAAAAATAATATTCATACAAATGTTTTAGTTACTTACCGCCATCCGTTTTCTTGTCAGTGTGACTGTAACTGTGACAATGGAGCCTGCTGTGATGTTATTACTGTCCTCATCATCAAGAACTAAAAATGAAAAAGAGATCAACTGTATTATTTTAGGCACAGAGACTCGAGTGACTTCATAAAGACATGTAGAGTTATGATGGCCGTGTAGACAGTGCAAAAGACCTACCCTGCAGTTTAGTGTCCATGGTGATGTGTGGGAAGCTGCCGAGCACAGCTATCACCTCGTCATACTTCTCCTCCCCTAAAATGCGCAGCATATTGCGCCTGTCAGAATCCTTGAGGCTCACCAGGTCCTGGAGTGTCCTCACTTTATACTACAAAACACATACAATATGTCACACACGTAACACTTAAATCACGCACTGTTCTGGTACAGATGCAGTACCTTCTTTGAGATGCAGAAGCGCAGATGCTCCTCCTCAAAGTGGGGCAACTGCAGCAGAGGAGACTTGGACTCCTGAAGACCTTGCACTATCATCTGGGTCAGCTTCATACAATTCTCTATGGTCACCAGTCGAGGAGCATGAAAACCTACAAACACCAAAAAGCATTACTCCAGGAGTACTCGCATATAAATGTATTATTTAAGTGTGATTTACCTCCTCTGCTGTTAGCCATCATAGTGAGCTGACAGCCCACATTGATCATCTCTTGAAGAAGAGCAGGGCTTTTCCTTGTCACAAACCTCTGATCTGAAATAACACACAACAGTTATGTTATGCTATGACAAATACAAACAAGACAACCATTCCACCCTCACCTTCCTCTAGCTCTTCAGAAATATCCATCCGTGATAAGTGAGCCAAAACTAAGACCCTGGCCTTCAAGCTGTAAGGATAACAGAAAGGAGGCTCCTTCTTCTTCACATTGATATTTCCTAATTCACGGATGAGCTGCAAAAATATTTGAGATAATCCATATTACATTATTTTTAGTGATTCAGTTAGAATTATCCCACTTTTTACCTGTGGTACTACGATGTTGTCTGTTGGTCGTATAGTAGCTTCTTTATTGCTGCGGGGGTCATATTCCAGTGCAGCTGTTAACACCATGATTAAACCTGCAGGTAAGGACATAAATGTCAAAAACATAAAAAGAAAATATTGCTTTTACCAAAGGCTACAATAGAATGGACACTCACGCTTCATGTTCATGTTGGGTGTTTTGTACATAAAATGCATAAAAAGCTGAGTAGTGTTGATAAGAATCTGGTCTCCACTGTAGCGTATGGAACGGTACCACCATGTCCCCTATAAAAAGTGATATATCAGTTAAAGACATTAAAAAATAATTAAACATTGCAATTTAATTTGTTTCTGAAAACTTACCACAACAACAGGAAGGATGACCATAAAAGCCAATCCATAGACTAAAAGGACCTAAAGAAAAAGACAAGAGTGCTCAACCACAAAGTCCAATAGAATCAAATGAAAAGAACTATACTGCATGGACATAGTTGATTGTACCAGCATTGAGTTCTTCTGGTCTACAATCCAGGCAGGCAGTGCAATACCAAAGCTAGTTGCTAAAAAATGAAAATGGAGTTTTAATTAGACCCATAACATGAACAAGGCAATAATCTTTTGGAGCCTTTTCAAGAGTATTTCTGTGAGGATCCTCACCTCCTGGACCATCTGGATTACCATAGTTTATCCAGTTTAGACGTGATTGTTCATTGGTTAAACTAGTAAAAACAGTGAATGCAGCATTAGCCAAATGAGTTTGCTGTGAAAACATCTGGAGGTAAATAGCACTTACGCAGCATAGGCTTTGGCAATCCTCATGAATGTAGCCTCATCACCTCCTCTGTCGGGGTGGTATTTAAGAGACAATACACGGTATTGTTTCTTGATTTCCGACAAAGAGGCTTCCTAATGGAAAACAAAAGCATCTGTACAGTGGTGTATATAATATATAATATTCTGCAGAACAGAACAGACAAGAGTGCTTTGTCTGTTCTTACCGGATCCAAGTTAAGGACTTCATAAGGATTATACTCCTGGTATTCTCGGTCCAGCTTGGACACCTTATAAGCTAGTAATATAAACACCACCCATCCAAATAACAAGGCAGCTTTCCTGCAGATACAAAAAAAATGTTTATAGACAATAGGCCATTTATTTTAATTTTGCAAAGATATTAAAATACAGAAGTATAATATTGTAATTTTATGGAAACTGATTCACCCTCCAAGGCATTGCTTTAAAAAAAAGTCAGTTAAACAGTATCTGCTGCCAGGAGAGTTGTCTGAGAAGTTCAACCAGAAAAATGAATGATGGATTGCAGTAATAAGCAGAAGCAGAGAGTGAAGAGGAGCAGAGTGAGGAAGAGCAGACGGATTCTGTAATTTGAGGAGACTGAGGTGCTCAAACCCACCAGAGCAGTGGCATCCAAGTATTACACCAGCTGATAATAATGTCTTATGGAAGTGTGAAAGTCATAGAAAGAACAAAGAAATAACACTTTCATAGATATAACAAAACACGAAACCTAATTTCTCACAGGGGAAAGAGGCAGATGGGTGGAAAACTAAAGCTTACAATTTGACTACCAAAAGGTTAGTCAAACAAAAACACTGAACTGAATTGGCCTTGCTTCATTCACTGTAATGGAGAAATACTATAATGGCAATGACCATATGTCTAATGGCAAAAGCAACCAGGAACCACAAGAACCAGCCACTATAAACAAATGTAGCTATGGACCACTTTTTTTTTTTTTACTTTGCATGAAATTCACCAGCAAAGCAAATAGAAAAGGAAGCAAACCAAATGCAATAGATTTTCATACAAATAAACCACACAACAATGGAGGTAAATTTTCAGCTCATTACCAGGTATCAAAATGTGGTTTCTTGGAAAGAGTTTGTCACATGTAGAACAAGTATGAAATTATATTGTATATTTGTAAGCCCATATTGAATGACAGAGAAAAACACAAGACCATGAAACTTACTTTAATGTTGGAATAATACTTTGTTGAGACTTCATAAGCCTCAGCCGATACCACAAACACCTCCCATGGACTCTCCGCAAGCTTTTGAGGCGAAGTTGTTCTGGGAAAGACAAATTAAAAGCAATGTAAATGTATTCACAAACATGTTATTACATTTACTCTACTTATCAGTGGTCACACACACACACACACACACACAAGGCCCATGTACATGTTATGAGCTGTTCTGTAAAGCTACGTGTGCACTGACAGCCTTTGTTGACCTGCAGCTGTGCAAATTAAGACTGTAATATGAAGATACAATAAAAACAAAATGTTAATATGCTACTCTCTGGTCTTTGTGTTCCTCTTGTAAGGGCAACGAGTGGAGCATGGAGGTCAATAGGGCGAGATAAAAGGAGCTGCTAAGGGAAACATAGGTACATTAACTGAAGGTGCAGTGTCAACACGTACAAATCTTTAGCATAAACGCAACATTGTTAGTGCTAAACACGCTAAATCAGTCCTCAAATGGTCTATCAGAACACTGACCGGAAAAAACAGGACGCTACTAAGTTTGATCTTGGAAAATCAGAGACTGGTCACTTTGTTAGCCAAGTTATTGGGCAGGCAGACAACAGCAACAGCAGCAGCAGCAGCAGCAGCAGCAGGGCCTTACCAGCATTCTGATCCCGGGGCCAGAGGTAGTATGTGGCGGGGATCACAATAAGTCCGACAAACGACGTGAGGAAATAGAAAAATGTATTGCCGCTGTCATCGTACTGAAACTGTTGTCCGGCCATTTCGTAGCGGCGCCTGAGTCGCCCTTCTTCTCCGCCGCTACGCTTTGCCCCTTCAAGCCCAGTGTGAGGAGCAAGTTGACAGAGCGTTAGCCACTAGCATCTATGCTAGCAGCAGCCCGATCATCGGTGTACGTGGTGTACGCATGCGTAATACAAGCGCTCTTCTTCTGTGAAAATGGCATCACAGCACCGCCCAGAGGCCAGAGCTAGTGACACCGTTAGGTAACGAGGCACAACACCATTTATCATAACTAAAACATTTTTGTCACTTTTGTGTAATATCGTCTCGTTGATAAGTGGTCTAGAATTGGATGATGTCATCATTTCAGATGGAGATCAGGGGTTTAAATATAAAATTATGTCTAAATAGATAAATAATAATATTAAATCCCTGTGTCAAAAAATAATAAAATCATGTGTCAATAAAGGTGTTAGCCCCGTAAACATGCCATATTAATCTTAGGACTTGAAATCTTTACAACTGATAACACAATCACATGTTTGTGATAAAGGCACCACTTTCTGAAGACAGACTCACTTCTCTTTATTTATGCTGACAGTTTCATGTGGAAAGGCCCAGAAATAAAGAGTTATCTATAAATCATTAACACAAAACTTCCATATTAATGTCTGGCCACATCAGATCTCAGAAGTTGAATAAGACAGTAGCAGTTGAATGGGAGACCACTGGGAATGTCAGGAGGCACAATGGGGCAATAGTATCAATACTGTTGTTGGGTCCTTAGGCAAGACACTTCACTCACATTTCTTATGAATGTAGTATATGTGTGAGTGTTGTACAGCCTCATCAGTCTCCATCAGTCTACCTCAGGGCAGCTGTGGCGACAGCTGTAGCTTACTACCACTGAGTAGGAAGTGCACAAATGATGCACACAATTAAATTGTAAAGCAACTTTGAGTGTTTAGAAAAGTGCTATATAATGCAAATCACTACTACTACTACTACTACTACTACTACTACTACTACTACTAGATTAACAAATCTTCAATCTGACAGCAAACAAGAAATGGCATCACATATCATTGTTATAAATGAGATATAAAGTTGATCATCTCTATAGAGTGTGGTCTGGACATGGAAAAGAAACTAAACATATCATACATGGCTGCAGAAAAGTGCTTAAAAAGCAGAACACATTTAAATATGCACTCTTATATCATCTAAAGGTTTGCGTTTCAAATCGGGCACAGTGGCATCTGATGCAGGGTATCCCACTGGCAGAAGCATCAGCAGTTTCTCATTGGCCGGCCGTTTGAGGAGCAGCCGGAGCTGGGGACCACAGTTCAGAGGGGTTGATGTAACTGTCACTAGTCCCACATTCTGAAGAGTGGTACAGAAACAAACAAACAACAAACATTTAAGATGAATATAAAGTACATCATACACATAAGCAATGATGTGATTACCTGTAGTGCAGCCAGCAGGATCCCACAGGATATGCAAACACTTATTTCATTATAGTAGTGCGTCTTTTTCTTTCCACTTGGCAGAATTCCGTAAGTTTGTTTGAAGATGAGAACCAGATATGGAGCCACATCCAAATACTCTTTAATCCAATTTGTCCTGCATATAAAAATATTATTGTTGTATTAACATAAGTTTAAAAAGTGATATAAGATACACATTTATAATGACAGGTATTACTGTACACATTCTAACAGACAGATCAGCTCATTAGACCAAGTTTTATTTCAGTTGAAACCACCAAATGAAAGGTTAGTGAGCAACTGGTGACCAAGACAAGTCAATACATGTGTAATTAATTTCTATAAGCTACTCACTTTAATATGGCCAAATCCTTCACCCACTTGTCACCCATCCTCTGCCTATAGTTCATCTCCTCCTCTTCCTCAACAATGAGCCTGATCTGGTGCTTGGTTTTTGGATCGGACACCACCACAAACGTCCAAGGCTCTGTGTGGGCTCCACTTGGGGCTGTGCCTATGTTTTAAATCAGAAGCATGTTAGTTTCTCTCTGCACATTAATTGACCTCTTGTCACAGTTAAAAAGATGAAAAGTGTTATTTTTGTGCCTGCTGTGTGGATGACATTATCAATAACTTCTCTTGGGACAGGCTCAGAGCTGATGAAGCGCACACTCCTTCTCTGGTTCATGACTGAGTAGAAGTCCTGGGACCTCTTCACCATGACCTCTTCAGGATACCGCGGGGGGGAGTATGGTACATGTGCTTGATCTTCTTCTTCATTGTAGTCTTCCACATCACCATCATCTTACAGAACAATATTATTTTAATGCAAGCATCTTGCCAAGAGAGTTCTACTACTATTAGAACAGTGGTACAGTCAATACATGTACGTTTAATCTATAAATATGAGAATAAAAACATAATATTATTTTGAAAGGCAATGTTATCAAAATCTGTTCCAGTATCAATAAATATTCCAAATATAATTTACCCCCAAATAAAAGCTATAAGTTTATCTGAATATAAGACTGTGATGTTGTTATCCATGCTTTGTCCAAGTTTATGATAAGTTATCATTTCCTTTTCTCAAAAGTGCTCATTTAGGTGTAATTTATAACCTTGGTATAGATTTAGAGCTACAATCAAGTATTTGTGTAGTGAAATAGTAAACACATTAAAATGAAAAGATTATTAGCTTAGTGCACATCAAACATTGTTTGAGATGTTATTAACTATGTGATCCTATCATTGTTAATAAAGTTACCCTCTTTTTCTGAATGTGGCAACCCATTCATCTTGATTCACCAAGATGGATTCCTGCGATATTTGTGAGGTTCACAAACTTACAAGAGTCAGGCACATCAATCTGGCATGAGCCAGGGGAGCAACTCATGGAAACACATGGAAACCAAATGGCACACATGTAAAATCCTGACTAAACCAAGCTGTTCAGTCCCTGCAAAGATATAGACTATATTTTTATTGTTCAAATCTAAAAACAATCCAAGTTTACTTACCGTTTTCAATAACATCTGTATTATCCTGTAAGTCTTGGTCCACCCAAGGTCTAAAGTCTTTGGGCTTTTCTTGTGTTTTCACTCCTAAGCTTTTTGATTTAACAAACATGAGGCCTATCACCAGACAAAGGACTGCTGCCAGCACAGGAGTGAGAGCTGAGAGCAGAGCCATGACTGCTCATCTGGACCTGAGATCACCACTCTAAAGAGACTCTTATGTAACACTTTTGCTTTTGGGGGATGGTTTAGGCCCAGCCCACACTGTCTAGAGTATGGCACTGATCCAGTAGTTAAGTAATAGTCAGTAAGATCCAAATAAAGAAAAATGTCAAAAATGTCAAAGTCCAAGCATTTAAGTTAATCGTCAACTGACCTCATATTAGATAACTGCTTTCTATAGCTTAAGCAGCTGTCTTCCACACACCTTGTTAAAACGTCATTCAAAAAATGTATTACAGAAGAGATAACTTATGAAGAATAGCCTAGTTCATATTTTGCTATTTAGGTTAAACAAATGCAATCAAAAGAGATTTACAAAGGTGTAAGGTCTTAACAGCAGTATCTTTCCAACTCCTGCCCCTTAACTTAGCCTGTTAGTTGTGTCTTACGTGTCTGCAAACCACTTCACAAAAAGAGTAGTAGACAATAAGCAAGTGTGTTTTTACCATTGACATTATTGATTATTGATTATTCTAGTTACACCTTATTTAATCCTACCTGTACCTTTGTATTTTATTACATTTAATTACATATTTTTATTATATTGTTTACTTTTTCCCCTGCACTTTTTGCAACACTTTTTTTTTTACCATGTACTGCGTGAAAAGTCCCTCAGTCGTCCAGGTAGAATCCATGATAACAGGAGAAGTTCAATTTGTCAACTGGACCAAGTTTGTTTGGTTGAAAACGTTTCGCCGCTCATCCGAGAGGCTTCGTCAGCTCTAATAAGAATACTGGTAAGACACTTGCTTATATCTTGCTGTAGGGAGGAGCTACCTAGCTAACTACTTTCCGGAACTATCTCATTGGTTTCCGTCTTTTGTTTCTCTGGCGTCTAGCTTAACGATCCCTATTCATCCCTACACGCCTGCTTTTTCACACCTCTGGCCCTGACCTGGGTTTGAAATTTATTTCAAACCCACAAACACTTTAAGACAAAAACTCGTCCACCCAAAGGACAAAACACCGAGCCACAAACAAAGCAATGTGGTCTACTCCATTCAGTGTAGTGAAGACTGCAGTGAGCGCTATATTGGAGAAACCAAGCAGCCACTTCACAAGAGGATGTACCAACACAGACGGGCGTGCCAGAGTGGACCGTCTTCTGCCGTATATCTTCACCTAGAAGCCACGGGACATTCTTTTGAGGACAGTGAGGTTCAGATCTTAGCCAGGGAAAAGAACTGGTTTGAGAGGGGAGTTAAAGAGGCTATTTTTGTCAAAAAAGAGAATCCTTCTCTGAACAGAAATGGTGGCGTAAGATATAATTTGCATCCCATCTACAATTCCATTATTAAGCCTAGATCAAACAAACAGGGAAACAATGGGGCTAGCCAGGTCAGGGCCAGAGGTGTGAAAAAGCAGGCGTGTAGGGATGAATAGGGATCGTTAAGCTAGACGCCAGAGAAACAAAAGACGGAAACCAATGAGATAGTTCCGGAAAGTAGTTAGCTAGGTACCTCCTCCCTACAGCAAGATATAAGCAAGTGTCTTACCAGTATTCTTATTAGAGCTGACGAAGCCTCTCGGATGAGCGGCGAAACGTTTTCAACCAAACAAACTTGGTCCAGTTGACAAATTGAACTTCTCCTGTTATCTTTACCATGTACTATTATTGCATGCTATTAGTACTTCTTGACTATCTTAGCGAGTCAACGGTTCTTCTGATCCTAAGCATTTCATTGCATTGTTGACCTTGTGTTGATCATTATGATCATTGATTGTTGATTCATTATGCATAATATGTTTACTGCTGCTGCTCTGTATGAATGCATCATGTTTGTCACTACCTCACTGTAAACTACGGTTACCTGTGCAATAATCTGTGCAATTACCTATGTGCACTATTTACACCATACTATGTGCAATACGAAATCCACATGCAACACCTATACCACACCATATTATGTGCAATTTATTATTTATTTATTTACCTTTATTTAACCAGGAAAAAAAGTCCCATTGAGATTCAAAGATCTCTTTTTCAAGGGAGTCCTGGCCAAGAGGCCCACACAATACAACTCACAAGATGACAATTAAATATAAGGTCAACACAGATAAAATGTTAAAAACAATTAGAAACACAATACGACTCACCAGACAACAAATAAATATAAAATCAACACAAATAAAATGATGAAAAATAGTTTAAAAACATTGGCATATCATCGATTGCGTTTGCGTTTCTGTGAAATACTCTACTTAAACCTTATTTGATCTTTGACTTAATCCTACCTGCACCTTTGTACATTGTACCTTGTATTTTTATTACATTTTATTACATATTCTTATTATATTGTTTACTTATTTTTTTTATTATTATCACTACTATTATTATTATTCGATTTATTACTTATTTTTTTAATTATTATTATCACCTATCTTTATGCCTTTTTTTGCCTGCATGCACTTGTCTTCTTGTTCAAACTGTCCCCACCTGGAGCTACTGTGACAAGTAAATTTCTCCTGTGTGAGATCAATAAAGTCTTATCTTATCTTATCTTCTTCCCCTGCACTTTTTGCTACACTTTTTACCATGTACTATTATTGCATGTTATTAGTACTTCTGACTATCTTAGCGAGTCAACGGTTCTTCTGATCCTAAGCATTTCATTGCATTGTTGACCCTGTGTTGATTTTGCATATGAGAAATAAACAATCTTGAATCTTGAATCTTGAAGTAGATACTCAAAATGACCACAAGGTGGCAGTCGGCCATTGATGTTTCGGGATCATTTGCATTTTTATCGCACCGAGGATTTTAAATAATCATTTATGGAATTACACTGTAAAAATATACATATACTGTACCCAGTCTATTATAAATGCAGATTTAGGCTTTTGGCTATAGCTTACTTCTTCTTACAACAAAAAGGCATAGACTTACTGGGATAAGCATTCAGATGAACCAATTGGGTCCATCAGACTTTGATGTCCGGTGCTTGTGGGAATTCCCCTTCGTTTAAACGCACTGTGGACGTTCACCTCTCGTGATGAAGCGCTCATCAATTGATCTGAACAGACACTGGTCATTTTGACTGTAGCTCCGCCCTCCCGGCTGTCTCCTGCGCTGCGCTTTAAATAGCAGCTGTTAAAAGCTCGTCTCACTCTCCGGTCTGCCGCTCAGCCTCATTCATTCTCTCATCACCTCACAGACCCTCACTCATTTTTCACGTAACGCTTCACGTACTGCAGGTGCCCTACGTCCACAACTATGTCGGCCGCAAGCACCGAGACCAGCGCCCCGCTCTCCACCGCAGGTAGCCGGGTGTTCTTCCAGGCTGCGCCCGGCGTGGGGTGCGTGAGCTCGGGGCCCATCACCACAGACGACCCGGTACAGAAGAAACAAGGCAAAGTGACGGTGAAGTACGACAGAAAAGAACTGAGGAAGAGACTGGTGCTGGAGGAGTGGATCATCGAACAGCTCAGCGAGTTGTACGACTGTGAGGTAAGCGTAAAGCGCGCACGGTGCCTAATTAGTTCTTTATTGACCCTGGTTTTATGGCGCACTGGGGGCTCTAGTGGCGCTTTAGAGGCACGTTAATTCTTTAGACGGGAACCAACGTGCTGCTTTAAATGCATTTCAACATGCCTTTGTGCTTTTCTTGCTGATTTTGCAGCGCATTGTATGTCCACTGCGACTTGGGGACTTCTTGTGGAGCCAGGAGACCTTAACAGTGATCATTCAGGCATGAGCTCGTGATTTGACTCTGCGCCCTTGACATTGATCTGCTCCAATCGCCCTTGTACTGTAGCTGTCCATTTATGACCCCCAAAGCCCATTCAATGCCCTTTCACCTCAGCAGAAGGACGTGTGGCAACTGCCCAGACAATATTGACAACCCCATTAATTTGCACTTTCACATTCACATTCACAAGCCGCATTCTTGAACACTTGTAGGGGGAGGGGTACAGATGTGGGGGCTTGTGTCCATATAGAAACCGCACAAGTCGCGATTGAGAGGAGGGGGTGCAGGGAAAAAAACATGTTTGATGGCTGCCAGTGCCATAGTCACGGTGTGCCCGCAGCAGAGCCAGCCTGACCAAGCAGGGGGAGGAGCAGCAGGAGAAAGAAGGGCACTGGGTTAAGGATGTGCTGATGCTCCAGGTCCCATCAGCAGCCAATCACCTTCTGTACATTTGGCCCCCTTCCACTGAGCAGAGGGGCTGCAATGAGGCATGCGTATGGAGGCATGTCCAGGAGGGTCTGCGATAGCACACAGCCAATCAGAGGCAACATGGTAGTGCCACATGCGGTCTCACATGTAACCAAAGATGTGTGGGGCTTCTTTCATATCAACTACTGCACGGATCGATGATACTATGGCACAGGAACCAAGGATAAGGATGTACATACATGTTTTGCCTTTATCCCGAAACACCTTTTACCATTTACCAGTTCTTTTGCCACTGAGTTGCTGGTTCAATTCCCAGCTGGATAACATTACAATTATCTCAGGATTTGTAGGCTATTATAAGGCCTGACTTGGTCTATGTAATATAATGTTTTCTCATCAGAAGCATACCAGGAGTTTTGTTTGGTTTGGTTTCATTTACAAATGTTTAACTCACAAACCCTGCATATTGAGGCATCATTCTTCTCAGAAAACACTGTGTTCCACTTTATGATGTCGTGGTAATACAAGAAGTGCTCCTCTGTGTTTATAAACTCTATACAAATTCACTAGAATCATCTGGATAATTTCAGCACAACAGTCGGCAATCTACAGAGCAGGACGGAGCATTCCGAGCTTTGGAGATGTAGACGGACTAATAAAAAAAAGAGTTACTCAAGCATGTGTGAATGAAACAAACACAATTCCGGGGGTGTTTTTGATGAGGTAACAACATTTAAACATGGCTTAATGCTCAAATGAGTCAATTTTGTGTAATATTGGCCCTTTTGAAAAGCCAGGCGTGTGTGAATTTGAGCTGTTCTGCACTTCTTAGTTGAAAGTCATCAGCATGTCACCAACTACTAATACATACCTTGCCTAAGGGCCACAGTGATTCCACTCACCTCACCTCCAAAATAAAGGTGTGTTGTTCTGATGTGTCCTATTCACAGTCAATGAGAAATACTTTGTTTGTATTTCAGACTTATGCAAATCAATACATGCTAAAACAAGCACTCTAAAAGGGCAATGTGATTGATTACATTTGAATCCTTAACATTTGTAATTGTTAGATATGCGTGGCGTTTTTTAATCGACAGGTCCACACACAGTCACGTATCTGTGAGTAAAAGCATGTGTTTTGGGGAGAGTTCAGACTTTGAGGAAGTACTGTAGCTATTTTTTGTTTGTTTTGTTTTAAATGGCCATGATTAAAAATATGTCTTTTTTTATATTCTGGACATTAACACTGAAAGCCAGTTACTATATTTTTTGTCATATCACCGAGTCCTACAAAGACTAATGCTAATGACTTTAAGGCCAAATCTTCTATGTGAGCAAATTTTTCACGTCGTCTTTAAATGCCTTAATCCAATCATGTGGCATTACAAAAACTTAGCCTCTTTTGGTTTTATTGCCGCTGCCTTGTGCTTTCTCCTGTCTGGATGGTTTACATTTCAAAGCACCTCGTGTTTTTCAGTCTTCAGCAGGTGGTCACACTCTCGACCTCTGCCCTCCACCCTGTTTGATGTATTTTAACTGTTTCTGCATTATTCCAGCTGTTCCAGGGTTTCATTCTTATTTATTTCACCTTTTTTACATCGGAAACTAGCAAACTCCAGATAGTAGGCTTACCATTATCTGCTATCACTGCTTTTACAAAAACTTGAAAGCATGCACAAAGCACTACTGCCTGGAGCATACTGTTCAGTTTAGTACAAGTACAATTCTACTTGTTCCAGCAACTATAGTTTATATAAAAATGTCCCATATAACAATTATCTAAAAATAAAAAAACAACCCAATAAAATGCCCATAAATCTTTGTAACCGCCATACCACTATTGTAGTCGGTGTTAATAATCAGAGCAATAAAACTTGTTGACAGATTGTGTTTCGGGAAATTCTCTGGCAGCTGTCCAGCCTTTGTAAAGGGCAACAGCCATTAATATTTTGGCACAGTGTAACCAAGTCCCTTTATCCATGCATTCTCCTATTGACAATGAAGAGAGATGGAGAGCTGTTTGAACAGGTGTGTGTGGTCACTGTAAACAGGAAGTGGCACCAGTATGATGACGGTTAACACCTCCAAGCCTCTAACACATACACCTTTTATATTTGATTTTGGAAATGATTGACAGTTCAATGGCCTCACTTGGTCTGTCTTAAAGGTCAAGTCCTATATCTGTTTCATGGAAAATACTTAATAATAAATAATATCTTATTACTTGAATGTATTTCAGTCAGAGGACAAGACAACATATCGCATAACAAAGAAATGTAGATTGTTCTTGGCACCATGTTGCCTATCCAACTGTAACAATATAAGGATTAGAGTGAAATTGCAAGTGTTTGATAAGTCTATTGTATATAAACATGGACTAAGAAATCCACTCACATGGTACTTTCCTTCGATAATGGTACAGGGTGGCATCGGGAAGGGCATCAGGGCTAAAACTTGAATATAACTGAAAACAAAGTCAGATAATTTGCTATGACTCAGAAAAGAAACTGTTGCTGATAAAAGCATCACAGAACATTCATTATCACAACAGTCAGTAGATGTTCTTGACTTTGTTTTTTTGAAGGTTTAGAATAGTTCTTGTTGCGGTAATGAATAATGGGGATCCTAAATGAATAAATAGATGCTTTTTATTGTCCCATAAATACATTTGTCCTCTGCATTTGACCCCTCCTTCAAATGCCACAGTGCACCTCCCAGTGACCCATCTCCAGATCCTGAGCTAGGTACGGTCAGGACAAACTTTTTAAGTATTGTGCATGCCTGAGTTTACTATATTTCTTATCCATTGCATGTCCAATATCCCTGCTTGCTTCCTCCTCAGCCTCTCCATTTGTGGCTCTAGGATACAAAAGGTGAGCTGTGTCAGAGATAGATTCCCCAGTGTTCCTCTGGGAGATGTTGCCTGCGTTCATTTGACTGTTCAAAGGACGGAGAGAAGAGCGGGAGGGGTAGGGGGAGGGGTGGTTGGGATGGGGTGGCAGCTTTTTACATTTTACTTCATGATTTTCAGTCTTTGATCATAGTATAGACATGTACACCGCAGGAGTGCTCTCATTTTTTTTTCATAGCTTGAGAAGTAATTGACCTCCACTGTTGGTTGCTGCCATAATCTCCTCTTGCCTTAAAGGTGCACCGTGTAACTTTTCTCATGAGGATTCACCTGCTTGTCTCCATGGAGATATTATAGCTTCCACATGATATACAAATAAGTTATGGGAAAACGTAAACTTGTCTATCATGCATTTATCCAGTTATTGTGTTTTTATTGCCAAAATGTATATTGAAAAACATTCTTACTATGAGTGTGGTCGCCTCTGCAGATTGTGGTTTGTAACTTGGACAGCCTCATATACTTATCTTCAGGGAGATGGAAGACTTGTTGTGGAACATTGACTTTTGTCATTGCATACAAATTCCAGCTTCAAAAGCAAGTACAACAGTGCTGGTTTACATTTTTTTCAGTTTTAATATTTTTTTTTAAATTATAGATTCAATAGTGTGTACACTGTTTCGTTTTTCCCAGCAAGGAATTGGATCAAGGATTATGTTAGACTTGCAGTTTATTTTGGTTTGGCACTAGTGGAAAGATGGTATATATTATGATCTTTGGCAGTTGATTAAAAGCAAGCTTGTGTCAGTACCATAACGATAAGGCACTGCAAATCAATATACTGCTGAGGAAAAAAATAGCCCAGCAGCTATATATGTTGGGTAATAATGGAGCAAGCACAGTTGATTTTTCAAATGTATTGATGTACTCCACATTGCAGTCTTGCTTTGTCGGGGTGCACGCTACGAGGAGAGATGCCCTAGTTTTCCATGGTCGATAAACAAACGCTCAGTGGTGCTTATTCATGTGTGTGAAGACTGGCAAAGACACTGGCAGCTCCTGTGCCCTCTGGCATTGCATGTCCAAGGACGTCTGCTATTGAACATACAGTATTCAGCTTTTTAGGGTTGAACACCTTGTAACGCTCTGCTGCCAATATAGGTTGTCTCAGTTGGGGGTAGTTGAGCAGCTGGGCATGTGGGCTACATTTTAAGATTACTGCACATATTTAAAAGAAAGTAGAGCAGGGGGAAAGGCGGAAGTAATGGAGGTTTGAAGTAGGGCTACACATGTACTGCGATCACTTCAAAAATCCAATTTGAGTTAGGACGATTATCAAATTAAAACCTCTAAAACATGTGATTCTTGTCACTATCAGTTCATATTTTGGTCTTCTCTTACACGTCAGTGCACCCAGCGTTGTTTACAATGTGCACTCTGAACAGAATCAATCTTTTAAAAAATAAATTCCAAAAATAAATTAATCACAATCACAACATTTGTCTAAAAAAATGTTTTAGTTTTATTTCCCAGATCATGCAGCCCTGGTATGAAAAATAAGGTTGGTTGGTTATGAGTCTGTCTTGTGGCTTGGCTTGTATTAATCGAGAATCTTCGGCAGTATCCTTTTTCATGATTGTCTCTCGTGACCAATAACATCTCCACCTCACTCGGCTTTCATGTGTTTTCTCTGCTGGAATCAGAGTGGCCTGTGTCATGTGAAGCTCACAGGGCAACACAACAACAGCAGCAGGAAAAAGAGGAGTGCAATTCAAGACTAGTCATTAGGCACCGCTCAATAGGTTTAGGAATAGTGCAATGCAGCTATGGACGACAACAACAACACAGACAGTTTCCATCAAGCTTGGGTTGCAAGACAAATGCTAGCCTAATACCCTGTAGTGGGGCCCAACGTTTTCAAGCACTGGCATTTTTGAGTTATTGTTTTGTGTGTGTTTTGTGTTTGCTTTAACTTTAAAATGACTTGAATTAAGAAAATGTAATCTTGATTTGAGGAAATCTGACATGACAAGTAAAATAATCTAGCAATGTAACAAGACTTTTCATACATAAAATGGAAAAATGCAAGAAAAATAACAACTCTGCACTTAAGAAATAGAATCTTATTTTGCTTAAATTGAGAGGAAAAAAACCCTTTCCATTGGTAGATCAGTTTACTTGTCAAATCAAGGTAAATATAGGAAAATACTTTGAGTGATCTAAACTTGCCTAGATATTACCTTTATGCAGTATAGTACTGGGGAAAAAATAATTTGTGGTGGATATGATCATTTTGGGTTTAATTGTTTTTAGGTGTAATACATGAATCATGTACTAGGCCTATAATTTGTTAGATGTTATAAAAAAGGTCCTTCCTCTTGAACACTGCACCTTTCAAAACGACTAAAACCAACTTAACCAAAAACAGGACCTAAATTGGGATAAAAACAGAACCACACCAATGCAAAACTAACTTGATAAAGACCAATTTGCTTTCTAAACCTGGCCTAAATGCCATTATTGTATTCAGTTGTCCCATTTAGATCCTGACAGCTGACCGATGGACTTTTTACCTAAACGCTCAATAGAAAACGTCTAACTTTGATTGATGACAGGAGGCCTAATTGCATCATTATTTTGAAATCTGTTACAACTTTGACTGTTTTTAAAGGCCAGAGCCAAGTCTGAATAACTGCAGATAATTGAATTATAGATAAAAGATGCAGCAGTCCATTGGGGGTGTTTTTATCTAGACGACAGAATGAATGTTTAAATGAGTTTATGGATCCAGTGGGGAAGGTCACCGCTGTGCAGTCTCAGTACAGTGGACTTGGGCCAGTCATAACCTCACCTTCTCAAAATAGAACTGGAGTGACCGCTCATGGTGACACCTTAAACACAGCACCTGCACGAGCAGCCAGCTACGACTAAACAAATCCGACGTGATGACAGCCAGGAATTTAGTAAGCACCTCTGAGCCAGTTTAAGGCCTGTAAATACAAATCAACCTTAAAGGTTCCATATTACATAATGTTTTGATTATAATGTTTCCTCGTCACATACCTGGAGTTGTGTTTTGTTTCATTCATTCACACATGTTTAACACCCAAACTCTGCATATTTAGGCTGTGTTCTGTAAAATATACTAAACAAAAGGTAAAAGGTTGACTTGAAAATCACAAGGTAGAACGGAACATTTTGAGCTTTGGAGATGTAGACCAACAGGATTAATCAAACATGTGTGAATGAAACAAAGTACAACTCTGGGCATGTTTTTTGATTAGGTAACAGCGTTTATAATGTAGCTAAAATCTCAATTTTGCGTAATATAGGATAAGGTTGCACTATGTAACTTTTCAAAGGGTCAGACACCTGCTTTTTCCATGGAGAGGTTTATTGCTTTGCCTCAGATGTCCCAAATGTCCCACAGTATGGCAGTGTATATAATTATCTCCATAGAGACGAGCAGGTGACGCCACAGGGTCAAATTAGAAGTCAGATCTGTAGAAAGTGGACCCCACTCACAGAATGTCTGCATGTTTTTTCAAGGTATTTCTGAGTAGTGAAAAAAATAGGCTAAATCATCAATAACACAGGACTAAAATCGAACTCATAATATTGTGTTTAACTGAAATGCATAAACAACATTGCAGAAGCCCCTCACGACCAACTTAAGAACCAATGATTATATTATAACATTTTTCCAAAAATGTTATAATGGGAGAATCATACAGAATGGTGTCAAATTTAAAGGTACAGTGTGTAGGATTCGTGGCGCATAGGTGGTGTAGGTACCATGCACTTCCTCTTTTGGCTACGGCAGACCTCGAGGGTCACCCGGGCGTGCGACAGCTCGCGTACCCGCGCGCACCCGGCGCTGTGCGAGCTCTTGCCGACAACTACGGTGTAAATAAAATGCGGTCCCGTTCAGTTTTTTTTTTTCTTTTCGCATGAAAACACACATTCCCGATCATGTACCATGACAATCTACACATCAAATGAAACCTTACAGTCTCCTCTTTTTGACTATGCAATTCATTTCCCGGCACAACAATCACTCCCCGAGCACATGGGGCTTTTATACGGAAAAGCACACAACGCGGTTTGTTACTAAGCTTACCTTTGAAGGCTCTGGACAGGTCAAACTCTGTATTTCACCATAAGCTTGGTCTCAATCTGTCCGTAAGGATCCAGCGAATAAAATCCAGTAAAACAATTTAGTCCAAAACACGTGTTAGATCCATTACGACGTGTGATCCGGCAACATGCTTGTCGTTGTTTATCCAAAACCACGAGCCTTGCCGAAGGCGGAGCCCAAATGTCCTTCTGCGGCTCTCGTAATCAAAATGGCTGCCTCTACATTGGGTCAATCCCCCTTCTATGTGACTATATCTAAGTCCAAAAGAATACTTTGATTTCATGATGGAAGTGAAAAGGCTTGGAAAACAATGTATTTTTGAATGGGTATCTTCAATTTCGGTAATTAACGGGTAAAAATCTTACACAGTGTCCCTTTAAAGTAATCAAAGTGGATCAAAAGATCATCAGAACATCAGAGTGACTGACCTATTGTTCTTTTAATAAAAGTGAGTCAGATGTTTTATTGAGTTAATATAGATACCAGCTGAAACTTAACCCAGGAAGCGTGAAAAGTCCCTCAGTCGTCCAGGTAGAATCCATGATAACAGGAGAAGTTCAATTTGTGAACTGGACAAAGTTTGTTTGGTTGAAAACGTTTCGCCGCTCATCCGAGAGGCTTCGTCAGCTCTAATAAGAATACTGGTAAGACACTTGCTTATATCTTGCTGTAGGGAGGAGCTACCTAGCTAACTACTTTCCGGAACTATCTCATTGGTTTCCGTCTTTTGTTTCTCTGGCGTCTAGCTAACGATCTCTATTCATCCCTACACGCCTGTTTTTCACACCTCTGGCCCTGACCTGGCTAGCCCTATTGTTTCCCTGTTTGCTTGATCATGTTGTTCTTCTTTTTCCTTACCCTCTGTGCTTGTGGGGCCCAAGTGGTTCCCACAAGCACAGAGGGTAAGGAAAAAGAAGAACAACATGTGCAGGAAGCCCTCTCTGTTTGTGGTTATCCCAAATGGGCTGTTAACAAAACCAAGAGAGACAAGGGCAAGAAACAAGATAATAGAGAATCCGAACCCAGGAGGAAAGGGGTAGCGATTCCGTACCTGGCCGGCGTGTCGGAAAAACTACAGAGGATTTTCAGACAATATGAAATCCCAGTTTATTTCAAACCCACAAACACTTTAAGACAAAAACTCGTCCACCCAAAGGACAAAACACCGAGCCACAAACAAAGCAATGTGGTCTACTCCATTCAGTGTAGTGAAGACTGCAGTGAGCGCTATATTGGAGAAACCAAGCAGCCACTTCACAAGAGGATGTACCAACACAGACGGGCGTGCCAGAGTGGACCGTCTTCTGCCGTATATCTTCACCTAGAAGCCACGGGTCATTCATTTGAGGACAGTGAGGTTCTGATCTTAGCCAGGGAAAATAATTGGTTTGAGAGGGGAGTTAAAGAGGCTATTTTTGTCAAAAAAGAGAATCCTTCTCTTAACAGAAATGGTGGAGTCAGACATAATTTGCATCCCATCTACAATTCCATTGTTAAGCCTAGATCAAACAAACAGGGAAACAATAGGGCTAGCCAGGTCAGGGCCAGAGGTGTGAAAAACAGGCGTGTAGGGATGAATAGAGATCGTTAGCTAGACGCCAGAGAAACAAAAGACGGAATCCAATGAGATAGTTCCGGAACCTACAGCAAGATATAAGCAAGTGTCTTACCAGTATTCTTATTAGAGCTGACGAAGCCTCTCGGATGAGCGGCGAAACGTTTTCAACCAAACAAACTTTGTCCAGTTGACAAATTGAACTTCTCCTGTTATCATTAACCCAGGAAGTAAAACAGTTTTGCGATAAGGCTTAGAAGACATGTAATTATATCATAAAGGTGACTGTTGACTAGCCATTATTTCATTGTTAACTGCTCGACAAATGTATACAAGTGTTTGCTAATTGTCAACTATCCAAATTTGGTGTAGTTAGCAAAAATAAATATCTAAATAAATAAACATGAGCTGTCTAATGGTTGCTCCTCCTCCTGTCAACAAGTCCAGTCTGTATTATAACCAAGGATGTGTGACCCATGTGTGATATTTCCTCAGTAAATCATTCATGTTTTTGTGTTAAGTGTTTCAAAGGGAGCCAGCAGCTGCATAAATAGAAAAGCTATTTACTTGTTATTTCACACTCTCACACTGGATTGCTCTGTCCAGCTAATCACTGGCTTTATTGTCTACGGAGCGACACATAAACTAGCTGTGTTTGAGAGCTGGCCGAGGGTTTGTGCTGCTGCCAGAAAGACCCAATTCCTGGTAGAAAAGATGGAATGACGAAGAATATAGCTGTTGTGACTTGTACATTCATTTGGGTGTGTTGTGGGTGTCAGTTTACAGGTAATAAAAATACTTAATGAAAGTTGAATCAGTATATTTTCCACTTACTTTTTTAGGTCAGCCTTGTTAAAGGGCCAATAGGACACATAATGGACTCTTGTGAGCTTTAAGTCATGTTATATGGGTTGTTGCCTCCTAAAAACAGTTATGTTTTGTTTCATTCACACATGTCTGAGTAATCTTTATTAGTCTGTCTACATCTCCGAAGCTCAAAAATGCTTAACATTTACCTTTATTTCAGTAGAGACGGGGCTGAAAATATTTTTAAAAACACAGTAGAGCTTCCTGTATTAAATCATCACAAGGTGGAGTGTTTTCTGTTCGAGAGAATAACAAACCCTAAAAATAAAGGTTATGTAAATGTAAATAAAGGTTTGTGTGTTAAATGTGTAAATGAAATGAAACACAACTCCAGGTTTGTGATGAACATTATAACATAGATCAGAAAATCGTGTAATATGGGCCCTTTAAATTCAGTAAAGCTAGCGGATGTTGACAAAGGCGGACCACCACTGACCTTGTTGTTATAGATGTTTGGCGCAGTTTGGCTGGAAGCATTGCCCCAATGGGAGAGCAATAGAGGCACAAATGGACCTCAGCTGTCAATACATTAGCCTAAGGGAAGAGTGGCCCTCCTGGATTGGCATTACTGATTGTGAACTACTGGCCTAATAATAAAGGAGCAGGGTTTGAATGCAGACAAATGGAGGGACTGTTCTTCTTTGGTGTTAAACTGTGCCGCTGTGCCAGCTTAGGGCCTGACCAAAGCCTAAATAACAAAACAAAATCATGGGGATAGTCCCCGGGTCAAATATAGAAACAACTTCTCCTGTGCGAGATCAAATAAGGTCAATCTTCTAATCCTTGACCACTGTAAGGCGCTTTGTGTTACAATTTTGTATGAAAAGCGCCTTATAAATATTGTTTGATTGATGGATGATTGATTGATAAACCAAGATTTAAATGAGATGTGGAAACTTGTATATGATCTGTTGGTTGGTTGCTGTTGGTTTACACTTTATATTATCAAGATAATTCTTGAATCTCTCATTTTGACGGTCACTTTTTACACAATTAAATATTTTCCTTTCCAAAGCAAATATGTTAGGTTTAAAGACAATCTACTTTTTAATGCTAATTTGACAATGAAATATGTCCATGTTGCTTCATTTGTTGAGAAATTGTGGTACCTCCAGTATACTTGAGACTTGTACTGGGATGATATGAGTGTATCTCCTTCTTTGACGTTAAAGCACACTGAATAACCCGTCAAATTTCTCAGACAAGCGCAGTGACTGGCTTGCAATAATGGGACTGAATCTTGTCATATATGGACATTCACAAACATTATACAAGAGAAGCTCCTCTGTTGTTCAGCCTATAGATTCTATATTCAGCTGCTTTAGTGACGTCCCAAACATGCATTTCCTGGCGCAAAAAGAGGAGAATGTACCTGCAGCCCATTAGTTTGCCTGTCAGATGTAAGGAAACTGGCAGATGAAAAATGAATATTGTGGAAGAAAAGGTGACCCATGCATGAAGGTAGGAGATCACCTACTGTAGATGGAGCTCAGTGCAGGGCTAGCAACAATGACATTTTGTGCCTGCATCTACACAGACATAAAGCAGACATGTTTGAGAAATGCTTTTGTACTTGCATAATTTGACAAAAATACTGTCTTTTCCATGTAACTCAGTGTAAGATTCTCAGGTTTAGTACGGTTTCTGTCACCAACAACAAGCATGCGTTCTATTAAAGATCTACAGGATCGTGACTAGATTCGAATAAGAACAAGGCTACATAGTTTCAGTTTCATTATTTTCCTCCTCTACATTGTTAATTCGTCCTTGAAAAGCCCACTTTTGCTCCTGTGATCCACACCACTGTGTCCTCTGAGTACAGCTGATTCAGCGTGGGAACCGGCTTTTGCTGCAGCAGCTAACTTTACCCAAGCCTCTTCATCCGTACTGTTCTCCAGGCCCGCAAACTGCAGCATCAGGATAGAAGCAAAAGGAAAATGTGAAAGGCCAACGCCATTTTTGATCAAGATGGTGTCTGATATTTTGCTATTTCTTAACTGTCAAGATACCCCATCATTCCACTGAGCGCTGTCCTACATCTTCTCCTTTGTGCTTTGAGCTTTTTTCCACTTCCTCATTTGGAGTTATTCATTTTCTTACATGGCACCATCTCTTTTCCTGCTTTTGATGTGACACTCTATGGCACTGCAGATGAAGAAAGCTGAGTTGTAATTTTTAGTCTGTAGCATAGTCTTCCTCACACATCATCAGTGACCCACTTATCTCCTCTGCTCATCCGTCTTGTCTTATTTTGGCGCCCATATTGATTCTAAATACAGCTTTCAGATTGTTTCATCATCTGTTTTGCAACATTACCTTTCTATTTGCAAGGCTATTGTGTTGCCTTATATCACCTATTAATAATTATTTCTTGTTTCATGCTTTGTTTTCCGTTAAGTAATTTAATGCACATTTCATTTTATTCATGACTTCCTTTTTGGAACCTTTTAATCATTTTACTCATCTGCTTTGCATTTTCATTATAAAGTTCATTTTGCCCTCGAGGCATAATTAAAAGCTTAGCTGCTGTATTCCTTATGCTGTTCATATTTTATTTCCTTATTTGGTTGGTTTGTCAATGTCGGCGTATAATGTAGTTGTTAAAAAGATTGTCAGATTGTCTCTCACTGCTCAACACACATCTCAATGTCACAGCCTGTTTGTCCCCAACACAACTCCTGACCTAAAAATACATGATATCTGTGTCACAGTGAAGCGTCCATGTTGCCCAGCCTGACAGCTGCCATTGCTCTCTTCTGTGGATTTATTTGGAAGCACTATAATTCAATCCATTGCTTTAAAGATGCATTATGTAACTTTTCTAGTGGAGGGTGCACCAACTACTCAACTGAGGTTTTTGCTTTCCTTGGAATGTTCCACAGACGGCATTAAACTTCTCCATCTATATACAAACAGATGGTGCCAACAGGCTTACTGGTCAGGTATGTGGAGAGGAGTTTGTCAGTGAAATAGAAATGCCTGTAATTAAATGAAAGAGCAAATTAATGCCATACTGCAGAACATGTAACAAAATGGAGACAAGTCGGAAGACCTCTCACCAGAAAATCTGGATAGTGCACCTTTTATCTTGTGCAAAACAATGGATTTCTTCAAGGTATTTGCTAGTACAAGTTCCAACCTGTACCACTTCCAACCGTTTTCTTGTACGCCAGTATGGGTATTAGCATTTCCCACCAAAGTTCTCCCACCAAAGAACTTAAAGTGTAGTTTGCTATGTTTAGCCTGTGGATCCAAAGAATTAGAGTGCTTTACTTAACAATCTCTCCATAATCATGTAACTGGAATTGGTGCTCCTCTCACAGTGGTACTGGGGCCTTAAGTCATGCGTAGTGAAATGTGAACAAATATCAAAAGAAAATCACATGACTCAGGTAAATCCTATGCAAGGTATTCAGTGCTGTTAAGTGTAATACTTGGCTTAGAACTGTTTTCTTAAAGGTGCACTGTGCAACTTGTCTGGAGGGTCCATCACCTACTTGTCTCCATGGAGATATGCCTAAAACGTTCCATAAACTTGAGAATCTCCATGGAGATTTACAATCCAAATTAACGGCTAGATTTGTGGAGAGGCGACCCCAGTCGCATTAACAAATGTTTTTTTAAAATATATTTTTAAGCAGTAAATAACGCATTTATTCAACTACAGGTAAAACAGATCAGTTTAATGTATGTGGACAATTTAAACCAAAGCATTAACATCTCCATGAAGACAAACAGGTTGCAGACCATCTTCATAAAAGTTGGTGCACCTTTTAATTATTCAAAGATGGTAGCTCAATGTGAAAACTTCAGAAACTTGTGAAAATTGATCTAACTGGTAGAAGAAAAATATAACTTTAGGAGATTTGCTTTGTTTTGATTCAACATCTATGCAAATGGAGGATGTGTTTTTGCTCATTTCATGAAACCATCTCATCTGGCAATAACATACAAAACTTAATTAGTGCGTTAAACAGACAGCTTGCTGGTAGATGAACTAATCTGTGCATAACAAGCCTTGTGTGCCATTGTCACATTATTACAAACCTCCCCACTTTAATTAAAGCCTTCATTATTTTGGACCATAACAATACAGCAATTAGCGGCTGTTAAATCCTGCACAGCTTCTGGTTGTTCTGGTTAGTGAAAAGAAGCGGTTAGAATAATAGTGAGTCATTTAGAGTCAATAGGACACAGGTAGTTGATCGATTTTGTTTTTTTATGGAGTATTTCGAAGAAGTCTGAATAAGGTGACCCATGAGTCACAGGGCTGGGCTGTTGCTCGGTATAACTCAGTCAGAGTTCATTGTACCAACTCTTACACACAAGACGTGTCAGTGATGACTGATTTAGCTGTTATACAAGTTCATTTAGAAAACACATCGAAATGTTTATTTTTTTTTACATTATTTGCAACTATTAAGAATAGCAGTAGTTCAGCTGTACTTACTGTATGCCAAGCAGTTTTATGTAATCACGAGTTGGATTAATAGTGATGACAGAAGCGCTAAAATGCCAGTATAAAATGAGCAAAGTAGCCTTCAGTCATGGGTTTCATCTCCCCTTTTTATAGGTGCCATTTTGAGCATTCAAATGATTAAAAAAATTTAGTTTTGAATTGTCTATGGTTGTATTGATATAGGGCTATTAGTTTAAAGTTTTAGATTCACAAACTCATCATTCAGTACATTGTGTATACAGTGAACCCTCGTTTATCGCGGGGGTTAGGTTCCAGAAATAGCCCGCAATAAGTGAAATCCGCGAAGTAGGACAATTTTATATTTTACAATTATTCTACATGTTTTAAGGCTGAAAACGCTTCACCAGACACATTATACACCTTTCTGAGACTGGTATTAACATTTTTCTCTTGTTTAAACACTCAAACTTTTGTAGATTTTCATTAAAATATATTAATAGTGGGGGGGGGGGGCACGTGACACGCGGACACGTGCGCGCGGACACGTGTACGCGGACACGTGCGCGCGGACACGTGTGTTTGTTTTGGTACCACATATCCATGCCATGTGCGAAAGTCGAGTGGAAAGCGACCTGGATATCATTTTGGGCAAGACTCAAGCCAATGCTAACAGTGCCGAACTGCTAACAGACGCCTCTGAGCACCAGTCCTCACCACAAGACCAGGTAAGACTAACCTGCGCTCACAAGAGTTGGTTGCATTTCACCCCGGCTCCAAAATCAGACCGCTATCAATGCGTCGCCAATACTCCACAGCTCTCTAGGACGGGGTCGGGTTCGTCCTCTCGTCCTCTCACGGGGAAGAGCCACTGTCTCCTCTGTGCGTGCGAGTGTCCTCCCCCCGCTGCGGCTCCCTCGAATGTGGCTCCCCCGGACGCCGCGCGGCCAGGCGCCAAGCCCGTCCATGTTGATTCCTGGCTCTTCCATGGTCCGGCTCGCACTCTCTTCCATGGCTCGTGCAAGTAAACAAAGGCCACACCTCCTGTCACCCAGGCGCTCTCGTGAACGAAATCAGAGACTCTGTCCCTACCATCCCTGGTCTAGACCTGGTTTAGTCCTGGTTTAGACCTGGTTTAGACCTGCTTTAGACCTGGTTTAGTCCTGGTTTAGTCCTGGTCTAGTCTCTTAGCTAATCAGGGTGCAGGACAGAATGTTACACTGTAAAAAAAAGTTACACTATAAAAAAAATTGGAAAAAAAAAAAAATTGGAAAAAAAAATCCGCGAAACAGCGAGGCCGCGAAGAGTGAACCGCGATACAGCGAGGGTTCACTGTATATAAAAAAAAAACTAAACCATAAGCTAGACTTGACTAGAATTCTCAAAACAAATTAATGAACAAATTATTATATATTTAAAAAGTTTATAGCATAAAATATGTTTGATTAAGCCACTATATAGGTCTGTTTTGAATTGACCATGAAAGTCATTATATCAGTGTCCTTGTCTCTCCCGGGCTACAGTAGACCCACTCCAATCAACCATAACCTGATTTGAATATATTTGTTTACGGTCTCTGTGCACGTGTTATTTATACTGCTGCTTTCACTGCTGTCGGCTGGAACATGGCTTTCCCCTGAGGTTAGAGGTGTGACTATTCTCCAGCCCAATCACTGCAGTGTAGGTCGGACAACAACAGCTGATCTGTGCTAAGTGTTTTTCCATTGCGGTCATTAAATGTGAGCGCTGCCCTCAGTGCTTAGCTATGCACTACGTTTTCTACAACAGACTGATGGTAGAAAACAAATTGTGGGGTCTATGTTTAAATTGTCACGTTGTTAGCATTAGCTTCTGACTTTGCTGAACTCTCTGGCTCCATAATCGTAGCTCAGATGTGATGGAGAGCCTGCTGACAACCTGACCTGCTGCAGACAGACTGATGAATGGAAGGCTTTTACTTCACTTAGATCAATGTAATGCTATTACCAAGCTGCTATTACTTACATGTTAAGAGCTATTCTGTTTTTGCTATAGTGTTTCTATGTCCTCAAAGCTGGTGTTTGTGAAGGAGTTGGTATGTTGACGTTTCCAACATGTGCAGTAATGTTGGTTTGATTTTGATCATTATTTTCTGATCATGCATTGCTGTTAATGGGGGGGAGGTTAACCTGGGATGCAATTGGCTGCAGTTCAAGACACAAACACAAGTCTCTTTTGTCTGTGAACTCTAGCAACCCAAATTAAACGGCTCCTTCTCATTTCTGACTGGATTATCAAATTGAGAAAAACAAAACAAAGTAACCTCAACTTTTTTCCCCAACTAAATTGTGATCAGTGAAACAAATATATACTTTTAACATGTTTACTTTATATCAAGAGATGTAGATGGGTTAAGATCCTTACATAATTGGCAGCAACCTTTTGTGAATAAATATTTTGGTCACATCCTATTCTAAGCAGGTACAAGAAAAGACTATGTAAAACCGGGATACATTATACTTAGCATTGTTATGTACAGGCCTCTATTATTTTCATACCTTGACAGTTTCGGCTGCACTCTGCCGCCCTCCCCAGACGTGTTGCGTGATGATGTGTCGGGTCAGCTGATTGAAACAAATTTTGATGCTGTCATCCTACTTGGAAGGTGGCAGAGTGCAGGCGAAACTGTCAAGGTATGAAAATAATATAGGCCTGTACATAAGAATCTAAAGAGTAATCATAAGACCTATTGAACCTAAATGGACTAAACTTTGATACAATTGGACCTTTAAAGGGCTCGTATTAGTCTATTTTCTGCTATAATGCTGTTTCCTCATCACAAACATGCTCGGGGTTGTTTTGTTTCATTCACACATGTTTAACACACAAACCCTGCAGATTTGGGCTGAGTTCTTCTCTCAAACAGAAAACACTCTTTTGATGCCTGTGTTTTTAAACTCCATACAGCTTCACTAGAAACTAGAATTTGGATGATTTCAGACCTGGAATTTCCAATCTCTACTGAATTAAAGATAAAAGATACCTGTTAACATGACATGACAATGTGGAACATTTGGAGATTTTAACCATTGGAGATTTAGACGGACTAAAAATAAATGCAAATGTCTGAATGAAACAACTCTAGGTATGTCTTTGAGGAGGTAATATTATAAAATGGCTAAAAGAGTAAATTTTTCGTAATATAGCTTTAAAGTATGGTTTTATATATCCACTCTTTTAAAACTGAAAAGGGACTGCCTTACTAAGACATTGTGAAAAAAGGGTCAAATGGGAAACGTTTGTATCTTTTCTGTAGAGATAGTAATCTTGAAAGTGCATAAATGGCTCCACAGAAAGTAGTGAAATGTCATAGATAAGACAATGGTTCTATGCGATATGTAAGCAGGAGTAATAGTCTTAATGCTTCTACTCTAGTTTTAAAAGTCTTACTGTAAGATAATATATCCCTGTGCACATCTTCTGCCCACGCTAATGTGCTTTTACAGTCACCGAGTTTAAGCACTGACGGCTAAATTCATATCATCCATCCTGCACTTCTGTTAGCCCAGAGCTTGTGCTGGTATTCAGACACACACAAGTCCCAAACACTCCCCACCTCACAGACTGACACCAGCTTATTCTTAGCATCTGAGGAAACGGATGATTTTACACTAGTGTAGTGGCATAGTTCAGATAGAAGACTCAAGTTATCTTTTGATGATGGAAAACAAGAACGCAGAGACCACATCCAATGCACTGGTGTATTGCAACCATAGACTGTGTATAAATAAATGGACATGGCTAACCTGCTAGCCACTGCATTACAAATGGGAAGTATTCATGGCGGCACTTCCGGCTCCATCGACTCTGGTTCCAATTGACTTTACATTTAAAAAATGCCACCTCACTTTCTGTAACTGCTGCAGTGAGCCTCGTCATTTTGGTCTTTAAAGGTCCCATGACATGGTACTTCTTGATGCTTTTATATGGCTCCTTAATGGTTCCCTAATACTGTAAATGAATCCTTCTTCAAAATCAACACTCAGTGCATGAGAAACAAAGATAAGCTGAAAAAGAGTCATTTTCCTCACTCAGAACACTCTATAATGGGCGTTGCTTGAATGCAAATGAGGAGGGGAAAAGCTGGCCAATTGTAGAAGGTGTGGGCGTGGCTAAACGCTCCGCTGTCTCTCTGTGCGCTCTCTGATCCATTTCCTTGTTTTTGCACGGGGGGAGAGAGTTAGAGTGTTCCATTGAAAAATAAACACATTTCCACATAAAATAAAATTAAACCACTGCTGTTCAAAGGTCCAGAGGCTCAGATAAAGGACTTCCGAGCCTAGAAACACTCGCAGGTGCCTCCAGGCAAATAAAAAAATGCATTTCGCATTGCGTAGCGCATTCACAGTCCAAACTCTCTGGGCGGGATATACAGGGGCGCTGAGCGGAGACAGAGGGAGGGGTTGGAGCTGCATTTGCCGATCTGACGTCAAAAAGGTGCCTTGTCCGAACTCGCCCGTTTCAACACTGGTTTTGTGTAACGCAGAAAAGGATCGCAAATGCTCAGTTTAGACATTTCGCAACTTTTAGCCATGGGGGGGGGGGGCCTAAACAGGGTAGGGGAGCTCACATTAACGTTCAAAAACCTCAGAAAGTGAAAATTTCATGCCATGGGACCTTTAAAATGTTCGTATTAATTGACTCTACATGATCCTGGTGTTTTTTCAGCATAATAATAATAATGATCATAATAATAATAATGGTGATGATGATGATAATGATGAACAAATTCACTCCTATAGCTGCTAGCCTTGTGAGCTTCATTTGACTGGAGTTGAACTCTATGGGTGATGTCACACTTGGTTCACTTCTTTATACAGTTATGATTGCACCAGAACATAAAGGTCAACACTTTATAGTCTAAGGCATTGACGCACACTTCCTTATTTTCTTGATTCACTCATTTATTATTTTAAGAACGATGACAATTCCTTTCAAATCCCTGAACCATGTATGGCAAATGTGTGCACTGTGCAGTTCTTTGAACCCTGTAGTCTAATGTTTTGTGGGTTTTAATTTCCTGGAAAGTCTGGAAATGAGTAACGTGGTAGCTGATGTAAAGGGTTGATCCTTCCTAAATGTTTCCTCTTCACAGGCCACGTGGTGAAATAAAAAGCACAGCCACAGTCCGGAGCTTTTGAAAAGAAGCAGAGCTGAACAGCCCTAACCGCAGAGTCTCTAACCCAGGCCCCAGCCCTCAGCAAAATGACATTTGCATACAGACCAGTCCCTCCCTGGCAAATCTGAATGCATGCTGGCCATAAGACAGAACAGTTTGAATACAGGGTACATGCATTTACACAATGATGGTCCACAAATTAGAATGTTATTTTGATTAAACAAATATCAGTTTTTATTATTGTACAGGGAAAAAAATATTCTTAAAAGCTGGAAAAGAGCTGATTAAAAGTAAAAATATGTCAATCAGAAATATTTAAATGTTTGAAAGATTTGTTCTAACCTCAACCAAGAATCATTGACTGTAGCATATTTCTGTTGAAAATTGGTTTTGTCCATATGACCAAACATTAATAATAGAGTATGTTTTCTGTGTTCTGAAAAAGTTTTTTATTTAGGGAGAGTGGTTCACTGGGTAACGCGCTTGCCCGCAAACCATTAAGTGGGTTGTTTGATTCCCTCCCACACCAATGAATACCGCAGTTGTATCCTAGGGCAAGATGTGAGTTGCCGTAAGTGTCAGTGCACATTGTTGTTTGAATGAGTGACTGGTTCTTTGAAGTAAAGTGAATTTTGAATGCTCACTGCGGAAAAATAAATAAATAAATGCAGACCTTTTTAACCTTTGAACATTTGTGTTTTCCAGGAGGAGGAGATGCCAGAGGTGGAGATAGACATTGATGACTTATTGGAAGTGACCAGTGATGATGAAAGGGCCATTAAACTCCAGGTATGCACACAATGTTACTACCATAGTTTAGTCGTTCGAACGAAGAAATCTACGTCATAACTGACACTACTCAAGACATGAGAGTGTAAGTCTGTTTAAGCTGTAGAGGGATGGATATGGATATATTTAGAAGTGTTTTTGGAGATAATTTCAGGGTTATTTTGTCAGTGGCATAATTTAGTTGTACTTAAATTTTCTTATTGTGACAGGCCTATTAGCACTACTACTAGTGGTACTTCAACATAAACTGGTACAACTACTAATAACCTTTAACAAACTATAATAATTCATAATTAATCAATGAATAAGAAGCCTTTTGCAGTCATCTTGTTTTTTTCTTTTCTTTTCAGGAATCATTAATAGACTGCTATAAACCAACAGAGGTAAGTTACGTGATGTACACACACAGCTTTTTACACAATTGGGTGCTCACAATTTAGAATTTTTGGGACTTCTTTTGACAATGCACTGAGTGATTACATATGACCTGTATTAGTTCTGCATATGAGTTTTTTGAGTTTGTGGACGTTATTGATCACAGCTGTAGTTCGATTTGTCCTTTTGATGACCATACATACTGAATATAGGTTAATGAAGCAGCCATGACACAGTTTGTCTGAATGAGCTTAAAGATGTGTTGGCTGTTTGGGTTTGGTGAACTGCGAGTGGTTAAGACCTTTCTGCGATTACCATCAGTCTCATTAGTTGTGCATATGACGACCTGAGCCACCAGAGCACCCATCTGTCAGGCTACACAAGGTCATAGGAAGTAAATTGTCCAAGCAAGTTTACCACTGCTGCTACCTGTCTGTCCACCCAAAAGAGACTAATCCCACTACAGGGAGCTTCAGATGTCATTTTCCGATCAGTCCCACAAAGAAGGCATCAGCGAGGGATTAGCAGTGAAAATGGGGAGCAGGGTGTTGCTTGTGATAAAGGTGGGAGAGAAAGGGAAGTAGTGAAAATGAGACAAGAAAAGCTAAATAAACAAAAATGCAGAGGAATATGAGTTTGGTGTGAAGAGTGAGAACAGGAAGAGGATGGAGCTGTTTAACACTGATAGTAATTGGGTCACAACTGATGGTATCATAAACATAATGAAAAGCACTATAAACTCTATGACTTTACAATGACCTCTGCCTACTACCTTGAAACATAAGGGATTCATAGTCCTGTCATACCACTATAATTATCTTGTGTACTACTTAAATATTGAACACTTTGAAGAGGGGAAGTCATTAGTCATTGTTGTGGTTTATAATGTATCTAAACCTGTAGTAGTAATTGTGATGTCCAAGTTTGTTGTTCTTGTGTCTGCAGGACTTTGTCCGGGAGTTGCTGTGCAAGATCAGGGGGATGAGGAAACTCAGTGCACCGACAAAGAAAGGCCTATAATGGCTCCACGTGAGCTGTCCATCAGCCATCATCTCAGTTGTATTGATCCACTTCAATGGACTGTCATCATAACATAATTACTGCAACTCTGCTACCTGCAAACACACCCATTCAAATCCATGCACAATGCACTAGACATCAGTTCTCTGCACTGTTTGATTTGGCTGTTTACTGGTACGCTTGCAAAGGTACAGCTGGAGTAAACCAGGATTATACCACCGTACTCCACGACTCAGAGCCATATGTAAACTTTTAAAGACAACACTGTACTATCTACAGAACTCAAATTCACTGAAAGAGCATCTCCAGTAGGGAGGTGGTAAGAACTGTTATTACTGAAGTGGGTGTAGAAAAATAACTGTGGCACTATGTGGATTCAGTGCTTGAGAATTTCATTTTATACTGAGGTGTTTTACTGTTACTACTTTAAACCTGTACTGTATGTTGCCATTTATTGTTCATGTGATTTGAAATGTGGTCTGAGACAGTTTTGTTATTATCCTATTATATACTAAGATCAACCTCCTTCTCATGTCTCTGTCAGTGCTTGCTTAAGTTAGTGAGAGCCTTAGGAAATGGGCTGTTATAGTTTGAAATGCCCATTCTAGAACACTGTACTACTGCAAGGCATGATGGGGGTTGCAGTTCTCCATGTGAGACTACAAAACCTGTATGATTAGCAGCCTTACACTTATGTTGTGTGGTGTTGTATGTTGCTCTTCTTTCAGCTTCATTCAAACACATATCAGTTTGGTAGTTTAGGTTTTGAAAGCCCAAACACTGGCTTACATACAAATGATGCCTTCAAGGACATTCAGGATAATTATGTTTTACTCTGCATTGAACCACAAGCCGCCACCCTTAAAACAAGTAGAAGACAACTTTGTAAGAGAGTGTGCCAAACAGAAATGCATTCAGTACTACTACATAGATTTAAATTACATAATAATAGTTGTAAAATACTTATTCCCAATTATAGAAGGTAGCTTTATTATTAGCGCTGCACCAACTTAAAACTTGTCAATTCTGGTTCACAACTCTACCCTCTGCCGCCAAAGACATTAGCAGGGCAATGATGTTTAGATAAAACACCACTCGCACTCATGCATGCTACAAGAGTAAACACTGAGTAGAGATATAACCAAGCAAAAAAGATCTTTTATATTAGTTTCCACGTATGACTTTGTAGATTTTTTGTTTTAAGAGACTCCAGGAAATTTTTAATAATGGTGCTGTATTTTGATGTTCTTCCCAAGTTTTTTGCTTAAGATTTTCGACTTGCCAGAGGAACGTGTCCATGAGAGATCTTGTGTCTTTATTGAAGGGGTGTACACAGCGTGCTAATATAGCGTTCATTTTTTGCATTTTTCCACCAGAGCACATGCTCATTTGCTTGTGCACTGATTTGTAAATGTAAAGCAGAAGAAGAGGAAGTTATTTTGGTCTGCCGTGGTACTCCCAAGAATCATGTCTGAGGTACTTTAGACTTTTCACTGTAAAGGAAACTGTTCAGGGGCAATAGGTTGATATTTTATTATTTATGGGGTATCTGTGTGGAGCGTATGTTGAAAATGTCCATATTAGGAAGCTTTGCATGTATTTTTAAAGTAGCACATCAAGATAAACATTTGGTTAGCCCAGAATGTTTTATTTTCACAGAATGAACACTTTTCCTTTTTATACCTTTTAATATTATGAGCTCCTTTTTCAGCAGATATGGTTTGAGTTACATCCACAAAAAGCATTATTGTTTCAAAATGTAATGTGGTGTGTGATTGTTTTTGCTTATAATAAAATGAACAAAGACTGTTGACCGACAGTGTCTAGTGTCTGTGTACAAACAATGCTTTTACTTTAATTTTGGTAACATAAAACACTGCTAAAAAGCACATTTGAATCATAATTTTGTTATAGTCCAAGTCCACAGTCATATTGGGCTACTATGTCATCTTGGGATCAGTTGAGATGTGAAAAAACATTTGAGGGATTTTCTATTTTTAAAGGAAAACCTAACATTTGTGAAAGTAGTTTATTTTATTTATTGACCCACAACCTGTATGGCAGGTAATCTCACTTGAAAATGTGGCCTTCTGAGTACCACCAGATTAAAGCCAGGACTATTCAAAGTCTAGACCAGGGCTAAACCAGGTCTAATTTAAAATTACAAAATGGTGATACTGGACCAGTGGATTTGTCCCTAACATCCTTCTCCTACCTGAAAAGTGATAGTATTATAGTTTCTGTATAAGGAAAAACATAATTGTTATCAGGTTCTGTTAAAGAACAATGATGATGAAAGAAGAAGAGGTAGAAGACCCCTGAGGACCCCTTGAGAATGTTTGAGGACAAAGATTTAGGTCTGGACCCCCAGGGTGGGAATAACTAGTGCATCGTTGAATTTAGGCCTGTCATTCAATAGTTCAACCTGGGACTAATGCCTTGGCAGTGGTATAGACACATTCACTTTTTTAAATGGGTAATGCCTTCTATAGTAGCCTAGATTCCAGCTGTTTTGCTTTGGCTCCTCTACATTTTTGCACAAGTGGTCTAGTAGTAGGTAGTACTGGCTCATCCCCTACAGTGTTTTCTAAGTGAAGCTGGAGTTTACTAGGACAGTCCTGTGCGCTGTCTGATCATGTAAAGCTCATGGCTGGTTGACATTATTGCTTAAAGCACGCATGAATAGCCCTCCTCTGCAGCATGTCTGGCCCCATATGTATTAACCTACTGGCCCACTGAAGATGGTTGCTAGGAAGAAAATCTCAATTGATTTTTGAGAGATGTTAAAGATGATTTTCACCTTTGATAAAGAAATGGAACACACAGTTAAGCTTGCATGAGTCATTGATGCGTGAGGGTAGAAGTCAACCTCTCCGCTTAAATAAACAGTATATATCTTTATTTCAAAGGGCTCGTTTATCAGTTCATGTGGAAGAATATAGGACAACTAAATGAGGAGAGACAAGAGAGAGATGAGAGTTGATGCTTTGTTTTTCCAGAGTGAGCATGATAAAAGTCTCATTCACCGACACACATTCACAAACAGCCCTACAGATTGTAGCTCATGTTGTGGGGAGCAGTGGCAGTGCGCCTTTAAATTCCGTGACCCACTTTTCACAGCTGGGGCGGCTGACTGGCTGGCAGGGAGCTCTCCGCACGCTGCCTTGAATAATTGGGACTGCAAGGTGAATGTGAGGAGAATGGTTAAAGACGGGAGCCCCCCTGTGCCCATAAAGCTCATGCTACCGGCTGCTACCAGCTGACCGGAGATGGCCATGTGTCATCTCCGGTCAGCTGGCCAAAATCCACACCATGCTATCCAAGACACTGTTGAGCTGCTTAAATATTGACTGAAATTCAAGACAAAATCAAAACACAGCAATGATATATACATTCTGTACCAAGATAGCTAGAGTCATCGCACCATCCCCCTCTCATTTCCTCCATGTAAACTAATCCATAGGTTTCAGCTTTCCCATTCAAAAGATACAATATTTTTGTTTTAAAAGGTCCTATATTATGCTAAATTGATTCTTGTGAGCTTTTATGTTATGTTATTGTTTTATTCATACATGTTTGAGTAATCCTGCATTATTAGGCTGTCTCCATCCCCAAAGCTAAAAATTTTCTGCACCTTGAGATATCATATAGTGATGGTTTTCAAGTTAATAGCTACCCTTTCCCTTTAGTTGTGTAGAGATCAGTGATTGCAGGGCTGAAATCACCCAAATGATTTTAGTGAAAGTGCATGGAGAACATGACATTACAAGGAGGAACAGGGTGTTTTCAGTTTGAGAGAACTAAGCCTAAATATGCAAGGTTTATGCGTTATGTGTGAATGAAGCAAAATACAATTCTGGGTATGTTTTTTCATTATAACATAGATACAAATATAGCATAATATGGGCCCCTTAAAATTGTTTATCACTAAGGCAACAGTCTTATTTTAAACCCAGGGATAGCTTTCTCTCTAGCCCCAATTTCAACCCCAAGAAAAACCCTCTGCCAAGTGATTCATCTTACAAATGCAGAGAGTATAAAAACAGGCAGAGACGAGGAGGGTAGTAAAGGGGAGATGAGAGATAGCGTGACATCAGCCCTCAGCCTGTCCCCTTCAGATTGGAGATAGAGCCCCCATCTCCTCTACTGTGTTGTACTAAAGCACTGGAGCCAGTGTTGGAAATATGTCACGCTGCTATGACCTGCTCATTCATTCATGTGACAGGCAATACAGCCACACAGCAGCTCCTATTACGAGACTCAGGGACACTATGGTTCAACAATGTAAAAGACACTACATGGACAGGGTTAGGGACGTCAAAACAGCATCTATAGATTTCGAATAGTCTGTAAACCAATGTTGTCCCGCCATTGCTCCATTTTAACTGGTGTATTTTCAGTGGCAATGTAGTGGTCATGAATTATTTGGTGAATTTGAATCACTTTGGATGCCTGTGTGTGACTACATGGGCATAATGCAGGATTCTCCGCATACCACAAGCTAAAAGTAGCTAAAAATGAATTTAAACCCAGACAAATGAATATGAGAGAAAAATGCTAGAGGACAGTTGATTTCAGGAAATGAATTAACATATGACCTAAAGTTGTGCTATGTAATTATTCTGCTGGAGGGAATGCCACCTTTAATGGTATTACTGGAATGTTCCACAGTATGTCATTAAACATAATCCATAGAGACAAGGAGTGCCGCGACTAAGCCAAGTTACAGGTCAGATCTATGAAGAGGAGACTCCACTTACAGTAATAATTTATTATTAATAGTCAAGGTATTTTGAGAAAAAATAAATTGATAGGTTTAATGCTATAGTGTGGACTATTCCAGGAAAAGTGCAGCATTAAAAAGACAAAAAGTCAAATGGAGTTACATAAAATTAAGTTATTTCCACAAAGTTTAACTGTTTCAGATGCTCACTAAATGTTTAATTCTCCAAAGTGCAGCCCAGTCTGTGGGAGCGGCCCTTTTCTCATCTTTATAAATACTATATTACACTAAAGCATGTGCTCTAGTTTCACAGCCTGCATGTGAAAATGTGTGTATATGTCTATTGTGGGAAATCTTTTTAATTTCACAACACTGGCCACAAGTCCATTCATATTTCAGCAGTTCTACATAAATGTTACAACTCGACCTAAGAGTGTGGGAGCATTAAGCATCAAACTGTCTGAAGCTGCCAGTAATTGTGGACACTTATATTACTGCTGTTTACTACAACTTCTACTACAAGTGTGGATTCACACTAAGCCTTTTGGACTTGACTGAGTGCAGCTATTCTAGTACAGTTGACCCATTTTTCAATATTTCACATCTAAAGGCAGTGTTGTGAAGTTCATTTGGTGGTATTCAGAATACAGTTACTTTTCTGAAATCAAAGAACTACACTGAGGTATTGATCATGCATTTATGCTTTGAAATGGACTATTAACAAGTTAACTTAGAGAACACAGCTCTTGTGTGTGCATGTTTTTTTCACTGAATAATGACAGTAATAGTGATAGCAATGATAACAAACAGTTTAACATATAGCTGTTTTGATCCTGTCATATATGTCATATTTTTATACGCTATAATATGATGCAATTTAAAGTGAAAGTAATTATTGCAATTGAACCATAATGGAACCCATTACAAAATACAGTTTAATTCAGTATTCTGTAACAATTAGCACTGTATAGGTTTTACACTGGGCACCTCTTCCTTTATTTTAACTTGGGATACGTACAGATCCATTATTTCTAAAATATAAAAAAATATTTAAAAAATACTACGCAAAATATAAAATGTGCATGTATACTGTCATATATCTGAAGTACGTGGGCAACATAAAATGACTTAACTATCCTGAATAAAGAAGTACAGACATATAAACCCCTCAGGACTGGTCAATACAGTCGATGTATACATATGCAAATCCCTTCTCTAGACACTGTACAGGAGACAATATGATGCCATAGGATTAATTGTGAGGATTTAGAATGAATAGCTCTATTTACTTGGGTCACAGTACCATATGTCTGCTGGTGTGTTTGTGCATGCCTGTTTTCCTGCCTGTGATTGGCTGAGGGGTGCAGTGGTGGGCTCAGATTGGCTGGATCTTGTACCTAGAAACAGCGCTCCTTCTCTCCCTGACTGTGTGTGTGTGTGTGTGTGTGTGCTGGGGGCGTGTGTGTTTTGATAACAGGAGGGGTCTAACTGGTGGGAGGTCGTCTGTTTAACCATGGGCCTAATGCCTAATGCCTAATGCTTAATCCATGTTCGAGGTAAATTGTCAACATGTTCAATTTCTAATAATAAACAATTCACAAAATTTGACTTTGCCATAAGGAATCACTTGTGAATGTTAGTGCACCTTTACAATTACTGACCCAAAGCATACATTGATAACATTTTTTACAACCTCCAGATGCCCTCCTTTGTGAAGCCATCCAAAAATCCTGTGCTGTACTTGTACTAACATCTTTTTTATTTTCTTAATTTTCCCCCAAATGACCTGAATTGACTTGAAAAGACCTAAGATAACCCATGCACTTCTGTTAAATGAAACCTAAAACAATTCATCAGGCTTTGTTATATCACTATAATAAATGAGGATAAATCTCCCTATGGTCAAAAACACTAAGGTAATCTGTCATATTAGTAGCTCCGGCGAGTGACTCGGTTTTTGCTTCAGCCTGCTGCATAGGAGGTAATATAAGGATAGAGTGGGCTGGCCAGACACAAAAGCAGATGAGGAATCTGAGACAGGAAACAACTAAGAAATATCTTATGAAATATATGGAGAGGTGTAGACTACCAATTATACCTTCATCACTGCTGATTTTTTTCATGCCACCTGGATTAGTGTTAATTATTATAGACAAAAGACTGTGAAATTCATAGGTAAGCTGTAAAAAGGCAACGCCGTCACGTCATATGCTCTGAAATGTTTGTGGCTCTGTAAATGAGACTGTTGACAGGGCTGTTACAAGTAGCAGAGCATAGATCTGGAGACGAGATGAAATTGTACTGCCTATATGCACCGTTAACCTAATTATCTTCTGTATTGTCCCACATGTTCTACATCAGATACAACTGTACAAGGCAGGTTTTAATTCCTGTCAGAAAAAATGTGATTAGAGAAGCATTACAATACATTACAATAGTAATATAGAGATCTCAATGAGATGTACATATTAGTTGTACCAGTGTTTTCTGTAAACTGATTTTAAAGATGGAAAATAGTAACAGTGGGAGAAAGAAAAGTAATATGGATAGAGATTTATAGATAGAGATTTATAGAAAAAACACAATTAACCATACTGATGTCAGCTAAATAATTAATTAAAATGACCTGTCCTACACACCATCTATTTTTAAAAACAAGCATGCAGATTATTGGCCAAGAAATATTCACAAAGCGGCACATGTTGCAGGCCCAGTAAATACCAGAGCTGTTGCGGAGGGCAACCATTTAACACTGAAAACCTATACATGGGCTTGCTGTTATAAGAGTCATGTCAAAAGATTTTTAAAAAAATCTTGGCAACGGTACTAATTTTTCAACATTTGTAATCCACAGATATGCCACCTTTATCTCGCACATCAATAGAGGAATTTCATTTGATGTTGCAACACTAAAAGTAAAAAGAGAATGTGGAAGTGGGTGGGGGTTGGTTCTATTGTAAGGATATAGCATTTGGTTCACTGGATCTACAACAGGCAGCATTAAAAAACAAAAAAATAATTTGAGATAAAAATAAATAAAATGTGAAAAATATATCTTGAATCAAACTATTTTCCTTGCAGTGAAAGGGAAGTTTTTTCATTACAGCATCTACAAACATATCTGTGTTTTGTTTGGTCCACTGCACTGTCCCCTCTGCCATCACGGACAATAATGCCTGAATTCTTTACGCACCGTGTCCCTAGATGACTGATCCTACTTGGTAAAACCAAGAGATTGTTTAATCTCTCTGCCCTCTTCCCCGATGTTGACCACCTCTCGTGCATTTAAAAACACTTAGCATTTAATCAAAATGAGTCACAGAGGGCCAAAGAGGGCACTTGTGCTTAAAATCAATCTTTTGCTTGACCTGCAGACTTCACCAGTGCTCACCCATACTCTTCATTTACCAAAATCATCAGCAACAAATCAACAAGCTCAATTACAAAAGTCTGACTCCTATTGTTTGAAGTCCCAGGCACTACCCTACCCTCCTTCACTCACATACAAGCTTTGCATATTGGTTTTCTTTGTATAGATTTATTGGAGAATCTATAGGCATTGCTTCTACTCGGGGTGAATCTTAAGAGTCCAGTCTCCCATGGGAACCAATTACAGACAGTTTGGAGAGGCTTTCATCATCAACAGTTGGCACATTCTGACCCCTATCTCCACCCGTGCTCCTCTTGGCTTAGCCCCTCAGTTTCAAAGGAAAAACAGCCCAGAGGAAGACAATAACCAACACTTAATGCTGTGAATTGGAGCAGCAATGGTTAGTGTCTAGAGGCTGGACCTAAACAAGCAAGGTTATGAACACAAGCAAGTGCATCATGCAACTATACAGCACAGCAATGAACATCAATTATCACCACATATTTTGCTCTTAAACAACTAAAAAATAAACTAAAGCAAGAATTAACCAGTTCTATCTAGTCAAAAGCAACACTACACCACAGCTAAACCACTAAACCAAGCTAAATCTAGAAATATACTAGATCTTATAATTCCACACAGAGAACTGCTGGTCTACAGGGTCCTAACCCAAGCTTTGAACTGAGAGCACATAGCTACAGGCTAATATCTCCTTCTCTCTCCTCCTCTTCCATCAGCAGAACATCCAAACAGCTGGTTACCATGGCAGCTGTTCTTCCACCAGCCAATCCCGGGCTGTTTTATTGGTGATCCACAAGCAGGGGGTGAAGAAGAGCAGTCTGGGGAAATGGGAATGATAGGGATGGAGATTAGCATACATTTATCCAGGAACAGTAAATCCTTAATCAAATAACAGTGGGCGGGTTAAAGCACTGTGCCAAGTAGGGTCTCAGCAATACAAGAAATATGATGAGCCCTATGTTTTTGTATTTCAGAGCCACGCAGTGTGACTGGATGTTTTTTTTTCCCTCAGATGTTGTGAAAACAATCAAAAACAAAACCACTAATAAAATACTAAATACTGCAAGCATGGAAATATTCTGTATTTGCATGAAGCCAAATTCATTATAAATTGTATCTAAATATATTATAAATTATACTATTGTATTATATTAATGTAGTATTGAATTGTAATGACTCTAGTAGACATAAAATAAAGATGTTTGGAGGAATCAATTAGGCTACAACTATGACAATAGCTCCCTCTGCTGGTAATATGGTAAAAGCACACGTCCATCCTATTGGGCATCCTTCCCAAAAGATCCTTCTTGATAAATGCTACTACTGTATATACTGTAGATGGTCGCTGATCTCACAACATTGTCGGTAGAGACTGTAACTGTTTTGGCTTCTTTATTGAAATGCAGCCATGCTATTTTCTCTTGCCAGGATTGTAATGGTAGCCACTAGTTTACAGTGGCAATGGCTGCATCTATCTTTAACAAAGCCTTTAACACCGAAACACAATTCTGTCTCTGTGAACTTCAGCAACATTAAGATCTTTGGATGTTCGTGTTTCCAGCCATTAAACAATTGGGATTTGAAGTTCACGCCATTTTTACGCACAGTGAACCCGCAACCAGCAGATGGCGCCCAAACTCAGATGATGACTTTGAAGGCTCTGAGAGGGAAAAGTGCAGGTTTGTTGAGCCTTTTATCGTATAAAACAAAACTAAAAAAAAGTTTAGAGTGGCTATGCATGAACGAACACTGTCTGTGAGCAGCGCATTATTGGTAAAGCCCAGGTCACAACCTAGATCACAACCTAGATGTTCAATTTTTTAAAATCAGATTATTAATAGGCTATCTACTCAATCTCAGCCCATATTTGTTAAGTCTACCGCCTCCACCCACCTGCCCATACAGGGTGTCCCGTCAGCAGCAGGTCCCACGGCAGGTCCTTCGGGTCCAGCTCTGATCCCTCTCAGCTGACGTCAGAGAAATGGCGGACCTGGATGGCAGCGACGCATCTCCTCCCGAGTCCCAAGGTGAGTGAACAGAAACCAAACTCAACTCCAACAAACTTCCAGACATAAGAAACTTCGTGAAAACTTCTTGGCACAATTAGGCGTTTTGTTTTCATTTCATTAGGGTTGAGTTGAGACGTGAGGCACATTGAAAGAGAGGATTCAAGTTGGATCCCCAGGTCACGGGAGTAGGATTAAAGCTACCGACTCACCCAACCGGTTACTTTGCGGCTATTAAACACAACATTTATCATTGTGTGATTTATGACACTGTATAAAAACGTATTTTAAAGATTGCCTTGAGCTGCGTTTAAGTTGCCAGACACCTGTTGCTGACATTTTGAGAAAAAGCACTTGACGCTGACAGGTGAGTTTACGCACGTCGCCGCGCCAGGTGAGCCACAGCTAATGTGGTTAGCTGTTGGTACAGCTTTTGCAATTTAGCTTCAAAAAACACAAAATCCATGTTTGTTCAAGATTCTTCATTAACATAGTTCACCGGTGAGTGTAATCCTGTGGGCTAATTCTGACATTACACCAGTAATGTGGCCCTGCTTAATTTGCTTATCACAAGCCATAACTCGAAACACGAAAAATATGGAATATTCACAAGTAGCTATTCACATACAACATCTCTGCTGCTGACAAGTCATTTGTTGGCTGGTATAAAGCATATTTTATATTTTATTTGCATTTAATCTATATGTTTCTGCTATTACCAAACATTTTCATGTTTGATTAGTCTAATCAGGGTAGTTTTAGCTGCACTAATTTGACTAAGCTAAACACAACTGGCATCACCTGTTATACAAGCATAAGTCATAGTCAAGTCATTCTGGCATCCCTTCAAATTACTCTACTAATTGTTTTAAATACTGCTAAGCATTTGCACATTCTGATGATGACATTCATCATTTCTTTACATTCATGTTATAAACTGTTAAAAAAAACTTTTTATCAGCTGATTAGAGCAATGCTAGAGGAATACTAAATAGGGGTTGAAATAGCTGCCTTACATTGCTGGTGCTTGTAAATTGTAGTCAAATATCTGTTGATAAAGTTTGATCATTCCATTTCACCAAGCACAGGTTTTTGATTGCCACAGTGCCTCTGTGTGTATATATGACTAATCTGGTGCCCCCCTTATTTGGCGTATAATTGTCTGCTTTATCCCCAAGCTGCTTTTGCATCAACTTGAGCTCTTTTGTTGGTAGATTTCCCTTCATGAATCAGTAGATATCCCCTTAAACCTGCATCGCTCACACACTCATTGACAAGGTGTGAGAAGGGCGTGTATTGGGAGCCGTATCTGGTTAAAGTCCCGAGTGTAGGATTACAGCATTACACTATCCTGCAGGGACAAAGATCAGATTGCCCTTTCATGATGTGTGCTCCCTTGAGCTTTGCAACAATTGGACATCACAAATTCCTTTATATCCCATTTAGTATGAAAACTGGAAACCAACCCACCCACAGTGCAGAATTTCTGTTGTGTGTAATGTAATTGTTAGTGGACTTGTACAGCCTTTATAGTAAAAACATAAGAGCGCTAGAAAGACTGGCTATATTCTTATGGCTCAAATAGACCAATTCTAATATGCAGCGCACTTGTTAGCATTTTATGATACTTTTCTGTATCTGATTCATAACTTTAAACTGACATGTAAGCAGTGTTTCCCTTTAACAGAATAGACTATGGTGGTCCCTCATAGTGTAAAATTCTCCCCTATAGCCCAGAAAAACATGGACTGGACATTGGCATAATAAAATCTAACTTTGTTGCTTCATACATAGCATAAAAGTAACTACTGTCAAAAGGTAGTGTAAACAAAATCTATGGGAAGCACTGTGTCAGGTACCCTAAAATGTAAAATTGTCACTTAAATTTGTCCTGTTGGTAACAAAGTTCATGAATTCAGTCTCCAAAGGTGTGGTATGAAATTGATAGGATTATCAGTGTGGCCAGGTGTGCTGAAATGTAACTCCTAACTAACCCTTCGATCACTGATTGCTGTAAACGATCATGATGAACCCATTGTATTACAGAAATAATCATCCACACAAATCTTTTTCTGATGTGAAGGAGAAGAAGAATCAGACCCATGCTTTTCATAATGATACATACAACTCTGAAACAAAATTCAGGGGAAAAAAAGAAAATTCTGTTTTAAGACTCAAGAGTCACTGCATGCACCCCAATCATTAACCTTCTGATACTGATCTAACCCTTTCTTTTGGTTGGTCTGTGCATGAATACAGGTTGAGAATGATACAGTAAATAAATTACAGTAAATAGGTTTTCATCATTGTTGTTTTAATCAACATACTGCCTCCTCATTTTGTTGACTGTTAACGCCACAAGGCTTCCCCACTTCCCTTTGATAAACTCTTGGCACTTTAAAACTGACATGGGCGGGGCTTAGTACCATGTGCTCCCTGGCCACACCCCCTCTCAGCGCCAGCTCAGTGCTGTAATGTTTGATCTGGTGTATGCGCGGCTCATCCCAATGATAAGTGTTGTTACGTCAAAGTTCCCTATGCATCTCTTCTGTATCGGTGGTGTGCCACATGTGCCACTGTCGTCAAGGAAACCACCTCCAGTTCCAGCTGTTTCCTCTCTGAATAAATATTTTAATAGCGCTTTTCTTAATCTTTATGTAGTGTGTCGTAGTGCAAGTGTGACAGGACAGTGGAGAGGGAGGTGCAGGATGCAGCAAGCAGCAGCCTCACAGGAGTGACGAGAGACTAAAGATGAGAAGAGAAATCCTGCATTTTCATGGAGCCGGTCTTGTGGATTAAGTGTGTGTTTGTAGGCCACAGGACAGCAGCTCATCCAGGGTGAGAACGCAGCATCCTGTTCCTCTTCATCACTGCACATGTATGCGACTGCTGCCACACACTCTGCCTTTGAACATTGTTTTGGAGCTTTGTGTTTTTTGCTGACTTAAGGCAGCTGGGATGTACTGCAGTAACTGTAACTGAAATGCTTTAGGGGTGACCCGTCCACCTCCTGCAGCGTTTTGCTCTGAGCATCTTACACTCAGCCTATTGTGGTCCTGCGGCAGGTGGGATGGCCAAGGGTCGGGCTAGGTAGCCAGCTGCTTCAAGGTTGGCAAAGTTAAGAGTTAGCGATGCCTGTAAGTAAAAAACAGAAAGCAAGAGGAGGAGGACCAGGTGCAAATGTCCAAGGCAAGTGGAGCCTGAGGAAGGGCAGCAGCCGCTCAGCCATCCCGGCACTCTTCACCATCACTGAGGAAGAGGAGGGACACAAACGTATGGATGCCAGCAGAAGGAGGAGGAGAGGTACAGGGCAAACATGGGCTATGACAAATCCAAATCATGCATGTGGTTTGTATATGACTTGCATCTGGGCAGAAATGGGGAGTATTCTAATGTGAAACATATTAAAGGTCAATATGCTGTTAAACTCCAGAAACTGATCAAATCTCTTCATTCAGAAATATGGAAGTTTATAAAGGAAAAAAGCGGAGTGATGCACATGGTATGGATGAATGATGGCAAAACCGGTTTAAACTAAATATGAGCAAAGGTTGTCTTTACTTTACAGGATGTTAATGTTTGCTTTGAGCTGAAGTTTTCCTCCAGGTTTTTGTCATGTTTGTGCAGCAGAGGTCCTGATGGAGTGTGAGGGTTTGGGCCTGTCTCGCTGGCAATGCAGGACGGAGGCACAGGGACTGTGCATTTCACATAATTGTCTAAATGCTTCAGTAAGCACAGCAGTCAGTCAGGAGCGCTGCACAGCCTCTGTAGCAGTAACACCTGAAACCAACTCCAAATCAATTGTGTAGCTCTCACTTAAAGAGTTCTACATGTGAGAGCAGGAGAATAATGATGATGAAATGAGTATTTGTCTTTAGTTAGTTTAGTTCTTCAGTAATTTGGTATAGCCAAGAAAAATAATGCATATCACTTGAGATATTCTAAAGACTGAAAGGGTTTAGGCTGAAGTTTAAAGGGATATGCCACCCCCAGGTCAAATTTGGGCATCTCCCCACAGTCCAGAGACTAAAATAAGTGGTGGAAAGCGTTTTCCTGCTCACCCAGCCATTGTCCGAGCCTGTCGCCACTGACCGCCGCGGTATCTGCAGCTCCTCCGCCTTAGACTGGAGTCTAACGGCGCCAGAGAAAGATTTCGGCCAAAAGGAATTAATTTGCTCGATGCGTTTCCCAATTACTTTCTGTGTAGTGCGCATTCATATCGAGTGCAAATAAATGTGCAAATCAACACGGAGAACTTGCCTTGGTCATTTTGGGTGGGAACTATTTTCCAGTGCGGAAGAATACAGTCGAATCACGCACCACGTTGTGCAACAGGGGAACTCCCTTCCCGGTGCGTAACAGGGATTCCCCTGGCAGCGTGCTGCGTGATTCGCAGATACCGCGGCGGTCAGTGGCGACAGACTCGGACAATGGCTGGGTGAGCAGGAAAACGCTTTCCACCACTTATTTTAGTCTCTGGACTGTGGGGAGATGCCCAAATTTGCCCTGGGGGTGGCATATCCCTTTAACACGCATTTAAGAATTCCTATTGGCATAAATTGTTTGCAAGATGGCAGCAAATTTGTGGCAAAAGAATTAAGCCTGTTGTCTGACTGGAGAATGGGTGGTTCAGTTCTCTCTGACCCATTGCAGGCTTGCTTGGGCAAGACACTTGACCCACAATGCAAATTACACAAAGTTGGATAATTATATTGGCTAGAGTGCAGATAGTACACAGCTCTCAAGTCTCACGCTTTGAGAGTGTGACACACGCATTTCAACGAGCTCACACGCCACACATGGTATTTCTCACGCTGAAATTTTGTTAAGCAATTCAATGACACTCTAGCCACTGGTCACAGCACATCTGTGCCCAGAGCATCGGTCTGTGTGGCTCAGAAGAGTTATCCAGGCACCACGCCCTTTTCAGCCAATCAGAAACTAGATTGTTCTGTTGTCGGGCAGACTGTAGAGTCTAGTTTCAGCTAAGCGCGCACTGCACTGTCAGTGATAATTGAAGGACGTACCATCAGGTAATAACTTCATTTATATAACTCTCATTAGTTGCTTTGTATTTTTGCTCTTTAAACCAACATTTACACCTGTCCATTTCCATTCCACCCCCCCCCCCCCCCCACCCCCCCGATTACAGTCTGGCCCACTATAAATAATAGACGATACAGAGGAAGAGCAAAATTAAGAGCCACTTGGGAGCACTGAACCACAGGGAAGTACCTTGGACTGCCTAAGTAATGGATATTGTAGATTTGTTCTGAATTTAAGTCTTACACCATGTTCTTACACTAAGTGATGCACTGTGCACCTGTTGTTTAGCCCTGGAGCACACTCCTGCAGCTATAAAACAAAGACTTGAATCCAGTCTCTTTGCCTCTGTGCTGACTCAAGCTCAGTGTTTAGCTTAGCATTAGCAGCTGCTAATCCTCTCAAGCTTCATGGAGGAGGCCAGAGTGAACAGTTTGCTCTGCTACCCACCGGCTTGTCCCGTGCGGCATTAATCACTAACTCTGACCATTTAATCTGAAAGCTAGTGAATGTGGAGAGATAGGGGGGGAAGGGGGCAGATTAAACACTGTCCCCACTGTGTCGGTCTTTACACACAAATACACACACGAACCAACCTGTCCCACAACATCACACAGACATGGTTCATCGCTGATACCTCACTCCCATCTTTGCGGACCCTTTTCTGGAACCCTGAGACCCCGGAATCACTTTCACTTTCTTTTGGGTCATCTTCCATTTCCAAACCATGGACTTTGGATTATAGCTTATCGCTGGTGGTATAGGATGTTACCAGGAAGTAGATGTGTTGATTCTGGCTCTCCTGTCTAACAAGTCAAAGCAGGACATGAGCCAGAAATTGAATGTTCGATTCTGGGATGATGCCCCTGGAGCTAGGGAGAAAATTCCAGGTAAAACAATTTCACCTAAACTATTGATGTGTCCATATTTGACTTTTGGTTGTTTTGAGTATTTACAAATGAAAGGTGAAGAGGAACACAAATAATATTTTCATATTATAAAATTAACTTATTACTTGCATTTCTCCATACTTTGAAACATGCAAATGCAAAAATGGCAACCTGATATATATTTGTGTCATCTTCAAGACAACATTGGTGCTTTGTGAAATTGGTGTTTCTTTGGTGTATATGGCAGTGCCCTGTATGTGTGTGTGTTTGCAGATGTTGTTAAACAGCTGTTATGTGTGAGAGTAAATATGTTGAGTTTGCTGACCACAATTGAAAAGGGTATTGATAAAATCCACACTGCTGTTGGACATTTTATTGCTTTTGAGTATCAGATGGATGATTGGCTTTTTATTGACCAATAGCTGTAATTGTCAGCTTTTTGGTGAGTGGAAAAAGCAGGTTTGCTTGCAGTGACCAGTGGGGCATCTAACCTCTCCACACTCAGCCAGACTGTTGTTGGAAAGTGTCTCATCTCGTGTGCAGCAGAGCATTCCCAGCTCCTTTCAGTGAATTGGCCCAGTTAAGGCTGAAGAGAGAAAGCTCCTCTCTGACACCTCTGTCTTATTTACTGTGTGTTGCTGAATCTAATGGTCACAGGCTCTACTTTACAGAATCTTATTACACGTGTTGAAAAGTAATTTAGGTCGTTTGCTGTAATTATACTTTTCATTTTAGTGGTCTTTGTTTCTCTTTGTTCGGGGAGAACAGCAGATTACCAGTGCTACTGTCTGTGTAATCCCTCATTCGTCCAGGTAGGATCTATAGCAAAAGAAAATTTCTACTTACTAATCTCTCAACTGGACCAATGTTTTTTGAGTGAAGACGTTTCACAGCGTATCCAAGCAGCTTCTTCAAAAAACTTTGGTTCAATTGACAGAATTGAATTTTTCATTTGCAATACTAGCACAGGATTTTTGCCTGATGATGACCTAATGAGGTATTAGCTGCTCTATGTATGTATTTTTAATCTCAATGTATATGTATGATTAATGCCATACTGTCCATTATAACAAGCAAAGTAATATCCATGGTAGCCAGCAGGTGATGGATTCTCCAGGTTACACAGTTCACCTTTAAAAAGATGGAACCCTTTGAGATCTGTCAATTGCAACTGTTCAAATTGCAAGTATGTTCTGTGTGCAGTTATTCTTGCAGCCCTTTCGTAGTGCTATCCAGCCCACTCCTCTTTATTACAATAGCCACCGAGGCAGTCTGCCAGAGTGCCCCAGTATGTACATGTGGACCTCCCATTGATCACCCTGCTCTGTATGAGACCATGACATCACGTCTTGGTAAATACATGACTTGTACTTTGTTCTCATCTTGTGTCAACAGTATTCATATACTAGTTAAACTAGCATGTCACTAGCCCAAAAGAAAAATACTGACAATATAAGAGGTGTGAAACCCTGCAACTGTACAATGTTTGCTGAATACACCTTTTTGTGTTTTTATAGTGCTATGGTAACTTTAGACCTATGTTAAGCTTAGGACTATTTGAAGGCCATAGTGCTGAGTCACACTGAACCCATCAGTGTCATTAATCAATGTTTTATCTGAATGGTGGAGAAACTCCACAGAACTGGGGACAAAACAGAACGGGGGCACAGCTGGTCTAATGTAAAGCTTGTACTGCAGCAGAGAGAGGTGTTGCCTGGGATTGGCCCAGAATCCCCCGTCTCCTTCTATCTATGTCAAGATTTTTAGCATTCTGCACTGTACATAATCCTTATATACAGCATTTTGTTATTTTTATATATTTTTCTACAAGATATACCCTCCATATTACTAGCATTTGTATCATTGTATGGTTTTTGAAGCTAGTTTGCATGCACACTTTGACTAAAGGAACAAGCAAATTCATACACTGATGCATAAAGCTATGTTTAAAGGTGCAATGTACGTTTTCTGGTCAGTGTGGGTAGGTCCACCAACTGCTTTGTATCCATGGATGTTATGCTTTGCTTGGAATGTTCCACAGTATGGCATTACACTTACCTGCAGGCTCCACAGGTCAGCTCTGTAGAGGGGTCTGTCCACATTAAGTAAGAATGAATGTATATGAATGTATATTAATACCTCCAAATGATTAAAAACAAGATAGTTTAATGGCATACTGCATCATCTCTTTGGACATAAGCAGGATGTCCCCCCACTAGAAAAAACACATAGGGCTTCTTTATATTATATGACCACTTTTGTGTTCTTCTGGCAAAGCAACATAAACATTGAGGTTACCAGTTTTATCAAATATGTTGCTTATGTTTTTATTTGTATGTATTTTGCAGTCTCCTACATTCAGTACAAATCAGAAGATGGCAGATCGTCAGCAGGTGCCCGGCCCGACTCCTCTGGCTCCGGACAAACCTACTCTCCCACCCTGACCCCCACCCCGACCCCCACCATCACCACCAGCAACAGCCCATACAACAACGCTGACACCAAAACAGGTACCACTGGATATTTTGACTTGTTTTATTATGTTTATTGTAAATATAGTTGCTTAGAATAATCTGCCTGTGTTGTACAGATTCTCTGGTCTTCAACAAGATAGATGAGAGGCTGAGGCTGGCACGAGAGCGCAGAGAGGAGCGTGAGAAGCAAAATGGTATGTACTTTAACACTTAACCACTCTATATGCTGAAGAGCTGAACAATTATAGAAAACAACTGGAACTGTGATTAGATTTCTTCAGTTAAAACAATCCAGCAATAATAGTATTTGAGAGAACAGAGACTTCAAGGGTCAGCATAGGGTCAGGTCATGCCATAGTTCTAATGCACAGAATTTTGTTTAATGCAGTGAAATGTATTACAATACATTTTCTTTCTATAGAAAACATCATATAATTGCAACAGCTTATTCCAATTGCAATTTTGATTAAGATTGTAGTTTCTCATGCAGCCCTAGCCTCCCTGGTTTTCTGTTGTCCTGTAAGTTGCAGGTTGTTGGCTGTGGTGGGAAGCTTGTTGCTTAAGTTGCATAAAAGTCAAGCTTGAGCCTGGCACTGCTGTTGCCATGGTGCTGTTACATAATGATTCGGGACATGGGATAGGGTTTAGGGAGACTGTGTGAATGTGGCTTTTCGAAAAATAGTTTAGTCTGCAGATGTATTGTCCATGAGAGCGCAAATAACTTTTTTGCCATTTGCTAACCCCACACTATACAGACATGCTCTCAAATGCATGGGTTAAACAGCTCATATTAAACTCTTGTCATGAATGTTAATGCGCCTGGACATGTCTAAAATGTGTATAAATGAATAGTGATTTGAAGTATTATTTGTCTCAAGCATTGTATTTGAATGTTTTTCCAAAATGGCTGGACCCAATGCTCAGTCATTTTGTTGTGACGGTTAAAGATGACCATGTTTGTTCATCAGAGGACGTTTTATTTTGATTTAAGCCGAGTCACATGATCTAGACAGACCACCGTTCTCCTGCCCTAAGCCTGGTGTGTGCAGTGTGTTTGTGCTTATGATTATGTACAAATCCAGCGTGAGTGAGCATGTGCCGCCCTCTACACGTGACTGTTTTGTGCCCGTTCCAGCGGTGAAGGAGGCCACATGGCAGGCACGGGAGGAGCGGGCACGGCAGCACTACGAGAGACACCTGGAGGAGAAGAGGAAGAAACTGGAGGAGCAGAGGCTGAAAGAGGAGAAGAGACGTGCCGCTGTGGAGGAGAAACGAAGGCAGAAGATGGAGGAGGACAAGGTTCAAACTCAACATCAACATGAATGGTTTCACTAGGAGTATCATGATAATGGGAAGATTCACTGTCTATGTTCACACACACCAAAATTTTATTATAATCTGATTTCTGGACCTTTTAAGATTATTTAAATCTAAATCACAATATTTGATGTGAGTATTCAGAGGGACCATGATCTGAAATAAATTAGGTGATTTTTCTATTTACATGTCCTTTTACTAGTCTTACAACTCCAAAAATCTAATAATAAGTAGATGTAATATGTGACCACAGACAATGCTGTTTCATATCTAGATATTCATTAACCTTAATACAACAGATATTTGGAAAGTAAAAGTAAATATTTCACTAGGGCCAGTAAAGTCACTTTGGTTTAAAGGATCACTGTTATTACATTAAACAAAGAAAGAAAAACAAACAAAAAGCAAACCTAATTCATAAAGAAATAATATCCAATCAGTAGGTCTTTTAGTCATGAATAAATAAAGGTGCGTTGGTCAAATACCTTTTTTTAAATTAGTTGATTATTAGTTAATTGTTTTATTAGGATAATTTGTAAGGATTTATATGGACCACAGCAGAAAGTGAAGTACATAGAGTGACTTAGCTGGAGCTTTGGGAGTGACTGGACAGTTTAATCTGCCTTTTCATTTATGAAGATGCTGTTTTCTCTTTGCATCTATGGTATTTTATGCACATGTTTTTTCCAGTGCCATGCCTTGCCCCCTTTTTAGTTAGTAAATCGATGCATAGAGCCTGTCTTTAATCGACCAAGAAATCCTTTAGTCAATTACAGGCATAGGAAGCACTAGGATCTTGTCTCTATCGAATGTACTGATGAATAGAGAGTGGTACTACTATGGAACACTGGAGAATATTCATTTGGCCACCTATTTCATTTGCAAATGATGCAAATGCAATAATGAACCATATATTTCTCTAAGTAGCAGTTGATGTTAAAATCCTGTGGGAGAAATTTGTATTGTCAAATTATACTTGTAAAGTTAATTTTTCTATGTATCAATCGGTTTTGTAGTTATAGTCGTCTTAATGGACTCGAGCCATATTTGACAACTTTGCTATGAATTGGCATATTGAGCCAGCCCTCATTTAGTAGAGACATAAAGGGGATTTGATCTTCAGCTTGTGTTTTTGTGAATTCAAACTTCTTTTACAAAACATTCCAGGAAGATTTCAGTTGGTTGAATCTCAATGGACGGGAATATTTTTTTCTCAGATTAGAAAATGACTCTTTGCTACTTTTAGTTTTATTAAATGCAGCAAGTTTGTTTATTTAAGCTAAATAGAAAATGCAGCAGAATTATAAATTTACTGTCAACTATCGCTTAAATCCATACTGTATATTAATTGTATTATATTAATTGTGTACCTTTTCCCCACAGGCTCGTCACGAAGCTGTGTTGCGACGGACTTTGGAGAGAAGTCAAAAAGCGCGACCAAAGGCCAACCGCTGGTCATGGGGAGGGGCCCTGTCCACAAACACACCCACCACAGCACCTGGTACGCACACATTTCCTTTTAGCTCCATTTGAATGCTTTATACTTCCTAATCCTTGATGTCTGGAGCTTTGAGTAAATATGTACCTGTCTGTGCGTGTCACTATTGTTTAGATTATATTTGAATTTTTTTTTAAATATTACGCTGTTGATTCTGTTGACTCATGCCCTCCCCTCTGTTTCTCTCCATTTAACCCTTCGGTCCCAGGTGCAGGTTCTGTTGAGTCAGCTTTTCTCTGTCCACTCGACCTTGCTGGACTGGAGCCCATGCATGGTGCTTACAGTCTCCACAGATATGGGATGACCTCTAAATGTGAATATAATAGTAAAAGTTAGCCTGCCAGCACTAGCATGCTGGCATTAGCTCTGTGACTGGTGTTAGGAATGCCGGGCATGGCTAGTGTTTATAATATAGATGTAGACACATATTTACAGATTATCTTCATGTGATACTAAAACTTTCTCCCTTTGAGCTTTAACTGTTTTTAATCATACAGTAGCTTTGATTTTTAAATTGTGTCCAAATCAAGTTAACACAATAATATATAGCTGTTTAGTCGATGTTTTGTGTTTTGATAGCATTCCTGGAAGTCCCCAAATGGCATGTGTGATAAAATGTCCATAATGATGTGCTTGTAAACTTCCTCGTCTGTGGTACCTCCTGAGATTTTATTATGGCTGTCCTCCAGACACAATACTTTTGGGAGTGAGAAAATTGGTGTGAGCAGGAAAAACAAGTCCCTGTTTTGGTTGCATGAATGTGATACCAAAGAGCTAAAGTTTAGAAGACTTCAAGGAATGCCATTGTTGAATTCTAACTTTATTATTTCTGTCTGGTGTCAGTTTGTATAGTGCTTGATCCATAATAAAAGTGTTTTGTTTCTATAGATACTGACAGAAGATCAGTGTCGACTATGAATTTGTCCAAACACACCGACTCTGTCATCACCAAGCGCCTCTCCGCATCCTCCGCCACGCTCCTCCACTCACCGGACAGAGGTATTTCACAAAAACTTTTTTTTCCCCTGCTTTGTGTATTTTGTGTGTAATGTTGTGTATGTGTAAGTGTGTCATCTCAAACATCATACAAGGGTCCACTATGTAACTTTTCTGGTGGAGCGTTCACCACCAGTTTGACTCCATGTAGATGTCATTGCTTTGCCTGGAAAGCTCCGTAGTATGGCTTTAAACTTGTCTTTCTCTATGGAGACAAGCAAAGGAAGTCACCAGGCAAATGTTTTATGCCATACAGCATTCTATGTCATGAAGACGAGCAGGTGGCAGACCCCAATTAGAAAAAGTTACATAGTGTACCTTAATGGTGCACTGTGTAACTTTTCTGATTGAGGGTCTGGCACCTGCTCGTCTCCTTGGAGATGTTATTGTTTTGTCTGGAATGTCCTAGTATAGCATTAAACATATCCATCTGGCATTTACTCAGACCTAAAAACATGCATTCATGCAGTCTGTACTGTGGAACATTCCAGGCAATATCTCCATGGAGAGAAGCAGGTTTTGGACCCTCCACCAGAAAAGATACACAGTGCACCTTTAATGTCACAAAAGCTCACACGTTCCTCGACAGGTTTACAGATGAGAACTGCCTCCACTCCTGTCATTAGCAAAGCTCAGTCCAAACCACGCCTCAGCCAAGGAAAAGCCCCTCAGCACAAAAGTAAAGGTCCTTTATGACAATATTGTGCAAAAACCTGTGCTTGTATGCAAACAGATATTGAGCTGGAAACTGACGCATTCTAAACCCCACTCTGTCATTTGAGTGGCTCTTTTGCCTCTGCAGACTTCACTATGTTACAGTATCATGTGTTAGCACTAGTATTTCATGAGAAGGATCAGAATCTCCCCCTGTAGCGTGACCCCTTTCTCTAATCCTTGGGGGATAATCTCTTTGTTTTCATGGGGGCTGCCACTTCCATCCCTCTGAAATATCCACAATGAAATAATTGGAGATATTTTACATTAAAAGGGCCAATATTACACTTATGTTATATTGTTGTTTCCTTATCAAAAACATACCTGGAGTTTTTTGTTTCATTCACGCATGTTTAACACAGAAACCCTGCATATTTAGGCATATAGAGTGCTTCTCTCAAACTGAAAACACTCTGTTCCACCTCGTGATGTCATGTGGTAATACAGGAAGTGCTCCATTGTGTTTTTAAAGTCCCTATACCACTAAAATGATTTGGATAATTTCAGCCCTGGAATTGCCAATCTACTGAACTAAAGGTAGAACGTAGCTGTTAACTTGAAAACTACCACTACATGATGTCACAAGCTGGAGCAGAGCAGTTTGAGCTTTGGAGATGTAGACAGACTAATAATAAAGGATTACTGAATGTGAATGAAACAAAACACAACTTGGGTATGTTGATGATGATGAGGTAACAACATTCTAACATGGCTTAAAGCTCACAATAGTCAATTTTGCGTAATATACACCCTTTAAGTACAGTCACTATTGTGCCCTGACAAACTGGACAATCTGGAAAATCATGGAATGCATCTGAAAGCATCATTTAGTTACAGTTTCCAGTGGATGGTATCTATATTTTTGCTTAGCACGTGTAATATAATACTCTGTCCCGAAGTGAGGAACGCTGCATGAGACCAATCACAATGCATCCAACTAATTACAAAAATATGTGTAATAGCATAATAATTACAGCAAATTATGGTATATCTTGCATGTCACTTTTTAATTATTATTATTATTATCAGTGCAAAATATTTTGTTGTTTTTGTTTGCTTGGTTGCTGTTTCTTTATTTTTTGCATGATCTGTTTATGACAATTCTTACATTTTGTGCATGGCCTGAGAATTTTGTTGAAATATAGAATTTTGTAAGATTCCGTAAACCATCAGTGTTTACATGCACACACCCAGTCTGATTTCTGAAGTTATTATTGAAATAATATTGAATTACTGTATTATGCTATATACAGTTACATCTTATGAATTATCTGATTTATCCTACTGTTCACACCTGAGCAGATTGTGACAAGGAAAATGATGATTATGATTATTATTATTATTATTATTATTATACAAAAACTAATGTGGCAAAGTTTGTATGTTTGTAAAATCCCTCAGTCGTCCAGGAAGGCTCTATTGACTACGTTTCGCAGTTCATCCAAACTGCTTCATCAGTTCTGGTAGTAACATGTTGCAATGTGGCAAAGAAAAATGGAAGAACTTGTTTTAAAATGCATTTTACTTTGCCTTCCAAATACACAGTACTACTATTATTTCATTGCCACGTGTCACCAGGTGTTTTGGATGATCAGATTTCTCTTGTGCGTGCGTAAACACACATCAAATATCAGATCAAATTATTGGGTTATTTGATTATAGTTATCATATTTTTCTTCTGGCCATGTAAATGTAACCATCACTGCATATATGTTTAGGTATGCGTCATCTTCCCCTCACTCTATGGGAAAGTAACATGGTGAACCGCCTGCAGCAGCCCACACACTCATACCTGGCCCGCAGCCGAAGTGCTATGAGCCTATCCGGAGATCAGACGGGTAACTTCACCACATAATAACACTGTATAATGGGCAGCTATGCCACTGTTTATTGTTGGTGACGGTTAGTGTTGAGGTTCATAATCAGATTTAGCCAGACTTAAGGCATTACAGTGTCTGAAAATGTATCCAACCTGACAGTATCAGGCACTTAAAGCTCACTCATGAACAACTACATGTACACTTTTCACTAAGCTGTTCAGGAAGTTGGCCTACATAGACACTTGGGTTTTTACCATAGCTACTAAATGAAGTAATACTTTTCAGGCTTTCTTGTTTAACATTCCCTAGCAATGCACTATTTGCACATTTTTAAATTCAAGAGATTTAATCTTATTGTTATAGAAAACAACAAACTTGGCTTTAGAGCATCAAACACTGCATAGTAATGCCAATCGTTTTCTATTAACATTTCCACTGAAAATTTACATTAGAGATTCAGCTTGCTTTGTTCTAATATAAGTTTTATTTCCACAACTTTTAATGCTTAACATCTAAATGTTGTCTTTTCTCTTGTTATTCTTTCCACTACAACTTTATAATTCACCATTCCTTCCTCAACCATATGTCATTCTGATTCCTTCCCTGTGTTTTTTGTTCTCCATATTATCATTGCTTTTATCCCTTGCACAAATCCATGTATTGCTTGTACCAAACCTGTCCATACCCCACCATACATGACAGTAGCCCTGCCTGTGTGTCCCCGCTCAGTGTCGTGTCACCCCATGGGCTCAGTGTCCTTTAAGTCTATCCAGTCCCAGCCCCTGTCCCACTGCCGCAGCCACGACCGCAGCCTCACCCGGGACAGTGCTCCCTCTTCTGCTCTACGGAGAAAAACCACTGGAACCCCACACACACAGGTATACAGCTGTGTTGAACCAAAACATTTTCAGAAATAGGCCATTGTGTTACACCTCAAAATGTTTTGTATTTGGTGCGGAATTGGCAACACTGTGATTCTGAATAGCAGTTGTTTAAAACCATCACACAAAATATCAATAACTGGTTTAGGGAAAAGGCAGCACATGGTAGCACCAATATAGTCGTAGTTATTGTAGTAGAAACTGTCAGTAATTTTTAAGATGTGTTGTGTTCTGGTTGCAGCATGAACTTTCAAAGCATTCTTGAAAACTATTCTTGTAAGGATACAAGCAGTGCAATAGCTGAAAGGTTACATGGTGGGGCTTTAAGTGTAGAATCTTAAAAGTGAGTTGAATTGCCCTGTGTTCACAAGGTTAATGACATTATAAGGTTGCCCTTAGTTTTGGCATCACCTCGGTCTGTTCTGCTGCTTAGAGTCCGGTCAAGTCTGAGTCTAATCTCATTACTGACCAACATTCTGCTGCTTCTAAGGCACTGTCTATTTCATCTAATATGTGTGCTGCTCTGGGGTGGTATTAATGAACACCATCTTACCCAAACACAAATTAATAATACATGTTTTTATATCTCTTTTCTAACAGCAAAAGGACCGTGATGGCGTGCGAAAGTCCTGGACAAACCTGTCACTCCCTCTGGCACCTGTTCTCTCTCTACCTCCCAGAAAATACCCTGTCACTCCAGCAAAGAAGAACAGCAAAGCCTCTGCACCCTCTCCTGGCAGGTGGGTGAACTACAACAATAATGAAAGACTTCAATACAGTGGTACCTCACCTTACGAAATTAATTAGTTCCAGAAGTGGTTTCGTAACGTGAATTTTTCGTAGTTGAGTAGCTATTTCAATGGAAAAAGCCTGATTCGTTCCAAGGCCCCGTTCCAAGTTTTTTTTTTTTTTTTTTGTGTAACTTTTTTGTATAGTGTAACACTGTGTTCTACATCCTGATTGGCTAAGAGACTGTAGACCCAGGACTAAATGTGGACTAAACCAGGTCTAAACAAGGTCTATACCTGAACTGGACCAGGACTAAACCTGGACTAAACCAGGACTGGACACCAGGATTAAAGCGCCGCATGCGGGTCTATTTCCTGGTTTCGTGCTAGCTCTGCTATTAGCAGCAGCACTGGTGTACCTCACGAGTCACGGCGAGCAGCGACTGCGTGCGTGGGGTGAAGGGGGAGGGTGGACACGTGTGTGCTAGCGCAGCATGACCGGGCGCGGGGCTGCGACCACGAGACCCGTGCTCAAACCGTGCCTCATCTAGACCAGATCTAAACCAGGTCTAAACCAGGATTAAACCACCGCGTGCGGGTCTATTTCCTGGTTTCGTGCTAGCTCTGCCGGTGTACCTCACGAGTCACGGCTGAGGCGAGCAGCGAGGAGGGGAGGAGATGTGCCTCCCCTCGGGACGGCACGCAGCCCGAGCGCATGAACGAACGCAGGCAAGAGCCGCGGTAGTTTAATCCTGGTTTAATCCTGGTTTAGACCTGGTTTAGACCTGGTCTAGAGGAGGCACGGTTTGAGCACGGGTCTCGTGCTCGCAGCCCCGCGCCGGGTCATGCTGCGCTATCACACACGTGTCCGCGCGCAGTCTTCTCCCCCCTCCCCCTTCCCCCCACACTTCACTATTAATACATTTTGTTGAAAATCTATGAAGGTTTGGGTGTTTAAACGAGAGACAAATGTGAGAAAAGCGTATAATGTGTGTGGCTCAGCGCGCATTATTTGAATTTTTGAGATATCGCGTTTCGTAACTTGAATTTTCTTTCGTATCTAGAGACCAAAATTTAACGTGAAGGCGTTTCATAACTTGGAATTTTTGTTTGTTGGGTCTTTCGTAAGGTGAGGTACCACTGTACAAGAAGGGCTCAGCAAGCAAGCACAGTCATGTCATTTTTTTGTTTGTTTTTTCATATCAGACAATCACAAATGTCACCAGGGCGGCCCCCAACCCCAAAGCAGCTTAAGTCCCCGGCAGCAGACAACCCTGGAAACATGCGTCCAGTTAAAGTCCCTCCGGACAGACAGCCCCAGTCCTCTCCTCTGACCAAAGCCCAGGAGGAAGAGGAGGAGCAAGAACAGGAGGTCCTCAGCCCGTCACAGCCCAGACCACAACCACTGGGTCAAAACAAGGCCAGCTCAGAGCCTGCAGAGCCCACACAAACTGGTTAGTCAGGTGTACAAAACACTGTACTGATAAAACACTTTAATAATGCTATTTAAGTATTCTTCACCTCTGCTTCAAAGTTGGATCTTTTTAAGTTGGTTTAGTCCAGTTAGAGGAGTATTTAAGTGCTTTAATACCTATAAATCCAAATATTGTGTAAGGTGGTACTCTGTGTGTGTGGCATGGTGGCATATTTATTTGCCCTTTGCTTAAAGGGATATGCCACCCCCAGGTCAAACTTGGGCATCTCCCCACAGTCCAGAGACTAAAATAAGTGGTGGAAAGCGTTTTTCTGGTGACCCAGCCATTGTCCAGGTCTGTCAGCACTGACCGCCGCGGTATCTGCAGCTAGTCCGCGTTGGACTGGAGTCTAACGTCACCAGAGAAAGATTTCGGCCAAAAGGAATTAATTTGCTCGATGCTTTTCCCAATTACTTTCTGTGTAGTCCGCACTGAAAAATAGTTCCCACCCAAAATGATCAAGTCAAGCTCTCCGTGTTGATTTGCACATTTATTTGCACTCGATATGAATGCGCACTACACAGAAAGTAATTGGGAAAAGCATCGAGCAAATTAATTCCTTTTGGCCGAAATCTTTCTCTGGTGACGTTAGACTCCAGTCCAACGCGGAGTAGCTGCAGATACCACGGCGGTCAGCGCTGACAGACCTGGACAATGGCTGGGTCACCAGAAAAACGCTTTCCACCACTTATTTTAGTCTCTGGACTGTGGGGAGATGCCCAAGTTTGACCTGGGGGTGGCATATCCCTTTACCAGCAAGGTCACAGATGGGGACATCACAATATCAAGTAATTCATGTTGCCATTATTGTAAGAACAACAGCAAATATTATGATATAATGATCTTGGACATATAATTTATTGATTATGGACAAATGGTGAACAACAGTGAAAGCTTCACTTTCATTCATATTGACATCCAAGATATCACTGAGAATTTTGGGAAAAAAAAAAAAAAGAAAAAAGTTTGAGAATCATTTGGGTTCATTTTATGTGGTTCTGATTCAACAGAGAGTGTTGGCAGCCCTCCACCTCAGAAGACCACGGCGGGTACCACAGATCCTGAGGAGGCCAGCCGCATATTGTCTGAAAAAAGACGACAGGCACGTGAACAGAGGGAGCGAGAGGAGGAGGAGCGCAGGCAGCAGGAGGAGCAGGCTCGGTGTGTAGAAGACCAGTGGATAGTATATGAACCATCCAGGTCTTGGGATAATACAATGTTTTGATGTTAATGCTTAGATTGGCCAAAGAGGAGATGGCCCGTCGAAAAGCAGAGGAGAGAGCCCGCAGAGAAGAGGAAGCACAGCGTCAGGCAGAGGAAAATAGAAAGAAAGAAGAAGAGGAGAGGAGGGAGGAGGAAGAGCGACTAAAACGAGAGAGGGAAGAGGCAGAGAAGATACTGAAACAGGTTAGTCATTCAGTAACACAACATGCTATACATACACAGCATCTTACTATGAATATGGGATTATTTTATTTGACTCAGAAAGAGGAGGAGGAGTCTCGGCAAAGAGAGGAAGCTGAGCGACTTCGACAGGAGCGCTTTCAGAAGGAAGAGGCTGAGAGGCTGGAGAGGAAGAAGGTACAAACTTCACTCAAACTTCACACGCACTCGCACAGACATTACAGTCTGTGTACCATGGCACTGAATTGTTTATTTTAACAGCGCCTTGAGGAGATTATGAAGAGAACAAGACGCTCTGAAACCCCAGACAAGGTAAACACCAGAAGAAGCATTTTAGTAAAATGTCTATTAAGTCTGGGATGTCAAGTATTTTATTTTTTCCAGAAAGTCCTTCCTAACAGGAATGGTGATGGAGCAGGTTTGTTCAGTCATTGGGCGATTTGACTTAGAGCCACGAATTACACAATATATATTTCATTTATTATTATTTTTTAATCAGTGGCTCCAGCTTCTCCAAGTGCATCTGCAGTCACTGTGTCACCTGCTCATCACACCAATGGCAGCCAACTGTCCGACTCCAACCCAGAACTCCCTGCACTGAGCATAGCTGACCCAAGGTGTGTTTTGATGCTTTACTAGTGAGGCATGTCCTGTTAGTCTCATGGTTGCATCTTTTCTCAGAGAGAATGGTGAGTTTGAAGAGGTGATTGTACTACCACAACAGTCCCGACTGTCCCCTCCAGAGGGACGGGAGACTGCTCCTGTGACCATGTTCAAGGAGAACGGCCTACTCAAGCCTCTGACTGGAGTGGAGGACATATCTGCACATCAAGGACCAGGTCAGTAACCTTTGCCTTCATATGAGCATTGTCTCCCACCATATCTTACTTGTTTATATTTATAGATGTTTCTTGATGCCATCTTAATTCAAGAGGAATGATCATATAAGACTTCAGTAGAGGCACAGTCAGAAACACATGAAGCTGTTGGATTGAATAAAAGACCTTCAGGTCCTTCTGGAGGTTGACTTTGTTGCTGCCAGAAGTGCACGGCAGCCATTATCCAAAGATGCAGTCTCCAAAGATCCTGAAAGCTTCTTCAGAAGTAAATAAAACAGAAAAAGAAACTAACCTGGCCCTCAGACATTTGAAAGCCCTGAAGTCACAGGGGTGCGCTGGATGCCCTTGTTTTGGCTGCAGTAGAGTTGTGTGTGAATGATACTGATGTAAGGAGTTTGTGCTTGTCAGCAAAACCAAACATAGTTCATATGGCCTATTTATGTTAAAACATTTCTGTTTGAAATGTGATTTGGCACAAGTGGCATTAAAACAGACTAGTTGTGAAATATTTTTGCTGTTTAAACAGTGTTTAATATTAGGTTATTTCAATGCTAAATATAAGATCAATTAATTATACATACAATGACAGCTTTTCTCTGACAACTGAGATATGAAAATAATTTATTTTGTGTTTTGTTTAAATTTGAGTAAACCATCATCCTGTCTTTTTAGTACATTTCTTGGACTTGTTTACTCTTTCTACTGAACCCCATGTTGTACCAGTTTATTTAGAATGTCACTAAGGTATCCATAAATTCAGATGAAGACCTGAAAAATCATTGCTGCTAATCAAGCATTCCTTTGCCTTATAGCTTTTAAACTATAATGCAGCTGTGCATACTGTAGTGTGCACTCGCTTTTTTCAAACTGCTCATTCTCATTACAATCAGGTCAGCTGATATGAATGTAAGATGACACGTCATGTCATGTATGTCATGTTGTGAAGCAGATGGCCATAAATGCTGTTTCAGGATAAATGTGAAATTGTTTCCCCAAATGCTTTGCACTCCGTATCCAGCGGTACCACTACAATGACAGTAAATGTTGGCCATGCTTTGTTTTCAGCAGATGATAAACAGCAAGTTGATGGGATATTTTGAGACCTTCTATTTCCCTAAGGCAAAATAAGTAACTAATAGTACACATTGTAAAATATGTATATGTACTAATAGTAATAATGAAGCCCATTTCTCAAGCTGCTCTGTTCAACTGTTATTGTGTGGTGCAACTGTACTTATGCAAGGAAATAAATTTTATGAGTCAATAACTTCCCTTATTGCATTCATTCTGAGCAAAGAACAGTGAGTTGTTTTATACAGCCACACAAAATCAAGACAACTTGGTGGAAATCATTTTTAAAAAATGTAAAAGAAAAATATAGGAAATATTTACAACAATGAATTATACTCAATGAAAATAGAAGAAATAACACCCTTCCAGTGGTCATTTAAAAGTCAGAATTGTCCATTCCATATTTTTGTGTTGAGTAATAACTTTTCACCAATAGAAGGTTTTGGTGAGGAAACTGGCAGCAGTATTGAGCCAGCTCCCACTCGAGTCTTCTTTGGCGGTGGTGCGTGAGACTGCACGACTCAGGTCCTTCTCAGGGCTGTCCTCATCCTCTGGGAGGTAGTCTGGCAGAGCAGTGTTTTGTTTCACCTCTGTTGTACTCACTTTGAGGGGGACAAAAACCTACACATCCGACACAGGTCAATGTATTCAGTAAGTATATTCAGCTTATCAGAGTTAATAGACATGTGTCTAAAACCCACCTCTTTCCCTTCTTCATTCTTCACCACCTGCTGAGCCGACAGAATCTTTGTAGCAGCAATTGCTGCTGCCAGACTCTTTGACAAGAACAGTTAGAATTAATAGGTCATAACCATAGTGAATATCAGCTTATCAGTTTCCAGGCTTACCTCAGTGGAAAGATCAGAGCGAATGCGAACAGTGCATCTCTTTGAAGCCATCTGGAAAGTGAAGCTGATGACTCCTTTGACCTTTAGAAGAGCCTCTTCACAAAGACTGCGTTGTTCCTTATATGATAACAGTTTTAGTTAGGAATTTGACATCTTTTGATACCATCTGTGTGTTGTATTTTGCATTCATTTACAGAACTGTCCAGGCCCTGGATGTGTAGGGTTACAGACTTCGCCTTCTTATTTGAAGAGTTGATAAAAAACTGAGGTTTCTTTCCCCTTGGCCTTTCAGGTGTGGCTGGCCTGGCAGGTGTAATGAGAATCTCATAGACCTCTTTAGCCAGGGATGTGATGTCTACAGACAAGCCCTTCCTAAAATTAAGATATAGAACCGTCCTTATTACAAAACAAGTAAAGGAGCATTAACAACTGTACATTTCGGTGTTTGAATAAATGAAACTAACCTTTCCATGAGATTTTCTAAACTGACCATCATGCCCAGTTCATTCTTCATAGTGGGAATGTTGGGAGCCATTTCAGCCAAGTATCGCAGAGTCTTAAATAAATAAAGACGAAACTGTCAACAAATTGTTTAAGGGATCGCTGTTGGTTGCGGTCCATCTGCACGACCCACCTGCAGAGTCGCAAGCAGCACCTCGGGACTCTGATGGTCCAAGAATAGCACCAGCCCCGGGAGACAGCCCTGGTCCTGGACAATCACCTCGCGGTTCTGCGGCTCTGAGGCAAGGTCACGGAGCTGGGTGACCACTGACAGAGCATCCATCATCTTTGTGGAGAGTTGTTGAACCTGAATGATTTAATGTCAATAATGTAAAGAAATGGGTGACTAACTGTTTAATAAGCCCATACGTACATTACCATTCTGTGAATTTATACAGTGAATGATTAAAAAACAGCGCTAGCAAACGACTATTGAGCTAAGCTAGCCTAAGTTAGCACCAGCTCACGTTGTATCCATTTTATAAACAATCATTACTGTTGTCCGTAGCTTTGTCTTTAAAACTATATTTACTTCATCTACTCCGTAGATTAAACACAAACGCTAATATAGTTAAGTGTCTGAAAGTGGTAAAATGCGTTACTAAATATCCTTACCTACTGGCCAGTTCGCACAAAAATACAAATTTGGTGCAATTTTTTTTTACCAAATGCAATTGGTCGACCAGCCGCTGTTGCACATCCCAATATCAGGAGCTGCTATTGGCTGATTCGGTCACTTCTGTATTTTGTAGCCAATTACAGAAGAGCTAGATGGTGCAGCTTTATTTGACTTCACAAACTTGCATGCGGACAAACTCGAGGAAGTGAGGTACAAGTAATAACATGGCTAGCTAATTGATTAAGTATATATCTAGCAACATATTTGGCTAACCAAGAAAAGTCGAGGTAAGTTTGGGCATATTTGATCGTTCTCTGTTGTTTCCTAGCGACAAGCATCCAGCGTTACTTTTTGATGAGGCGTGCAGCTTACACTGCGGCACATTAGTGCATCTAAACTACCCAAGGCTGACGAATGAGTAGATGTTTACATACCAAACTTTACAGTACGTTTACGTCTGTATCTGGACGTTTGAAGGGTCGGTGACATCAGACGGACCTAGGTTACATGAATATGCTTTGTTATATTTGAGTGATTCCTACTACTTAATCCAACGTTACTAAAACACATGTGTAACCTATAGAGTGTATGGTTTAGCCATGTTTTCTCAAACTATCAGCCATGAAATCAAATCTAAATGGTGATTATATATTTAGAAATGACTAAACTGCAGTGCTTTCTTTCAGTTTAGATTTCTTCCAGTACTGTCGCATCAACCAAGTCAGCGAAACATTTCAGTCTCGCGCTGATCGCTTAAAAAGACCTTCCAATGTCTTTGCTGGAGGATATTTTGTATGTACTGCGCATGGTCTTGGAGTATTTTGGAGCCCCTCCAGAAATGGCGAGTCTAAAGAGTATTCTTTCTAAAGAAACAGATGTCACACTACCCCTGTCCCTATTCTATATTCTATATCTATGTCTGTTCTAATTCTATCTGTTCAACATGTGAATATTTTTGTGTCTTGATGTAGTTGGTTCCCGTGTGGGACTGTGAGCTGTGTGGTCAGTATCGCAGCATTGTGAGGATGATCGGGACAAATCTTCCACTGGAGCCACCTCCAAGGGTTCACTTTCAGGTATTTAGGCTACTGCTGTGGAAAAATGTCATGTTCAATTTTCGGGATATTTAATAAAGTTTTTTCAGATTCCACTCATCTCCCATAAGCCACAAGCTTATGTGGATGTATCTGTGGATGCTCCCACCATACCCTCTTTTGCTGACATTTTGTGGGTCTGTGAGGATGAGGGGAACAGCTCTACAAGGACCAGGTGTGTGCTTTTCTCTGTACCTATAAATAAAAATAAATAAAATGAATGCAGTATACAGCACAGTCCCATAATGTTTTATTTGGATTTTGTTGCAGGAACTATTTGCCATTTAACAAGCACAATATTGTAAATGGGAATGCTTCCAGAGTCCAGAAACTAAAGCTACACCAAAATCAAAGAGGTTTAAATTCTATGAAACCAGCGCCTGACCCAGACGCCTTAAAGAAGATTTCTGCTCTGGAGACTGAGCTTCTCAAACTTCGTGCTCAAATTGCACTGATAGTTACTGCGCCTCCTACTCCAGGTACATAAATGTATAACAATATTTTAGCAAAGGATAGCAGTATCAACAGGTTATACCTATGTTGTTGCACTGGTATGATTTTTATCTACATGGACCATGATCATTTTGTCTATTTCAGTGTAGCCAACATGAACAAAGTACTGTTCTACATTTCTTTGTGCAAAATCTCATAAAAAAATATGCTGATGATCACATTGCATTTTAGAGCATTATTGGAAGAAACCATAGCATTTTTAAGATAAGATTATAATAATACTATATTATACTATTCAGTTGCTCTTACACAAAATATTTCAGTATTCTAATAAATACTATACTCTCAGACTAAATTATATTCATATATTTAAGATTATTAAAAGAAATTATGAATATTTAAAACATGCAACATGATGTATGTATTCCTGTTAGATCTTGATTGTACTCCTATGATGTCTCCTCCGGCCTTGACATCTACACCTCTTCGTCCTCCTGCTCCACTGCCTCCGCCCCCTCCTCCACCACCCCCCTGTCCCAGCACCAGTGCTCCACTCCAGTCTGTGTCTGAACTCATCAAAGCTCGCAAACAAAACCATGACAGCAATCCACAAAAGGACAGTACAGCGTCAGAGGGGAGAGGACTGCCTTCTATGCTGGATGTTCTCAAAGACTTGAATCAAGTTAAACTACGCTCAGTGATGAGGTAAAATTGAGGATTTTTAAATAATTTTTCTACTGGCTTATCTTATGGATACAAAATGCATCAGTAGTCAGTGCAATATTACAGAGTGTGATGTTGTGTTGTAATGTGAAGCCTTTCTGAAACACTGAAGCACTTTCTCTGTTAGATCACCAGGGGGCACTCCAGTCAGAAAGAGACGGAGTAGAGGGGGGGCGGCTTTGCAAAGTGACCCTGCAGCTCTCATAGCTGAGGCATTAAAGAAGAAATTTGCCCAACATCACCATAATAATTCCTCAGACAAAGAAAATTCACAGGAGCTGTCACCTTTCAGCAGTCCAGAGACACCCAAGGTTTGCACACATTTTCCCTATGTTCATAAATTAACAATGGAAACATTTAGTTATTTTTCTGATTACAAAATACTAACTCTTCCTACAGTTTATTCACCGACGGAGTCAAGGCCGACGTTACATGTAATTTATTTTAAAAAGACATTGATCCTCAAAGCTCAAAACGTGCAGGGTACTCCTCAAGTACTTCTTCAGATATTTTTCTCATTGGCATCCATCTGCTACTGACTTCTTTATTTCTGTGTTCACTCATGACTTCTGTAAAGGTTTCACATGTCTAATTTAATTGTTCTTGTCTTATATGTTTGTGTCAATATGTGTGTGATAAGGTTTTGCTTTTTATGTAAATTAGACCTTTTACTGTGTAATCCTTTTAAAGAAAAAGAAAATGCATAATGTACAATTCAAGAGATGTAGCTTGTTTCATCCTTAACATTTCTGATTACAAGAGAGAGGTCATTCATTTTCCCTATGCAACTGCTGTATCCTTTTGACTTGATTAAACAGCATAGATGTTTACAACATACCAGCGTAAAGTCACAAATCATTTCTCGAAGTATAATCTGTCGGTGTAGTAGTGCTTGCTTCTAATTATGATTTGAAATATGATCATCTGGCAAAAATGCAGCCTTTGAAACACTGCATATTCTGTGTAAACAGTTAACCACCCTGCTTGTCTTTATTAAAACAAAGAAAAATGTTAGAATTTGATGCAATAAAAACATATTGCATGATTTATACACTAATAGTACAGATGTGTTTGAACAGACAGGCTCATGCACCTTGTTGGTGTAGGATATGCCCCAGTTATAGTATGTATGTACCATCTTGTAGACTACACGTGTGTAACACTGACCTACATTTTCAGAAACTTAAGTTAAATTCCCCAGACATGTTTTTAGTTTAGTATTCGATTCAGATAAATAGAAAACCCAGGATATCCACTCTAATAGCACAAATGTATCTTAATGTATCTTCCCCCCCAAAAAACTCAACAAGCATCCTCTTCTTATAACCATAAAGAAGAAACGTTAAGAGTGCTTGGCTGTGATTGGTCCAGACCTGAAAATCCGCGCGCGGTGATTGGTCGGCTCTCCTCTAAGTCCCTCCCCGCGGTGTTACAACCAGCCCCTCCCCTCTCCTCACTCTGCGGCTCACAACAGCGTACACACGGCACCTGGCGTGGACACTGCCTGCTACAACTTCATGTCGCCTTTTGCACTGCTACTATCCACGATTACAATAAAGAAAAGACGAGCGCATTGGCCAAACGAAGAGCACTAAATAGTGTTAAATAGACCGACATGATAGCTTCACCTTTTTGCCCTGCTGCAGCGGACACTCTGTGACAATCTGCTTTGGATACATTCATTTGTTTATATGGGCAGCCACGATGGTTAAATGTCCTGTTTAATTGTCGAGGTAGGTACACATAGCAATTACTCAACACGCTCATTTCATTTAGCAGATTTGATAGTTTTGTTTAGGCCTGTTTAACCTTTAAAAAACAAAACTAATGCCTTATTCATTGTCCTTAACACACTTTACCATAGTTGTAAGATGGATCCTCTATAGGATGTTGTATAGTTGTTCAGTTATAGTGTTATTCATATCCTCCCGAAGCATCAGTTATAAGGCGATATGATCACGTTAGTCCATAATATTGGTGCAGTGAAATGCTGGGGGTTGTCATTGCAGTGTATTGACAGCTTTACGGCAGTGACCTGCATCATTGGGCTGCACTTTGTGGTGATATGTGGGGCTGGGGTATGACTGATATAACGGAAAGTATCATTAAGCCTACCCTAATAACATTTTCACCATTTAAAATGTGATTAGATTGGTTTAGCTGTGTTATCTTTTTGTTTATTTTTGTTATACCACAATTTCACAAGGAAACTGGCTACATAATAATCATAGTAAAACGGCCCATGTGATTGGTCAGTGATAACTTAATGAGAAAAAAAACAAGCTGGTTGTTTTGTTGGCTACTGGTGAAATTTGCCATGAAAACACGTGTTATTTGTGCATTAATAATTCAATAGTTGTATCTATTCCTATGTCTAATCAATGTACTTGGTCTACAACATGAAACAAATAAAGTAGGTCTTTTAAATTTGTTATAAATAAGACTCCTAGCCTATTGCTATTTCAATGAAAATTTACATATTTCTATTTGTTAATGACACTGAAAAGAGACTTGATTTACACAGTAGCCAGCCTCCAGAATGGGCCTAGCAGAGGCACACTGCTGCTGCTGCTACTGCTGCTGCTGCTGGGTTTGTTTCCATCCACCCGCTTCCTTCCCCTCACTAAACAAAGCACAACATTCAATGCTTGAAAGTTTGTGGTTACCTTCCTCCCGGGGTAAAACTGCAGATTAATTAAACGTTATTTTAGATCACATAAAGATGAGCTTCTGTTCATTCAGCACCATGCACCCACTCACTTCTCTCTCTCTGTAGCCCACTGTTACATTGATGCTGGGTCATTAAAGCCATTACAGGTTATTATAAATAGCTGACCTTAGTAAGGGATTGTTAGAGATGTGTCAGTCTGAATCAGTGTATCTCCAGTGTTGGGTGTTTTCATGAAAATGTATGCAAGAGTAGTTCAATTCACTGGTATTCACTTACTATAATGTTATTATTTTTATGTGGGCTCCTTTGTTACATTGCACTGTCCAGAGTGTAATTTAAATGATAAGTATCATCAAAGAGACTATATTGACCTCAAATAAAACTACTTGTGATTATATTATAAAAGGTACTGAAGATGAGTAATGCTTCAAAGACCACTTTAAGTTGCCATATAAGTGCAGATAGTGGGTAAAATTGGAACAAGATCACCTTCGAGAGGGCGGACCTCTGAAGGGCCATAAGGACAAACCATGTGGGACTCTGTGATTAATATGCAAATCTTAGCTACTTTAGGCCGATGCACTGCCAGTGACCCAGTTTTGAAATCTAGTACTGAGGAGAACTTCACTTGTCAATTAGCAGATACTGTTCATTTTAAAAGTCAAAATTCAAAAGTAATTTCCATACAGAATAGTTGAACAAAGTAACAGAATAAAATTATAGATTTGCATCGAATTGTATTTGTTAGTATGAGACTTGATAAAGTGGAGATATCATACGTAAGATCATAAGATGATATACTGAAATACTGATGTATTTGTGCTTGTGCTATATGTGCTTTCTTGGCAGAGCACCTTTAGGTCATATCTTATTTTATTAATACATTAAACCTGTCTAGTATTTATGTACAAGACATAGCTGATAAGAATAAAACATTGTGCAGTAGTTCTATTTTTTGTGCATATTACTCATGTTTAGCAACGTTAGCAGTGTTAAAATATCTATAAAAAGCAGTGCGATGTCACTTCATTGTCAAAAGGATGAGCGCATGTGAAGCTGTCCACAGGGTCACTGTGACTTTTAGCATGGTGTCTCTTTCTCTGCACACACCATTGATGCTCTTTTGATACAGCTGTGTATTTTTGGAGGTGGTTATATTCATCTGAGCTTCTGGTTTTGTCACAGAGTTGTGGAGCAGTCACGCTGAAACGGACGGAGCAGAATGCCATACAAGTTCGCATGCTGGGTAAGAATGCCTTCTGGCCCTAGTAGTTCAATGTGAAAAACCTCTAGAGTTTGTTAAGTGTTCTGGGTTCACACACATTTGTTTCTTTGTAGCCTTAAATAATTTGTTGTTTTATGGAGTTTGGCAACCTTTTCAAGTACAGTAGTATCTTTTGTGCCCGTGGTATGCAGTTTCAAACAGCTTCATTCAGTGACTTTAAAGACAAGGCAGAACTCACACACTAAAAGATAAAAGTGCTGTAAGTTCCTTGAAGTGTGAATAAAATCCTGTACACTGACACACTATACAAAAACTCAGTTAGGCTGGATCTGGTCATAAAATTGCCTGGGTAACCTATATTCCCAGTACCAAACATGACCATTTCAGTCCTTATGCATATGTCCTCCCATGCTGGAGGGCGGTGCATTCATTTGGCCTCTGGCTCACGTCCAAGTCCCTGGATCCACACTCCCACTCAGCTTGTCATTTATCCACCTTCATTCTGTGCTCCATTAATGAACATGGAAGCTTTAGTGTTATTTTGCAGTAGTCTGTGTTTTCCATTCAAATTGCTACTTATTGAAACAGCTACTATTAGCAATACAAATCTGGAAAAATCTGATCATAGTATTATAGGTTATTACCACAGTAATATTATTATGTTTTATTATTTTGAAATAAGTCTCTTCATTTTATACAATTAGAACATTTCCTACTAGTAATTGCTTGATAAATGGTTACCTAGGCATTTTATTTAGTGTCTTGCCCAAGAAAGGACACAACATAAGGTGGGATTGAACCTCCGATGCCAGTGGACAACGTTTTTCCAACTGAGCTACTAAGTCATGAAATCTTTGTATTTTAAAAATTCTACTTAAAAATAAACTGTAGGATCACCATTGGTACAATTGGTATAACATTGTTTATACGTGCCTGCTGTGCTTGACAGTCATCAGTATCTGGTAATCTAAATTTTTTGTATATCTTATTTAACAATATCACTAAATCAGATAGGAGGTACAGTGTGACATGTAGCCTTTTTGTGAATGGCCCTCTCACTGGCGCCACCACACTTTCTCACACACAAACTATCTTTTATCTCAAACTCTTTGTCTCATGATTCCTGGCCGCAGCCTTGTGTGTGCGATACGTGACGTTCAAGGCTAAACGTGTGCGTCTGTACTTCTGTCACCATGTGACTATTCTCAAGGGAACATTTCAGTTGGGAGCGAAGAGCAGTTCCTAAACAACATTCCTCTTTTTTGTATTCCACGTTAAAGAAATGTCTTTGTGTAGAGTTAATTAGTCTCCTGGTTTTGAGCCTCTGGGTGCTTGTGACTTTTGAGGACACTCAGAAGCTTTACTTTACTAGTGTGCTTTTATTTTTAAACAGACTGACTCACATGGCTTTCTAGCTCATCCTCATTGTGCACCACATTCTAGGAAAAATACCAAAACCATGGAGTCTTCATATGATAGCTTTTAACTTGAATAGCCCTATTTCTTTAAAACTATAAATACCATATAACCTGTAGTTGGGGTTTAATATAAAAATTACACTAATCAATACTAAAACTAGTATTGAAAGTAGATATTATTTTGAGAGTAGTATACGCCCATGGACCACTATGGATACCTGGATTACTGAGGGATTAAACAGATATAAGACAGTATGGTAATATAAAATAAAGTAGTATTATTTAATGTTGAAAATTACATTCTGTTGTCTAAACAAAGATTGTTTTGAATTATTATTGTGGTATCAAAATCGGTATTGAGTATCGAGCCCATTCTTTAATATCAAAATTGAAATTTTAGTATTGTGACAACACTACCTTGTAGACAAGGATTTGGGTAATGTTTTATTGTCAGTCCTTTAGAATAGTGATATTATCACAGTGATGCCAAATACATTATTCAGACTGTATGTATGTGTGTATATATTATATATATATATATATATATATATATATATATATATATATATATATATATATATATATATATATATATATATATATATATATATAGCGTAATGATGCATTGTCTGGTTAATTTTTCAGTTTAATAGTATAGTAATAATTTATCAAACTTTTGAATGCGCTTTTATGGATATTTTACCTATAAAAGAAATAAATGAAGAAAGACACATCTGTAACATCTGTAACATTAGCTGCCAAAATTGGTTGAAAACTTTTGTTTTTTTTCCTAGATTTTGTTCCAAAAATGTACACTTACTGTATGTTTTTTTTGTTTGTTTGTTTGTTTGTTTGTTTGTTTTTTCAGCATTGATAAAAAAGTATTTCGTTTTGATGCTAGTTTTAATATCAATTAGTATTTGGCTGTATATTTTTGACAACTCCAGACCGGAACAATGGGCTGGATATATTTCATAACTCTGCAGCAGATACAGAGATGTTAGATAACATTCATTTAAAGAAGTCTTGTAATGGCGTTGTGTAAGGTGCTACTATTGTCCTGAGGTTAGTACATGGTGGATACAGCTGCGAAACTCTTAAGCTGTTTTTTTCACACAAATCCCATTGGCCCATCACTGTCGAGTAGAAGAGAAAAAAGAGAGAGAGAGGGCAGGCGAGCAGAGGGAGAGGAGGGGCTCTGGGCTCCATAACAACACGCTGTGAGTGAGAACCAGAAGATGTGGAGAGGGAGAATGCGGCAGAAACCTCAAGAACACGAGCACAGATCACTTCGGGATCCTCTGGGACGAATACTTTTTCTTTGTTGACTTCTTGATTTTTCTTGAACAGCTGATCATTTGCTTTCCCTTCCTCCATTTTTGTAATCTTTGTTCTCAAGCCTTTTTTCATGATTTACTTATGACAACCTGACAGCACTGGTCCTGCATCCCTACATATTTTAGTTTATTTGTTTTGTTGTAGTCACCCCACTCCCCAGCCCCATGCCGGTCCTGGAGGGTCTGTGGGGTGCGGACATCAGACTCCAAGATTCTGGACTGGGTGGCGTTGTTGACGTCTGCCCCGAGGATGCTCCCAGCTCCCCGATGTGGGACACTCTCAGGACACCTCCGGTCACTTGCGGAGGTGGACTGTCTCTGGCCTTGGAGCTGCCAGCCCTCATTCGGCAACTCAGGGCTGCGTGGAGGGCCAGGAGAGGGGGTACGCAGAGCCCCCCGAAAAGCAGGAACGAGGACTGGGTAGAGCCAGAGGAAAGGGTAGCAGACAAAGTGGAGCAGGTACCAGAGGAAGGCCAGCTGAAACAAGAAGGTAACACAATCTATGTTTTCAGGGTATGAAGCGGAAAGTACTGCAAGTTCACATAAATATTTGATAGGTTATTTTATGGAAGATTTATGTTTGTTTGCAGTACAGCGTAGACTGGGACCCTCTGTGGTCAGTGCCTCTATATTGTTTATCACTTATTCATTTGTCTTCTTTGTAACATGTTTAATGCAAGGTCAGCTTAGTCATATTTAACTTGTTGAAGGACCACCGAGGAATACACAAAAGAAATCCATGAATGATTTTTGTTGTTTTAGTAGTTATTTGCTATATTGTCTTATGTAATTTTGGCATTTTGGTGTATTATTTGCAAGTAATATCGGTATTTGCTTATATATATATATATATATATATATATATATATATATATATAGTGGCTTAGTGTTGCCATGATGATTGTTAAAAAACCTAATTTCGATACTGATTTTAATACCACAATTATATTTTTTAGACATTTTCCTTTCCAGCTCTAAATAATAGTACTTTTTTATGTTACTATGTTGTCCGTGTGGTTCTGATAAGACCATTTAAAACTATTAAAGAACGCTTCAATTTAGATTTTTTAAATATTTCAAATAAGTATCTGGTTTTGATACTAGTTTTGGTATTGGTTAATGTGTAATTTTTTGTATTGTGAACATCTTTTATTTTTGAGTGGAAGCTGTCTGAACGCCGATGCAGCAATTGTTGTTTGCCTCTTTGACAGACATTTGAAGAGAGTGCATACAAGGTGAACGAAAAGGGCCCAACAATAGGCATTGTAGCTTTTTTAAAAATTATGAATTAAGCACATTAAGAAATGAAACACAGGCTTTAGCATTGGCTTTGTCAGCAGCTGCGTAGTATGTTTCAGTTTGTTGAAGTTGTTTCAGTGGGCAAATAGGAGACAGAGCTCCAAGGAACAGACAAAATAAAGGATGTGTCCAAAGTCAGTTTTCATTAAATAAAGCTGGGTAACCATCTGGTGAAGCGCAACTGGAATGGCGACTCCGGTGTGATGCTATTTTCTGACCCTTTGTCTGTCTGGGCCAGTGGGCAGCCACTGATGCAACAAAGGGAAGTTTCAATTTAAAAATTGGTTTTAGTTTTAATATTTTCCATACCAGTTCTTTTTAGCTTTCCTCAAGTTTGAGTTCATGAGTTCATTTACCATTTGTTCAAATATATGTAATAATGTTGTCTAAATACTACCATTTCAATACTAAGGTAGAGGCTGGATACTCCAGGTTATGATATGGAAATAAAAAAGTAAATATTTAGCCAATAAAATGTATTTTGGAACACAAAATAATAGTTTATTTAATTAATACATTTTGGGTTTTTTTTAGTTCTGATCAAGACCATTTCTAAATTATCCAGGAAACTTTCTTTCAGTATCAATACCAGCTCAAATGATTATTATTATTTTTTTAATGACGTTACATTGCTTCATAGATCCTCTCCGACATGACTAATGGCTTGACTTGAATACTGAGTTTGTATATAGAACCACTTTAAATACAAACTCAATGTTGAAGTAGTACTTTTAACATGATATTTCAGGTTTGTGCGGTGAATATCAAGTGTGAATCTTTTATTGAACATGTGATGACTCATGTGATGCTGAGGGGATTTACCTGTGTGCGCTGACTCATAAAATGCTGCTGCATCTTTGACTTTCCCTTGGTGATTTGTGATGACCTCATTCTGTAGACCAGCCTGAGTGAAAGTGTATCAGAACAGTATTTGATATGACTACCACAAGACGCACAGAGACAGATCCTTGTCACAGCCTGGCCTTGGTAAGGGCAAAGCAAGGGTTTTAGAGATTAAAAGACCAATATCTATCTCTAGAATTTGATTAGATGTTCATATTTCATGATGGACGATTCACTGATTCACAAAACCAACAAATGTTGAACCTTCATCTTTCTCAATTCTCAAACATGCCATAATAATCTTAAAGCACAGCTACGTAACGTATTGAAAATCAGATATTAAAACAATTTTGAATTTTTGGAATTTTTATATTGTGACATCAGGAAGGCTCACTCATTTGTGCTGACAGCAAAGAGGTTGAACTGGTTTTGGTTCACGTGAATAGGCACAAATCAGAAATTCCACAGAAATCTTGGCTGCCGTTCACACGTTGTTTTCTGGAAATTGAATGTTTATTTTTACACCAGGTCCCTCATACTCTTTCTGACCAAAAAATAGAATAGCAGTAGACACTTGCCTGCCCACTTTCTCATTACAACCCACAGGTCTATACAACTGTTGTCATTTGAAATTGGAACACATTTATTTAGCCATCACTTATAAGCATAATACTATTACCAAAGCAGAAATTTCCTATTTACAAATCAGTAAAGAGAACTAATGGTAGAGGAAAATACATTGGACTGGCCAGGCAATCCCATCTCCCTTGAAATTGTGTCTCGTACAATGTGTGCCACAGATTTCCCCAGATGCAGAGCTGCGCCCGCCTTGTGTGGGGAGGGCATGCTGATGCTACGTGTTTGCTGATTCCTGTAGATCCTGTTTTGTATCCATAAAGAATTAACCTCATTCACTATAATGGCATCATGAGTGACTATCTTTGAAGCAGAGCCATATGACAAAGATTTTAACGCCCCCTAGTTTCATCTGATTCATGTTGTTCTCCTAAATGACCCAGTTATCAGTTGTCAGATACGATGACCTATTTACCACATTGAGAGTTGCCAACGTGATGAAGAGGTAAACAACCGTGTGAGGCGAGGGATGACGGATCGGCAGGCACATTAAGCCAACGTGGCTGAATTGATAAGAAATAAGACAGTGCTGTTGCTTTAGCATAGCATGGGGGTTTTCTTTTCCAGGTAATGTGTGCCAACTCATGTAGTGAACATGCAAAAAGGGTCTCCCCTTGTTTAAACTAGGCCACCACAGGACTGCTCTGTTTCTGTGTTGTCCCCTAAAGGTTTTTATTGGTATTTGTAGGTTGGATTAAGAGGCTGGCTTTGCTTATGCACCACATGTTTTATGTATAGATTCCCGCGTGACAGCATGCAGACACTAAAGCTCACTGTAGTCGGGTAACCTATATTTTGTATTCTGTGTGTGGTAGAGCAGATGTGACAGCCAAGGGAGACAGCACAGCTTCTAACAGGGCCATTAGTGGGGAGTTTATCTACTTTTAGCAAATCTTCATCGGGACCTGCAGAGATGAGGCGAATCAGCAAGATTAACCATATATGCCCCAGTTACTCTCATCATGTCTGTAAATTATTCAGTTTTCAGGGTTTGGGTCGTTTCAGAGTAATTTTCCTCTGTGCATTGTGTCACCGTTGTGCTAGTTTGTAAATAGTGTGAGGATTTGAGCATTTTAAAATGTTATTTTGTTCAGTATGGAAATATCTTGGAAACGTGTATCAAGACATGTTGTCTGTCCTTTTTGCAGGATATTTGTTTCATATCATTCTATAATTCATATGTCATATAAATGTCATTTTAGTGTCCTTAAATCCAATGATGCCCAGAGTGCAGTTTAAGTCGAAATTGTACTATACTGTACTATACTGTACTATTGTCTGTTGTACCACTTAAACAAATTGGTGAAGCCTATTTTGCTTATTAACAAAAGAGGGAGTTGGTTTTGGAAGTGGCTAGTACAATTTAAAATTTTGGGGTACTAGTGTAAATGCTGAATATAATATAATACCAAGAACACACCAGAGCACATTAATTTGAAATAAAAATCACTGCTGTAATATGCTGACCTACATGTCACAAGTGAATGTTCTCACTGACCTTCCCCTGAGCCTGGGGATGTGTGGGCATTTTAAGTTAAAAGTATATTATGCCAGATTATGCAAAATATATGCTGTGGCGATAAAGCAAAACATTTTTTAAAAGTTGTGGAGACTTCCCCCTGTTATAAGCATAGTCGCATTGTTAATTAGAACATAATGTGCACTTTTTGACAAGTGTTGGAGCTCTCCAGCTGCAGTTTACAGCTCAGATCAGACAATGCACATCAGATGCTTACAGTGTGGGTGATTCAACTAAGTCAAAGATTCACTATTATTCACTTGCATACCAAACTCATTTTTATCCTGATTATAATTAGAGCTACAAGGGGAACAGTAGCTCTGCCCCATCTTGCTCTGTATCGTCCCTTTGGCCAAACAATTTTCCTCTTTACTCTGGAAATGTCACACGCAATGACCGATTGAATGAATGAATGTAACAGAATGTGACTAATAAGAACCCAAATGTTTTTTTTATTCTGAGGCAGGCCTGTCCTCAATCTATTATCCTTTTGTGTGTGTGTGTGTGCGTGTGCGTGTGTACGTGTGTGTGTGTGTGTGTGCAGCTGATGGCAGAGTGCGCACGAGAAACGCGGGTGTGCTGCTGGAGAGAAGAGGCTCCTATCCTTTGATCAACCTGCGTATCATCAACAGTAAGAGCACATTTTAGCACCAAACAGCACATCCCCACATGTTCAGTTGTGCAGTATTTTGGCAGTATTCTGGCAATTTTCTGTCAGTCACTTGTTCACCCATTTGGTCATTTGATTATTAAGGTTTAAGTAGTTCCCTTAAAAGTGTGACTAGTAATAAATAATGTTGCTGTTCCCATGTTCATTTGTATGTAAACTGTATTTCAGCCAGCGCCCAACAGGGGGAGGTAGAGCTGTGTAACCGGAGGAAGGTAAAGCGCCTACTGAGTTTCCAAAGGTACTGCCACTCATCCCGCCTGCTCCGGGGCCTGGTGCCCCACAGCCCCGGCTCCATGCACCTGCTGGATGACGACTACCTGGGACAGGCTGGGGTGAGGATGCACACAAACACTCATCACAAAACACACATGCACTGTTATATGATATTGTATGATAATACTTAACATCTGTTGTGTTACAGCACATGCTGTCTAAAGTCAGCACATGGAACTTTGATATTTTCCTCTTTGATCGCCTCACTAATGGTAATTACTTGATTACTTACTACTGGAGTTATGAACCAAAATAAGCCTTTTCTAGGATCTAATCAGTATTTTATTTGACAGGAAACAGCCTGGTGACCCTTATGTGCCATCTCTTTAATGTTTACGACCTCGTTCACCACTTCCAGTTGGACATGGTCAAACTACACAGGTTTTTAGGTATGTCTGAGCATGCACATACACATAATTAATCTGATACATATACGTTTATGTTTGTTTGTTTGTTTGTTCAGGGCCATTTATTCTTTCTACAATGTACAATTCTGTCTACCAGTATTATTAATAAAGTAATGGGTCATGTGTATTCTGGACATCCCTAAATATTTTATTGTAAATAAGGCTTAAGGATAGCAACTCCAAACACTAGTGGTCAGTAGTGGAACACATTTGTAGTTTTGTAGATTCTTTTTTAATAGTAGACAGTATTGGTTTCATTACAGAATGTGAATTACCTTATTTTTGAAGGTTTAAGTTGTTAAGTTGTGTGTTTAGATATAGCACTACTATATAGCTATACTTGCATTTCATTTCAATTCAGATCACATACTTTCACACATACAGTGGAGAGTGTTGTCATAGAAACAAGGTGCGGATTGTCTTTAGTCTTGGTCCAATTACAGCAATAAGATGCCCAGAAATCTGAACTGTCCCAGTCATGAATTTATTTTTAATTTTTCCAGGTATGGTGCAAGAGGACTACCACTCCCAGAATCCTTATCACAATGCTGTCCATGCTGCTGATGTCACACAAGCCATGTACTGTTACCTGAAGGAGCCCAAGGTGATACACAAAACACACACACACATAAACATACACATACGCACACATACACATACATACATAGATACATATACTTTCCCAGACCTGCATGTAAATGTAGGTAACAGTAATGATACAATGGCCTCTCTTTGACATAATGCATTAGCCGGCCCCCCTCAGGGATTATTCCTCCTCATTTAAGATTGACAACACATCCGTCCACTGCTGCACAATCCCCTCTGACCAGATTAAGTGGCTGTGCTTCTCGTACTCTCTTCTGTAATTGGCTTTCTGATGCAGCTATTCTGTTAAAAGCACTCAAATAAATGAATCGATCATGTCACTACAGTACCGTGCAGAGTGGAGCACAGAACACAGGCTATACTAACCGTTTTATCATCAAGGTTATAGTATTCAATCAAATTACTATTTAAATTACTTTGACTTGGCTTTTCATTACAGTTGAATTGAGTAGAGTTGAAAAAAAAAAAGACATTTCTATTCCATTGCTATTTCTGTGTATTTTGTCTTGTGGTAAGTTATTCAGGTCATGATAATATTTGGTTAAATGTTGCTTGGTTTAAAGATTGATGTGTAAGACTTGCCTTGCTGTTGCCACCTATTGTAGAAAGCTCCAAGTTTCTGAGTTGATGTGTCATTGAGTGTCTGTATGCAAAACCTTTATTGTGATCCCAGAGGTGACTAAAGTAGGGTCTCTTGTGTGTTGTAGCTAGGAGAGCAGTTGAGTCCTCTGGACATATTCCTGGGGCTAATGGCCGCAGCCGCTCATGATGTGGACCACCCTGGGGTCAACCAGCCGTTTCTCATCAAGACACACCACCACCTGGCCTCACTCTACCAGGTACCAGAGGGAGGCGGGGAGCTGCTCTCACAAACACACTACCACAGTAGTAACTAAACCAAACTCTGTCCCTGTGCTGCAGAACACATCTGTGCTGGAGAGCCACCACTGGAGGTCCACTGTGGGCATGCTGAGAGAGTCCGGTCTGCTGTCTCACCTGCCCCCAGACATGTCGTAAGACCACACTCTTTATTTGCTTCATCAGGTTTTACAGTTTTACTATGTGCTATTGTAGTTGTTTTATTAATATTAAATGCAAATCAAACTGATTAACCTTCATGTCGAAAGTGTTTAATAATGACACATTTACCTTGTCCCAGAAGCACTCCTCTGGACAGTGACCAGTGTGGAATGGTCCCAAATATGGCATTAAACAAGCAGGAGGCAGTTCCATAGTGCACCTTTAAACTATGCCTCTGGTGTTGTGTGTGTGTGTGGCAGGCAGGACATCGAGCAGCAGTTGGGCTCTCTGATTCTGGCCACAGACATCAGCCGACAGAACGAGTTCCTCCTGAGCCTAAGAGAGCACCTGGACCAGCAGGACCTGGACCTGCAGCTGCCCTCACACAGGCACTTCATGCTGCAGGTACACATTACAGAGTTTGTGTTTAGACTTTACATTGGTCAACCAGAGGCGACTGACCATTTTCTGTGGCTGCTAGAACAAATGACCACTAACACAGTCATTTGGCACTTGCATATTGTTATTAAAGATCCCATGACATGGTACTTCTTGATGCTTTTATATGGCGCCTTAATGGTTCCCTAATACTGTAAATGAATCCTTCTTCAAAATCAAGACTCATGCATGAGAAAGACCCATGAACACAGTTATAAATATCTCTCTGGAACACTCCATTATGGGCGTTGTTGCTTGAATGCAAATGAGGAGGACAGAGATAGGCCAGAGCAGCGGGTGGGGGGGCAAACTCTCCGCTCTTTCCTCTCTAGCGGTGCGCTGTGCGCTGGCCCCACTTTCGCGTTTTTGCGCGGAGGAAGAGATGAGAAGCGTTCCATTGAAAAATAAACACATTTCCACAGAAAATAAAATCAAACCATGCTGTTTCAGAGGTTCGGAGGGTCAGATAAAGGACATCCGAGCCTGGAAACACTCATGTGCCTCCAGGCAAATAAAAAACCGCATCTGGCATTGCGTAGCTCCTCCGTGGTCCAAACTCTCTGGGCGTGATTTACAGAGAGTGTGGGTAGAAACACAGACGGGCGGTGGAACTGCATTTGCATTTTTGCTTCTGTGTGACGTCACATAGTTTCCTTGTTCAGAATCGCCCGTTTGAGCTGTCTTTTTTTCAAACGCAGAAAAGGACCGCAAATGCTCAGTTTACACATTTCGCAACTTTTAGCCATGGGGGGCCCTAAACAGGGTAGGGGAGCTCACATTAACGTTCAAAAACCTCAGAAAGTGAAAATTTCATGCCATGGGACCTTTAAAGACTTTTACCACCCACTTTTTTGCACTGGCCACTTTATGTATGGCATGCTCTTGTTTTTTAATGTATTTTCATTTGCATTCTATTGCTTATTCTTGTTTTTTGCATTGTATTTCATTATTTTATTTTGCCTGTGTGAAGCACTAATAACTAATAACACTTTCTTATAGGATATACACAGTCCCGTCGACAGAAATTTGGGGGCCCGTGGCAAGAAGACTCACATGGGCCCCCCTCTAATATTAATTAATGTTTACAGATCGCTCTGAAATGTGCCGATGTGTGTAACCCGTGCCGTGTTTGGGAGCTGAGCCGTCAGTGGAGTGAGAGGGTCTGTGAAGAGTTTTACAGGCAGGGTGAGTACCTTTTATACCGGGGAAAATACATGCCATGTCTGTAATAGAAACAAATAGGCATGACATTGTGCGTCCTTGTCTCTTATGAAAAGTGCTTGCTGTGGAGAAACACAGCACAGTTATGAATTATTGATACTAACTGTCCTGGTCTGATGTTGTCCGCATTCCTCTAAACAGCCTTCACTGAGGTCATGGTTTTAAAGTAAATATGACCACATAACCCTGGTTTATTGTCTGTTGTTTTATATTTATCATTTTTATTTAATTGTATTTATTTTTTACATATTGAGGTTTATTCTAACATACATACTATTTGTGAGTAAATTGCTTTCTAATTGACAGGTGATCTGGAGAGGAAGTTTGACTTGGAAATTAGCCCCCTGTGTGATCAACATACCGACTCTGTCCCAGCCATTCAAATAGGTAAGTTATATATACACACACTTTCCTCCTTGAACTGCAACCTTAACTTGGACAGCTTTGTGTGCCTGAATGATCCCGGGAGCTATGTTGTTGGGGGCTTCATGCCCCTAGTAGGGTCACCAAAGAGCAGTTCAGAAGCCCTTTATGAAAAGAAATACAGCAAGGTCAGTTATGTCGCTGTTGTGGTGAAGAGGGAGCTGAGCCGATTTACTGATAGATCTACGTTCCTACCCTCACCTAAGGTCATGAGCTTTGGGTAATGACCGAAAAGACAAGATCACAGATACAAGCGGCCGAAATGAGTTTCCTCCACAGAGTGGCTGGGCGCTCCTTTAGAGATAAGGTGAGGAGCTCAGTCACACAGGAGGAGCTCAGAGTAGAGCCGCTGCTCCTCCATGTCGAGAGGAGCCAGCTGAGGTGGCTCGAGCATCTACTCCGGATGCCTCCTAGACGCCTCCCTCGGGAGGTGTTCCGGGCATGTCCCACCGGAAGTAGGCCCCGGGGAAGACCCAGGACACGCTGGAGGGATTATGTCTCTCGGCTGGCCTGGGAACGCCTTGGGGTCCCCCGGAGGAGCTGGAGGAACTGTCTGGAGTGAAGGAAGTCTGGAAGTCCCTGCTTTTTTTTTTTTTTAAGACGAAACTTGGAAGAAGAATTGTGTTGGTTACCCCATGTTTTCATTGGTGGAATGAATGAGTTCTTCCATTTAGAAAACATTATTTGGTTACTAGTTTCATGCAACATGAATAGCAACAATACCATTTTGCATGTTACAGCTGGCACAATGGAGTGTGCCCATTCTGGGTTGGTAATTTAGTTAGACACATCTCCTGAGCTACTTCATACAGATGTGAACAATTTCCCCTTAAAGGTCCCATGGCATGAAATTTTCACTTTCTGAGGTTTTTGAACGTTAATGTGAGCTCCCCTACCCTGTTTAGCCCCCCCCCCCCCATGGCTAAAAGTTGCGAAATATCTAAACTGAGCATTTGCAGTCCTTTTCTGCGTTAGAAAAAAACACAGCTCAAACGGGCGATTCTGAACAAGGCAACTATGTTACGTCACATCGAAAAAAGAAATGCAAATGCAATTCCACCACCGTCTGGATCTCCACCCCCTGTCTCTGTAAATCACGCCCAGAGAGTTTGGACCGCGAAGGACCTACGCAATGCGAAATGCGTTTTTTTATTTGCCTGGAGGCACGTGCGAGTGTTTCTAGGCTCGGAAGTCCTTTACCCGACCCTCTGGACCTCTGAAACAGCAGTGGTTTAATTTTATTTTCTGTGAAAATGTGTTTTTTTCAGTGAAATTCCTCTCCTTTCTTCCTCTGCGCTTAAAACGCGGAAGTGGGAGACAGCGCACAGTAATAAGGAACCAGGGGTGCATTTGCCCCCGCCACCCCCCCACCCGCTCCTCTAACCTATCTGTGTACTTCTCATTTGCATTCAAGCAACAAGGCCCAGAATGAGTCGTTCAGAGAGAGATATTCTGACTCTGACTGTGTACATGTGTCTTTCTCATGCACTGAGTGTTGATTTTGAAGAAGGATTCATTTACAGTATTAGGGAACCATTAAAGGGATATACCACCCCCAGGTCAAATTTGGGCATCTCCCCACAGTCCAGAGACTAAAATAAGTGGTGGAAAGCGTTTTCCTGGTCACCCAGCCATTGTCCGAGTCTGTCAGCACTGACCGCCGCGGTATCTGCAGCTACTCCGCGTTAGACTGGAGTCTAACGGCGCCAGAGAAAGATTTCGGCCAAAAGGAATTAATTTGCTCGACGCATTTCCCAATTACTTTCTGTGTAGTGCGCATTCATATGGAGTGCAAATAAATGTACAAATCAACACGGAGAGCTTGCCTTGGTCATTTTGGGTGGGAACTATTTTTCAATGCGGAACAATAAAGCCGAATCACGCACCACGCTGCGCAACAGGGGAACTCCCTTCCTGGTGCGTAACAGGAATTCCCCTGGCAGCGTGGTGCGTGCTTCGTCTTTATTGTTCCGCACTGAAAAATAGTTCCCACCCAAAATGACCAAGGCAAGCTCTCCGTGTTGATTTGTACATTTATTTGCACTCGATATGAATGCGCACTACACAGAAAGTAATTGGGAAACGCATCGAGCAAATTAATTCCTTTTGGCCGAAATCTTTCTCTGGCGCCGTTAGACTCCAGTCTAACGCGGAGTAGCTGCAGATACCGTGGCGGTCAGTGCTGACAGACTCGGACAATGGCTGGGTGACCAGGAAAACGCTTTCCACTACTTATTTTAGTCTCTGGACTGTGGGGAGATGCCCAAATTTGACCTGGGGGTGGCATATCCCTTTAAGGCACCATATAAAAGCATCAAGAAGTACCATGTCATGGGACCTTTAAAATGCTGACTTAAAAATAATTTACCTTAGGTCTAACACATAGTCCTCATGTTCCCCTTAGGCTTTATTTCATACATCGTGGAGCCCCTGTTTGAAGAGTGGCACCGCTTTACCGAGGCCAGTCCGCTGAGCCAAACTATGATGGGTCACCTGCACAAGAACAAAGCTCGCTGGACCCACCTTCGCTTCACGCTCGCCCCAACAGACACCCAGGACAAAGAGGCAGAGCTAGAGGGCAGAGAGGACGGAGACGTACCCTAACCATGCTTTTTGACGTTAGGGGCTGATGTATTCCTGTTCCAACTGGAGGAGAGGAGATCTGTCCACCTCCTTGAATTTCCTCCGGAATGGTGTCTCCCATGGGTGGCTTGTCACAGGTCCCTTCTTGGGCCTCGAATGGGAGTTCAAGCCCGAGTCTGCAATGAATGTCTCCCCCTGCTGGAGAGGAGCTGCGTAGCACAGATGATCGTTGGAAATCTTAGTAAAAAAAAAAAAAAGCCAAATTGACATTGTGAACTTGTGACGTTATAATGAATAGAGGGATCACTGAGGATTAATATGTGGGACAATGCTGCTATTACAATAAAGAAGCCAAAACAATGTACATGTCAGCTGGACAATGTTTGAAACGATGGATGTTAACATGAAAAGAAAGGTTAAAGAGATATGCCCCATATCTCTGTCTTATCTACTATGCTTTTTCAATACATATTAAGCTATTACCACTTTTTTTCTTACTTTGTACAGCCTGCACTTATATGGATGCTATTTCATACGTGTTGTCTTTTTTCACTCAAGTGCGTTTTTAACCTGTACTGTAAATTCATCTCGATGGTTTAATATATAAAATGAAGTGGGATGCAAACCAAGTCACCAATGCAAACAAGAGCCATTAAATGTTTGTGCGATAAACTGTATTATTACATGTACATAAAACCTCAGCAATTCACATGCCAAACTCTTAACAATGTGTATGTCACTAGAATTAGAATACACATTTTGGGTGCGTCTTTTTCTGACAGCCTCACTATACAAAACATTGTCAAGCAAAAGCCTTAACAGCACCTGGGTCAGACCTTGGGACATTTTGTACATTGGACAAGCACACACAGCCTTCACAAACACTGTACTGATGTAGAGTTTGAATTAACATGACAATTTACTCAACTAAGTTTCATTTTGACACTTGCACTGTATATTGGACAGACAATGGCCAATTTATAACTTAAAATGTCACTAATTACTAATATATTTAATACAAATATAAACCGTTTTAAAGGCACATTGTGATGTGATGGTTATTACTGTATATTACAACTCCAGTATATTAAAATGAGTGTTTAATAATACCATTACCTGTTTGTCCAATGTGTCCTTTAAAAGCAGAGTTCAACTTCTTTTTAACTGTAGATAAGGTTTTTCACCAGAGACCAATATAATACGTCTTCCAATCTACAGAACTATACCAAGCTTTATAATATGCCAACTTATAATAAATGTAATGATATAGATTACTTGTTAAATAATGGGATTATGTCTTGTAAGTATTGTGAAATTTAGCATTTTTATCACTGAACTGCAGTGCAATAAGTTGAGACCACTGTTGAGATGAAATCAAGTGGCCATATTTTCTATGTAATATATGTACTCTGTAAGTTAAAATTGGCTTTGCTCAAGTCTTGGTCACTGTTTTTGATACTGCTGCTGCAACATCTAATCTCATTACATTAATTTGAAGATGACTTTTTGTTATGATGTCAATCTTATGTCAAACCAGCATCTTTTGAACTGTAACCTTGTTTGTCTATGCTACCTAAATGTATTTGACTCTTTGTACAGACCAAGTCCACACAGCAGGCTGCCTTGTAATCTTATACCTCTGAGATTCCCGATACAGGGTCATTGAGCCATAACCTGGTTTCACAACTACTACTACTACTACTACTGCTTCTACAAATACATGTCTTTAAATACTACTTTTTCTATGTTACATATGTTGAATAACTCCCTAAAATACAATATGTACATTTATACTGCAATTGTCACTGATGAGATTACACTAAATGGGCAGGATTTGACCAAAAAAGACAAGGGTTGGTCTGCAGCTGGCCCAGTGTTTATCATTTCTAATCTATAGTACAAAGTTGTATTGCTTGTTATACTGAGTGCCAGAGGTGCTAACATTGGATATTCTTAGTCTCTTGCCTTGGGTTAAGCCTACAAATGATTTGATTGAGATTATAAGCTTTGTTTCAGGGTACTTCAATACTGTGAAAACAAAAGAAAAACAATTGGTTTAGTAATGATATAATTCAATAATTAATAAATCAATAATTTTATATGTAGCTAACATTATTGGATGTGGATTGATGTCTGCAGTATTAACTATATTAGAATAATTTAATATGTGTGTTTATAAAAAGGGGTACTGTAATTGATATCTTGACTGTACCTTTGTGTAATGACAACCACCCTCTGAGCACTGTGAACAAAAATAAAATGTTTTTAGTTAAAATAACTTTTTGTGATTTTCTTTCATTCAAGAAAATGGCATTAACCTTGAATTTTCAAGAATTGTATACCAACTCAAAACGAGCTTACCCTTTTAGCTAACCAATCCTGATGGTCTTATTAGCTCTTTGCTTTGAAGCAAAATGTATGCATTGAAATAAACAATATAATAATAATAGCTAATTGTTTATCTAAAACTACAGGTTTATTTAACAGTACCAAACAAGGTACATAGCCTGTATTCCATAAAAACACATATCCCTCTAGACACTTTAAAAAACTGCTGCTGAGGCCTACTGTTGCACTTTTGCACATTTACTACTAGAATTATTACTTTTGTACTGTTGTTTACTACTGTTGTTGTACGGGAATTACTACTGCTGCACATTTATTTTTATCTTTACTTTCAATGCACATTTTATTGCATATTACTGCACATTTCACTGCTGCATTTTCCACTGCACATATTTGATGCACACTGCACAAATTGCACATTTTGGACATCTATAAATAGGTATTTATTTATTTATTGCGCTGCATTTAGATTTTAGATTTTTGTCTTAGAAGTTTTTGTTTTGTCTTTATATTGTATTTTGTACACTGTCTTTTTGCACTACTTGACCAGAGAGAAACAAATTTCGATTCACTGTATGTTGAACACATGGCAGAACTGACAATAAAGCTGACGTTGAACTTTTGAAGGTAGAATTTCGGCCCGACATTCAGGTTATTTAATTTTTTCAGTTCACCAAGTTATCGCTAGATGGAGACAAACTCACATGAGTGGGCTTTGGGCGCCCGGGGGTCATTCTGGCTCCTCTTTGTTACTCTCTTGTTTCTCCATCAACACTGAGATGTGAGCCCCGGGGGCGCAAGTGCATAAAAACAAACCTAAGATTGAGTTGAGTAAAACTGAAGTTAGAAGAATAATAGTCTTCAGAATAGTGGCATAGGTCCATGAATTCAATAATTCATTCAGAACGTCTTTTGTAGAATCATATGTTTTTATTCTAGTAGCCTAAATACATTGCATAATTGTTTTGCAGCAAATGTGGTCAAACTTGTATTTTGAATATTCCTTGAAAGACAATTATTTAACTTTTCTCAAAATCTTTGGGAGGGTCATTTAAGCTTATTTGTTTTAGTATACTAACCCTACCATTGTATAGAACAGGCCTACATAAGCCTATTTGGTATAGCCTACCTATTTGCAGTGCACACAGTAATGTGCACTGTAGTTGTATCTTACAAGACGCTGGAGAAAGTTTGAGACAAAGACTGCAGGGCATAAACAGCAGGACCCACTGTCCCTGATTTGCATATGACTCATTTCCATTGCAAATGAGTCTTGTACAGATTATGCCCTCTCTCTTGTGATGGGTCACCTAGTATTTTATTTTACAGGGTACTTGTTGGCATGAATTCCCAAGATAAAGTTTGTTCTTCAGTTGGGGAGATTATAGCTTGGACAGCGATCATTGTCTCTACACCATTCATCCACATCAGTCAAAATTCATCTGTAAATATTATATGTCAGTGTAAATATTGACAGTGCAAATACAGCCCCCCTTTTGCCCCCTTTTTAAATGGTTGTCACGATACCACTCCCTTTGAAAAAATACCACTAGACCGTACAGTTTAAGATAACCATCAACCTCCAAAGCCCAACCTGGAAAAGCAGTTTTTTTTTGTTTTTTTTAATCAACAGTTACGTGTACAAAGATGACATTTTATCTCTTAAAAAAAAGAAAAATTGACAACTTTCTGTGGGTTTAATATCTCAAAGTCTGGTGTTTTGACATTAGAAAGTGAAAAATGAAACTTCTTAAGCAGCATCTGTGTCACATTATCTGGGTTGTTTTTGGCACTCAAATGGTTAAAGCACTTCTCTGGACATAACCACATAGCAAAGTCACACTCTATAGAGATAAATAAGGTGCTTTCCGACGAATCTCTTACAGTGTTGAAATGACTGAATGCTCACAAAGGGGAAACAAATGGTTAATTTTAATATGTACAGTATCACGTACACATACACAACCGTAAGATAATCTATCTGATCTTACTATATCCACCTACAACAAATGCACCTCCACTTCTGAGTAAGCTGAGCTGCTACATGTCCTTTCAATAGTAATGCCTGCACAGATTTGCTAGACGTTTGGGTTATTTTAGAACAGATCTGAAATACATAACGGGAAAAAACAGTAGGTAAAATAAAATAAAATAAATTTAATAATTCGTTCTTTCTCTCCATTTGCAGATTTAATGTACACTACAATATAAACACTGGAAGAAAAAAAAATAAGAGACCACTGCATTTCTTTCTGAAATCAGCATCTCTACATGTATTACACCCATTCCATTCCAGCGTCTGTTGAATTCCAACACAAACACAAAGCTGAGCTGCTTCAATTCTTGCACCAGGAGTGGAATAAAGTCACCCAAGAACAATGTGAAAGACTTGTGGAGAACATGCCAAGACGCATGAAAGCTGTGGTTATTGCGCCAAATATTGATTTCTGAACTCTTCTTAAGTGTAAACATCAGTATTATGTTGTTTTAAAATGAATTTGATCTTGTTTCTTTGCATTGTTTGAGGTCTGAAAACATGTATCTTTTTCTTATTTTGACCATTTGTCATTTTCTGCAAATAAATGCTCTAAATTATAAGCAGGTAAAGAGTCAATTACATAATTAGCAGTATAAGATCATGTAGGCCTTTTTGAATAAACATGTCTTTAAACATGTCTTACAAGGGGCTTCTTTACAAGTCACTGACCCTTGACCTTTAAGTGCTTATTATTTGCTCTACTATTACCTTCATTTACTACTCTGTATCAAAATAATTCTAGTGTGTGTGCGCGTGTGTGTGCGCGCGTGTGTGTGTATAACCAATACCTTGAAAAACATGCATTGTTATTGTGAACAGGCTCTCCTTACGATAGATCTAACCTGTAACTTGGTCAGGTTATTACCCTTAGTACAACTATGTTATTTCTAATGCATTGTAAACTAGTGGAGATGGATTAAAAAACAAAACAAAAACAAAAACAAAAAAACAATGGCAGATTTTAATATTTCAATGCCCTCATTTTCATTTTCAGAGCCAGTCTCATACTGACAAGGTATGCGAGTTGGATAAAGTGTATTGACCATGAGCATGCTGACCTTACAGTTAGTGTGAAAACTGTAGAGACAATAACATGACCTTTGACCTTTTAGTCTTCTATGAGCCATTTCTCAGTACATATGCATCTGAATGACTGCTAACACTACCGCATCTTTTGGGTCTACTACTAGTAATACCACCGCTGCTGATTCACTTTGTTGATTATAATCACCAGTACAATAATGAAACATGTACCCTGATCTCATAGATGTAAAACAGACATCACATTTCTATTTGTCTGCCTAACTTGAATAAATGTATCCAGTGACTTTAAATCTTAATCCAGATCCATGCACAAATCCACCTGTTGTCCTATTACCTCAGGCCCTGGTGCAGGTGAAGACCAGAGGTTTCCTGTAAATCCCTTCTTTTTCTTCTTTGCGCTTGTTTTTACAAGCAGTGTCTGACCTGCCCAACCTGCTCCACCAGTTTTGCATTATTAGCCAAATCATATTACCATCCTAGTAACATTAATACGGGCTTGGTGATATTGTTGCAGCTGTAAACAAGGTGTGTAGATGACTATCCAGCCATATGTTTATTTTGTACAGATTTTGGGGTTGTGAGTAATGTTTGTTGTGGTTTGAGGTGCTCAGGGTGCACATTAATACTGGTAAAGCCCGTGTGCATTGATTCGCCAGGATTAGGGCTAAGACAGACAAGAGACAGCTACAACGTGACTCCACTGAAGTCTGAATCATCCAAAACAGTGAAAAGAGCATTTACTTTATTTATTTTAACCTGAGGTCTTAGTGAGCCACAGGGTGTTGCTATTTCAGTGTTAAATGTACTTGCTTACTGCCTATCTATCCTTTCACAATTATTTATATTACTAAGATATTGATTTTAACCACTTTAAAGGTACAGTAAGTGACGCATCAGCTACATGATTGCAAGAAAATAGAAAGTTAAAACCATAATTTCCATGGAGCAAGATAAGTTTCATGCCATACTATGGGAGGTTATAGACAAAGGAACAACATTTCCATGGAAACAGCCCAGTGACTCAGGTTTGCTGACACAGGTTTTTAAAATAAAACTTTCAGAGCAATAAACAAACACAAAATCCTAAAAACAACATCCTTTTATTGTTATACGCAGTGGCTAATTTTCTAGTTTCAATATAAATAAAAAATCTGAAATGACAACAATATAAAAGTATGCTTTGAAATAGTCATTTACATTCTAGTAATAGGGTTCAAGAAGGGGTCAGTATGCTTCTAAATAAAAACATACTGTAGTTCAGTAATTAATTAGTTCATTCTAAAAGGTCTAAAGGTCTGTATGTTTTCTGTGTTTTGAGTGCTAAACAAACTCAACAAGCCAATCCACACTGAAGACACTCTGGCTTTTATGCCTTATTGTTGATTCCAGGTTTAAAAAAAAATAAAAATAATTTGTTGGGAATTCTGTAGGCCTGATGTGTTCCCAGGTGGATTCATTTGACTGGCAAATGAGTATGCAAATGAGGAGGAGTAGCCTGTATGCGTGCTCCGTCATGCCTCCCCTCACCTGGGACGACCATCCGGGCAGTACGTGGGAATTTTGCATTGACAAGAAAATTTGGATTAGATATGTGGTCAGTGACTTATCCAAATTGCATCACAAAAGAGTGGGCCTTCCCCTTTCTAGTTGCAAAACAGCTCCTCCTTTCTCTCCTTCTCCGGACACACATCTTTCTTCATTCATGGGCCTGTGCGGCTGCGGAGGAAGTTGTCACAAACAGGGGAAGTGTGTAGTAAAAAATATGTCAAGATATGTCAAGTATTGTTCACCTCATTGAGAGAGTTTCCTCTTTTTCTGTGGTCTGCTGCATTGTCCATCTACAACGGAGCAGATACACCACAAAGTTAGTTTAATGATGTTATAGTCACGTTCTTCCCCCTGCTGCCAAAATACTTCCTTCAAAATAAAATAGATGATTCCTCTTTTACCAGACTTCTCTTTGTCTAAATCATTAAATGAAAAAATCGCATTATGTAACACTATATCTGATGGACATAAAGGCAGTGAGTAACAGATTGTTAGTCAGCTGACAGTTGTTTTTCTACATCTGTTTACTTTTCTGTCATTTTTTTGTGTTCTGTCTGCAATTGCACAGCCACAACATTTTTTTTTTAATTAAGTATAAACATCTACACAAAAATAATAGATTCATTATTGTATTATTAATCATACTCGGCACTCAAACAGATGTGATTGTGGTTTGCAAAATTTTGCAAAGCATTTGCAAAAAAATTAACAATTTAAAATTCTTTAATTTGGTTTAATTCCTTGAGAATTGTGTATGAAAATGCCTAAATACGAAAATAACACACTTATTTAGGTGTGTAAAATACTTAATAGTTGGACTTAAAATAATAAAATGACATATGTTATTAAGAAAGAGTTTTTCCACTTCTCTCTGCTGCATTGTGAGGATTATGTCATTGTAGAAGAGCTAATACCATATTTGTTTTTGAGGATGAGACATGCGCAGAGTCCATCAGTGACTGGACATCTAGAGACTGTCCACTTCCTGCTCATATCACAGACTCATCTCCAAGTCATCTCGCTGTAAGTTTGCCTCTAAATTATTCTTATATTCTTAAATGCCAACTTGTGATACACTCAATTTAACAAAAAGCCATTATATGTGTGTAGATTTGATCTTTGTATTTATTTATTAAGACAATATGCTTCCCAGTACATCTGTGTTTCTGAGTATGAATGAGTGTGTCTATCATAAACATTAGTCATCATATTAAATAATAGTGTATTAACTGCATTTCATTTTCCTCACACAATCATTTGAATCAGTGAAATAGTCATGTAGTGAATGTTAAGTTATATTTTTCTTAATGACTAAAACAGCTATGTGTGTACGCACTTGTAAAGCTTGTTGTAAAGAGTGGAGTTTACATAGCTAGACTTATGTAACATACTATTATACTATACTATCATACAGTAATTATACTATAATGCGTGTGACAATAGTGATGGTAATCTCACAAGAATGCTTTCTCTTTCTATTTCTGGGAAACATGGAGAGGGAAGAGGGAATGAGGAAGTTAATAAAACCAAACGGACACTTTTTAAAAACATGATATTGCAGTTTCAACCCTAGATATCGCCACTCTGACACTAACATTAAGTTTGACAACTAAGAATTCTTGTCTATATTCAATACAGTGTTATTGTGTGAATGCTAACACGATGCTAATTTAAAGATGTAAAAATTCTGCATCTTTTTCTAATGTTAATCGGTGTTGTTGAGAGCAGCAGTACGTTTAATCACTAAAAAAGAAGATGATTTGTTTATATTCATATAGTATATGCTATAAAGCTACATTATGAAACTTTTTATGGTAGGGGTTGTAACCTTACTGCTTATCTCCATGGAGATGTTATCCCAGTAATCTCACTGTGAGCTAGGTCACTTCTCCAGCTGACCTGTAAGTTGATCTTGTGGTGTCATCTGATTCCATATGTATTTTTAAATTATTATTATCCTTTATTTATCCCTGTAGGGAAATTGTCCTCTGCATTTCACCCATCCTTCCGGAGCAGTGGGCAGCACATGAAGACGCCCGGGGACCCATCTCCATTATCTTATTGCTAGGCTTGGTCAGGACCACAGCTGGAGGAGCCTAGAGAGCATGTTTTTGGGCTGGAAAGGGAAACCCACCCAGACACAGGAAAAACTCCACACAGAAATGCTCGGGCAAATGGGATCAAACCCGGAACCTTCTTGCTGTGAGGCGTGAGTGCTAGCCACTCAGCCACCATGCCTGCTGTGGAACATTCCAGGCAAAGGAATATCATCACTATGGATAGAAGCAGGTGATGGACCTTTTTTTTTTTTTTTTTTAAGGCCACCTTCCTGGCAAACTTTAATATACGTAATGTCTATTTGGTACATTATGGAAACAACTTGTGCCTCCATCTCTTGCACTTTCACACCCTGTACTTGAATGACTTCTGAAGCCCATTCAAAGAAAGGGACATAATGACATAATGACCTTGTGCTTGACTCATGTGTGGGATTATGAAAGTGAATGGCAGAACACTGCCCACACTTCACAGCAGTCCCACAGCGCAGCAGAGGCCAGGCGGTAGGTGCGGCGCTCAGCTTTAGATCAAGCCGGGCCACATCCTGGAGAATGTTTCCTAACTCCGCTACGAGTCCAGACAAGATGCACCGTGACACCGAGAACGGGATGGGGCCCGGAAAAACGGGATTCCACTCTCACTAGTCGCCTACAGAACAGCATACCAGTGCCAGAGTTTCCCACGAGAAAACCTGCGGCGTTTTTCGGTCCTGCTTGGAAGCACGCAGGGGAGCAGCCAGGAGCTGACAGGGGCAAGTGGAGGTAGTTCAGGTGCAGGACAGGTGTAGGGTTTGACTGGATGAGACTTAAGGATGCAGGCAGACAATATTTTAGGGATTAGCAGAAATCTTCATGAGAAAAACAGAGATAGGCATCAGGTGGGCTACTCAGGACAACGATGCATGTCTTAGTTCTGTTTATTTGTAAAAATTTGATCAAGATTTGAATTGTTTATGACAATATGCAATCCCATGACACAGCCAGTGACTAACAATGCTTCACTCATAATTATAGCTGAGAGATGTGAGGATTTAATGAGGCAAGTCGTCTAGTCAGATTTGTTTTTTCCATTAAGAAATATTTTTTTCTAGTTAAAATACATGACATCTCCTACAGCTTTATGAACAAAACAGATGATGAGTTAATTATTGTAGTGGCATAATGTTACACTACACTGCACTTTATTTTCTTTTTTTTCCCCACAAAATTTTCAACTCCTCTAAAAAAAGTCCTTGTAAAAACTTTATTCCAATCATGAGAATCTGTAGACCTGTATGATAAATTGCAGTTTCATTACAAATTTTCTACTGAACCTTATTGGAAAAAACATTAAAATTCAAAACTGATTTCTTTTTATTTAGTCAAAGATGTTATACGATGCCTTAAAATGCACTGTGTAACTTTCTTTGCCTGGAATGTTTCACAGAAGAGCTTTTAACATAATATGTCCCTTGCATTTGCTCAATAACAGGTGTTTTATAGCTTGAAAATACCTAAAACATCAACAAACAACATAGGCTAAATAATGTTTTTGTCTTTATGATGCGTAGGTGTGGTTGTGTAGTGTCCTTGTGTCTAGTGTGACCTATTTGAATATTTGTACCTGTATTGTATATTTGTACCTGATTCTTGGCTGTACTCTACTTCCTCCCTTTATCCAGAACATGCTGTTTTCATGGCTGGAGCCGGAGCTGTCAGACCAGTCCGACCACAATGCTCATCAGCTGCATCAGGAGGGATTTCAGGCTCTCACCACCTCGTTCTGGATCTGTGAAGAAACATTGGGAAGAATAAGTGCAAATCCCACTCGTAAAGCCCCATAATAACTCCACTTTCGGCTGCGTCGACACGGCTTTTATGTATCGTGTTAAAGAGGGGCTAAGCTGCTGCTGACAGGCACCTGCTCGAAGGTGAGAGTGGGGTTTACAGCCGTGCCAACTTTGAACTTTGACCTCAAGTGATGGAAGGTATCACTCACCACTTAATGTAAACCTTCACCACAGAAATTGTAAATGTGTAACTATGACTACATTGTTGTTCAGTATAAATTATTGTATGATGGTGGTATGGTAGGTTATATTTCCCCCCCCCATACAATATAACATCAGTGAGGGGAATTATCTGGGGCAAGGGTCAACAAACAGGAAAGCCAGTTCAGATACAGTGGTCCCTCGCTCTATCACGGTTCACTGTTTGCGGGCTCGCTGTCGGATTTTTTTTATTTTTTTTATAGTGTAACATTGTGTTCTGCGTCCTGATTGGCTAAGAGACTGTAGACCTTTGCCGATTGATACATGGGGGACGCGGGGGGGGACCGGGACCAGACTAGAACTAGACCAGGACCAGACCAGGACTAGACCGGGACTAGACCAGGACTAGACCAGGACTAGACCAGGACTAAACATGGACTAAACCAGGTCTAGACCAGAACTAAACCAGGTCTAGACCAGGTCTAAACCAGGTCTAAACCAGGTCTAAACCAGGTCTAAACCTGGACTGGTCCTGGACTAAACCAGGACTAGACCAGGTCTAAACCAGGATTAAACCACCACGTGCCGCTCTTTGTTGGTTTCGTGCGGCTGGTTTGTGGCGGTGATTTGACCACGATGACGGGTGCACGTGTCGCGCACTTCTCCAAGGGGTTGGTGCGCGTCCCGGGACGTGGGCGTGGCAGTGCTCCTCGCGCGTCCGGCGGGGCTTCCGGAGCCGTGCCCCCCCCCCCCACGCTTCACTATTAATACATTTAGTTGAAAATCTATGAACGTTTGAGTGTTTAAACGAGAGAGAAATGTGAGAAAAGGTTAATTCCAGTCTGAGAAAAGCGTATAGTGTGTGTGGTGAGGCATTTACAGCCTTAAAACATGTAGAATAATTGTAAAATATAAAGTTGTCGAAGTTACTTCGCGGATTTCTCTTATTGCGGGTTATTTCTGGAACCTAACCCCCCCGCGATAAACAAGGGATTACTGTATTCAGAAAAAAAGAAAAAAACAACAACATCTGTGGCTGAATCTAATATGCATAGGTTTATGGGGACGCTACCCAAACATACACAGGTAGAATATGCAAACACATTAGGGTCCTATATGATCCAGAATTTGAACCTGAGATCTTGCTTCTACTGTATAAGGTGCTACCTCTATCATTGCGTTACCAGTATATGATTGGACTGGAGGAAAAAAATAAAACAAGGTGAATGTAACAATATGACCACAATGTGATATCTTAATGTTGTCATAGCGAGACGTGATTAATAATAATGAAAAAGATCTTTTTGTTCTCCACAACAAGGCAGGTTTGTCGAGGCGTAGTTGACATTAACCCATGGAAAAAATATGTCTTGCAGCCAAGTAGAAATTTTCCATTGGCCTGACTCACTCTTTGCATGTACTTTGCATAACTTTTGCATTCGCCTGCGTTTGCCTGCCAACTTGCCCATTCAGCGGGATACGTCTTTATTACGAGTGTACACCCCAAAGGATTAGCACAAAGTAAATTCCAACCTGAGATTTGGAACTGTATTTTGGTTGGTGGGACTATAGTGGTGATTGACAGCTGCACATGTGCCTGAACCAGGGGCCTGTGCTTCAGCTCCAGAGCAAATACAAACTAAAGAAGCAGTGAGGCATTTGCACACTGACATCCTGTTCACAGAGCCCCCTCCACAAACAATTATAGCTTTATAATTATAAAGCTAATATTTACTGCAGTATTAGACTACCATGGAAGTGGAATAGAAACAATAAACAAAGCGCTTTCTTAAATAAAAGAAATCGTCTTTCATGCCTCGGTTGCAAAATTGTAATCTAATAGTCGCAACGATTCTTGAATCAGGTAAACATTATTAGCCGTAGTCATAATAGCTTTAAAACAGGTTAGTTGTAACAATAGCAGGAATAGCTGCTGCATTTGATTTTTTTTTTACAAGTAAAAAAATAATAATGAATTTAATTTAAAGATGCTCTGTGTAACGTTTTGCCAGAGGGTTCGCCACCTGCTTGTCTCCACGAAGATGACATTGCTTTGCCTAGAATCTTTTTGGTTTGATATTGAAGTTATTTGTCCCAAGAAAATCAGGTTACAAGTCAGATCTCTTGGGAAGTGACCCCACTCACTGTATGAATGCATGTTTCCAGTTATTTTTGAGCAATAAAAACATGTGTAATTGAAAAGATTTACATCTACAAATAGATGGTGGACCACAAAACCACAAAAGTTATAAGGTGTAGCATTAAAGTCAAACATTTATTGGTTTTAAATCCTACACTAAATCAGTGTGCATTTGTCAGAGTTTTGTTGCATCACGAAACTCAGATGAAACTTGCAGACAGGAGGGGCAAAGGGAGAGCCGGCTTCACATTGGCGGGTTTCCAAAGGGAAGAGAAAAGAACGGGAAAACCTGGATATGTGTGCCACTCGTAAAAGGCTTTTTGACTGTAGGGCTCTGGAGTGTAGCCAGCTCCTGAGGCCTCCAGAACACACTGCTATTGTTTACAGCCTCTGTGTTAAAGGACCTCAAAGCAAATGTAATTACCCCCATCTAAGAGAGATTCAAAAGTTATTTGTCTTTTGTCTACTTTATATTATGTAGTGTTCTATGTGGAAAGTGATCAAAGAAAATTCATACTTGTTTTAAACACTGAAATAATTAAACATATTTATTAAATTAAATGTTTTGTTGTTGTGAATTCATCCATAGCATCTGATAACAAATTACTTACCCATAGAAGATTTAAAGTAGCTAAATCTGGTAGAAATCCTCCTTTCTTTCTTGTAGGACTGATTGAACTGTGCATGGTCCCTGAAAAAGGAATAAACAATTAATTAGCTATATACTATGACATGAGTATATTTAAAGTACAGTGGTACCTCACCTTACGAATGACCCAACAAACGAAAATTTCAAGTTACGAAACGCCTTCATGTCAAATTTTGGTCTCTAGATACGAATGAAATTTCAAGTTACGAAAAGCGAAATCTCCAATCCAATCCAACTTCATTTATAAAGCACTTTAAAAACAACAAATCTCAAAAATTCAATTAATGCGCGCTCAGATGCACGCCCCGAAACGAGGGGAGACACAACAACACATCATCAGTATGGTAAAACTCACCTGTCTCACGACGGTCTAAACCCAGCTCACGTTCCCTTAGTGAGTGAACAATGCAACACTTGGTGAATTCTGCTTCACAATGATAGGAAGAGCCGACATCGAAGGATCACGTCAGCACGGCGCAAGGCCGCGCTACACCGGGGCTGCGGGATGCAGCCGTGCCTCCTCCTCGGGGCCGAGCACGGGGTGCTGCTCCGGTCCTGGTTTAGACCTGGTTTAGTTCTGGTCTAGACCTGGAAGTCACATAGAACCAGCGCCCGACCCGAGGGAGACCCCGCGGTCTTGCCCGCCGTTATCCATTCCGGCTCTCATCTCCTAACCGTGGTTGGGAGACACAGGGGAGATCGTCTTCTCCAGGGCCGGAGATAGCTTTCCCTCCGGGGTTAACTCCCTTGTGGACATTGCACGCTTACAGTGGTGGAGAATGCAAATTTTTTAAAAAGGCAGTTTTGCTGCAGAGTGGGGCTTTATTGTCTCCTCTCCTTTATTGTCTCCTCTACTCCGCGGAGACTCCTCTACACACGGCGCGCGCGCACACACTCGCAGACTCTCTCTTCTGCACTGAGCTATAGACACAAGATAGACACATCTCACAACACCGCCAATAGAGCACCTTCCTCGGCCTGTTAGCTCACAGTGTCAGCGCCCCGGCTCTGGAGGTCAGATAGAAGCAGAGCCCGCCCCGCACCGCAAGGAGCGCGGAGACACGAGCACCGCGCTCCTCCAACGGCACTGCCATGTTATAATAATAACAGGTCCAATCCAGGTTTAGTTCTGGCCAGACCTGGTTTATTCCACGTTCTTTTAGTCCTGGTCTAGTCTCTTAGCCCGCCAGGACGCAGAACACAACGTTACACTATAAAAAAAAAAAAAGTTACACTATAAAAAAAAACAACCTTGGAACGGATCAGGCTTTTTCCATTGAAATAGCTACTCAACTTACGAATTTTTCACGTTACGAAACCACTTCTGGAACAAATTAATTTCGTAAGGTGAGGTACCACTGTATATGTATTTTTTTAAATTTCATCACAGTCATAGGTATTGTATTCATTTGAGGCCTGCTCTCTGTTCTCCTTTCATTTCCATAGCTGTAAACTGGATTACTGTTTTGACTGATTTTGAATTTTTATTCCTTGTGCATTGGGCTAATGTAAACCAAGACTTAAAGAACTATGAAATTACAGGTTAGCTATACTTTAGTCACTTTCTATATACACTCCACTCTATAAACTCTTAGCTATTGACACAAGAGCACCACCAAAAAGTAATTCTGATCCCATTGTCCTCCTGGTGAATACAGCCGTAATTCCTTGATGGTGACAGGCCCAGTGTTCGTGATCCATGGCTGCTGTGTGCCGTCTGACCGGTTGGACGCGTATATTTTAAATCCTGTTCCAGTCACCCCCATCTGTGTTCCTGTTCTGACACGTCCCAGCCTCAGAGCCCAGCTCTTGTGTATTATCACTCATTATGAACAACATGAGCGCGCAGGTGAATGCTAGGAGGTAATCGTCCATCTCTGTGAGCACCTACTCCAGTTTCTGTTCCCATCTCCTCTGGTATTCAATTTCTGGACATAGCATTTTTCATAATAATACACAGGGGTACATACAGTTGTAGGTTTGTTTGCCCTGTGCTTACTGAGGTGAGGTGTACTGACATGAGTAAAGGCCCCTATCCATTTGAAACACTCACACGTATTATCTTAGTTACTTCACCTCGTTACTAAATAGTTTGTGTCACAGTTGTGTATCAGTAGAAATGTACCAGAGTTATCAGGGCCTTGTGTTTCCTGTTTTGCAAACCTCATGCCTCCCAAAAACGTCTGCCGCGGGCCTGTTGACAACCTTAGCCAAAATGTGTGTCTTATCCAGTATATTTTAACTTTTCTGTTGGGAGGTCTCCACCTGCTGTCTCCATGGATTATGTTATTGTATTGCCTTAAATGTTCCACTGTAGGTTTTTATTTTTCCAAAAATTCATCGAAAAGCATGCATTCTTGTAAGGTACACACCTTACAAGAATGCCTCTCTACTGATCAGACCTGCCTTGTAGAAGATACCTTGAAGATAATTTTATTGCCAAATACTGTGGAACATTTTGGCAAAACAATAACAAACCCTCCTCCAGAAAGGTTACCTAATGCATTCTGTACTTTTAAAAGAAGTTTAAAAGAAGTTTAACATAATATGTTTACTGCTGCTGTTCTATATGAATGTATCATGTATGCCACTACCTCGCTGTAAATGCTACTGTTACCTGTGCAATAACCTGTGCAATAACCCACATGCAATACATATAATATATTATATTATGTGCAATACGAAACTCATTTGAGCAATATTACCACGTGTGAAATACCCTACTTACACCTTATTTAATCCTACTTGTACCTTTTATTTTATTTTATGACATATTTTTTTATTATATTGTTTACTTTTCCCTTATATTTTGATTGCATGCTATTAGTACTTCTCAACTATCTTAGCGAGTCAACGGGTTCTTCTGATCCTAAGCATTTCATTGCATTGTTGACCTTGTGTTGATCCTGCATATGACAAATAAACAACTTTGATTCTTGAATCTTGAGAGCTTTTACAATTTGATAAACTCAAATAAAATAACAACAAATAACAAATAAACAAACAAAAGTGTTGCGACGAGATAAATTAGCTGCATTTTTAATTCGCCATTTGGCACTGTGTGGAAGCTGTTTATCTAAAACATGCCAAATCATGATTTAACAAAATTCATTCACTCCCTTCAATATGCCTGTAGTCACAACTCTTAGTGTTCTGCTCACGCACTACCACACACACAATGTCTACGCAGATTAAATACATAGTGTGTTCAAGCTGTCAATCCAAAAATGCAAATTTTAGTGCAACTATAGATGAACCATGTAACCCATCCAAAGTATTTATGCTTTTGCCCTTCAGCTTTTTAGTTGTGCATCTCATTAGCCCCTAAACTGGAACTAGTAAAACAGCTTTTTCATATAGGCTTTTTATTATTCACTTCCTCGCTTGATCACGCCTATTATCAAGCTAGGTGAACTTATTCATTCATTTTATTATGTTTGATTTTTGGGCAATTGTTTAGTCTCTTAATGACTCATGATGACTAATGAAAGTTTCATTTCTACAGAGCATACAGCTAAAAGATAGTTTATGATCAGGATGTGTACAAATACACCCCTTTTGTTTGCATAGAGCCCACTCCTCACATTCACATCGAAGAGGATATGACTCATATTGGGTGCCCACTCTGCAAATAGCTCCAATTTTAAAACTTCAAATGAATAATGGATTTATGTCAGGTGGTTTCCCGTAGCGACAGGTGTAAGTGTGTGCGTTTGCATATGAGGGACTGCAGCTGGGAGTTCCCCCGAGCATTGCACTGCTTTCACTTATCAATACATGGAGTGGTGACGAGACAAGGTTCATAATGCATAGTCAGAGCAAGTCAGCGGGAATGAAGGCAACCACAACCTGTTATACGATACCCTATTGACATGCACAAAAACATCAGGGGACCTATAATCAATGCTAGAAATGATAGCGCTTAAAGGCTTTTTATGAAACTGAAAATATATAGCGAATATAGCAAACAATCAAGTCAAAATTTGACCTGGTGCTATTATCAAATCACAAAGGCTGCAGTTATTTAGATAACTGTATAAACATGCATTCATACTTCAGACTTCTCTTGAATGTTGCCTATGACAGGTTAGACTACTCATTTTGCTAAAACACAGTTGAGATCATTACATTGAAAATGTTTTGCAAAAACATTTACTCATTTTCCCAGTTTCGCAATATTTTAGGTTTAAATTGTGATATCACAGTAAGATAAGATAAGATAAGATAAGACTTTATTGATCTCACACAGGAGAAATTCACTTGCCACATTAGCTCCAGGCAGTTTAGTGCAAAAGAAAGTTAGAACAAAAAAGTGCATGCAGACAAGATAAGTAATAATAATAAAATAAGTAAATAAGAGAACGTAGAAAAAAATTGCACGTTTAGACTATACAGTGGAGTTACACAGTCTGATAGCGGTGGGGATAAGGAATACTATAACTGTTAACTAGCAAAACTCCTCTAGTGTAACACCTTTATTTTGTTGAAATCATATTTAAAGAGTCAGAAAAAATGTGTTTCCGATGTGTAAAGTGGAGCCCATTACCATCCAGGGTCATGACGTGGAAATAGTGGACTGCTACATGTACCTTGGCATCCATGTGAACAACAGGCTGGAGTGGAGGGACAACTGTAATGTGTACAAGAAGAGCATGAGCAGACTCTACTTCCTGAGAACTCAGGTCTTTCAACGTGTGCAGCAAGTTCCAGGAGATCTTCTACCACTCTGTTGTGGCCAGTGCCCTGTACTTCACTGTGGTCTGTTGGGGGAGCAGCACCAGTAAAAGGGACATAGGGCGGATTGACAAAGTGATCCGCAAAGCTGGTCACGTGATCGGCTGTGAGCTAGAGACATTTGTCACAGTGAGGGACAGGAGGACACTGGACAAACTGCTCTCCATCATAGACACTCCTGCTCACCCACTGCACCAGACCATAGAGGGACAGAGGAGCTCATTCTCCAACAGGCTCCTACAGCTACGCTCAAACAGTGAGAGATACAGGACTACATTCATACCATACTCCATACAACTGTACAACAACTCACCCTTATGTAACAGATAATACTCCCTACAACTCAATCTTAAATAACGGATAACCTTATGCTCTGACAATCAGCATATTATTGCACTGCCGTTCTTGTCTCCTATATTTATTACTTATTTTTCTATTTTATTTTGACTTGTACATATACACTTATTATTTTCATTTTTATGATTATGTTTCTTTTGACACTGGTCTTTTGCCATCTTTTTTGCTATTCCATCTATTTTTTGTTACCCTCTGTTATAGATTATATTATGATGAGTGAGCTACTGTACCCAAATATTCCCTTGTGGATCAATAAAGTTTGTCTAAATCTAAGTCTAAGTAAAATGTGCCGAGCTTTTGCATAGAATTGTGCGTGATGTCAGCAGTATGTTTGAACTCTCCACTTCCTGTAATTTTCAATATTGTTTTACTTTTTTTTGCAAATTGCTTCTTGATTGGTGTAAAACTATAAATTATTTTCCAGTAGTTATAATCGCAACAAATGAAGTCAAAATTAGAGAATCATTCAAATCTGTCACGCACTTTAATTCTCCTGGCGTTGTTTTCCACGAAGAACAGACGTTAATGTCTCTCCTCGCTCTTTACCTCTATTTTAACACAAGCCTATGGAAATGTTTTTGCTTTGTCTAGAAAGTTCCATAGTATAGATGGAATCAGATAAGCAGGTTACAGCACTATTACAATTCAGGTCTATGGAGAGAAGACTCTATTCACAGAAGGAATTATTGTATTTTTGAGCAATAGAATCACCTGTTTTGAATAAATGCTAGATGTATGTGCCCAGCGTTTTGAATTATTCACAGATGCAGAGTCTTCCAATGATGCCTTACACATGGAAATCTGAGAACATTTGAAGAATTTGTGGCCATTTGAAAGCAGTACATAACAAAACAACGAGTTGTGTTAAAGATTCTCTAAATCCAGGGCTTCTGGGCTCATTTGTATGACATTAAGATAAGCCCTCCCCCTGCAGATCATCTATCACTGTGGTGTTAGCCTTCAGGGCAGGGCAGAATTAGAAGGTACTGGTACTGGTTTAGTCTTGTTTTAGTCCTGTTTTAGTCCTGGTTTAGTCCTGGTTTGGTCCTGGTTTAGTCCTGTTTTAGTCCTGTTTTAGTCCTGGTTTAGTCCTGGTTTAGTCTTGGTTTAGTCCTGGTTTAGTCCTGGCTTAGTCCTGGTTTAGTCCTGTTTTAGTCCTGTTTAGTCTTGGTTTAATCCTGTTTTAGGCCTTGTTTTGTCCTGGTTTAGTCTTGGTTTAATGCTGTTGTAGTCCTGTTTTAGTCCTGTCTTAGTCCTCTTTTGGTCCTGGTTTAGTCCTGTTTTAGTCCTGTTGTAGTCCTGTTTAATGTCACACCAAGGAACATTCCACGTAAAGTAATAGCATCACCATGGAGACAAGCAGGTGGCAGAAAATTTGTGCAGTGCACCCATAACACATCCAAGCCCTGTCAGTTACTATTCAAACTCAAGGCTGAAGAAACTAAAGATGTGGCTGTTTGTTTTCCAGTTCAAATGATAGAAGTTGCTCAAAATAAAGAACTAGAAAATCATGTAAAGCACAGTACGATGCACGTGTGAGCATAGACAAGGCGTGGGTTGGAGTGTTTGGGTGCTTTGTTGACTCGGGATCCCCTCTGCAGTCAGATACAGAGCACGCGCAGGGTCAGGGTGTGTGTGTGGTTTGTGCTCAGGATGGGTGGAGCTGGGTGGGCACGCAGCTCCTATCATAGCCCCAAGAATGAAGAATTTGTACAGACATTAAAAGATAAAGTTTTGACGAGACCTGCAGAAGGCTCCTCGACAGTGTTATATTGTTGTATGCACATGTGTTTTGTAAATGCATATCAGAGTAAATACAAAATTGTTTGTGATTGATATTGAACAATTTTGTAATGTTATTTACCTTTAGGAGATAGACTGTCTCTAAAGTCATGGTACTAAAAGGTTAAGGGAAAGGCCTAAAACTATATTGATTCTGATACCACAAATTGATCTGAAAACAATTTTTATAACAATAGGATGTAATGTATGAAATAACAGTAGTTAGATAAAATAATTTCGAGACTAAAATAACTTTTTATTAGGCATGCACTATATTGAATACATACAAAAATCAAATAAGATGATACAACTTGTACAATTTGCAACTTTCTTTACTGCATACATGTGTGTACTGTGTAGTTTTGATCAGTCAGTTATCAGTGCATGTTGTCGGAGTGCAGGGTTATCCCTCAGTGAACAGCTGTCAGGGCTGCAGTTCTGTTGTTGTTTTCTTCAGAGGTACTTTCCCTTTAACTTCCTCCACAGCCGGGTACTTTGTTTATGTGTCTGCAGCCAATACTACAGCAAAGACAAACTATGTAAAGTATTGTAATAACAATATTTGTAATATTTTAATAAAATAAATAATAAATAGAATAAAACCAAGACCAAAATTACAGGATTTTATGCAATTTAATAAAAAGAACAGCAGGTTTATGTCAGATGGAGAACCTTTGTGTTATTGCAATATATGTAGTATACAGCTCTGGAAAAAAATAAGAGATTTTACTACTTATAGGTATGTGTTTCTATAACTGAGTCTATAACTTGCTGACAACATTTCCCCCATATTCCAAATAAAATATGATCGTTTAGAGCATTTATTTGCATGACAAATGGTCAAAATAACAAAAAAGCTACATTTTCAGACCTCAAACAATACAAAGAAATAAGATCAAATTCATTTTAAAACAACATAATACTAATGTTTACATTTAAGAAGAGTTCAGAAATCAATATTTGGTGCAATAACCCATATTTTTAATCACAGCTTTCATGTGTCTTGGCATGCTCTCCACAAGTCTTTCACATTGTTGGTGACTTTATTCCACTCCTGGTGCAAGAATTGAAGTAGCTCAGCTTTGTGTTTGTGTTGGAATTCAACAGACGCTGGAATGGAATGGCTGTGATACATGTAGAGATGCTGATTTCACTAAAAAATGCAGTGGTCTCTTATTTTTTTCCAGAGCTGTATATATTGCCAAAACTGCAATGTTGATATTTTTGCAGCTCTACTTTGGAAGCATTGAATGAGCACATACTGTTTCATCAGTAAATCATTGCCAGCAGAGCAAGTTTTCATTAAAAAGAAACCCTGCATTTCCTAACGTGTTTTCTCGTGACGTATTTACTGTCATGCTTCTCTTTTCTTGCTCACTCTCCACTGTACATCCAGTATTATAGGAAACAGACGAGCTCACTGACCACTAGTGAGACATTTCTGTTTCATCATCAACACTGTGTGGCTGGTGTGTCGTCTGTTGGCTTGACCACATGACAGGTACGAGACTCTGCCAATAGCCAAAAGAGCCACAACGCGCATGCGCTATACCTGGAGGCCATTGCTCATTTGGATATCAGAGCTTATAGAGCCACAGTAGCATTCAGGCTCTGGACTGTCGCAGTGTCTTATGTGTGCCTGCTTATGACCTTTCACCTTCGCTCTTTGAGAAAGTTAACTGGATTTCACTACATCCTACTTTGCAGGAATAGGAATCCAGGAAAGGGGAGTGGGAATCCCCTGTAAACGGCTGCTTTGATAAAAGAAAGGTAGCAGCCAGCAGATGGTACGTGGTGAGTGGATAAGGGCTAGAAACGGCAGATGTACATTATTACCCAACAAAAGAGGCTTTATTTTGTATTACATATGATTTCATACTAATTACACATTGTCTAAGAGTTCAAATGGCTATTTCAATAAAGGACACGATAAAGCTAACTTCATTTCGTAGCCATCTTCAAAGAGAAAAATAAAAAAATAAAAAAAACTATTTTAAAAACTCATTTGTTTTTGTGTTTATGATCAAAACATTGTTGACCTTCTGAAATAAAACAACTGTTGTTATTACTTCCATTCATAAAATTGTATTAAACTGCTTAAGTATCAGTACTACTTCAAATATATACTACTCAAATAGAAAAAAATGTAAAATGTTCTTTTATTCAGTTAGTAAATTGGCTAAATAAAATGCAAAAAGTATGAGAAGCTTGTTAGCATGTTATAGGCCCGTATTAAAAAAACATTCAGATTTGTTGCTGTTGCTTCCAATACAGACAAAATGTATATACCAAAAAAATAAATAAAATAAAATAAAATACATTAATTTGTATCTATAAACGTCACTGTCATTATAAGAAGTGGTGTTGTCTACGTGTATACTTCAGTTATAATGGTGAGCTTCCTCAAATGTGTATTGTGGTCCAAACATCCATCTGTTTCTCAGCTCTTTGCTCTCTCTGGCCTGAACAATCCCACAGCCTCTTATCAGTGCGCACGGATGTGTCAAGCCCCCGCCTCTGTGCCCTTGAGCCAGGCGTCTGCGCTCGCTCACATTACCCCCATGGTGCATCCTGATAACCCCAGTGTGAAGCCTGTGGTTTCTCTACCTCACATGTGCAGACGGATACTCTAGCAACAAAAACTGAACAAATTCAACATAAAGTACATGGAAAACTACCAAATAGAGCTTTACAATATGTTACTATTGGATGGAAATCATAATTTAAAGTGCTGAAATGATCAAATCTCAAAGGTAGCAAATAATTAAGTAAATGTAAACCACAAAATCTCTAAGCTTTGTTGAAAGCATTCTAAGCCTGTAGTTTAGACCTTAACAAATGTGCTAAAATGTTATTCTTGTATTAGTTTAGGAGTTCATATTTTAATTGTTTTATCCAATCACAAATTTTGGTTAATATTTCAGTCTCTCAGATTAAAATGTGACTAGTGAATTCCTGATTTGTAAATATAAATTGCAAGTTTAATTGCAACTACATCACCTATTTTTTTAAAAAGAAAGTAAAAATAAATAAATAAATAAAATAAACCGAGCAGCCCTACTACCAAACAAAAATAAAATTAACTGGAATCAAGAACTGACTTCCACTGAAAGAACATATTTGCTTAAAAATGCATATTACCACAACAGAACCGGTACTTTCCATCTGACATTAGACACAGTAATACTAAAGAATGTACAAATTAGATCAGATTTGCATATCACAATAAGCCACACTTTTGTTTTGAAATTCTCCCCCAATAAATATACATTATACATTGTTCTTTACCATGAAATATCCAAAAGGTAAATTCACAAATGCTGAACCTGGTATTTTCAATTATTGACTAAAGCCTAGAACTCATTGTTTTACAACATAATTTAGCATTTTGACGTCATAAATTTTAGTGGCCTCCCATTTGTATGAATTAATATTGCAGAATGGTGTGATGTAGTCTGAAACCCACCAATAAATACATACCTTATTGCTATGTTTCAGATGATATCACACCATTCTATATTTAATACAGATGGAGTCAGCTAAAATTAATATTGTTAAAATGCTAATTTTATTTGTAATACAATGGGTTCTTGGGTCTAGTCACTAATAGATATGATTAGGTTCAAAATGTGTGAATACCCTTTAGTTATTTCAATGAAAGTACAATGTAATCAATAAGGAAGTGTGGCTCTTGCCCCCCCATTTGGGAGTATGACTTCATTATAATCTAGAATCTGAAAACCACCAGTACTGGGACCAGTGTATGTACAGGGATGAAACTGTGTTTGCAGGAAGTTGATGGAGCACATGTTCTAAATGTGAGGAGCTCAAACACATTGATCAGAAGCCTGCACACTTTGGCCTGGTGTTTCAGTGTCAGCGTTAACAGTTAAAAATAATACAGACATAGCTGACTCAGGCCTTATTTCACACTAGATATGTACATGGGGTATAATATAGGACTGCACAATTTGGGGAAAAAAACAAATATTCAAATTTGGATTTGCGGCGTGTATGGAAAATTTGGATTGTGTTCCAAGTGCACATTACTATTTTCTGATTTACGTTATATTAGTAATGTATTAGTAATGTTTGTCATCACAAACATACCCGGGGTTTTGTTTTGTTTCATTCACACATGTTTAACACACAAAACCTGCTTATTTAGGCAGAGTTCTCCTCTCAAGTAGAAAACACTGTTCCACCTTGTGATGTCATGTGGTAATACAGGAAGAGCTCCACTTTGTTTTTTCATCACATCACGAGGTAGAACAGAGCAGTGTTGGGCAAGTTACTCAAAAACTGTAATGCACTACTTATTACTTGTTACTGTCATTTTAAAGTAATGCCTTACATTACAATATTACTCTAAATAAAAAGTAAGGCATTACACTACTTTTGCATTACTTTAGTTACTCTCGCCAAAATGACTGGAAATAAGGATTTGGCAATCTACAGTGCAAATCTCTCATGTGTCATGACTTTCACCTGCCGTCCAGGAGGTTTTGGGGAGCCTGCAGACTGAAAACCAACATGTTCAGTAATTGCTTCTTACCCGCTTACAATACCAAAAGATAAATCGTCCTTTCCCTTCTTGCCACACCTTACCATGCACTCCAGCACCTGTTCACTGCCATCCTCTTCAATTCTGTAGCAAATGGCATTTTCACATTTGGTATACACATCTGTGAATATAGCCCATATGTATAGCTATTAAGATAGTTCCAGCTGTATTGCCCATAGGAGCTAGCACTATCCGATTCTTCTGGTTCTGTCATCCTTTGTCAGTCTGCCAGTTCGAGACGAAGTAAAAGGAAATGGAATGGTCTGCGCGGACTTTTATATCACTAGCTGATCTTGTGGAACTTTGTAGGAAATGTAATGTTCTGCGCAGACTTATCAGATTCAGTAGCTGATCTCGCGGTGATCCGCAAACTTTGTATGAAGAAAACGCAAAACCCACAAAAACAAAGCAGGTTAAAAATGCATTGTACTGTGCATTACTGGCATTGTAACGAGTAATATATTACCGATTTTCTTCTCTGTAATGCGTTACATTACTGCGTTACACCAAAAAGTAATGCATTACAGTAATTAATTACTTTTGTAACAAGTTACTCCCAACACTGGAACAGAGTATATTGAGCTTTGGAGACGTAGACAGACTAATAATAAAGGGCTACTCAAACATGTCTGAATGAAACAAAACACAGCTCCAGGTATGTTTTTGAGTAAGTAACATCATTCTAACATGATTAAAGCTCAGAGGAGTCAAGTGTGCGTAATACAGGATCTTTAAAAGAAGTCTGAATAAACTAATACAAGAACCCCAATCCCATGTAATTCTGAATGTGTTTGTCGAGGTCGAGAATACAGGTACAAGATTTTTCAAAATAAGACATTTTCATATTTCAAGTTCAATTCTTTTGCTAAATATTGTTTATAGGGTCTAGAGACATTTCTCCGTCTTTAGTCTTATCATTGGAAGGACAGGTGATTCCAAGTCCCATAGTTACTTATCACTCACATTTACACACTCTGCTGTTTGCTCTGTTTCCCGCCTTTGATAACATCATTCCACTGAGACAGCCCACTCACTGGACACATTTATGGGTCTGAAAATACCGAGGAGCTGTTCACTAAAAAATAATAATAAAATAATGATTGTCAACTGACAGTCTTGAAAGTCCTGAAAATATAACATTCAGAGTCTGTTGCTCTATAATGAAAATTAGTTTTTATAATTCACATAGAATTTAAAACAAACAAAAAACAAAACTGGGATTTGCACAAGTGGATAGGTGCCGCTTTGTGCAAATGTGTTTTTATTGCAAACCATAACAATTGTCAGTGAGAGACTTTGTGGTCGATGTTCCACTTGAAGTGAAGTGCTCTGTAACACTACTACTGTGGGTGAAATAATGTGCTGTGACCCTGAGGTCGATCTCATTACTGAGGGACGTCCAGTAATCTCCAGTCAGCGCGACTGTTTGTTTGTCCCAATGCTTACTGTACTCACACTAGGACTTTAGAACCGTGCTGTGCTCAAGCACGATTGCCTATAGTTCTATGGCCCACTCTCACACCTGCACGCACCTGTGATACACGCTCCTCTGTGAATTTATGGATATAAAAACAGCTCTGAGCAGTGAGGACAGACGAGAAGCTGCAAAACTTCTGTCTTTGTCACAGTCCTTTTGGAGCAGACTTTATTTCGTGTTTTCCTCATATAAGTGACATCTGCGCACACACGGGGCTCGTATACTAAAGTCGTGCATGTGTGCGTACATGGGCAACTATGCCGTGCTTTGGCCCACCTCCACCAATCAGGACTTCTCAGCTTCGTAGAAATAGTTTTGCTTCCAGTTTACAGCTGAATCCTGTAGTTTTTCAAACTTTACTAGCAGTGGCCACAGCTTATGAAAAAACTAGTTCTACTACAAAGAGTGTTAATCTTGCGATAAAAAAAATGAACGCTGTTTGAGCAGCATATATATATATACGTAGAGGATTTGTATATTTTGTAGAGGAATGGTAGAGGATTTAGTTTAGTTTTTTTAAAATAAAATAAAACAGACCATTGTAATGTTTTGAGTAACTCTGATGTTTTTTATGCTGTCAATTATGAGAAACGTCTCTCTGGTCTGTTTAAAAGAAGATCCTTTACATAATATTGTGTTAACCACAACAACGTGCTTCTTCTGAGAGTTCACACTTTGAAACATCTGCCATCAAGATTATGATGATGCCCCCCCCATAAACACAGAAACACTGAATCAAAATACATTTCCGTAACAGGAAAAAATATTGTCAGTTTTGTCTTTTGTTTTGTTTTTTATTGTCATCATCATGCCTTTGTTAACTGAGAGCTGATATTTAATTTTTACCAACTTGTGGACACACAGCACATTGTAGACCACATACGGATACATTTAAATGTATTGAAGCTCTCATTCATGTTGTAGATGTACTTAAGCCCCCACTCCTTTGTTCATTTAAGTGTCTAAACAAAGCAGTTAGCCCAGAGGCTGTTTAAAGACTTCAGCGCTGATGGAAAACCTCTTCACAAGTGGAGGATTCTTACACTGCAGTGCAAACAGGCCTCTGTGTTTACTGTGTCAGCATTTGGCCTTCCTTCTGTCAACTTCCACAGAAGGAGGAACTAATGTCACTATTGGCGTATGTGTAAAAGTCAAAGGAATGTACTTTTCATGTATGAGTTCAGATTGTCATGCAATCTAATGTGTCAAAATTATTGCTTAATAAACCCACATGATCATTCCTTCATTGAATGCTGTTTCAGTGTTTTTGAGGCGAGGAATATTTAGGATTAGGTAATAAATGCTTAGGGGGGTTCATGAAGATGTTCGTTGCTTTACCTGGAATTTTCCACAGCATGGCATTATTGCAAAAAAAAAGTTTAAGAAGTTGTGAATGGGCTCGCCTCTCCAGATCTGAGCTGTAACTTGACTTTACCTGCATAACCTGCCATTAATGTTTAAAGCCATACTGTGGATTCAAGCAAAGCAAGAAGATCTTCCCTTAACAAAGTGGTGGTGAATTATGTTTACTATAACCACAGCTGCCCTGGGGCACACATAAACATGGCTATCTGTGTGATCTTATACTCATCATTATAACAAAAGAGTATTTTGCTGTGCCATTGCTTCTGTTCCACATCTGTCTTATTTGGCAGTCTATCATGTTTTCGTCAACACTCAGATACAGGATAGGAGATGAGAGGCGAGCACCCCACTTCTGTTCAGAGGACCAGCTGCTCTTTTATACCGCATTCACAGATCACAATGTAATTTCTGCACATTTAAGTTGTTATTGTGTTGACCTTTCTCCCATATGTCCTCAATAACAAAAGTACCACCATCCTGCACGCTTACTCACTGGTCCTATCTGGCAGGACATTTGCTAGTTTCATCTAAGTTGGACATGAATTCAGGAGAGGACGCTCGCAGCCCTATTCGCAGTGCATTTTGTGACAGGTGTTTTGCATACAAAGAGAAAGCCTGTATAGAAGTGATGTATGGGTGTGTGCCTGGATGGGGACCCCAGACCACAAACAAGGCCAGGGATTGCTGCATTGTTATCTATCTCACTGGTGCAAGTATGGCCTCTCTCTCTTTCTCTCTCTCTCTCCCTTTCCATCTCTCACTGTCTTTACCACTCTCTCTCTCTCGCACACACACACACACACACACACACACGCGCACACACAATGTGACCTTACATAATGTAGGCTAGTCTTAGGGACAGAATAACTTACAAATGAACTTGTATACATAATAACATAAGTAATAAATTAATTGTGACCTAATATATCTAAATCTAAATAAAAAATGTTCTCATTGGACAACTACTTTCAAGTTATGTAATTCTTATAGACTTATCTATCTCCATGGAGACAAGAAGGAGATGCCACCAGGTCAAGTTAAAGGTCAGATCTGGGTAGAGGCGAACCGGCACAGTAAGAATATGTGTCTTTTCAAGGTGTTTCTAATGATTCAAACACATGTAATTAAATAAATGCAAGGTAAATATGCTTAATGCTAAATTATGGAACAAAATGGCAGAACATTAAAGCTGGGGAACCTGAGAATGTACTGGATCTATCTAAATAGTCCCGAGCTCACACAAACCTCTTAGCATATCACTTGTACCCGTAAGAATAATTTGGCCACCAGCACAGCTTTAGAGCAGCTGCTTCAGACAGAAAAGTGAAGCAGGATGGACCACCCTTGCACAGCCAATCAGCTCTCATCCTAAAGCCTCATACAGTGACTCACATTGCTCACAGCAAGTTTGTGAAAAATAAATTGTTTTCTAGATGAAGATAGTGTGCAGTGATCTTCACAAATTTCTACCTTTACTAAACAGTGTTTGAGGGGAAAAAACAGAATATACTCATTTATGAGAAAAAAAAAAGTTGCGTATACTTCAGCTTTAACATCGCCATAGAGACAGGCAAGTGGTATACTGTCAAGCAGATTGCATTTTTAGTAACCTATGTCTAGTTCAAAGGCAGAGGGCTGGGACAGAGGGGTGTGTTTTGCAGGGCGTTTGGAGGGCAGGTTTACTGATGGCGGAGGGGACCCCAGTGAAGTGTCCTGCATCAGTGCGCTGAGGCGTGAGCGGCCCATGTGAATTGACTTGTCAAGATCACTTAGGGAAAACAATGGGCAGGGTCGGAGAATAAGAGCAGGCAGGAGAAGAAGGCTGGGGCAGTGAATTGTTATGTGTGTGTATTAAAGTCTATGGTGAGGGTCCGTGTACACTTGTAGGAGTGGTGGGGACAGCCAAGAGGGGCGGGGTTTCGTGTGGTGGCTTCCATTGAAAAGCTCTTGCTTCTGCTCTATTTACGCAGGTGAATAGAGAAAAAGGACCAAGCCTGACTGGGAAAACATGTCATCTACTAATGTGTGTGTGTGTGCCACTAATTATGACTATACGAGGCTCCAAGACAAAAAGACCATGTGACACTCTCCCGTAACCAAAATATGCCCAGACTCCCAGACATTTTTTTAGATTTATCCAGAGATGACCAATATGCAGTGAATCTGAGCCTTTTATTACACGCGCTGTTGTTACACATAATCAACATTAAACATGGCATGTATGGTTTTAAAATCATTTTGGTTATGGGTATAGGCTAACAAAAGTTATTATAGTAGCAATAGTTCTCGCAATTGTATGGTAATTCTAGTAGAGGTTTAAAGTATAAAGGTATAATGAAGATGATGGGTCACTAGCAGTAAAAGAATTCTATAATGTCAGTGATTTTGAATGAAATATATCATTTACCTTCTTCAAATCTCCATTGGTTTAACATTAGGCTAATTAGGTAAATTGTACGCGATGTGACTTCAAAATCCCAAATTCTAAATAGTAAGTAGCCATATTAAACCTCTTTGTAGTAACAGTGATTTACCTTTAAGCAGTAATATTTTGTTTGTTTTGAATACATGTTTTCATTTCACTTTCTTTCGTATCTTTTTCCTGTACAGACTGTACTTTTTATTCGTGTTTCTTATGAAAGTAGTGGATGTGTCATATTTGTGTTGCTTGGAAAGAGACCTGTTCTCAGCAGTTCAGGAAGCTGGTGACAAACCTGACCACAAAAGGCTGTCACTGTGGATGGCCTTGTTTCTGCCTCTTTATGTTTGTGGTTAGAGCATCTCCACTTCACCACACCTGCAGCTGGTAATACTATTTCTTACCACTGAATCATGATATATTTATATATTTTAAATATATTAGGCAAACAGGAGATCAGCTAATACAAATATTCATTAATCTGGTCAAACAAGATTGTAGTGTATAAAATATCTCCACTAGTGTAAGTAAATTTTTGTAAAAGTTTGTCATACAGGGCCACTATCAACACAATATCCTCACAAAAACTAAATAGTAGGATTATAATAAAGAAAATACATAGAAATTTGTCCAACTGAAAAAATAAAATCAACATTAAAATGAATATCAATTTTTAATATTATATGCACTAGGTTATGCTCTATAACAAGTTTTGTGAAGTATATGGATTGTGCTAATACAGATACAATACAATAATAATGTTATGTTAAACTTTTACAATGTAGTTGATTCAATATGTATCACATTCAATTGACTACAAAATAATTTCCGTTATTTCGTCTGCGTCAGCTTTTCTGGATGTTTTTTGGCACTTTGATAGTACTGACCTACTTTTTCCAAATGTTTGCAGTTATTGTTTTGGTCTATCATCTGCAACACACCCAGCTCATATGAAAAAATAACAACAAACAAACGGCCCAACGAAAAGCAGCCAAATCTGGGCACCCACTGTAACTGTATTCTAATCACCACCTCAGCAGCCCCAACAGTCCCCCGTGTCTGTCCCCTAGTTCTGTCTCACCCCTAACTGTGCACCCCTCACATGGCAGGGTCTATCTGCTAAATCTGTGTGCGTACGCGTGTGTTTGGTGATTGTGAGCGTAAGTGGGGGCACGCGTACCTCTTTGTGCGGCGTACTGTCCGTGTGTCAGCTCCTCACGTGGACGGAACCCAAATGGGATGTTTTGAGTCTCACCCAAATTTTCAAAAGCAGGTCACCTAAAACTGACAACACAAAATGAAAATACACCCAGAGATAGCAGATACCGCCAAAAAACAACAACAATAACAACAACAAAAATTAAAATAACAGCCTATATAATATGCCATGTTAAAGGTATAACTTCTAAGATAGGGGAGATATTGTCTTCTTGGAGATGTTATTTCTTTGCACTGGAATGTTCCACAGTATGGCATTAAACTATTATGAATCAATGAATGCCTTTTATTGTCACTATTCACGTGTGCAATTTACATTATACAGGCTCAGAATGAGATTGAAAGCCTCTCACTTCAGTGCAGACATTTAAGTAGATTTTTAAGTAAGATATATGCAACACAGCAGCATATTTACAAAAAAAGTGCAAGAAAAGTGCAAAAAAGTCCTATACAAGCTGGTACTACACATTAGTATTCTATTCAGTTGTGTGTTATAGCTCAGAAATACCATGAAAAACCTAAATTTCTACTATGTGCAGGCTTGCATCCCCCTAGATCTGACCAGTTTCCATTGTGATGACCATTTCTATATATTAGAAAGCGATTATATCATGGAATCAATGCAATCAGGTGGCAGACTCTTCACCAGAAAAGTTACACAATGCGCCTTTAAATAAGCATGTCTAGGTCTACTCACCTACTGACAATGACAATAGAGTTGGGACGATGAATATCATAGATTAGCCAAACCTGATTCCCTGTCAATAAGCTTCAAGAGCATGCACAACTATTCACTTCTTCAACTCACAAACATTCACAGGAGACAACCTTATGTGCAGGCTTTAAGCTACATGCTCATAATTTATGATTATGTAAAGCTGTCACGCCTTTTACTTACGACCGCTGAAGTCACAGATTTGAGATCAGATCAAAGTTGAGACCTTGACCTTGAGATTGATTCTGACACTTCAGAGCCACCGTAGTTCTCTTCAAACACGGTAAGTGTGCGAGTGCAATTAAGTGGCCTTCTTATCTTTCGCACTTTATTGATCATTATTTTACTAGCTTACCTGTTCATAAGCTAAGTTAGCCTGACTGTTTTCCAGCTGTTTTAATCTCCTTTCAATAGGCCAACCTCTGACCTTCCTATGCGGATGAGATGCAAAGCAAATCTAAACACACAGCTCTGGAACAAAGAGAGACCACTGCATTTTTTCTGAAATCAGCATCTCTACATGTATTACAGCCATTCCATTCCAGTGTCTGTTGAATTCCAACACAAACACAAAGCTGAGCTACTTCAGTTCTTGCACCAGGAGTGGAATAAAGTCACCCAAGAACAATGTGAAAGACTTGTGGAGAGCATGCCAAGACGCATGAAAGCTGTGATTAAAAATAAGGGTTATTGCACCAAATATTGATTTCTGAACTCTTCTCAAGTGTAAACATTGGTCAGGGCTCTCAAGTTTTGAGCGGGGTCGTGCGTGAGACTGCGTAATTTCCGGGCGAGTGAGCAATTTTTCCCGAGGAGCGGGGGGGGGGGCTTGAATTGCGTGAGAAATGCCGTGTGAGCGTGTGAACGCGTCGAATTGTCTCTCTCAATGCGTGAGACTTGAGAACCCTGCTGTAAACGTTTGTCTAAAGAGCAAACTTTAACTACAAAGCAACTAATGAGAGTTATATAAATGAAGTTATTACCTGATGGTTCTCAGTTTGTTTTATCATCACCGCAGTGTGCGCTTAGCAGCTGAATCTACACTCTACAGTCTGCCCAACAACAGAAGAATCTATTTTCTGATTGGCTGATTTTTTTTTCCGGGGAGCGGGACGGGGAGGAGGGGGAGAGTCGAATTGCGTGTGTCACACTCTCAATTAGGGTGACCACCGGCATGAAACAGGAAAGGAGGACACTTGTGTCCAAAAAGGAGGACAAAGGCCCTAAAGTGAGGACACCTTGTTTTTTGTTTTTTGTTTTTCCCTTGGGGGGGCTGTTGTAATGCTGGATATTACAACATGGATATAGCCATGTCCAACGTTTACTGTAAATCAGGGATGAAAGAGCTTTTAGCGGATCTCCGCTTTTTATTCAGCCGCGGGGTCTTTTTTTTTTTTTATATCTGCAAAGTGCGAGCCGCGCAGATGTCGCGCACAGGGATCCAAGGAGCGCTCAGGGAGTTAGTGTTTCCTCAGACACATTAAAAATTGGGGGGAACATTGGCCATGTCCCAATTCCAAGTATTACTAGTCGCAATAGTATAATATTTTTGTCTGTAGGGAACAAGGAGCACACCAGCCGGCTCATTGAGCTGAGGCGGGACTTGTTCCATTTCACAGACGCCCATGTGATCCACAGACTGCACTCAGGGCTCAGCGAGTATGCACCGCCTCGACTGCAGGCTAAAACCACACTCCGAACCGTGCATTCGCTGAATTGGGAAACGGCGAACATCGCAGAGTAGCAAGTGTAAATAATGGGTGGGGATTTATGACGATTTATGCAACGGTGGCCGACGAGGGTCCGAAAGGAGGACAAAATGTAAAAAAGGAGGACACGTGACAGACGGCCGGACAGACAGCTCTAAAACCGGACTGTCCGGACGAAATCCGGACGAATGGTCACCCTACTCTCAATGCGTGAGACTTGAGAGCCCCGTGTGGTACCTCACCTTACGAAAGACCCTACATACGAAAAATCCAAGTTACGAAACGCCTTCACGTCAAATTTTGGTCTCTAGATACGAAAGAAAATTCAAGTTACGAAACGCGAAATCTCAAAAATTCTATTAATGTGCGCTCAGATGCACGCCCCAAAACGTAAATACACTTTATCAACACACACGGGGTTAGGTTCCAGAGGTGGCCCGCGGTGGGAGAGGTCCACGAGGTAGGACAACTTTGTATTTTGCAATTGTTCTGCATGTTTTAGGGCTGTAAATGCCTCACCACACACATTCTACACTTTTCTCAGACTGGAGTTTGGCTTTTCTCGCATTTCTCTCTCGTTTGAACACTCGAACTTTCATAGATTTTCAATGGAATGTGTTGATAGTGAAGCATGGGGGGGACACGGCTCAATATAGCGCCGAACGCGGGAGGGGAGCGGAGACACAGGATTACTATCGCAACAACACATCATCAGTAGGGTAAAACTCACCTGTCTCACGACGGTCTAAACCCAGCTCACGTTCCCTATTAGTGAGTGAACAATCCAACGCTTGGTGAATTCTGCTTCACAATGATAGGAAGAGCCGACATCGAAGGATCAAAAAGCGACGTCAACGCGGCGCGGGATGGAGCCGCGGCGCCCGGGCTGTGCCTCCCCCTCGGGGCCGCGGGCCCGAGCACGGGGTGATTTAATCCTGGTCTGGTCCCAGTTTGGTCCGGGTCTGGACCTGATCCAGTCCTGGTTTAGACCTGGTCTAGACCTGGTTTAGTTCTGGTCTAGACCTGGAAGTCACATAGAAGCAGAACCCGCCCCGAGCGAGACCCCGCTGTCCTTTCTCGGCCTGTTAGCACCTTTCTCGGCCTGTTAGCTCACAGTGTCAGCCCCCCGGCTCTGGAAGTCACATAGAACTAGAGCCCGCCCCGCTCTTATTCCCACTGAAAGAGCGTCTTTCTCGGCCTCTTAGCTGTAGCGTGGAACGCGCAAGGAGCGCGGAGACACGAGCAACGCGCTCCTCCAACGGCACTGCCATGTCCCGGGATAATCCTGGTTTAGTCCAGGTCCAGTCCAGGTTTAGACCTGGTTTAGTTCTGGTCTAGACCTGGTTTATTCCAATCAGGACGCAGGACACAGTGTTACACTATAAAAAAAAAAGTTACACTATAAAAAAAAAAAACTTGGAACGGATCAGGCCTTTTCCATTGAAATAGCTACTCAACTTACAAAAAATTCACGTTACGAAACCACTTCTGGAACGAATTAATTTCGTAAGGTGAGGTACCACTGTATTATGTTTTTTGAGGTCTGAAAACATGTATCTTTTAAGTTATTTTGACCATTTGTCATTTTCTGCAAATAAATGCTCTAAACGATAATATTTTATTTGGAATTTAGGGGAAATGTTGTCAGTAGTTTATAGGCTCAAACAAAAATGTTCCTCTTGCCCAAACACATACCTTTAAGTAGTAAAATCAGAAAAATGTATACTTTTGCAGTGGTCTCTTATTTTTTTTCGAGAGCTTTAATAGATCTACATAAATTACAGTGACGTTAACGCATCATTGTGTTGAATATTAATGCATTTTTGTCTATTTATTTATTTATTTATTTATAGACTTTGCACTTTTCAAACTACAAAACAAGGTGCAAAATGCAAATTGTAATTCATCTGTTAATCTCTTCGCACAGTGCAGAATAAGATAGCCTAGTTTCTGCTTGCCCTAGTGGAATATGTGTAATGAAAATGTTTTTGGAGCTCACAAAAGCATCTCTGGTTGTGTACAAAGACAGCACATTTAACCTTGTTTCCTCCTGTGTCCTCTGCAGTGCCATGGAGCATTATCAGAGCCGTCCAGCTCAGCCCAGCCCTTATACCTGACCGCTGGGACAGGGAGCGGCAGCCTCTTTGAGTATCTCCAACCACAACACACTGACCAGAGTGTGGAAACAGGCTGCATAATCTGCGTGAAGACAGCACAGAGGTACACTGCATTTGAGTTCACTGGTCCAAGCACATGTTCTACAGCCCAGCACTTCTGCAACATCCGCCTATAAATCTGTTGTGACATGGCAAACTGAATTTATGAGCCAATCTGCTTACAACAGACAGGTCTGATCCAAAAAGAGAAATCAGGGTGGATTAAAAAATGTAGTAGTAAGAGTCAACTTCTGCTTTGACATTTGAAATTTGAAACTTATCACTGAACAATAAAACTAAGAAGTTATTTCTGATGACCTATAACATACATAGCTGATCATGTTATTGCAGCGAGGCACCTGCCAGCCCTGTCAGAGGAGGCAGGTGTCTGACTCTCCTGAGGTTTGATTTGGGGTTTAGAAGAATATGGTGAAATTCCCAAAGTGAAAGTCTGCTTCTTACTGTCTCCACAAGACTCCTCCCTATCACACCTCAATGTTAATGGTATCTGTTAATACCGCAGACTGGCTGGTTTTGCACTTACAGCTCGGTTGCACCATGTTTAGTATACCACATATCCTGTTAGCACCATTTATTATCATAATATGAATGCATTAATCCCAAGGGAGTATTCTTGATATGGGGATCTAAATTTGAGGGCAGTGTGGTGGATCAGCTCGGGGGCTGCAGGTGGCTGGTGCTTAGGGGCAGTTTAAATATAACCATAGGTTTCAATTTGGGCTTATAACAAGGGTATATCTCAGGAGACACTAGAGGAGTTCATTCATTTCAGTGAGGTGGGACAATAATAATGTCATTTACAGAAAGTGTTTCCCTATAGAGTTGGCTGTTGTAACTTCCTAACACATTTGAGTTTTTTCTCTCTTACAATAACAGGCAGTATCTATTTGCTTTTCATGCGATGAAGTCTATGTGTATACTACATTCATAAGCAGATGGAGGGAAACTTTTATGATAAGCTCTTAACAACTTTATAACAACCGTTTGTGTCCAAAGAGCCGTGTGTAAGTGTAAGTGGAGAGCGCAGATGAAGCTGGAGGATTTGAATACTACACTTACCTGTAATTTGAATACCAAGGACAGATTACACTCTTTACTGTTTGAATCATTCATTTACTAAGAGTCAATAATGGCCTTATTATAACAATCATGTTGCTTTACTATTTACACGTCACCTTTGACCTCTGCAGGTGGTTTATCTTTGAGGAACTACTCCTGAATAGCTACAATTACTTCACTACTTGTAAGGCACCATTATATATGAACTCAAAACAATCAGGGCAAGTGAGGTTCTATTTAAATAAAAAACAACTTGAGCACATGGGTGTAATAAAAACAACACACTTTTATTACTAGGCAGTAGAAAAGTAGAAAAGTATGAAAACTTGGCATGTATAAACACATTTATAAAATAGTTTTCTGCATAAAAGCTAATTTATATTTATAAAAAGGCATTACATGTATAAAAGGATTGTCTGCTAAGTGTTTGACACAGGCTACTGCAGTCATAGAAAAAAACATGTTGATTGTATAAAACATACAAAACAGTTTAGTTAACATGGGCGTTTGGAGAACCATATACAATATTGTGTTTCTCTTAAAACACTTCTCAAGTGCAGCTTGGCGTTACTCTGACTGGGTAAAGCTCACCAACAGTACAAGACTTGTCAATTTAGCAACATACTGTCCACATACATACAAAACAAAAACAATTTTCTGTCGGGATACTGTAAAGTCCAGAAATGATTCAAACATTGAAATGAAAATTATAAGCTTGTTGCTAATTTGGTAATACTAAATAGGCCTGGTTAAGTAACGGTGTGCGAACATGCATAGCTGTTCTAGCTCAGCAATAAGTATTGATGTTAGACAAAGACCAAACACTTGAAATTATCAGTAGACCAATTACAGACAATGTAAAAAGGCAATAGTTTCAAAATAGAGGTCAGTTTCAATCAGTAAAAATAAGTTTCTTGAAGTAATATAATGCTAACAGGGCTTAAATACTTTACTTAAAACACTGCTCCATTGGCCAATTGTAGAAAAGTGAAATAAAAAAAAACAAGACATAATTAAAATAAAAAATAAATTAAATTGTTCTTATATTAATATACGTAAGAATTAATAATACAGCCCAATGTAAATTATATAGTCACCAATTCCCATTTATAATACAATTATATTAATACGGACACAACAAAAAGACCAACATTATATATATATATATATATATATATATATATATATATATATATATATATATATATATATATATATATATATATAAGCAAACTCTGTATAAAAAATGTAAAAAACACAAGTCTTTGGTTGTGAGTGTAAAACATCCATTGGCTCGGGGCCTCTCCTAATGTTGTACCACACGGGCAGAAGCAGCAGTGCAGGGCTCGGACAATGGTGGTCTCTACATGACCAGGGTCTGTGTGGGGAAAGTGTTCAGGTACTTGTGCTCTGTTGCTAGTGAGGGGTCCTCTGTTTTTAGACTGGCCATGTGCTCCCAAGAACTCATCTGGTGTTGGAAGTTGAACAAGAAAACTGGATTAGAAAAAAATTATAAAATTATACTGAACAATTATACTGAGATTATATTGAAAGTGTATTATCTTTATACAAACCTGTAGTGGGCTGTCTGTTTGCCTGTGAGATAGGTGATAGCTTTTGTGTCCATCTTCACTTAGTAATGCACTTGTTAGCATGTCCTGCAGAAAGGGGAAATGCTATAGTTAGACACAGATCGAAATGCATTACCATATAAACAAATACAGTACAACTACATATTTGGGGCTCATCACATCATTCTGTTCTTGGATTTCTGTTTCTTGTAATAGTTTACCATTTAAAAAAGAATATTTTGTTTTAATCTGTTAATGACTATGATAACAGTAACAGTAATCACTCTGAAACCCATAAATAAAGGTTATTATAGATAATTATTTTGGGTGTAGGTTGGTGAGATCATGGTCTTGAAATGACTAATATCAGTGATCTGTTTCATCATTTGTGGAATGTCTTTTTTGGGATTAAACGCAGTAAAACCACTACAGAAAACTGCCTCGGATCCTTCATAATTGCAGATTAGAATATAAAAGTAGAATGTTGCATTTGAGAGATGACACTTATAGTAGGTGTGAAATATAAAGCTGCTTACAGGCACTTCCTGCGGGGGTCCAGTAGGGGAGAAGAGCTGTGTGTGGAGGTCCTGTCCTTCCCACTGCATACACGGGCTCCTCTCACATGGGGACTCCACCTAAAAATCAAAACATGCAAAACCATTAGCAAATTCAAAAGATTAAAAAGTGTCACACAAAGTTCAATTTGATCTAACTTAATAGGTATTTTCAAATGCGCTGGGCATGTTAAAATAATAAATACCTCTTGTTTGATTTTCTTCAGAGGAGGCTGGTCAATCGCACACTCCACTGGCTCTTGCTTTATGGAGTCAACCATCTGCTGATCCAAAGGTGAGCTCTACAATAACATAAATAAGAGTTAGCCCACCAAAAATGACTAAGCCTGTTTTTTTAATGTCCTGTTTTCAATTCTTTCCTTACCAGCATAGCTACGGATGACCTGAAAGGCGTGGGTGTGAGTGGAGATGACTCAAGGATTGAACGCCGAATGTTGGGAGTCCTAAACCTAAAACAGAATGCACTGTTGATTAACTCCTTTCTCCACAAATGTGCATTACAAAATAGGACAGAGTAGAAAGCACTTACATTTCATTGTCTTTCTGGGGCCTGATGCTGTGGTCAATGAGAGGTTTGGTGTCCACCGGTGAAACCATATGTGCACTGTCGCTGTCTGAGTGTTCTGGGCTCATAGAATGGGTGAGGAACTGTCAAACAAAAAGGAACCAATTAAAAAAAACAATTACATAGGGCTAAATGACAAACCATTAACATTACGTATATGGCAAATGTAAGATGTGATGTGTCAAAAAAGTGAAATGATCAAATAAATGAAAAATATTGTGATGAACTATGGTGATTGGGTGATTCTATTACATCGATATCACAAGCTAGCTAATTGAGCTACCTGTGAGGGTGAAAAGGGTAGTTTTCTGGCAGGTGAAGGCTTGGGGGTGGAGCAGATGAAGCCAGCCCATGTTGCCTGTGCATTCTTATTGGGCATGACCCTGTGTGTTCTGAGCCCACTGCTGTAGGCCTCACTCACTGAGGAGAGCCTCTGGGAACAGGGGTGGGAGAGTATAGGGGTCAACGCCCACTGCTGAAAACATCTATCCTAATGGCTATGCTAATCTGTTATCCAAGCACAACAATCACACAATAATTATACACTTACAGAGTCGAGGACAGACTCCATGAACTCTGGTATTGTGTTGGAGAAGGCAGGACTGCTGTGATGGCTGCTGCTGCTTGTGGAGTGGGCTCTTGTGGCTGATGCGCTCTCTTCAGGGAGGCAGCTTTGGTCCAGGGGCAGGGCGGGGGCTGCAGTGTGTTGGTGGTGCATGGAGACTGCCTCTGAACTGTCAGTCACACAGCTCTGATTGGCCCAGCTCGAGAAGGACAAGGGTATCTGGAAGGAAAAGCAAAATTAAGCATCAGATAAAATAATACTCACAAATGACTGTTGGACTAAATTAGCACAGAAGGCAAAAGGAAACTCGAATACAGCGTTAAAATGGGGTGCTTGCACAAGGAGCTAAGCCAAGAACCAAATTGGAAAGATAAGGTCCCATTTCATCACTTCTGCAGAAACAGACCCCCAGATGTTTCCTCCCTCTAACACCAAGCGCTGTGCCCATGTCAGGGTGAACAAACATGTGCATGAATCAAGCTGTCACAGTAGTAAGAAGCTTGTTCTTACTGTTTGTGATGGCTGCCCTCTCAGCTCATTCTCTGTCGACATGAGCAACATTTCAATTTCTTTCACCCTTTTCTCCTTCTCAGGATCCTCCTCGTTATAGTGTCTCTGCATATTCAAATTTGAACAGGAATTAGCATGGTTCAAAAACTGATGAATGCGTTTTATGATTTGGAAGATGTGTTGTATACCTGTATAGCAGCAGTTCCAGGCTTGGGGAAGTTCATTATGTTTAAATGTAGAGCCATGGGGATGGGTACCTAGTAATAAACAAACAAGCATGTTATTTTTTTTAATTTAAAGTTGTACTTTTCTTTTTTGAGTAATTAATAAATTGCTTACTCTGTGTGCGTCAGGGATGTAAGCGTAGTTGAGTGGAGGAACGTGTGGCAGTTGAGTATGATTGGGCGAGTGATGGGAGAAGGGCATCATGTGGCTGGGTGCTTTGATAAAGTTGTGGTTCAGAGAGAGGGGAGAGCTGTTGTTCTTTGCTGAGTTCTGGAGATAGCCCTCCTGTTCCACCTTTCGTCTCATGGTAGAGTTCCAGTGGTTCTTAATGGCATTGTCTGTCCTGCATGACGCAAAGAATGAATATTAATACACACACTACTTTTGTTTACAGTTAAGACATTTACTGTGTATATTTCCACTGTTTTCTTAGTTGTCCCATTTGCAATTTTAACCACAAAATTTCATAGCTGACCAACACAGCTATCACTGATTCCTCTAGCTTCCCTTTTCACTTGTATACTTATGCCTCACGTCACCTGCCAGGAAGCAGTTTGGCGATTTCAGCCCAGCGGTTGCCCAGCTTCTCGTGGGCCTGGTAGATGATCCGATCCTCCTCTTCGGTCCAAGACGTCTTCTTCACCTCTGGGTTCAGATGATTGTGCCACCGCTCGCGACACTGCTTTCCGATGCGTCCCTTGAGGTGCTTGGCGATCACGGACCAGCGTTTGGCTCCATATTTCTGGACTAGTTCGATCACCTGGAGGTAGGTAGATTTATGGAGGAGAAAAAAAGAGAAAGCAAAGCAAAAGGGACAGGAAATTAAAAGTAGTAGGGCATTGGGAAAGAGGAAGGCACAAGCAATCACAGGGAGAAGTAGTGGAATAGAGAAGCAAACAGAAAGGACAGGAGAAAGTGACATTATTAGTTATATGTAGGCTATGGAGGCTGATCTAAACTTCTGTCTTCTTAACTCTCCCACCATTTTAGACTATCTTCATCTGTAAAGACTGAAAACACCTGCAGAGCTGCAATGAGGGAATTTCCAGTGCAACATAAGCCACTGTATCCACTGTGCTAAGCTGCACATGGATATAAATACATCTCCACAATCTATGCTTTCTGAAGTCTTGTGTAATTGAGTTGTGTAGTATAATTTAATTTAATTTAAGTAAATTGCCCCTAGAAAATGTTTGTCAAAAAGGTAAATTTGGTTTCTTGCAATAAACATGTATTATTATTATTATTATTATTATTATTATTATTATTATTATTATTATTATTATTATTATTATTATTATTATTCATGCCTTTGCTTACCCTCTGGTCCTCCTCTTTGGTCCATGGCCCTTTGATAAGTTCTGGGTTCAGAACTTTTTGCCATCGATGTTGGCACTGCACATCTGTTCGATTCTACAACAGTTAATCATAAATGTGAATTATTTATTAACTGACTTTATGTTGAATTACTTCTTATAAAACACTCTTGTTTTACACTCACAGTTAGTAAGCTTGCAATTAGTTTCCAATCGTCTGATCCATGTAGATCAACGAGTTTTTTCAGTTTCTCATCCTTTAAAAAAGAAAACATGTTTAGATTTGTTAGACATTCCAGGCGTCATTCAGTGATATCACAATGTCACACAGATTTATGTCTAATCTGAAGACACAAGACAAAAGACAGCCTAAGCCTATCCCAGTGTATTTTATAGGAATGAGCCAATATAAATTATAACTTTTTAGGCAGGTTTGAGTGCACACCTCTTCTCTTGTCCAGCGTGTTTTCCCAAGGTGCCGTTTCCCTGTCTTGGCCATGGACCCATCATAATCATGTTCATACATCTCATTCTCCTCCTCATCCTCTTCGCTGCTGTAAACACTGGGAGGGGACATTCAGACCATTAGAATAGGCACAAACTGTAAGTAAAGCACATAATACAAAAGCAAAGTATACCGCTTACTCTCTAATAATCTTTTACACAGTCCATAAAGAACACCTCCTGTTCTTTAGCTCATCAGGTGTCAACACACACAGAACCAGTCATTCTCGAAGGTTTGGGTGCAGGAGTTTAGCCAAGACACCCACAAGGGTAGAAATAGGGAGAGACAGATAAATAAAGAGCAGCCAGTGGGAGGAGGAGGGAGGGCAGGAGGGGGACGGATGAACAGGTTCCAGTGTTTTTGGTTTCCACAGATACTGGGATTGGCATATGCATGTGATCATAATTTTCTTCATGACCCTGACATGTTCAGACCTGCATTGGCATTGTACAGTAGCCTACAGCCATGCGCAAGCACTGTAGCAGCAGAGTTAACCAATAAGGAAAGAGCACACAAGACAGGTAGCTCTTCTAGAGACAGGTGAATAAGTCCTGAACAGGTTAAATTTCTAAATTTCGCTTCACTAGTATCTGTGATAAAACAGCTTGAGCGGTGAAAAGAGGAAAATACTTAAAACAAAACATTTTTAAACCCTGTTGAGATATGAAGTTTAACGTATGAAGTGATCAAGTGCACTGCTGAAATCCTGAAGAATATAGGGTCAGCAGTACAACTAAAGAGATTGAAAGAGACTTGACCTGAAAAAGCCATATTGCTGCTATAACAAGGTTTAAACAAAAATATATAGCGCTGTCATTTAAAGTAAGAAACGCGATAGGCAGATTTTGATTTTGCTGTAGCAAGTAGGTGATGAGCTCAACATTCAGTTTGTGCAGAGGATGTGCGTAAAAGAACTGAGATCAACTAGGAGACTGATTGAAAAAAAACGGACCACACGCGTGAATGCTTCTGGTTTATATGATTTTCTGATAAATGTACGCGGGTTGTAGCGCGCAGCGTGTCCCTCGCGTGTCTGAGAGGGGCAGATATGAGGAGCAGAAGCCTCCTCTATTCCCCGGCTGCTGCGCGCTGTCAGAGGCGCGGGGAGCGCACATGCCAGATGACCACCACCTGTCAGGGCGCGCTGCTCAAACTCCCCAAGTCTTCTAACCACAAAACAAAGGCATAAGAAAGAGCGCTAATGAAATAAGATGGAAAATATTGCCATGAAACTGAAAAACGTAATCCGGTTAAAAAAAAAATAAAAAAAAAGAAGCTGTTGCCATAAGTAATTCTACCAAATGCAACAACTAGAACATGCATGACAAAGTGCAAAGCGGCTGTTAGAGCACAGCATGTGTAAATGTGGTGGAAGAGAGTAATAAAGCATAAGGAGCTGTTGCCTTTACTTAAAGTGAATGAGACTCACCTGTTTCGTGGCCGCCGAGTCATGCTTCTGTACGTGGAGCGGCTCCGGGGCGCGCTGATACTCTCGCTGTGTGCGCCTGGTTTGTTCTCCAGGAGAGAGGCAGGTTGACATTAATTTAAACTGCTGCAGTCCCGACTACGGCTCCTCCCTCCTCATGAATCCCCGCTCAAATTGGCGCTACAAAAACCATTTACCAAACGCGTGTGTGAAACAGAGGGACTGAATGCGCATGCTCATCGCAGAGTGCCCCATAGATGTGAGAAGTTACTCATTGAAAGGTCTCAAGACTAGCCTATATTGTTTCTAGTTTTGTATACTTTCTAAGTAGGACCCAGGGCTGCTCACTTCTTGATTGTAGGTCATATTAGGGTATTTATGTTTTCACGTAGGCCTATTATCAATTCGAGATGAACCGTTGAAATAAAAAGTTCATTTTTTTAAAACAAATCGTTTGTCATGATAGAGACACGCAGTCCAAACAGAACCAAGTACCTCCAGCCAGCCCTCTGGTGAGAAGTACTTACAGAGAGCTTAAAGGCACTGTACTGTGGAGGCGCGTTTTGTCGGCGTGTCCGCGGTAAAAATCTTCTGTCAACAAAACTAAGGACTTCACTTTTCTCGTGAAAAGCAGAAGGAAACTAATGTATCTGCTCATAGTAAACAATTGCTGAATGTGTTTTTTTTTCACATTGCAGAACAATGAGGTGTCACTTGTTAAATGAGGGGTGACTAGTGTTACGCAGATGTTAGTGTGTGATAATAGCCCTAAATGAAAGAAGCCCATTCTTATCGACAAGAGATAAAATGACCACGTGCAGTAACAGTGACCACAGGCCAACACTTTTACTTTTGATAAACTTTATCTTCTAGAATCCAGAACATCAGCACAAGGTTGAATTACAATTTCCATTTCTTATAAATTCTGAGTGGGCTTTGAATGTTCAGACCAGTTTTATGTAAGCAGGTTATCTATGTTTTTATGGCATTGCACGAAATTACATGCTTTTGTAAAAACTTATTTTGTTTTGGTTCAGGGGTCTTCAAGCAGGGCAGTATTTAGTCATCCATTGAGAGCATAGCAGGAGGGGTGCTACTTTATTTGTATAAAAGTGTCTCCTCATTGTATTAGTTCCTCCAAATGTGACCGTATTGTCCTGGTCACTTGTAATTATCATCATCATAGATCAGCCTTTTGTCCAAAACCAGTCAACACAGTGGCCCAATAAAGGCCCTTACACACACACACACACACACACACACACACACACACACACACACACACACACACACACACACACACAAGGTTACAGACTGAAAATCCACTATAGAGCTGCAGACAGAAACATGAACACGCCACACAAACCACTGCCTAAGCGAGCGAGATGCTGTTGTTTACCTTTTGAATATCACCACACTAAACTTCTGGACTAATGTATCATGGTTGCCTAGTGCCATCGTCTGTGGTTTCTAATCCTATTGAGGTACAGGGTACACCTGTGCATACATTGTATTGTTCCAGTAATTTCTTGCTTGTAAGAGGAGTAAGATATCTAGTCTGTAAGCTTACTTTAATTATATGATAGAATATAATACAATTGTCTATTGAAGTTGTCCCTCTGGTTTTCCCCAGACAAGTCATTTATACAACAAAAGGGACAGTAAAATGCCTGGACTAAAGGGGGCTAAAGTAAGACTTTTTAAATTCCATACTTGATCATACCAATTGCAGGAGATGCTTGTTCCTAAAGTTTTTTGCATTTGTATAAAAAAGGGGGCCAAGCCAGTAGTTTTACTACAACTTGTCTTTCAAATTTACTATCCACTTGTTTTTCCTTGAGGGTCATATTAAAATCTGCATCTTGTTATCTAAAACCAAATTAAAGGAAGGCAGCCATGGTATGCAAATGAGTCCATCGTAGCCAGAGCAGGAAGCCTGGGACCCATTGACTCATGCTGAGTAAATTTGCATGGGCACGATTGGACAGGTTAAGGGCAGACATTGTAATAGATCCCCCTTAGCAAAGCATTGTGTGCACAGGTTAGTTCATTTGAATGAGTTTTAATGATTGCCCCAGGCTTGAGATATAATCCCACCAGGCTTTTAAACCCAAAGTGGAAGGTTTAACAAATGTGTATTGTAACTATGATGTTTAGAAAAGACATGTTGGCAGAAAATGTTTTAGCAAAAGAATGACACTGTCAGACAGGTCATCCTCCATTCACGTGAAAGTCAGGGCCAGTGATGGTTTTGCATGTTACCCCTCAGGCGAGTTCCTCTAAAAGACTCTCCCGTGTAGTCTCAGACCTTTGTCAAATTATGTAAAGCATTACCTCATGCTGCAGCCAACACTAAGACTGGATGCCTCACCATCTCTGTTTTGTTCTGAACCATAATCTGCAATTGTCTTTGTCTGCTTGGAGAGCCTTGTCAACAATATCTATTGTAACATTTTTATTTTTTGAATGAAATGTACTGTTCTAGAAACACTCATCACTAATAAGCTCATCATGCTTTCAATCTGTCCATCCATCTGTTAAATCCACCTAGTACCACTATGTGATGTCTAAACAAATCCTTTTGTGCATTTTAAAATTAATATTAGTAGGTCTTAGTAATATAGTAATATAGTCATATTTTTGACATGCCATTCAATTTTTTAAAATTACTTTATTTTGACTTTGGTATGAACTTGTGAAATATATATCTGAATCAGCAGGCAAATGCCTTCTGTATTTCTTATATACACTAGTTCAGAAGAAAAAACATACTGCATAGGTGTGAAAAATCACACTATAGGCGTGATTTGTGTGTACCAACACATGACTCGGTTTGGTACACTTGTCATTTTAGTACACATCCCGTGCAAAAAATGGCATCTTGATATCTACTGTTATTCCACTCACTCAATACAGCACACCTCATCTTTGTTCCATATCAGGTGTTGTTCGCCTTTGGTTTTAAATTGTCCTAGAAACATTTCATCATAGTAAAGAAAGAGTTCCCTGTTTCACACCTGTTGTGTGACCTTGTAAAGTATGTCTTAAATGTACATGTGCTCTTGTTTATTTTGATATGTAGATGTGCAAAAAAGATGTTGAAATGCAGGAAATGGAAGGTTAGTGGGGAAACCTCCACCCACTTCAATGTATTCACACACTGCACAGAGGTAACCAAACAGTGTTTAGTGCAACAAATAATACAAAAAAAACCCCAGCTCCTATTGTCTCCACTAACCTGTCAATCAAAGCTTGTATTTGTCACACAGGCCTTCAGCAACATGAGCTATTCACGCTGAAAAGGGCTTTGGAATTACCTAAGTGCACGACTCCCTTTATTGAAGCTCTATTTTTAGCTGGGGAGATACTACAAACCTCATATATAATTTCACTGTGCAGATGTGTAAGTGTATGTTTCACCTACATCATTGTTGTATCAGATTTGCACACAAACTTTTTTTATCTCTTCCATCAACAATGAAATCAGGGCAGTGCTTCCAAAAACCACACGCCTACACCTGCAAATGAGATTTAAATGGAAAAATGTCAAAATTTACAACAAAAAATGACATCACCTACTTACTGTGAATATGGGTATGAAGATCGGTCTGTAACCATGGGTTCATCATAAGATTGGAAGTAGAGTGAGGGCATTGTGACTTCTAACAAATTTTTTATGAATATAAGAAAATCTAAGCTGAAAGTTTATTGATCTCATTCTGTGCCTAATGGTTTGTTTTCTTAGACTTATATTCAATTAGCAATCATAAGTGCAGACAGTAGTAGTGATAGCAGTGATTTGGTGATAGAATTATCTGCATATTTTGTATCTACAGACTATCTTAAAAAATTTGAATATCATGAAAACATTCAACATTTTTCATCACTCATTTCAGAAAGTCAGATCCTTATATTATACAGACCCCATGATACATAGTGTGAAGCTTTCAAGTCTTTATTTTCAAGTCTTTATTATTGCCTTTATTATTATTATTATTATTATTATTATTATTATTATTATTATTATTATTATTATTATTATTATTATTATTAATTAATTTATGTATTTATTTTCATTAGGCTTATGTGTAAACCATAGAAGAAATAAAGGCTTGAAAGTTTCTATGTGCCATGAGTCTATGTAATGTATGGGTTTGACTGAAATAAGTCAAATAAGTCATAGTCAAAAATATTGGATTTTTTCATGATATTCAATTTTTTTCTCTATTTGAACGCATTCCTGCATTGTCAAGTAAACATTCAGCAGGCGGCTTTACATCCGGAAGTGACGTCACAAAAGAATAACAAAATTAGGTTATATATTTTATTTCTTAATTTCACGTATAAATATAGGGTTTATTTGGACAACATACATATATACAATACTGTGAATTTAAAAAAAATATATATTTTAGTCTCAAATGTGAAACACTTTCCTCTGCACGTTCCCATTGAGAAGTAGGAGCAATGGCAGCCAGGCACTGAGACACATGTCATCACAATCTGAGAGCCGAAAACACTGAAACCAGGGCCGGAGAAACACTTTGAAACAAAATGTCTCGTCACAGAAATGTCCGAGGTTACAACTATGACGAAGGTACCAATTTCAAGCAGTTAATACACCATGGGAAGTTCGTAAACGGATAAAGAGTTATTAGCTTTGAAGCTAGCATGCTGTGGTCAATATTAGCAAAGACAGCTGCTTGCTTATCCGTTGTCGTGTCACTTGTTTTGATTATACATTTCAGCTTCTGAAGGACATATCAAGCTAAAAAATATTGACTGATCTCTGGACGTTTGGGTGATGGTTTGCTAACTTTGTACACTGTTGCACTCGTATATCGTTACTTTCATGGTTGCAATGTATTATGTAGCTGACGTGAACATAACCAATCGTTGGATAAATTGCGTCATCTTAAACCCCAGTTAATGTACATTTGCCAGTGGAAATAACGATTACATTTTACTGTGTTTTTAGACTTTGAAGATGATGACATGTATGGACAATCAGTGGAGGATGACTACTGCATATCTCCAGCAACAGGTTTGTGTGGATTTAGTGCACAGATGTTCTTAATAACATGACAATAAAATTAATGCATCTTATTGTAGCAAATCAGTTCATTTATTCACGCCGAGAATTACAAGCCCCAAAGGAAGAGACGCTAGAGGAGGAAGAATATGAAGACGATGATGTCCCCATGTCCCCAACAGTCAGCCACAACCTTGACCCTCTTGAACAAGGTACTTTAACACATTCTCTACTTAAAGGTGCACTATGGAACTTTTCTTGTGCAGGATTCGCTGCTGGTTTTTCTCCATGAAGATTTTGTTACTTTACCTTGTCTATTTCCATGGAGACTGACAGAGGAGACCCCACTCACAGTTACACTGTGGAACATTCAAGGCAGTAAAATAACAGCAGAAAAGTGACATAGTGCAGCTTAACATTTGCATTATATTATGAATTTCATTTTTGGAATAGCACAATAAAAGATTTTTGTACTGACTCTCTAGCCAAGTTGTATTCCTGTCTGGACCACATGCGGACTGTGCTGGGAGATGCATTGCCTGAATCAGTCCTGAGTGAAGCTGCTATGAAACACAGATTTGACCCGCAGAAGGCTCTGGATGCAGTTCTGTCCGGAGACTCCAAAACAGCACCAGTTCCTAAAAGTACAAGTGAAGATGTGGCGAGAGTTAGTATGGATATGGCCCCTCTACCGCAGAGAGTCAGAAGAGAGCCTGCATCTGAAAAAGGTACACCCAAGGAGAAAACTGCCTTTTTCTTCATACTAGTAGATGTGTTTTTTGTTGTTGTTTTTCAATAGTTTTATGATAGTACAAGCAGTATAAATTGCTATAGATGGTCCAGTATGTTTTCAGCTTGTATCCAAAATTTGTGTTACTGTTTTGGTGATAACTAGTATTTGCTGATACTGAGATCAATAAATCTATATCGAGGCCAAATTAATCTTAAATCATAGTTGAATTTACAAATTAACTTTTAAACTTTTATCTAAGTAGAAAGTAATTGCATATCAATATCACTGATACTGAATATTAGCTATCCCTATTAATCACATGGATATAAAATATGTATCAAATCATTAACAAGGTGCCTTCTTGTTTCTTTTGTTTTGTTTTTTTGTCTGATCTGCTGTTTCACATTCACTTGCGGGTCCTTCCCTTGACCTCTTCCTCTTATCAACTGCAATGGGCTTTTGTTAAGGTAAGGAGCCTTCTCGTCTGCCTCTCACACTAATTTGTCACCTGCTTCCAAGCACACATCATTGCCTGTTGTACAACCCAGAACAAGTGGCGTGTCTCCTACTTTATTAGGAAAATGCCCTGAAAATCAAAGTTTTGGGTTGGCTATAGGCAGTGGTCCGAGCTTGGCACAGCTGATGTCCGAACATACAAAAACTCAAGGGTCAAGTCCAAGTGGTTCCTCTTTGGGAACATCGCCATCGTTAATGTTCAATTCCAACAGTCTATCGCTAGGAACTTTAGCGTCTTTAAATATGTCTTCCAGTCCAAATATTTCAACGCCTTCTCACCTCACAGCGTGTCTGAACAATTTGTCACTAGCCAACCTCAAGCCCATTACGACAAACTCTTCGCCAAATCCACCTCCTGGTTTCCCGAGCCTTTCTTCTCTATCACAAAGCAACAACAATGAAGTGAGATGCAAATATATCACAGGAGATTCAAAGTCAGGTCTATCATTGGCAGATTTAATGCAAGAGAACTCAAATAAGAGTCCCCAGAATCTCAATATTATTTCTGCGCCACATGGTAACTTGTCTTTTGGGAAGAGTTTAGTTTCTCCCATACTCTCTCTTTCCGAGCTGGCATCACAACACCAAAACAAAAACTCTACCACACAAAACACTGAACCAGCTACTTCAGCATCCCCATGTGGTTTAGTCTCTCTGTCCGAGTTGGCATTACAACCAAGCAAGCCAGTATTGACTCTTGGCACAAACTTTGCATCAAGCGTACTAAAACAGCCACCAAGTCTTTCTGAGTTGCTTGCTGTACCACATGCAGTGGCAGAACACAAAGGTAAAACCTCAGCCACCTCAAATGGGTCACAATACTCTCTCGGCTCGATACTTTCACCTGCTAAACCAGAAAAGGCTGGCGTCTCTGTACAAAGAGGGACTGTGCATAATGACGGCAAACCACAAAATGCACCAAAAGTCCACCAGCCTATAGATCTAGGGACACTTATTTCACAACCACATGAACTCGGCCAACGCCATTTTGCAATCAACCTTCCTTCACCCTCATCATCACCTTCAGGCCTGGGACTTGATTCATCGGTTTTTGCCAAGCCCTCACTATTTGCACTGACACTTTCTCTCCGAACCTGCAAGAAAACAAAAAGGAAGATTTTGGCTCATAAAGTTAAACGACGATTTTCAAGAAGATTGGTGTCTACTGAAGGCATTACTCAATTTCTATTTGATACACCTTCTCCAGATGACATTGTTCGGGCCAATCAGAGCAAGGCTTTTACCAGGTAGAGAGGGAAGGATGGTGTATAAGTACTTAAATTCTAGCACTCTTGGGGTCTAAACATTTCATTTTGTATTTCTCTTATCAAAAACAATGTAAATCATATGGACCAAACATATCTTTTTATGAATATGTAATTCTAACTTAACACCATGAAACACAAGCCTTACTTTTGAAAATGCATGATATCTAAGTCCTATCTAATTTTAGTAATCAGAAATAAGCAATTTTAAATACTTTAATATTTTAAATCAGTTTTTTATCTTTATCGTCTGTAAAACAGAGAAGCACATATATGGCCTCTTTTCTTGCGAGCAAAACCTTTGAACTTGACAAAAGGAGGTTGATTTTCACAGGTGTGCAGCAGCCATTGGAATATGGATCAGTTTAACCATTGTGCTGGTTTACTGCTGACAATTTGGTTTTGGGGACACCTGGAGATTTTCCCATGAGCAAAAGGAACAAAACGTCTGCATTTCTAAACACAGACAAGAAGAGCAGTATTTTATCAGATGCATTAGATGTAAATGAATGAATTAGTGCTTTATATTTAGTTTTGTTTTAGCCATTTTGCCTTTTTACTATGTTTTTCCTTTTTGAAATAAAAATGAATTCTCTTTTAGAATGAAATGTTTCCATGTACAATGTTTTTGTTTGTTTTGTACCCTTAATAATAATTGGTCTGTTGTCTTTTTACATTAGTGCATAAGCTTTTCTATTGAATAACCTCCTTTCTTTAATTATGGACAGGTGTAGAGAGGCCGTAAAGTGAACAGGAACCTCAGGGTTAAACAACATGAGGCAATCTACTGTATTGGTTACTTAGTCTGGCTTCTCATGTCATTACCTTGTGAGGAGGGATCTACAGTAACAACACTGACCCTGTGTTAATAAATTAATGTGGCGTGCCCAGTAGTAGTGGAGTCCTTTACCGTCTGACACCATTGTGTGGGTTTGTGCAGGAAGCTGCAGTCTTGGAGCAAATGTCACCTCAAACACAGCAGCCAATCGCTTAGATGGAGCACAGCCGGTCTTTAACACCTACGTAGGAAAATCTGATCATGTCTCTGAGCTTTCACAGCTCTGTCAAAGGGCCTGACAGATCAAATCATAGTGTGACATAAAGCAGCACCTCTCTGCACAGAGCACATTGTTGCACAAATGCTGTTTTTGTGATGTGGTGTCACAACTGGAAAATGTAATTTTAACATTCTCTGCTGGGCACAAGAAATTATGTTTTGTCATCTTATCAAATGATACTTAAATGTGGTTTAAATGTATTTAGGCTTTTGTGCAATTGTCGATATTTAAATATTATTTTTATTATTATTTTTAACGTGAATAGGTTCTTTCTATGCAGTAATTCAATAATGTTGGATGTTGTAGAGATACCATCTGATCGTACATTTAAGGTGGATCAAAAATATCCAAATGGCAAATACTGAAATTGCAATTTTGGATTACACAGATACATTTTCATGATGATTACCTTTATAGCTAAAGATCCCAACAGTGGCTTCATTTGAAAATGGTACAAATGCAACCATATCCCTTAACCATTCTATTATGTACTGTATATGCTCATTTTGAACTTGCACAACCATTTTCTCCTAGACTGGCTGCTATTCCATCACCCTCTTGTATTCCACCACCAGTGTAATGTCACTTACCTGCACAAATATAGGAGGAGGGCCTTTATTTGCATATCCTGGGCGTACTCCGCTTATCCAGTGCTCAGTTGGACCCTGAGGCAAAGGTGTGCAGATGACTCACCTCAGCTCAGTCAATGTAAGGGTCTCTGTACCAGACAAATTCTGGATGGGAGGCTCAACTGTTTACCAACCAGTCTAAGCTCAGTCAAGAGAAACTGTTCCCACAGCCTCCCCGAGGGCAAAAAATGATTTGAATTGTTTGCAAAGGGTGGTTTGAAAACACAACTGAGTAAAAAAAAAAAAAAAAAGGATTGTTTAAAAAGAATAGGAGAGAGATGGTTTGCTTGTTTTGTCCCTAGGGCAGCTTGGCATTGAGTGTGTTAGAAGGGAGAAGGTGTGTTAAGATGGGCTGGAGATTACTGTGATCATTGTCCATGTTATGTCAAATGATTAGATTAGCAATTTGTGTTTTTATGTGAGGATTCAGTTTTCACTACATATTTATGTTCAAATACAGTAATCCCTCGTTTATCGTGGGGGTTAGGTTCCAGAAATAGCCCGCAATAAGTGAAATCCGCGAAGTAGGACAACTTTATATTTTACAATTATTCGACATGTTTTAAGGCTGTAAATGCCTCACCACACACATTATACGCTTTTCTTAGACTGGAATTTACATTTTCTCACATTTGTCTCTAGTTTAAACACTCAAACTTTCATAGATTTTCAACAAAATGTATTAATAGTGGCGGGGGGGGGAGACACGGCTCCGGGAGCCCCGCCAGATGCGCGAGGAGCACTGCCATGTCCCGGGACGAGACGCGCACCAACCCCTTGGAGAAGTGCGCGACACGTGCTGCTCTGTCACGGATTTGTCCATGATAAACCCCTCATCGTGGACACCGGGGAGATAGAACTGCGGCGCCTGGACCGCGTGCTCTCAACCCGAGCCACAAACCGAACACGCACAAACGAACGCAAAAGCCGCACGGAGTGATTTAATCCTGGTTCAGACCTGGTCTACTTCTGGTCTAGACCTGGTTTAGTCCACGTTTAGTCCTGGTCTAGTCTCTTAGCCAATCAGGACGCAGACCACATTGTTGCACTATAAAAAAAAATGTTACACTATAAAAAAAATGAAGAAGAAAAAAATCGGAAAAAAAAAATCCGCTAAACAGCGAGGGCGCGAACAGTGAACCGCGATAGAGCGAGGGTTCACTGTACATTATTAACACTAACCCTTGGGTCAAAGTTTACATCATTGCAACTTGTAATTTCATATTCCAAGTTTATGAATCAACTCATTGTATAGTGTTCCACAGGTCTGCCGTGTAGTTTAATTTATTGTAGTTACACCAGGATTACACATATTAAGTTAGTAACTAAATGTAAGGTTAAGTCGTCATAAGTCATAAGTTTTAACTTGACTACTTAATGTTAAAAATCAGCAGTAACTAAAATAAGACTACAGATTTAGTTAGTGTAAGTTAATTAATGTGTTAGTGTAAGTGTTAGTGGTGGTATTATAACTGGAAAATGGCATTTATCTGCCTGCTCTTAATAACACTAAAGATACTTTCATGTGATTTAAAATGTTTAGACTTGATAGTTTAAAGGTTAAAGATGGGCTTTTCATTTCAAATAATACATTCATATTTTTATAAGCTTTTATAAGAATTATTTCTATTTTCTCCTCAGTAATTATGTTAAACTCCAGACTGTTGCAGAGATTTTAATATCCAATATTGTTCAATCAATTATTTTGCCAAATCATCAACAGGTCCAATTAACCATTTGGAAATAGCTGAACCAGAAAATCTCCACATCGCACTGTCAAATGCTCAGTTGCTTTTGTAAAAGATGTCTAATGCCTTGTTCGGGGTCTGTGTGTGGCTTGTATGTGTCTTTGGTACTATAGAAGAGCCCAGCTGCAGGAAGAAACCTTTAGTGGTACTAGTTCCTGTGAATCCACTTTGAAACCTCATGGGTTTGTGATGTTTGGCAGCTCCTTTCATTTGTGTCAGTGTTTCAAAATGACTCTTCTTAAGACACAGCCAGTCATACAGAGATCAGTGAGGTAAAGAACATCCATTAATAGTTCGCCAAACCCAAGTTTTATCATGCATTGTGCTGGCAGTCAGAATTTACAATGGCACACAAAAGGATTATGCTTGTCAAACCATTCATTATCAAATGTTTGTAAAGGTTTAGACCTAGGAATGCCATTTGGGGGTATCTTCAAAGGAAGGATTTGATTAGTGTAAAACAGTTGGTCCAAAAGTGACATTTTCTATTAAATGTAGAGTAAATTATTATGGAAGATGGCACTGCAAATGGGAATGACCAATCTATAAGATTGAACAGACTGCTATTGTGACACATGGAAGATGTGAGGCTGCACCATAGTTTAGTGGTCTGTGCTACAGCACATACAGCTGGCTCTGTACTGCTAGGCTTTGCCAATTTGCTGAATGTCTTCATCACTCTTCACCCCCATTTCACACTAAATATGTTTGTCTCATGGGCATTGTTTGGCTGAGCATAAACAATATAACATAACTAAGCCAATTAAAGTTTCCTAAAATAGACCTAAATAAATGTATGCCTACGCTGGTTTTAATCCACATCTGAAGTACCATCAGTAGACCTTGAACCACAGTTTGAGAAGCTCTGACTTTATATATTGATGCAACACGTGTTTTGTCATTACTTGCTTTGCTATCTAGAAAGTTGCCATATTGGTTCCTGATTTATTTATTTTTTACTGGGCCACTCGCACAATTAATGAATTAAATTTGTATAATTCATTTACTATACCTCTCTACTATATTGCTGACTAAACAATTGCTGACTAAACAATCTGCGTGAAAAACGTCGTAGCACTGCTCTATTTACGTACTAGAGGCAAACTGTCACTTCTGAAATTAACCCTGTGTATACCAGGATGTGAGTGCTGTACAGATGCACTAGGCTTGGCTCTGCACCTCCATCTAAATGAATCAGATGCAGGACTGATATGAGTGGTGCTGCTGGCCATTTGAGACAGGGATGACACAGCAGTGACCTCAAGTTGCACTGCTACACTGGTGAAAAGCACTTATCAGATCAAACCATTTAATCATAATCACCTTCTGAAAAAAACCCTTTATATATTACAGTAAACCCAATGCATTTATATGGGAGCTGTCATATCAATAAGAAGTCTGAAGTGTAATACCAACCAAGACCCAATGTTTTCCAAAAGAGTGGAGACTGCTGGCCCCTCTTAAAAAAGCTAAGCAATACATTAGTTTAAAATGAAGATATTTTTTGCTTTTTGCAACATCATATATGCATAGAAGTAACTTTATTTAATTAGTCTTTTTTTTTTTTTGGATAGACAGAATATATCTAATAAAATGATCAGAACATTGATACATCTGTGAGAAACACTGGACTAGCATTTACCTTAGTATTTTTTTTGTTTGCTTACACAATTTGGTAAGATACTAAAGATTATACTATAATTTTGACCTTTGCTTGTATGAGATGTGGGCTAAAGTAATCTGTCTGATCAATAACCATAAACAATCGTAATAACATTCACTGGTACATTTGTGTTTGTAATATATAAAAGTTATCATATTTGTAATGGAAAAATACTTGGTGTCACAGTTATTCATCATCATGTTTCATTTTTGACTGTACTTTTCCATGTTCCTAGCTAAAAGAGACGTTTCTCAGAACAAGATGGAGTCAGAGGTGGTTCCTAAAGTTGCCCGCATGACCGTGTCTGGAAAGAAGCAGACCATGGGCTTTGATGTGCCGAGGTAACTGACGCAACTTAACACTTTTATCTCAATATCTACTAGCATGTATTTACGTTACTGCGCATTACTTTAGCACAGATGAGAATGGCATCAGCACAGTGCGTAGAGGCAGTCCCGAAAACGCCGTGGTAACGTCCGCCCCGGAGCCCAAACCACCAGAGACCCCCTCCAAAGGAAACGGAGAGGAGTCCACCACAACCCCCACCCCCAGCAAATCCTCAAGCAAAAACAGACAAGCAATCAACATCAAGGCAGAGCTGGAGAAGAGACAAGGAGGAAAACCTCTACTGAACTTGGTGGTGATAGGTATGAAAAGAAATGTCAGGAATGAAATCCTTATATACTTAATATATATTGAAACCACAAAAACCTTCTATAGCTCAAATCGTATCATATAGCCAAAACAATTTCTTAACAAATTTCCCGTATATATTAACCTGAAAAAATATTGTTCCATCAGTCATTTGCTGAATTCGATATAGTAATTATCGTTACAGGCCTATATGAGAATCAACAATGTAGTACTATATGGCGTTAGCCACTTTGACAAAGTTTAATACATATTCAAAACATATTTTAGTAGTATTGTTGTAGTGTTTTAGTTTAGGAGGGGCACATATTAATTGCTAAATAAGTAAAAAAGCTCAATTATCTTTGTTAGTGTTTATAAAGTGCTTTGTGGAGTTTTAAAAAAAAACATATTTAGCCATGAACTATTCCTCCCCTCAATTCTCTTAATTGTTGTACATTAGCATTATTAGCAGTAAATGTTTTTGTAAACAGTGTCTAAAGAAGCATTTATAATAGCATATTGATTGCCACTTAGCTTACGGTTACTGTGCAGTCTCTAAACTAGTGTGTTACTAATATTTTAATCACACAAACTCCTGATGAACATGTTGTAGATAAGAGTATATTTTCAACTGTTCTGTTGAATATTATTTCTGCACAGTGTTTCCACCTCCACCTATTCCCATAAGTTGCTTGTATTATCACTTCATTTTGAGCTCTAGCCGCTTTTGCTTAATCATACTTTCTCTGTGTCATTAAGCTATGCCAAAAAGTGACACCATAGTTTCAAAACTGAAGGGGATTTTAGTTTCCCACAGTCTGTGAAAACTTTCATTCTAACACAGTGCTAAACATGCACCCTTTCAACTCTAACCTTCTCTTTGTGTTAGGGCTACACAATATATTGTAATATAAAAGTATCACTATTGAATTCTTGGGTAATGCATTAATCAGTATCACAACAAACTAAAAATATCGCAGTAACACCAAGGTTCTCCATATGACAGAAATGCATTGTTTCACTAGAAAATGAATGCATGCAAGTTTTTGTTTTATTATAACTGAAATTATTGTGCAGCCTTACTGTGTTTTAGATTTTTACAAAGTCACATAGCAATGAGGTGATTCTCTCTGTGTCGCCAGGTCACGTGGATGCAGGTAAAAGCACACTGATGGGACATTTGCTCTATCTTCTGGGTAACGTGAACAAGCGCACCATGCACAAGTACGAGCAAGAGTCTAAGAAGGCGGGAAAGGCCTCATTCGCTTACGCCTGGGTTCTGGATGAAACTGGGGAGGAGCGAGACAGGTACAGTCCAAGTGTAAAGCTGTATGTTCACAATAGTCAGTGTTGTTGGGGCTTTTTATGCAAAATCATGCAGCCTTTTTTATACTCAGTAAAAAAGGAAGTGTCCTATTTTGGGAGTGGGGATTCTGTGTTTGTAAAATATAAATCTACTTCAAGTCAGATTTTATTGAATTATTTGAATGTAGCACATTTTCATTTGTCACTTTTCTATTGGCAAAATTACATTACTCTACTACTACTACTACTACTGCTATTATTATTACTACTACTTGCAAAACCAATACTAGATAATCGAATCTCCACTTTTTCATGGTCTGTTCCAGTATTTGTGTCTAGTTTGTGTAATATATTTGTTTTAAAATCTAGTCATGTTATTTCAGTATTTCATATTTTAATCTACATTTAATTTGTATGTTTTTATGTTATTGCTTTTGTGCTTTTGTAGAGGAGTGACGATGGATGTGGGCATGACCAAGTTTGAGACAAATTCCAAGGTGATAACACTGATGGATGCCCCTGGACACAAAGACTTCATTCCTAACATGATCACAGGAGCTGCCCAGGTATCAAACCTACCAATAATAAGAGATACATTGATTTAATATTGAGAATACCTAATATCATGGAGAGCTGCGATATCGTCCTTTGTACATCCTCCTAGGTCCTGCCCCACCCATGAGGGTGATTTGAAATAATAGTGGTTTTGGGTGTCACAAGATGTCATTGCGTGCATGGGTGTGTGTATGTCTGCTTTTAGGGCCCAAATGTAATTTCTCTTTTTACCAAATGACTGTTTAGACTCGTGTATTGACTAAATGGTTTCTGGTGCAATATCTGAGGGGAGTTGCATCTCCTCCACTTTCAAGTACAATTGGTAAATGTTTTGTATCCTTTTTCTAGGCTGATGTGGCGGTGATGGTGGTGGATGCGAGCAGAGGGGAGTTTGAGGCGGGCTTTGAGGCTGGGGGACAGACCAGAGAACATGCACTGCTGGTCCGATCACTTGGAGTCACTCAGCTGGCTGTGGCGGTGAACAAAATGGACCAGGTCAATACATATACAAAACAGCTTTCTCATACAATAGTAATTTCTTTAGGCTAATTTTCAACACGGTCAGAATGGTAAATGATTCAAATATTTTCAAGTAGTACAACCTCAGTCTACTGGTTAAACTTGAACCAAAACTAAATAAAAGCATTTAATTTATATTTTGTCTTGGCCTGAGATGGGCACAGGGAGCACAAATGTTGATCTTTTCAAGATTTTCCTGTTTTATACTCGTGTATTATTTACTTTAAAGCTCTAATGGCTTCATTGTTCTGCAGGAAATAATGATACTAATACATATGTATTTTTAAATTAAAAAAATAGATCGATTTTTGTTTTACCTCTAATGCTTATTAGTGTACATTTTAGTGCAGTTAATATGAAACCCATGTCTCACTCATGAAACCCATGTATGTTTGCAACTAAAACAGGTTAATTGGCAAGAGGAGCGCTTCAAAGACATCACATCGAAGCTGGGCCACTTTCTGAAGCAGGCAGGCTTCAAGGTGAATTTGACTTAAAAAAAAAAAGAAAAGAAAGAAAATACAATATGTCTGTTGACTCAAATGTGTCGACTGCAGTGAACCTAAAATGACATAGACATAATACATTTATTTTTCAGGAGTCTGATGTTTTCTACATCCCGACCAGCGGCCTGTCAGGAGAGAACCTGACCACGAGGAGCACTGTGTCAGAGCTCACATCCTGGTACTCAGGGCCCAGTTTGCTGCAGCAGATTGGTAATGAGCGGCCACCAACTCACTTCCTAGATTTATTATTCAGTGAAATAGTTGACTCAACAGAACTGTGCTTTGTGGTAATTACATTATTGTGCAACAACAAAGACAAAAAAAAAAAAAAACAATAGGAAAAATGATTAATGTTAAGGCAAAACATGGATTGTCATGTTTGAATTTGAATTGATTGATTGTTTTTTTCTGGTATGTTTATTTTTTTTTCTTCACAGATGCCTTCAAAGCCCCTCAGAGGTCCACTGACAAATCTTTTAGACTGTGTGTGTCAGATGTGTTCAAAGGTACATTTACATAACATGTTGGGGACATTTCTGGTGTTGTTGTTACAAGAGGCGTGTCTTTACAGACCAGGGCTCAGGCTTCTGTGTAACTGGGAAGATAGAGGCTGGTTATGTTCAGACTGGAGACAGGATCCTGGCCATGCCCCCCAACGAAACCTGCACAGTCAAAGGTACATGCCACCCTCACTTTGACAGATGCTCTCTAGTAAATGTAGTTGATTAAAATACTGTGAATGTGTACTAATTCTCTATTAATGTACTCTTGCAATTTTACTCATAAGATCAGGTAAGTTCCTAAAAAAATGTGATGAGAGGCCTGACTACTCACCACTGTCTCAAAGAATAAAAACACAGACGTTTAAGTTTAAGTTTATTTATTTAAATGGGACAGCATGTATTAATGAACAGCTAGTGCTGTAAATACACCATATTTAGCTCAAGGCTAGTTTCCAGCTGTAGTCCTACAAAACAAGGGTAAAAGTAGATAAAACACAAGGTACAAAACAAGACCAACAATGAAAACATGACGTTAAAGAAATTTATATTTGCTTTACTTAAATGCATAGTTTACAGTTTTTTGTAATTCGTTTGAGAAACTGTAACCTTTAAAAGCTAACGTGGGGCTTTTAGTGGGGCACATTACATTGTGTTTACACTTCTTTACATACACCGCATCAAACCTGGGACTAAACCAGGACTAGACCAGGACTAAACCAAGTCTACATCAGAACTAAACTGGGATCAAACCAGAACCAAACCATGTGTAGACACAGCTTTCTGTGGAATAATCAACAAAACTTGTGCACTGCTATGAATGTCCATAAACTGTAGACACTTAAGACAAAACAGAATGCATAGAATTGACACTTTTAGACAGAAAGAAACAAGTTCAGTGGATTCAGTTTGAATGCTTTTTGAGGGACTCCAGGGTTTTGTTAAATATATTTACGTTATATTGTAGTAGTGTTATAGTTGTACTATTTTTTTTTAAACTGCAAGCATTAAACTTAATTCTGATGTAACCTCAAATCTAGTGTTGTGACTGCCTCCTTGTGGACGCTGATGCATTTGCCTCTTGGCTTATTCAGGGATAACGCTCCATGATGAGCCTCTGGACTGGGCTGCAGCAGGAGATCATGTCAGCCTGACGCTCACAGGGATGGACATCATTAAAATCAAGTATGACACAAAATTTGCATTCATTTTTGTATGTCATTGTAATATTGCTATTTCTGTCCCATTCCAGTGTCGGCTGTGTGTTTTGTGATCCCAAGGAGCCAATCCGAGCCTGCACCAGATTCCGTGCTCGCATTCTCCTCTTCAACGTAGAATTTCCCATAACTCAAGGCTTCCCGGTATGTGAGCTTTCTCCCCACAGCCATGGTATCATTGACCTAAAAAGGCCATTTCGATTTTATGTGGTTTACATTATAGAAACATCAAATATGTTCAAATTGTAATTTCATTAGCGCTACAAAATCTTAATATGCAATTTAAAAAAAAGAGAGAGCAATACATAAAGGAAGCTAAAATGAAATAATTGAAATAGTCATTAAAGCATTTATCAAAGGTGCTTTGTGTAACTTTTCTAGTAGAGGGTCCGTCAAATGCTTTTCTCCATGGAGATGTTATTGCTTTGTCTGGAATGTTTCACAGTATGGTATTAAAACTTTTTATCTTCATGGACACCAAACCAGACCAAGTTACAGGTCAGATCTGCTATAAAAATATAAAATATAATAAATGTAAGTTAGAGCTATTTAATGTCATACTGTGGAACATTCTAAGCAGAGCAATGACGTACTCATAGAAACAAGCAGGTGGCGGACCCTCCACTAGCAAAGTTACACAATGCACCTTTAAGGTACAATATTGCAATAAGTTCTCTGTTAGGATACTGTAACAATTAAAACTATATTTTCAACACTAATTCTACTCCTTTCATTTTTGAGTACAATCACGTTGGGGAAAGTTTGTATATTTATTTATTTAAAGGCTTTGTTTGTTCAGGTTTTGCTGCATTACCAAACCATCAGTGAACCAGCCACCATCAAGAAGCTGATCAGTGTTTTACATAAGAGCAGTGGTGAGGTCCTCAAAAAGAAACCAAAGTAAGAAGTGTTAACCTGTTCTTAAATGCAGTGATGAGAGTAACGATAATTGACTTTATATATTTGTCTAAAGGTGTCTGAGCAAAGGCATGAACGCTATAGTAGAGCTCCAGACGCAAAGACCTGTGGCACTGGAGCTGTACAAGGACTACAAGGAACTGGGCCGCTTCATGCTGCGCTACACCGGCACTACCATCGCTGCTGGGGTCATCACGGAGGTATCATTATGTCTTATCACTGCTTTAATGTAATTCACATTAGGGATAGAGCCATGTGGATTTTCTGAAAACATGGCAATACCTCATACCTATTTTGCTGTTTTGGCTGATAACTGATGTTAAGATTTTTAATCTATAGTACAGACCAAATTTAAGTTATAGTTATATTTACAAATTAATGTTGAAAAAAAAAGTTGTACAGTACAAATAGGAATTTATATGTATGTATGTATATATGTATATATAAAGTTCACTACATACATTAGTTCTTAATTATATTTTCTTTCCACAGTTCAAAGAATGAAGATTACAAGTATCATTGCGCCTTCGGACTTGTCTCACTAAGCCACAAGATGCCAATAACATGCAATTAATTACAAAAAATTCTGAATGGACTGGGAACATGACCTCACTCTGCTTCACTTGACTCCTCAGGTCAACACAAACATTAAAAATATTATTAATTCACAGAAAAAAAATCACAAAACAATTCTGTGCTCTCTTCAAGTGGCCTGCCCTGTGAAGTATATTCTTGGCTGTTAAACACATTTAAACTCTTAAGTAACTACAAGTATTGAAATTGAGAAATTGGTAATGAAAAGTTTGAGGACAATGTTCTCATCATTAAATCATTTTTTACCGCTGCCTGTAAAAGACTTACATAATTGACTTACCTCCAGTATAGATGGTGTAGGAGGAGGCACCAACACCTATGTAAATATGTACTTTAACCAGTGGATGAATTATGAACAAATGCTTTTACCCCCAGAGAGATAAGAAATGACCGGTATCAATACTCACTACTTGAAGAACTTGTACAAAACACTTGTACAGCACCATTTTATTTGAAGGGCTGGTTTTATAAACTAAAGACTATTTGAGGATCAGCTCTCTTTCAGTTTCTTGATGTTGAACTGAACATGTTGGTGAATAACAAGGCTACAACATGATCATTACACCAGTCATTTGTCTATCTTTTTTTGTCCATGCCAGACCGGATAGCCAGTTTGGGGGGAAGTATTGTCAAGATAAATTATAGGAGGGGCACACCACCTTCTTTTATCCATTAAGCATTAATTCAGTTAATGTTTTAGTGCTTAAAAACACCAGAGACAGCGCACCTATGCATAAATCTGACCAATGCCTTGCCTGGTGGTGTCATTTGTTCGTCTTCATGAAGAGAAGCTTAATGCGATGGAGTGGAATATTCCAGGTAACGTAATAACATATCCATGGAGATCAGCAGGAGTAAAGCTGTTTTTTCCAAGCTGCCCCAAGCACAGTATTATTGCCCACGAGGGGTCAGTGTTTCATCAAATTTTCTACTGTAAAGAAGGTAATGAAAACTGACCCTGTTGACACTGTATGTACCAACACTCAGTGCTAATAATTTCAGTTGCATATTAACTAACTAGTACCTTTTTAATTGTGTTGATCGTGAATAAGCTGAATATTCATCTTAAAATCCAGTCAGATAACGTGGGGTGTGTGTTCTGGACAGTGATTGGGCAATAGTGCGCTGCTCACCCTTTGACCATCATTAAATGTTGCGTTGAATTTGGAAAGCCCTTTTTTCCTGTCAGAAAGTTCTCTCTCCTGCTGCAACTGTGTTTTTGCTTCTTCATAGCCTCTTTCTCACTCACAACATGGCTATGACATCGCAGAAATCCCCTTATCTTGTACTGGACAATTTTATTGGAGGTGAATTTGTCCCTTGCGAAAAACACCTCGACTCGTACGACCCGTCCACCGGAGAGGTCTACTGCAGAGTGCCGGACAGCGGACCAGAGGAGGTGGGCCCCACAACAAAAGGACAATTAAATATATGCAATATGCAACTAACGTGGAGTCTTACTGTGCAACATGTTACAAAGGCATAATGTTAGTGTAGTACTGTATAAGGGTCATTCCAGAATTGGAGGACATTTTGGCTTTAAAATTCTTAAATATCTGAATCTGATTTTCTGCTACATATTCATCAATTATAGGTAATAATAATAGGTAAACTATCAAATGCTTGATTAGCTCAGCTTACGGTCAATGGTAAAATGTTTATTACATGATTTATTTGGTTTATTTATTTACTCTAATCACAGTAACAGGGTTGCAAAATCGCACTAAAGTTAGTTTTATCAGGAGTAGAAGCTAGCTGTGCTGTTACTGCTAATCAAGAGGAAAAACTTATTTATGCAAATAAGCACAGTACAGGGGAAAAAAAGTCATATTCTGATCATATGCATAACAGGGTTGCATGAGGTAGAGTGAGACATACAATCAAGGCCAACTGTTATAAAAATATGAAAAATGGAAGAGAAGACAAACCTTTGCTCTACCCATTCTTTTGGAAAACTGTTTGATGTCAGGTCCAGGGTATCATGAGGTTCACTGCTTTCTTCTACCAGGCTAAAAATGTTCTGGTAACAGGGTTGTGTGCATGTTGTGGGACACATGTTCCATGAATAATCATTATTATTTGAAATATTATGTCTATTAAAACAAATGTTCCCACAGTTACAAGAGATGGCAATGAAACAAATTATACAAAAAACAAGAAATTTCAATTCAATTTTAACTGGTTTATTTGAGATTCAATTTGGCCATTAGAGGGGTGGGACAAGAGGAACATGGCATTTTGGGGGGTACTCCAGATTTATTTGGTGTTTCAAAAACTATTTTCATGCATTCTTTTCCTCTTAGTTTTTTTAGATTTGGTCTCAGGACAAGTAAATTCACTAAGAAACTGTATGTTTTAGTATTTTGTATGTGGATTATTTAATATTTGATGGGTGGGACGTAAAATGTCCTCTAATTCTGGAATGACCCATAAGCGTCCTGTTTCTGCATGAAAAGGGGGTGTTTACTCACTAGAAGCTGTCAAAGCACCACAGAGTCAAAGCTATTAATTTGGGGCCTTTAAAGTTGGAAGATATAGGCAATATTATCTATTTAAGACCTATAAGGATTTTAACAACACAATAGAAACCTATTAATTCAAATAGTTGTGTGTAGGCTACTGATAAAAATTGATAAATACACTAAATAGACTACTGTTACAGATGAATTACAAAATAAAAATTGATGAAAAACTTTTGATACCTGGGGGTCATGGGAGAACAGTGTAGAAATTCAGACAGTCACATCATTATTTAAATACACAGTTTCTCATCAAAGAAATAACATAAGTTTATGAAAATGTTTATTATCTTCTGTTGTGTTTGCAGGTGGAAGCAGCCGTCCAAGCAGCTAAGAAGGCCTTTCCTGAGTGGTCTTCTCGCAGCACAGAGCAGCGGGCTCAAATACTCAACAAACTGGCTGATCTCATCGAAGAGAGACTGGTTGAGTTTGCTCAGGCCGAGTCCAGAGACCAAGGTCCATTACTGTTTAAAGCCCCAGTGTGTAGGATTCATGGCGCATAGGTGGATGGTGCTATTGCAATTTCTGTTTTAGCTACGGGAGACCTCAAGGGTGAAAACACACATTCCCGATCATGTACCATGACACTCTACACATCAAATGAAACCTTACAGTCTCCTCTTTTTGACTATGCAATTCATTGCCCTGCACAACAATTACTCCCCGAGCACATGGGCCCAGGGCTCTCAACTTTCGAGCGGGGTCGTGCGTGTGACTGCGTAATTTCCGGGGGGAGGGGTTGCGAGTGACTATTTTTTTTCTGCGAGGAGAAAAAAAATGGGAGGGTGGGGGACGAATGGCGCTGAAACCGCGTGGTGCCTAAACCGATTTCTGGGCACAGAAGCGCTGCGCTTGAATTGCATAACTAAATTTCAGCGTGAGAAATACCATGTGTTGCGTGTGAACACGTCAAATTGCGTGTGTCACACTCTCAATGCGTGAGACTTGAGAGCCCTGCATGGGCCTTTTATACGGAAAAGCACAAAACGAGGTTAGCTTACCTTAGAATGCTTTGCACAGGTCAAACTCTGTATTTCACCATAAACCTGCTCTCAATTTGTCCGTAAGGATCCAGCGAATAAAATACAGTAAAACAATTTAGTCCAAAACACGTGTTAGATCCATTACGTCTGATCCGGCAGCATGCTTGTGGTGTTTACCCAAAACCACGAGCCTTGCCGAAGGCGAAGCCCAAATGTCCTTCTGCAGCTCTCGTATTCAAAATGGCTGCCTCTGCATGGGGAAGATCCCCCTTTTATGTGACTATATCTAAGTCCAAAAGAATACTTTGATTTCATGATGGAAGTGAAAAGGCTTGGAAAACAATGTATTTTTGAATGGGTATCTTCAATTTCAGTAATTAACGGGTAAAAATCTTACACACTGTCCCTTAAGTCATGTATTATCAATGAAATGTATATGGAAAATAAAAGATAAAAATTAACTATATCTACTGTTATAGGTAAAACTATGACCTTTGCAAGGAATGTGGATATTCCCAGAACTGTGTACAACTTTCGCTTCTTTGCCTCCTCTATTCTCCATCACACCACGGACTGCAGTCAGATGGATCACCTTGGCTGCCTCAACTACACCATTCGCTGCCCCGTGGGTGTGGGTAAGACTAAAATACTGTCAGTGTCTGTAATGAAGTGTCTGTAAATGATCCTGTGCTGGTCTTTAATGATGATGTGTCTTTGCAGCGGGTTTGATCAGCCCCTGGAACCTGCCCCTGTACCTGCTCACCTGGAAGATCGCTCCTGCCATTGCCACAGGAAACACTGTGGTGGCCAAACCCAGTGAGATGACCTCTGTAACGGCCTGGATGATGTGCAAACTCCTGCAAAAGGCTGGTAAGGAGGGGCACACGGTTTTCATATGTGTAATAGTATAGTAGTAGTATACTTTGGTGCTACACACTTGAAATATTCTTTATAACTGACATTGAAGGTTGTAAGTATTTTATACAGTCATACCTCACCTTACGAAATTAATTCGTTCCAGAAGTGGTTTCGTAACGTGATTTTTTCGTAAGTAGAGTTGCAATGGGGGATTCGGGCGGCCGCAAAGCCGAGCGCGCATCTGAGCGGGCATTATTTGAATTTTTGAGATTTCGCGTTTCGTAACTTGAATTTTCTTTCGTATTCAGAGACGAAAATTTTACGTAAATGTGTTTTGTAACTTGGATTATTCGTTAGTTGGGTCTTTCGTAAGGTGAGTTATGACTGTATTCTACTTTTTGTTTGGACAGAAATGAACATGTGACAGCAGGGGGCAGTGCATACCCACAACTCATAGTTCCAGCTATATTAATTCTCAAACACAAATGCATTAAATTGTGGATCTAAATAAAACCAAAAAGTAAATGAGAAAAATTACAAAATTCATAAGTCTTATTTTATACACAGTCAGTGGTTTCACCCATGATTATGTGCTGTTGTAGCACCTACATCTAAAGAGACCACATGATGCATAGTAATGATGCACCATAGGTACCTCCAGCTTAGGTCCTGACCAAACCGAAGCAAGAAGATCATGGAGATGGTCCCCGGGCGCCCTAATGTGTGCTGCCCACTGCTCCTAATATATGTATATATATATAGGATGGGTTAAAATGCAGAGAAGAATTTCTCCAGTGTGAGATCAATAAAGTCACTTCTTCTTCTAATACACTGTAAAACTGGGGTTTTCTTTTAAACCTTTTTTTTCCCCATAGTTAATGGTGCACTTTTCTAGCCTGGGAATTCCCAGGCCGCTTCCGTTCGTTTCGAACTGGAAGGCGGCCTGGAAACTCGTCCAAGCGAGAGTCCCAGATTTAGGGCCCCAATCAGAGAGCGGGGGAGGTGTGGCAAGACGGTGACGCGTACTACATGACAAACGGAAGCTTGTAGTTTGAACTGACAACTGACATGATTGGCTATGGACTTGCGTATACGCTCAATGATAGACATTCATAACGCCCAATAAACGGCCGTTGGCAATCGCTAACCACACCTCCGCTACGGGATTTTTCGAAGCGAGTTTCCAGACCCATATCTCACTTGTGATATGGTCAGGTGTTAACCAGACTAGCACTTTTCAGCACTTGTCTCCATGGGCATGTTTCTACTTTGGCTGAAATGTGCCCTGTGTGGTAGGCCTATTAATATGATCTGTCTCCACGGAGACAAACGGGTGTTACCACCAGGTGAAGTAACTTTTTTTTTTTAAAGTTTATTATTAAGTAAATGTAAAGTAGGTTGATTTCCATACTGCAGCGCTTTCCAGGCAAATAAATAACATCTCCATGGCAACAAGTATGTAGTGGACCTGTGTACCTGTTACTGAATTCTTTATCTATGTCTAGGTGTTCCTCCCGGAGTGGTTAACATAGTTTTCGGCATGGGCTCAAGAGCGGGCGATGCTCTAGTTGGGCATCCAGACATTCCACTGGTTTCTTTCACCGGCTCCACACTGACAGCCCAGAGAATCACAGAGCGCAGCGCCCCCTACTGTAAGAAGCTCTCTCTGGAGCTGGGAGGAAAAAACCCTGCCATAATCTTTGCTGATGCAGACCTGGACCAGTGCATCGAGACAACTGTCCACTCCAGTTTCTCCAATCAGGTGCGTTAGTGCAACTCCTGTTGCAGTATTGGATATGACCACATGGGGGCGCTCTGAACACACTGCACACAAGATAAACATTTTCTACATTGTCACTGTTTTCAGGGGGAAATCTGCCTATGCACCAGTCGAATTTATGTTGAAAGAAGTATATATCAAACCTTTCTGGAAAAGTTTGTGGCTGCTGCAAGAAAGTGGAAGACCGGTGCACCATCCGACCCCAGCAACAACAACGGAGCATTGATCAGCAAAGAACACCTGGAGAAGGTTTGATATTTTTCGTATTTGTGTAATCATTTGGCAAAAAAGAAATGTTATGCTTATTTAAAAAAATCTGACCTGATTGACAAAGAAGAGTATAAGTTCATGATCAGCTAGTGAGCCTGTCAAGATCTTGTGTGTCATTCAGTACAATATGCTGAGTCACTGTACACAAAGGGGGTTTCATGGTTTGTTTAATTACAACAGAATCGCCCTAAAAATTGCAAAGGTCCATACATCAGTCATGTATAGCCTACAATTATTTACACCTCAATGTTGATTGTAAATAGGGGCTTTGGCATGTAATCTAAAAACAATAAAATGAAAACTTTCATATTACATAAGATTATTATATTGATGATCCAAAGTAAATGTTTGAGTTTTAAGGTGTGTGTTTTTTTGAGTACACAGTCTGGACAATAGTCAAATAAGTGGGCAGTGGGTTAGACATGGCTGTATTCACTCGATCTATACTTTCCTATTCATTTTATTTTGTTTATTTATTCAATATTTTACCAAGTAACCAATCTGCCCCTCTGCACTGAAACAGAATGTCATGGTGTAAAAAAAGTAAAAGTATGTCACATTTTGCTGCAGGTTCGCAGTTTTGTGGCCCTGGCCAAATCCGAGGGGGGTACTGTGCACTGCGGCGAGGGCGTGGATGCGCTGGACCTGCCTGCAGCTAACACTAATGGCTATTTCATGCCTGCCACTGTTATCTCAGGCCTGTCCGACTCCTCCAGAGTGATACAGGAGGAGATCTTTGGTCCGGTCACCTGCGTCAGCCCCTTTGACACCGAGGACGAAGCTGTCGCCAAGGGCAACGGGGTGCGCTACGGGCTGGCAGCCACAGTCTGGTCTCAGGATGTGGGTAAGGTGCACCGCATGGCTAAGAGGCTGCAGGCTGGACTGGTGTGGACCAACTGCTGGCTGGTGCGTGATCTGAATCTGCCATTTGGGGGCATGAAGAACTCTGGGGTGGGACGTGAGGGGGGCAAGGATTCTTACCACTTTTTCACCGAAGTCAAGACCGTTACCATCAAGCACTAACAAGGCAAGTTCATCCAACTGTTTCATCACTGAGTTAATCACATGAAGACTGAGCTTGTTTAACAGAAACACAAACCTGTTCAGAAATGTGCCGCGGGCTAAGAATAAAATTGTCAGTTATAAACACTGATCTGGAATTTCTTCTGGTGCTTTCTAGGGCATCTCACTGTGCCCAAAATAAAGTTGTATAAAGCTTACAAAACCTGATTGTTTGAAAGTACTTATGTAGCCAGATTATATCATTAGAACAGATGTTTGGCTCATCACAAGACATTAACTGGCTTGGAGCAGCCCTATCAACCAAATATGTTAAGTAGTTTGTCAAAAATAATTGCTTTTTTACATTCCCTTTACTTCATTCTTTGTGTCAACATTCTGCTTTCAAGGGAAGGATAGAAAGCCCATACACTATTCCAAGTACAGTGGTACCTCACCTTACGAAATTAATTCGTTCCAGAAGTGGTTTCGTACCGTGAAAAATTCATAAGTTGAGTAGCTACTTCAATGGAAAAAGCCTGATCCGTTCCAAGTTTTTTTTTTATAGTGTAACTTTTTTTTTTTTATAGTGTAACATTGTGTTCTGCGTCCTGACGGGCTAAGACACGAGACCAGGACTAAAAGAACGTGGAATAAACCAGGTCTGGCCAGAACTAAACCTGGATTGGACCTGTTATTATTATAACATGGCAGTGCCGTTGGATCAGCGCGGTGCTCGTGTCTCCGCGCACCTTGCGGTGCTGGGCGGGCTCTGCTTCTATCTGACTTCCAGAGCCGGGGCGCTGACACTGTGAGCTAACAGGCCGAGGAAGGTGCTCTATTGGCGGTGTTGTGAGATGTGTCTATCTTGTGTCTATAGCTCAGTGCAGAAGAGAGAGTCTGCGGAGATGAGAGCAGGAATGGATAACAGCGGGCAAGACCGCGGGGTCTCGCTCGGGTCGGGCGCTGGTTCTATGTGACTTCCAGGTCTAGACCAGAACTAAACCAGGTCTAAACCAGGACCAGAGCAGGAATAAATCACCCCGTGCTCGGCCCGCGCGTGCTCGGCCCCGAGGAGGAGGCACGGCTGCATCCCGCAGCCCCGGTGTAGCGCGGCCTTGCGCCGTGTCGACATGATCCTTCGATGTCGGCTCTTCCTATCACTGTGAAGCAGAATTCACCAAGTGTTGCATTGTTCACTCACTAAGGGAACGTGAGCTGGGTTTAGATCGTCGTGAGACAGGTGAGTTTTACCATACTGATGATGTGTTGTTGTGTCTCCGCTCGTTTCGGGGCGTGCATCTGAGCGCGCATTAATTGAATTTTTGAGATTTGTTGTTTTTAAAGTGCTTTATAAATAAAGTTGGATTGGATTGGAGATTTCGCGTTTCGTAACTTGAAATTTCATACGTATCTAGAGACCAAAATTTGACGTGAAGGCGTTTCGTAACTTGAAATTTTCGTTTGTTGGTTCATTCGTAAGGTGAGGTACCACTGTAGTTAGTTTCCATATCTTCGTTCCATAGTAATTTCAGAAATCCTTAATTTCTGTAATATTTAATGTAAATGTCTATATTTTATGTTATAAGCTTCATTGATTGAGTGTTTGATAATCAAACACACCAATAATAACCACTAAATAAATAAATAAAAACAACTTGACAATACAATTACTACTTTATGTTATTATAACATTTGGCAGCTCACATTTATTTTGCATCCATTATGTCCCTTCTATTTAATAAAACATTCTGAATGGTCTTGCCCCCTCAGTAGCTGTAGATACTGATGGAATTGTGTAGCCTGTTTCAGAAGTAGGCAGCTTGTGATGGTGAAGAAGTCAGGAGATAAGTCCCTCACGAACAGAAACAAACACAAGTGCTATCTCAGGATAACATCATTAAATCATAACCGTCAGATTACACTACACAACACACAACATTAGAGTTATCAAAACAATCTATATTCAGACACTAATCAGTACTTCAACTGGTATCGAAACTACATACTCAAACAGGTATTGATGCAAGGAAAAATTGACAAAATAAACCTTTCATTTTCAGATCTAAAACAGAACTAGCAGTATAGGACCATGTGGTAACAATAACCGATTATTTTGTGTCTCAAAAAAAGAGCGTTTTTGTAAATTGATATCAAAACGTTTTCTTTTGTAATGAAATTGAGTTTGAAATCTTGGCATCGTGACAGCACTCATTTAAAGTTGTGTTTTGCTTCTTTCACATGTTTAACGCACATTCTGCATATTTAGGCTGTGTTCTTTTCTTCATTGTGATGTCATTAAGTAGTAATACAGGAAATGATCCATTGTGTTTTTAAACTCCATACACCTTCACTAGAATAATTTTGCTCATTCCAGCCCTGGATGTGCCTAACTTTGAATGGCGAACATGGCTAAAAGCTCACATGAGTCGGTTTTGCATGATATAAGCCTTTAAAATAGGGGTTGGCAATTATTTTTCCCCAGGGGCCAAATGAGAAGCAGAAAATATTGTGGAGGGCCGGGCCAAAAGTTTGAAGTCTACTCTGGTTATTAATTTTATTTCTACGTTGGAATCAGTAAATGGTATTTACAGAAGCTGGTAATTTATGTGTTATTATTAAGTAATGAGAGAGTAAGGTTTTACAAAAACTGAATTTATTCAGTAAAATAATTCAAAACAATGGTAAATGTGAAACATTTGTAACTCTTTTTCAGTCACATTAACCCCACAATGCTTTCCAAGTTTAACTTTCTTAACTTTGTATTAAGACACCACAATGTCTTTGTTTGCCAAATAATATAATACAAGATATGTTACAAAATATGTTTTTGTCCAACTGCCAAACTAGTTGGCATGTTTAGTGTTTTTTTTCTTGATCAGTGAGAGAAATCTAGCCTCTGTTGAGCTTTAAGTGCATCAAAGTCAGGTTGCATGTTTGAGGTGGAGATGTGAAGCACATCCGACAGATGATCATTAGTACAAATGCATTAGTACAAATGCATCAGTACAAATGCGTTATGTACAATTTTGAAAGTAGGTTTTATTTTCTTAATTCCAAGCAACCTTTAGCAGGCCGGTCAGAGTCGGCTTGAAATGCCCGGGTCTGCTTTAAAAGCAACTAGTTCAAAAGGACCCTGCAGTCACTTACTATATTTTGTAACTTTTAACCAACTGCAAAGCACATATTAAGTTTTCTGACAGAGAAAACTAGATTTGACTATTTTTACCTCACATAATTTCTTATAAAAAAAAATGACATTGATGAAACCATAATTTGGCCTAGTGTGGTTTCTCATCACCGCCCTCCTCTTAAACGTGTGATGTGACTCCCATTGGGTGTTGCTATGGCAGGGCCTGAGCACGTTGACTATGGTTCCAGCTCATTATCAAAGCGGAGGCATTCTGGGCTGGGCTGTCCTATCTGAGTGGTGGTGCTCACGTTCCCTGGCGAGGGGGTATGTGACATTTACCACCAGACTCTTCTGAGTGCGTCTCCCACCCACTGTGTTTTGGCTAGGGCAGCGGTTATTGTGCGAAGTCACGCTGTCTGATTGCACTGCTCTGCCTTCCTAGAACATGGCGTGTGGGTGAAATGGATCCCACCCAGTGCTGACGGGTGAAGAGGTCTCCCAAAGTATGATGGGAAAAGGAACAAAGTAAGTAAGCAGTTTTAGCGGCGGTCCCTCCTAATTTGTTTTTCATCAACTCAGAAATGGTTCATTCAAAGGAAAAGAGCCATTCATGGAGCTACGTGACTCTCAGGAGCAGATCGAAAACGAAAAGTGAAAAGAATCCAATCAAGTCGTGCAGTATGGCCTAGGGGTTAGGTTGTGGCCCACATACAAGACTCTCAGCTCTCTGACAATCACTGTGTCTCCCAAAAAATAAATAAATAAATAAAACGACAAATAAAAATATCTTTCTTTATATTTATCTAAATCTATATTATTCATTCTATGTGGTGGAAGATACTGTCCTCAACATTGCTGTAATCATTAGTCTAGTAGTAGATTAATGATTACAGCAATTTTTGATACTGTTTGCAATATAACTGAACACTCGTGTCTTCACATGTTGCTAGTTTTGCAGAAGCTTTGTTCAAACTTGTCTTCTTGTCCTAGGTTTACCTCTAATATTAAGCCACTGCTCTATATATCCAGTGTGATAGATTGTGAAGATGCTTTTAATGTCAGCTTTGGTTAAATATCTCTGGTACATGGGAAGGGAATTTTCCACAGTGCCTGCCCTTTTTTTTTTTTTTGCTCAATAAGCCCCCGGAGAGCAGAGCCCTGAGAAAGTGCTGAGTTCATACAGGTTAAGTAAATTGAAATAAAGTCTATATTTGAGGATCAGTGTGAACTGGCTCAGAAGTTATTATCCTGATGCCACTGCAAATTAAATAATTTGACCTATTCTTCATTAGCTTGTTCATTGTATAATATTGTTGACATGCAATGAAAATGGAAACATCAGCTGCTTTTGTTTAGTTTTGCTTTTCAGTATAATGCATATTGTGGAATATTTTCAGTGGATGGTGGGCCTTTGCAAAAAATGACTCTTAATGCCTGATGACCAATGAATGATTCAGCAGTACTCTCTGAAGAAAATAAATACAGTTACATCACATTTTACAACAAGGTTAAACCACAACATATTTTATTGTATTATTTTTTCTTTTAAAGGTCCTATATTACGCAAAATTGACTCTTTTGAGCTTTAAGCCATGGTAAAATGTTGTTGCCTTATCAAAAACATACCCAGAGTTGTGTTTCATTCACATATGTTTGACTAACTCTTTCAATCAATCAAATAATAAAGCAATTTTCAATGTAACACAAAGCGCCTTACAGTGATTAAGGATTAGAAGATTGACTTTTTAGTGATCTCACAGAGGAGAAATTGTTTTCTGCATTTGACCCAGGGACCATCCCCATGATTTTGTTATTTAGGCTTGGTCAGGACCTCAGCTGGAGGATTTTACCTATGGCACATGTTTTGGGTTGGTGGGGGAAACCGGAGTGCCTGGAGGAAACCCACCCAGACACGGGGAGAACATGCAAACTCCACACAGAAAGGCCCAGGCGACCTGAACCTTCTTGCTGTGAAGCATGAATGCTAGCCACTCAGCCACTGTGCCGCCAACAACTACTCTACATACCCAAAGCTCAAAATGTTCTGTTCCACCTTGTGATGTCATAAACAGGTAGTGTTCACGTTAACAGCTACAGTAGAGAAAGGTGATTCCAGGACTAAAATTATCCAAATGATTCTAGTGACGGTGCACTTCCTGTATTACTACATGACATCACACAGTGTAACAGAGCATTTTCTGTTTGAAAGAAGAACTCGGCCTAAATATGGAAAATGTGTGTGTTATACATACATGTAAGTATGTACATACATACATTCATTCACCTACATGTGAATGAAACAAGACACAACTCCAGGTATGTTTTTGATGAAGATACAGTATTTTAACATAGATCCGAAAATGACATAACATGGGGTTCAAAAGCTACACCAGTTGGGAAGCACTGGTATTACTTTGGCAACAATTCCACAATAGCTATAACTTGAGACTCCTGGAAAAATACATTAAGCCGAAGTATCACTTGTCATAATTAAATGATCAATGTTCCATTCCCACATAGGAAGTATACAATAATGTCACTGTGTACTTCTTTGCATCTCAGTCGCCAATATAAACAAATAGGCCAAATCATTAACAATTATTAAATTTAACAAAAACTTTATGCTTATACAACTCTCAATTACGACCTCACGTAATTACAAAACACTGCAGCATCTGTTATTTGTACAAAATTGTTAATTATGCATTGTGTGAGTGTTTCCTCATTATAAATCTGGGCCTCGACATAAATCATGACGATTTAGTCCATCTGTTGTGTAATATTACAACAGAGAATCTCATTTCACATTTGGCTCTTTTATTGCATATATTTGTGTCTTCTGGTGTCATATATAATCTGCTGTTATATGGTCAGTATAAATTCACTCTGTTGACACACAGTACAATAAATGGTAAAGAATGAGCGTGGGTAAACAGTAAAGACGCATTTATTTAGTGTGAGAATCTGCAGTTTGGTGTCACAGGGACCTGGGTCTCACTGCTTCAACCAAACAATATTTATACGTCATAGTTGGATAAATACTCTAGTACTGTGCTCATTATTGTCTGTGTTTCCAATGGGAAATCTTTGTAGTGATTAGAAAAAGCTGGTTAGTACTGCATTTTAAAATCTCATAACCAATTAAAGGGTGCGCTATGTAACTTATTTATGGAGGATACGCCATCTGCTTGTGTCAGTCGAGATATTATTGCTTTTCCTAGAATGTTCCAAAGTATGGCATTAAACTTATTGACATAGAGACGCAAGTGAGGCCATCAGCAACAGATCTGATACATATAACACTGGTCTACAAATTTTTGGACTCGATCTGCTTCTGAGATAAAAGTGGCTAAATGTCATTTATATTGATCAATCAATCAATCAATTGATAACTGTGCTGGTTAGCTAATGTATTCAAGATATGTAATAATAATAATAATAATAAAAATAATAATAATAATAATAATATATTGATATATGTTAAAAGTCTAGACATATTAAAATAAATGTATGTGAATGTGCAGACAGGCTTTCAGATAGAACTGGTTGCTTGTAGACACACTGTACCTTCTGATAAACTACTGTTTTTGCCTTATTTTGCATAAATTTCCTATTTTGACTCAATACTGTATCTTGGAAGCTATAGCCAGTCAGCACTACTGACTTACTTTTTCTTTATTAGTGACCTAAACCAAGAAAAATGACACTACTTTTGTTCCAGAAGCATTTTTCTTGTAGACCAGTGTAATCCAGGCTATAGCGCTGAATCAATGCATGATATACTAGTATGTTTAATGCCATACTGTGGAGATATTGTTTTCAGATAAAACAATATCATCTCAAGCAAATGATGGGCAAAAAGTTACAGTTACATAGTTGCATAAGTGCAATACAACATTATGATCAGTTTTAATATCTTATAACTGCTCCTTGGGATTGGACTAGGATTGGCTTATTAAAGGGCCCATATTGTGTTATTTTCTGATTTATGTTATATGTTTCCTCATCAAAAAAAATACCTGGATTTGTGTTTTGTTTTATTCACACATGTTTAATGCACAAACTGCATTTTTAGGCTGAGCGCTTCTTTCAACTGTGTTTTTAAACTCCATACACCTTCACTAGAATCATTTGGATGATTTCAGCCCTGGAATCGCTAATCGGAACTAAAGGTAAAAGGTAGCTGTTAACTTGAGAAACACCACTACATGACATCACGAGGCGGAACAGAGCATTTTGAGCTTTGAAGACGTAGACTAATAATGCAGGATTACTCAAACATGTGTGAATGAAAGAAAACACAGCTCTGGGTATGTTATGGAGGAGGTAACATTCTAGCTTGGCTTAAAGTTCAAGAGTCAATTTTGCAGTTTTAAGATCTTTACTAATGAGGCTGTTTTGTAATGTTTGTGTAGCTTCAGGTTACTGATGCAGAAGCTTAGGTCGGCCAGTGAAATGCAAACATGTGAAACCAGGTCAGTGTGGCTTTCATACTTAATACATTTGAACACACAACATGTCAAAGTGACCGGGTCATTTATATAATATTACAACATGTGGTTTGGGCTCAGTTACTGTTACTCAGCTTTACTGACAGTACTTTTACTCCTACTGTAATATATTTGATAGTGTAACAGTACTTTTACTTGAGTAGTTTTTCTCATTTTTGTGATGTCTCCTTTTAAAATACCAGATTTGGGTATTATTTATTGTTTTGTCCTTCCAATTGCAAAAAATATAACATGTCTTAGACTTAGACTTAGACTTAGACAAACTTTCTTGATCCACAAGGGAAATTGTTTTGGGTATGGTAGCTCACTCATCAAATATAATATACATAATATAACAGAGGGTAAAAAGAAAAAAAATAGATGGAATAGCAACCAAAGAGCAATAGAGCAAATGTCAGATGAGACATAATTATATGCATAAAAATAATGATAATAAATGTATATGTACAAATTGGATTTAAATAGAAAAGTAGTAATAAATTATAAAATGCAATATCAAATAAGATGTACAATACCAGCTATATACAAATGTCATCCAAATTAATAAAATCCACAAATATTATTCACCATAGTGATACATGTTATAAGTGTTCTTCCTTTGATTGCACCAAAAGTTACTGACAAAGCTGTAAGTCATATTTGAGGACCTACTTTCCACAGTTACCTAACAGCACTTTGTAAACAAAATACTCCACATAAGTCAGCATACTCTCTGGCTGCAAGGCTAATTAGTCACATGAAGAGAAGTTATGTCAGCGTGTTAAAATCAGAAAATGGCTTTCAAGATTAAATGATATTGCAGCTGATATTGCCTGTTACATGCTTGTTCTTGGATGTAAAATGCATATTGTATTTTGACTCAAATGAGCACTTTGATATGTTTTGTATTCACCGGCAGTCTTTTAGTTGGTCTAGTTTAAGGATGGGCGTTTGACACGTGACCAGTAAGATGAGTTCAAATTTCACAGGGATATACTATTACGTAAAGTCATATAAGTCAATATAAATCAAATAAGTTGCACAATCCACATTTAAAGTCTGGGTTTACTGAAATGTAAATGTCTCAAATCACTTTTAAGGGAGCCGGATATGATAGGATTGCTGTGTTGCCAGTTGCAAGTGTACACAAACTTTTGTTGGCAACTGCTTAGCATCATTGCCCATAGGTACCCACCCATTTTAATTGCTTTTAAAATAAATAAAAGCAATTAAAATGTTACATGCTTGTACTTGGATGTAGAGAAGGTAAAATGTTGCAGTGGGTGTATTCAAAGTCAAAGTCAAAGTGTACTTTATTGTCAATTCACTATGTAACAGACATTTTACATAGACATTTTACACAGACATTTTACGTGCACACACACACACACACACACATGGACATGAAGTGTACACAGGCATCAACAATAAATAGACATAAGACATACAGGTAAACATAAACGCTTCCAACAAGAAGGAAAGTTCGAGATAGAATGTAAGGTGCAAAATTGAAGATGCAATTTGTAAAGTGCAAATACACAAAAGTGTATTGAAACTTTGCAGCAGAAACTTTGCGCTCCAACATTCCCTGGGGGTATGATGCTAACCGTAGGCACTGCTCTGTTTGAAGCTCTGTTACTTAAATTAGAGTTTAATCTGAGCTTTGATCTAACAAATTTGGCCATAAATGATTTGCTTGGAACTACACCAGGTAAGCTGATTTGTGAAGGTGGTCACTCACATTTGAGTTGAAAATCAAACTCATAAACAAGACCATGGACACTCGTATTGATCACAAGCTCCTGAAATGTGTTGTTTAAAACCATTTTATATATTTTTTTGAGTTCTGAGATGATCTTAAATCTTTTTTGACAGTGTTTGCTAACACATTGTGTCTCCAGGGCAACTCCTGAACATTCTGCCATAGAAATACATGCAGTACACCCTAGCATGACATAACTACAAAGTATCAACGTGTAATGTGTGGCCTTACAAAGTGAACCAATTATACATGACATTTTGAACACAAATGCCGTGGAATCCAGTATTTATTTTTTCCCACCTGCTATAATTCTCATGCTCAGGTCCACTCCTACATGTAATTTTCACTTGCTATGAAACTTCAGCTTATCTCTCTTGCATACTGATGAATGAATGTATGAATAATGTATGGCCTCCAATAGATTCTTGAAAATATATCTTGCAGCATTACTGTCTCACTGTGGAAGACTGACTAAAAAGTTTTATTTTCTACTCCAACCAACTCTCCGTGAATAGAGAAACAGCAAAGCCAAATAGACATGGAGGAGTGTGCTGGTCCTGTCCCCTGCAGCGTCGCTCCTCTCAAAGACAGGACTCTTTCAGTGTGGGGGTAGGTAGGCCCGACACAACTATATATCTATATATCTATATATATAAATATCATGACCATCTTGAAAGTACTTCTGAGCCATAACCCTAAAGCAGGCTGTAGGACAGAACCAGGCAACCCTTTTTAAAATTGACAGTTTTTATTTAAAAAAGCATCCTAATTATTCAGTGCTTTTCTCAACTCTCAGGGACCAGAGTGGAGTTTTTTTTGTCATGATAAAGCAAACAACTACTAGCATTCTAATGTACACTTTCTGAATATCAGACAGTAAAATACTTAGAAAAGCTTAATTGATCCACAAGGGAAATTATTTGGACACAGTAGCTTGCATATCACAATAACAAATATAAATGTATTAATAAATTCAAAATAAGTAGCAAAAGTAGCAATTGAGTGGTGTCAAATATGGCATAATTATTAGTATATTATAGTAGCTATATACACAAGGTAAGGAGAACATTTCAGGAGCTACTGTGACCTGCAGCCACTCTCTCTTGCACTAATTAAATGCAGACAGCACACAGTGGATTTATTTTGACAATATATCTGTACGGACCTTTTCTTAGTTAGTGTCAATAAGATAAGATGTAATAGTAATTGACCCACAGAGGAGAGGTGCTGAGTGGTGCTGACTGGTCAGTTTGGGGCAGCAGGAGTAGATGGTTTACTTTGGCCTTCATGCCTGAGGCCATTTTCCAGCAGGGAATCTCTCCCAAAACTCCCAAAACATGTTTCTTTACAATAACATCGAGCAGTGTTTCGCAATGCATGTCCTCTACAGTTGTATTTTATTTATTTAGAGTCAGAGTCCATTTTATACACCTACTGGTCTTTGGGCATGTTTGTTTTGACATTTGTTTGTGTGTACTGTACGTCCACCTCCTTTCTACAGTATGTCTATGACCGACTGCCTTTTAACCTCACCTCCCTCTTTTGGGTGTTTCTGAGGCTCGTGCCATTTCCTGGCGTGTCATTGGTCAGCTTCAGACACCCCACCTCTGGGACCGCCACCACTAGGATTAGACTTACGCCTAAGTACACACAGAGTGGGCAACCATCCTGGCACATGACTGGGAATGTGACCCCTTTAGCCTGTTTGCTTTCACGTTCTGTCCAAAACCAATAACGCTCTTCTCTCATAGCATATAATAACACAAATCCAGTATTAGTGATGGGGGTACCAATATTTTCTTTATTTTCTTTATCAGTCCCGTGCCAATACAAATGTGTTTTGTATTAAAGTGCATTGAAACACCTTTACTATAAATAATTTCAGGCTTAGACTTTGACAAATTTTATTGATCCACAAGGAATATTTTTTGGACACATAGTAGCTCATATGTCACAATATACACTCAACAAAAATATAAACGCAACACTTTTGTTTTTGCTCCCATTTTTCATGAGATGGACTTAAAGGGATATGCCACCCCCAGGTCAAATTTGGGCATCTCCCCACAGTCCAGAGACTAAAACAAGTGATGAAAAGCGTTTTCCTGGTCACCCAGCCATTGTCCGAGTCTGTTAGCACTGACCGCCGCGCGAGCTGCTGCTCCTCCGCCTTAGGCTGGAGTCTAACATCGCCAGAGAAAGATTTCGGCCAAAAGGAATTCATTTGCTCGATGCTTTTCCCAATTACTTTCTGTGTAGTGCGCATTCATATCGAGTGCAAATAAATGTGCAAATCAACACGGAGAGCTTGCCTTGGTCATTTTGGGTGTGAACTATTTTTCAGTGCGGAAGAACATGGCCGAATCACGCACCACGTTGTGCAACAGGGGAACTCCCTTCCCGGTGCGTAACTGGGATTCCCCTGGCAGCGTGCTGCGTGATACGGCCATGTTCTTCCGCACTGAAAAATAGTTCCCACCCAAAATGACCAAGGCAAGCTCTCCGTGTTGATTTGCACATTTATTTGCACTCGATATGAATGCGCACTACACAGAAAGTAATTGGGAAACGCATCGAGCAAATGAATTCCTTTTGGCCGAAATCTTTCTCTGGCGACGTTAGACTCCAGTCTAAGGCGGAGGAGCTGCAGATACCGCGGCGGTCAGTGGCGACAGACTCGGACAATGGCTGGGTGAGCAGGAAAACGCTTTCCACCACTTATTTTAGTCTCTGGACTGTGGGGAGATGCCCAAATTTGACCTGGGGGTGGCATATCCCTTTAAAGATCTAAAATTCATTCCAGATACACAATATTACCATTTCTCTCAAACATTGTTCACAAATCTGTCTAAATGTGTGATAGTGAGTACTTCTGCTTTGCTGAGATAATCCATCCCACCTCACAGGTGCGCCACATCAAGATGCTGATCTGACATCATGATTAGTGCACAGGTGTACCTTAGACTGCCCACAATAAAAGGCCACCCTGAAATGTGCATTTTTTTTTTTTTTCTTTATTGGGGGTCTGGGGACTCAGAACCAGTCAGTATCTGGTGTGACCACCATTTGCCTCATGCAGTGCAACACATCTTCTTCGCATAGAGTTTATCAGATTGTCAATTGTGGCCTGTGGAATGTTGGTCCACTCCTCTTCAATGGCTGTGCGAAGTTGCTGGATATTAGTGGGAGCTGGTACACGCTGTCGTATATGCCGGTCAAGCACATCCCAAACATGCTCAATGGGTGACATGTCCGGTGAGTATGCTGGCCATGCAAGAACTGGGACATTTTCAGCTTCCAAGAATTGTGTACAGATCCTTGCAACATGGGGCCGTGCATTATCTTGCTGAAACATGAGGTGATGTTCATGGATGTATGGCACAACAATGGGCCTCAGGATCTCATCACGGTATCTCTGTGCATTCAAAATGCCATAAATAAAATGCACCTGTGTTCTTCTTCCATAACAGATGCCTGCCCATACCATAACCCCACCACCACCATGGGCCACTCGATCCACAACATTGACATCAGCAAAGTGCTCACCCACACGACGCCACACACGCTGTCTGCCATCTGCCCTGAACAATGTAAATCGAGATTCATCCATGAAGAGAACACCTCTCCAACGTGCCATATGCCATTGAATGTGAGCATTTGCCCACTCAAGTCTGTTACGGCGACGATCTGGAGTCAGGTTAAGACCCCGATGAGGACGACGAGCATGCAGTTGAGCTTCCCTGAGATGGTTTCTGACAGTTTGTGCAGAAATTGTTTGGTTATGCAAACCAATTGTTTCAGCAGCTGTCCGAGTGGCTGGTCTCAGACGATCTGGAGGTGAACCTGCTGGATGTGGAGGTCCTGGGCTGGTGTGGTTACACGTGGTCTGCGGTTGTGAGGCCGGTTGGATGTACTGCCATATTCTCAGAAACGCCTTTGGAGACGGCTTATGGTGAAGAAATGAACATTCAATGCACGAGCAACAGATCTGGTTGACATTCCTGCTGTCAGCATGCCAATTGCACTCTCCCTCAATGCTTGTGACATCTGTGGCATTTTGCTGTGAGACAAAACTGCACATTTCAGAGTGGCCTTTTATTGTGGGCAGTCTAAGGCACACCTGTGCACTAATCATGATGTCAGATCAGCATCTTGATGTGGCACACCTGTGAGGTGGGATGGATTATCTCAGCAAAGCAGAAGTGCTCACTATCACACATTTAGACAGATTTGTGAACAATGTTTGAGAGAAATGGTAATATTGTGTATCTGGAATGAATTTTAGATCTTTAAGTCCATCTCATGAAAAATGGGAGCAAAAACAAAAGTGTTGCGTTTATATTTTTGTTGAGTGTATTATAAATAACAAACAGCAAAAACATAATTGGTAATAATAAATTCAAAATAATCTTTATTATCTTTAATCCACCCCAGTTTGAACAGAAAGTTGTGCTAATAAAATACTGAAATAACTAAAATATAAACAATGTATTTCAAAAATTGCCTGCAATTTTATCAAAACTGAGATCTTTTTTTGCATGAGAATTGATAACTTTTCAATACCTGAGTCTTAAATAAGTCTTAAATATCTTAAATAAGCCAGTTATGCAAGCTCTTGTAAATTATGCATGAAACATTATCCATTCTCATTTCATTTTATTCACACAACCTTTGATCAAGTCATGCACTGAATATTTCATAACTATTATTGAATGTTTAATTCAGATCAAGGCTAGTTCAGGTAGTGCTACTGGAGTGCACTGACCTCCACACACATGCACACACCCACACACGCTGGTTCAATGCTTTAACAATACATTTTGTTTCTCAGAGTTTCCTGACTTGTTGCAGTGACAAAGACACACTTTCCGGAGATTCTTAAGCCACACTCGGCCTTGAGGCGCGACACTGCCAACAAATGTCGTCAAAGGTTCAATAAAAATATCTATGTATTCCCTTTCATTAAAAATATGTCACAGTTGAAATGTAGAAAGACAAAGAGGGGCACAAGTACATTATGTGCTCTGATAAAATCAAATCAGCATCCTCAATCGTCATTAAAATATCTTTTAATATATGTATTTTTTTTGTAATGGATAGAAATATAAAAGTATATTGCTCACTAATTAGGTCACTAATTTACTTTGTTCATTTAAAGGGTATATTACACTGATCTATGTTAGAATGTTGTTTTCTCATGAAACAACACAACTCCGGGTATGTTTTTGATGCGGTTACAGCATTATAATGTATATAAATAATACTGTATGCATAATATAGACCCCTTAAGGATCATTAGTCCTTCACTAGTCATTATTGCTTTATTAGATGCCATTTTTTTCAGACTTCTACCTAAAACTCAGCCGCTTATGCATTTTGCCTGTGATAAACCACTCTGAAGTCCTTATGTCATACTTGACATTTGATGAGAAGCACTGAGTCGCTCTAAAAATAATTGATAACATGTGGCACCTCGGCTGGTTCCTCTGCTGTAGTACTAATTGGATGAGTTGGCACGAGGTTTTGAAGTGAGCGAACACACTGGCAAGGAGCGTTGCATAATTCTGTATTTGTGGAGGAAGCACTTGTCCTCTGCTGCCAATCGTGCTATACCCAAACCAAGCGTGGCATTAAATAAAAGGAGAGAAAGTGAGAGCACAACATGGCCTGAAGTCACCCACAGTGTAGCCTGCTGGTGCTGTGAGGAGACCCATTGGGATAACGTGATCAGGATGCAACAGCAGGAGCCAGGGAGATGAGAAGGGGAAGGACGAGGCAAGTTTTCATAAGAGAAACTAATGTATGAATAATAAATGCAATCACAAACTGCCATCTTGGTATGTCTTTGCAGCAAGTGTCCCGGCATGTATATATTTGTCCCTGAGATGTCCCCGAACTTTTGGGATAGTTCATAGCATCACTTTTTTTCATTAAATATTCTGCTCATTTTGACATTAATCACTCTCCCCACCCCTTTCACCACTCCTCCACCTCACCATATAATTAAATCAATACACGTTTACATCCCCTCGTGTTATTGAACAGTCTTGCTCAATAACAAAATCATGTGCAAACAGTGTCCTCTCAACTGTTGTGATGGCCTTCAGAAGTCCACTTGCATGTCTGTCCCCCTCTCGTGGGAGTGCTCTCATCCTTGTTGTATTGTGTTTTGAATCTCCTCCATAAATTATCTACCAGTCTCTGTCTTTTGACGTCACACACACACACGCCATTCATCCAGTGGCGTCATCTTGGTGAATGAGTGCACATTGTTGGCGCAACTGCATTGATTTTGGTATTTGGGGGTGTGAGGCAGGAGCGTGAGGAAGAGGCAGGAGCGTCAGGAAGAGGCAGGAGCGTCAGGAAGAGGCAGGAGCGTCAGGAAGAGGCAGGAGGCGGCGTGGAGCCTGAGTGTAAACATTGGAAGGCATTATAGGATGTGATTGGTTGACGCACTTTTAAATGTGGATCAATGGAGACTGGGGTCACTATGGGGCATTCCGGGGGCTGCGTGATGTGTGTATTTTATTGATCCACAAGGGAACTTACTTGGACACAATAGCTCACACATCACAAAATATTATAATAACAATGAGCAAAAGTATAAATGGTAATAATAATTTCAAGTAGCAAAAATAGCAAGAGACTGGAGTTAAATAAGGCATAATTATATAAATGTATGTGCAAGTACAAATAAAATATAGAACTATAATAATACAAATATATCTCAGCTATATACAAGAGGTTGTAAGGAGAAACAGTGCAAAATTAAATAGTGATTGTATAAATAGTGATACAGGAGGAACTGAACAGGAATTTAATAATGTGTAAAAGAAATGATTTTAGCACTCATAATGATAAAGACTAGGGGTGTGAATCTTTCACTCACAAAACGGTTCGATTCGAATCTCGATTCACAGGCTACGATTCGATTCAGGGACGATTCATAAAATTAGTAAACGATCCGGTACGATTCGATTCGATTCGATCCGATCCGGTTCGGTTAATTTCGATTCAATACAAATTGACAACTTTACTCCCAAGTGCTTTAAAGTTATTGAGAAGAAAAATAGAGAAACAGAAATTAAATTTCAAAATAGTATCCTTTTGTTTATTTAGTGTCCAACAGACAATACACCAGGCCTACTGAAAAACTGGTCTGGTTTGTAAAACTCTGCTCATACTTAAAATATGACACATTCCTTCCCTCAAGCAACACAAAACAATAAGGTTAGATATCAAAAATTAAAAAAAGACCTTATAAAACAAGCAAGTTGCCTATGAAAGACAAAAATCAGAATGAATCAGAATTAGTTAGTAATTAGTGCTTCAGTCACTCATGAGCTTCAGTAACTGTAAAATGATGCGCCGCTCGGATCATTGGCAGTTAACCAGCCAATAAGCTTCAACCCCAGGTAAGTGAACCACCCACCGTTCGCGAAAGAACGCAGACACACACAGCGCGGCTGCTGCGCCATGAGAGAGACCGCTCAGGAACTAGCAAACCGATTCTTGGCTGTAAATCCGGTGTATCGGACCTTTCGTAGTGCATTTGGACCGATCCGGGCTCCGCTGATCAGTACACTCAGATCGCAGAGGTCACAGACCGATAACCGATCCAAATCTGTTAATCTTTACACCCCTAATAAAGACTGAATGTGCAGGACTCAAGAAATACTGATGAATGTTCCCCGAAGCTTTAGAAAACAATTTTTAAAAACTTATTTATTTATTTACATCTGGCACTATGTATCTAAAATTGTTAACTGATAAGATGCTGATACTCCCTGGGGGTGTGATGCTAACTGTAGGCACTGCTCTGTCTCTGTTACTCAAGTTAGAGCACAGAGCACAACAAAATGGCTTATTATGATTATATTATTATGTATTATATATTATTAGTATTATAAATATAATTATCACACTTATTATTTTTATTCATCAGTTTCAAGACAAGCAAGATTACTATGTATGGCACACATAGGCGCAGCACTGCTAGCATTCTCCTTATGGCGTTCTATACCTGTGTGTCACTCTAACACACCTTTACCACGGCTACTCACATCAGTGTCAATATGGCAGCACTTACAGAAGGCATAATATTCTCCTTTGGTGCTCTTGCTGTCAAAATGATGCTCTGAGCACCAAGCATGTTTGAAGGATGTCTTCCTTTTTGCCATTTGCTTTTGTTCAACAACAGACAGTTTCAAACATTGCTATCGCAGCATCATAGGTGCAATATGGGCAGGGATTTGTGGTGATGCAACATGCAATAGTGGCAGCCAACGGTCCGAAATGAAGATAAAATGTCAAAAATGAGGGCGCATAACAGAGGTCCGGACAGAAATCTCTAAAACCGGACTGTCCACCCGAAATCCAGACGAATGGTCCCTATCAGTGTGACATCACTGCCAAGTATCAGTATGTTGATATATGAGTCCATGCCATGCTTTCAGTGACCTGTTAATGGAGCTAAAATAAAGAAAGAATTTCACAGAGAATTCTTTGCTGCATTAAAATGTAAAATTTCTGCCTCCAATCATATTTTCCTAAATAGGTCAACAGCCGAAAAAAGTAACTTTTTAGTTTAGTGAGATGTCTAGTGCATAGAATGGAACACAGTGTAGTTTTAATATTTTTAATATTACTCACCTTTATAGGCCTATTGTAAAAGAGTGCAATATATTGACAGAGAGATTAAACTGGCACAGTCATTTTGGCTGTCATTTTAACAGCTTAATTTTTATAGTTGTTTAAGGTGTTTAAGTTGCCTGGAAGAATCCATGACTCATCGCTGTACCAGCGGCGAGTCTGGTAACGCTTGGTCCAGAATGCACTGCCGTTGCGGTTAGACAGACAGCTAAGTGAACCAATCAGAGAACAGTTAACGGATAGCGACGTGAAGGAAGTAATGCAAAAACATCTTTTTTTGAAAAGAAAGGCCTCTAGAGCTGTCAGCTGATGTGGTTTTATGGACTTGATGTGTTTTAGGTCATTTAAGACCAATTTTACAGCTGAATGGAAGGGACGTTGCGGGCAAAGGCGGGTGCACTGACGTCACCATCTTTGAACGAATCAGAATCGCGGAGTCCGTTGTTAACCGGGGGAGCGAGGGTGGAGCGAGGGTGTCCAAATGGTATCGCGCTGTATAGCAAATACAGAGAGATATCATTTGGCTGGCCAGGTAAGTGTTTAAGGATTGGGGCTCCATCACCTGCTTGTTTCTATAGATATGTCATTGCTCTGCCTGAAATGTTTCACAGTATGACACATCTTTCTTCTACCCATCCCAGACCTCCCTCACCCTGGACACTTCCTTCAGCTCCTCTAGGGGGACCCCAAGCGTTCCCAGGCCAGCCGGGAGACATAGTCCCTTCACCGTGTCCTGGGTCTTCCCGGGGCCTCCTTCTGGTGGGACATACCCAGAACACTTCCACAGGGAGGCGTTCAGGAGGAATCCGGAATAGATACACGAGCCACTTCAGCTGGCTACTCTCGATGTGGAGGAGCAGCGGCTCTACTCCAAGCTCCCCCCGTGTGACTGAGCTCCTCACCCTGTCTCTAAGGGAGCGGAAACTCATTGTGTCCAAGATCTGGTCCTTTCGGTCATTACCCAAAGCTCATGACCATAGGTGAAGGTAGGAATGTAGATTAACTGGTAAATCAAGAGCTTTGCCTTTCAGCTCAGCTCCCGCTTCACCACAATGATCGCTGTACCAGACCATTGTGGTGAAGCTGCCTGTCAATCTCACATGCCATCCTCCTCTCACTCATGAACAAGACCCCAAGATACTTGAACTTCCACTTGAGGCAGGGACTCTCCACCCACCTGGAGAGGGCAAGCCATTTTTTTCCGGTCAAGGACTGTTGCCTCGGATTTGGAGGAGCTGATCTTCATCCCAGCCACTTCACAGTCGGCTGCAAACCGCCCCAGTGCATGCTGCAGGTATTGGTTCAATGGAGCCATTAGGACAACATCATCTGCAAACAGCAGGGATGAGATCCTGTGTTCCCCAAACCGGATTCCCTCTAGCCTTGCCACCGAGAAGCTTGCCAGTCACCTCAGTGACTTCAGCCAAGGTGATGGACGAGTCCACTTCCAAGTCCCCAGCCTCTGCTTCCTCCTCAGAAGACGTGACGGTGGGATTGAGGAGATCCGCAAAGTATTCCACTCCATTCCACCATCTGACAACATTGCCCAGTCGAGGTCAACAGCTCTCCACACACACTGTAAACTGTGTTGGTGAAGCACTGCTTCCCCTTCCTGAGGCATTGAACGGCTCCTCCAGCAGATCCCAACTCACCACCAGGTGCTGATCAGTTGAAAACTCTGTCCCTTCACCCGAGTGTCCATGACATGTGGCCAGAGGTCAGATGACACAATAACAAAGTCGATCATCGCCCTCCAGCCTAGGGTGTCCTGTGCCACTCCAGGGTGAACTCCAAAACATGGCAGATGGGCTGTGGGGCAATGAGCAGGCCCACACCAGCCCACTACTACTCCTCGCGGGCAACACCAGAGAAATGGAGAGTCCAGTCCCCCTTAAGGAGTTGGGTTCCAGAGCTCAAGTTGTGCGTGGATGTAAGGTCAACTACATCTAGTCGGTAATGCTCAGTCTCCTGCACAAGCTCAGAGGTCATCAATGCCCCCGCCTTCAACTGCCGACCAGATCTCTTCGCACTGGCCCCTTACAGATCCTCCTACAGGTGGTGGGTCCATGGGAGGATGGCCCCACGTCACTGGTCTTGCTCCAGGGTGGGGCCCTGGTGACACCAATGAGGAAAACCAATGAGGCACTCAAACCCCCTCCACCACGTTAAGGTAGCTGTTCAAGGAGGGGAGCTCTTTCTTACATTTAATAAATTACACGTGGTTTAATAGCTCAAAAATCCGTAGAAAAACAAGCATTCAGACTGTGAGTGGGGTTGGCTCTTGACAGATCTAACCTGTAAGTTGGTCTGGTTTGGTCTCCATGAAGATAGAAAGGCTTAATACGGAGAAATGCATTTGATGAACCCTCCACCACTAAAGTTACACAATGCACCTTTAACTCTACAGAAGAAAGTTGTATCTGCAAACTTGTTCAGCAACAGGACATTGCCTACTTGCCACAGTTATGAAAAAGTAAAGGGGTCAGTTTTGTCCTAACCTTTGAATTGATTGTGCTGCTCTTCTTCAGCATGAGTAATCCCAGAATCCTTTGCTGCAGAGATAACAATAAGAGCAGATTAGCAGAGCGCACAGATGAAAAGACAAGAAGATAGGGGTCAGCACCTTGTCACAGCCCGACCCTGGCCTGCTGTTTGGCCTGTCTATTTAAAGCACTGTAAGTCTGAGAGAAAGTGTGCACCAGGTTAGGGACTGTATAAACACTAATGGATCAGTGCATCGCCTCCTTCCTGTACTCCTTTATTTCATACCTCTCATGTCTTTCTAAACCAGCTCTTTTTCATGGCGTTGCGTGTGTTGGCAAGCAGCAGGGCTTGACCTGCGAGACACCAACGCAGACTGCTGTCTCTGTGGCGAGGGCTGCTTCCTGTCATCGGAAAACTGCACTTCCTGTACGGAGAGTGTTGGTACAGTAGAGCGCCTCATTATGGATGCATTACAGCACTGGCTAGAGCATGTAAGCTGTCCTGGAAGGATAAAAGTTGACAACATTTACATAAATAAAATGCAAAGACAAGGGCATTCTAATCTTTAGGATAATTTTACAGTGTTATAGTAGATTAATGTATTCATTTTATTCATAAAAAAAAAGTGAAAGGGAGAAGAGTTGTCTTATTATATGCCCTTCTTCCATGTTTGAAGCTGAAAATTGAGAAAACATTTCATAACATTTCATAAACCCTTACCATTCCAGCCGATTTTTCCTTAAACATATGACTAAAATGATTCTTAAAGGAGAATTAACGTTTTTTACAATTTGAGCCTTATTTCGGTAATAAAACAAGTTGTTTTACTCACCCATAGCACTTTGGTGTCATATGGAGCACTTCCAGAGATGTTTTAGATTTGCGATCTTCGTAATGTGAGTTCTCGGGGCACACGTTTATGGTCTCCAAATAACACAAACTTAAGCACTCGATGTCTTAGTCTACGCTTTCGTTTGAGTAAAAAGTGGCCTGTAATCCGAGATTTATCCATAGTTTCAAGTAGATGAGGAGGCCAGTGCGCATGTGCGGTGTCACAGTTTATTTCCCTCTCAGCTCCCGGGACCCAAACATGAAACTCAAAGCTGTAAATTATGGATAAATCTCAGATTACAGGCCACTTTTGACTCAAACAAAAGTGTAGACTAAGACATTGAGCTTCTATGATTTGAAAAGTGCTAAAGTTTGTGTTATTTGGAGACCGCTCGGGGCATATATTACATGCTCGGGGCATATATTATATGCCCCGAGAACTCGCATTACGGATATTGCTAATCTAAAACATCTCTGGAAGTGCTCCATATGACACCAAAGTGCTATGGGTGAGTAAAACAACTTGTTTTATTACCGAAATAAGGCTCAGATTGTAAAAAAACGTTAATTCTCCTTTAATTCAAATTGAATCTGTTTCTGAACCCTTTGCCTGAAAATAAGTGGGTTACAAATGCATTACGTGTCCATGAGATTTATAGTTCCCTGTTGTCAGAAGGCAGACAAACTAACAAATTAATTATAAAATAGTACACATGTGCCCTCAGAATGGTAAGGGTTATTTAAAGTCTAATTTAGTCATAAAAAAAAAAAAATCTGAATTCACATTTTTTAAATTCATCGCAAAAAAAAATCCACCCTTTGTACAAGCAACCAATGGATTTTCATAGTCATTCTTAATATTGTGTTATTTCATTTTTATTAATTCATAAATATTTTTTTTTTATGTCTGAGATTGTAGTGACTTACTTTTTTCAAATATATCTATGCTATGTTCATAATAGTATTTGCTTTTCCTGATTTGTTGATCAGTCGTCATTATTTTACTGTTGACAAGAACTGTAAACAAAGGCCTGTGGTCTGTGCAGCATCTTTTGATGTTTTATTAAGAGACACCATTTCATTAATTATGCCATTATATAATTAGACAGTTATCTCAAAACATGTATGACAAATGGCCATCCATCCTTTTGTTAACTAGAGATAATGTGGTGTATCTGGAAACTGCTTCAACTGAGCCGAAATCCTGCAGCATAAATGTGACTCACTGATGTAGATTAGGCTAGCGCTAGCACGAGACCTGCATGATAACAGCGCAGAGAGGGGAGAAGTCTTAAAATAGCCTGATCCGTCAAAGCATTTGTGTGCACTGTCTTCCTGTGTCCATCCCAGTCTGCTCCAGCCCGGGTCCCACTGACTTCTCCACAGACACCCAGGCTCCAGGAGGGAAGCTCTTCCTCAACATGCTATTCACTGCTCAGCTCCATTATAAACTGTTATCATGAAACAATAGATGTGCTTTGTCCAAATAAATGATGCAGCGGCCTTCCTCAATCCAGAGACAATGTTTGTGTTGATGGGATAGGAAGATAAATGTTTATACAAAGAATACCAAGAAATATGATCTTTTTTTTAAGTTTTAGATGAAGTAAGCAGAGTTAGTAAAAAAAAGAAAAAAAGAAAGAAATCCCAAAGCAATTTTTAGCAACTTTCTAGTTTCAGTCTCATCATTTGAAGTTGTGAAGTTATGACTGACTGCCAAAGCTTATATTAAAATAAATTCAGTTTTAATAGAGCCAAGTGCCAAACCAGAGCGGTAGAGAATTTAATTAAAGGGGCTCTAACTTTTGTGGTAATTGCTTTCCCTGGAACATTGTACAGTTTGGCATTAAAGTTAGCTGTCTCAACGGAGACAAGCAATTGAGGCTACCAGGCCAAGTTAAAGGTCAAATCTGCGTTGTTCAAAAAAAACACAAAAAAAACCACCCGTAATGAAAAAATGCATGATTGATAGGTTTAATGTCATACTCTTGAACATTCCAGGTAAAGCAATAATATTTTCAGGGAAACAAGCAAGTTACATAGTGCACCTTTAAAGGTCCTGTATTACACAAAATGGACTCTTGTGAGATTTAAGCCATGTTATAATGTTATTACCTACTCAATAGCATACCCCAAGTTGTGTTTTGTTTCACATGTTTGAGTAATCCTGCTTTATTAGCCTGTCTACATCTCCAAAGCTCAAAATGCTCTGCTCCACCTTGTGATGTCATGTAGTGGTAGTTTTCATGTTAACAGCTACCATTTACCTTTTTTACCTTTATGTTCCAAGTAGCATATTGTGGAATATTTACAGGATTTAAGGTTAAGGTTAACCTGAGGTCAAACGTCAGCAGATAATGGTGAATCTCATGTCATCTGAGCACAGGCCCATTTTGTCCAGTGTGAAAAATGGGTGTGTAGTTCAGAGCCAGGAGAGTTGACTCAAAGCCCTGTGGTATGCCCCAATCTGTGGATCTGACAGTCCTTGACATTTGAGTGAGTGCAGCAGCAGAGGTCCTGAGCAGCCAGCCTGGTGGTCAGCGTCTTTACACAGAGCAGATGTATCAAACAGCTCCAATAGGCCGAGGGACAGGGGCCAAACAAACACAGAGACGCACGCTTAAAGACACAATCTACTTATCTGTCTGTGTGAAGAAGTATATTAGAACAGAGGATCAGATTTTTGTGTTTTAAGGTCCTATATTACACAGAATGGATTCTTGTGAGCTTAAAGTCATGTTATAAGACTGTTACCTTGTCAAAAACAGAGTTGTGTTTTGTCTCATTGAGTAATCCTTTATTATTAATCTGTCTGTATACCCAAAGCTCAAAATGCTCTATTCTACCTTTTGATGTCATGTAGGTGTAGTTTTCATGTTAAAGGAAAAGTGACGTTATTTTACAATCTGAGCCTTCTTTCGGTAATAAAACAAGTCGTTTGACTCACCCATAGCACGTTGGTGTCATTTGGAGCTGTTTGGTGAAAGTTATGTTGTAGCGTATCCATTAACATGAGTATTCGGGGCATTACTTTGCGGTCTCCAAATAACACAAACTTTAGCACTTTTCAAATCATAGAAGCCCGATGTCTTAATGTAAGATTTCGTTTGAAGCAAAAGTGGCCTGTAATCCGAGATTTAGCCATAGTTTCGAGTTGATGAGGACGCCAGTGCGCATGCGCGGACTGTGCTATCAGCTCCCGGGACCCAAACATGAAACGCAAAGCTGAAAACTATGGATAAATCTCGGATTACAGGCCACTTTTGCTTCAAACGAAATCTTACATTAAGACATCGGGCTTCTATGATTTGAAAAGTGCTAAAGTTTGTGTTATTTGGAGACCGCAAAGTAATGCCCCGAATACTCATGTTAACGGATACGCTACAACATAACTTTCACCAAACAGCTCCAAATGACACGAACGTGCTATGGGTGAGTCAAACGACTTGTTTTATTACCGAAAGAAGGCTCAGATTGTAAAATAACGTTACTTTTCCTTTAACAGCTACCTTTTAACTTTAGTTCAGTACAGTTAGGCAATTCCAGGGCTGAAATCATCCAAATGATGATAGTGAAGATGTATGGAGTTTAAAAACTGATAAGATGCTGATAGCCCCACCCCCCGCAGCAGCAGGCTCATCAACACCTCAGCCCCTCATCCTCTATTTAGAGATCTGACAGGGGCTACTGGGGCTAATGCTGACAGCTATGATCAAGGTGGCAAAGTTTGTTCCTTCATCTTTGTGTATTTGGCCCAGTTTTGGAAAGTACAGATTTTATAAAGGTCTAGCAAAGACACTAGGTTTGCACCATAGGTTTTTATATAGCAGAGCAGGTTTGCCTTTTGCCTTCTGTTAGCATTGGCAGTAGAAAATCATTTTTGGCACATAATTAAAATGGTTGTCTTTTCTTAGCCAGATATGTTTGTGTTGTTTGTTCTCATGAAGGGCTAGCCTCTGTCCAGCCCTTTGCAGTGTAACTGCACAGTGATGTAACAGTGAGCTAAGAGCACCCTTAGCCTTTAGCATCAGAGTCTTGTACTGAGTCTCAGAGTCTGATGCCCACACGCACAGACAAGTGAACACGACTTGATCAGTCAGTTAAATTCTTACCAAAATACATGAAACCTTTTGAGGTAATAGGTATGAAGCGTGTTACATATCAATAACACTAAATACATTTTTTTAGCCTCCATGACAGAAGAAAGTATATCAAGGCTGTGTCAAGCAACATGTGGCCATATTCCTGTGGACCCACCACCTGCAGGAGGATCCATGGGGGCTAGTGCACTGAGATCTGGGCTGAGAGAGTTGCCCCCGTGACCCAAAGACTCAGAAAAAGCAGATGAAAATGAATGAATGTGTAACGTTTTCGTTGGGGGTCCCTCGCCTGCTTGTTTCTATGGATTTGTTGCTGCTCTGCCTGAAATGTTCCACAGTATAACATTAATAAACTCTACCTTACATTTATTCAATTACAGGTGGTTTTATAGCTAAAAAAATTCTGACTGTGAGCTGAGCCGTCTCTCCACAGATCTGACCTGTAACTTAATCTGGTTTGGTCTCCATGAAGATAGAAATGTTTAATGACATCCTGTGAAATATTCCAGACAAAGCAATAACATCTCCATGAAGAAAAGCATTTGATGGACCCTCCACTAGAAAAGGAAATCTACCTTTAATAATATTGTCCTTATATAAGACCAGATCATTCAGTTTTATCCTCATTTGCATCTTTTACCAACCATTTTTAGTAGAAAACTCAAGTACTGATTAATGAGTGTTGTCTATATCTTCAATGGGAATACTCAACCCAGAGAAACTAATTACCATGTCAGCTGGAAGCCAGAGAGAAAACATATAAAATCAGTAAGGATAAGGACTAGTTCATTAATACACACTTTGATACGGGGGCTGTTAGCATTCACATTCACATTCACATTAGGTTAGAAATTAATAGAATAGAAATTTGACTGACCCTCTACCAGAAAAGTTACACACCTTTTTATTTTTTAATGTTGTCTAACCATAGCCATTAAACTTCTTATTGTCAGTTATTTTAGGCACGATCAAATCTTCTGTTTAAAATGCACCATGCTCTGCTAACTTCTGGCATATTAACAGGGGATGAAAAAAGCTAAATCTAAATTCAGGAGTAAAATCTTTCCTGAGACAAATTTGCTCTTTTAAATTCAACACATGTTTTAGTCCCTCTCATCTTTGCTCAGTGTGATCGTGCACGCGTGTCCTCCAGTCACTAAGTAGTTTCCCCACATCACCATCACACGGGCCCATCCCACATGCTGATTGGCTGAGGAGGTGTTTGGATCGGCCAATAGGAACACAGCCTGTTTTTTATGGCCAGTTGTTGTCGTGATGGTGTTTTTGTGAATAGTAGTATAAAAAGCAGCAGGAGGCACATAACTAAGACTGGATTAAAAGTGTACTATATGACATTTACAGTGTGTAAATGTACATGAGGGTAGACCATCTGCTCATCTCCATGAAGAGCTTATCGCTTTTCCTAGAATGTTCCATTGTATTGCATTAAAGTGTTTTATTTCCATGGCAACACAACCAGGCCAAGTTACAGATATGTGTAGACAACCCAATGCATTTTCAGGTATTTTAAAGCCATTACTGAATAAATGTAAAACAGAGTTCAATGTTTAAGTTCAATGCCATTCCTTGGAACATGTCAAGAAAAGTACAAATATCAACATGGAGACAAACACCTGACAGAAAAAAGTTACATAGTCCACATTTAAGGCTTTTTTCGAATTGACTATAACACAGGGACAAAATCACTGTATTATTATTATCACATATTGTTTTGTATGTCTCAATGTAATAGTTGCATAAAAAGCATTACAAAAATCTTTATCAGCTATAGGATTTGTAATCTGGAATACAATATGTAGCCTGTAATTAAAATAAAATAAGTTGCAGAAGTTTAACGGAGGCCAAACTAAAGGCAGACTTAACAGTCTGTGTACTTGATGAATATAGTTGTTGCTGGGAAAATGTTGCTGTTTTCAGACCTACTGGTCTTTACGACTAAAACAGACCTTAGTCCCAGAGTCCCTGTTCAAAATCAGGGCAGCAGTACAACCTCCAAGTACTACAAAAGCACACTAATGACTAATGATCCACCCTTTCTGTAGTGGGCCAAGTATGGCATTAATTACTTGTTTGTCTGCATAATTGTTGTATCATAATAGCTTTTGGTTGTTGTAATTATTGTGATTTACCATATGGAATGGCAACAACATCTAAAATGTATTTCAGTCTACACTGTAACCTATTGCCTTGCTAGGCATTCTACTTACTTGTTATATATATATCATTGTTATATGTTATATCATTAATTATTCAAGTTACAAAACATCCACTGCATTGCAGAAAGAGGAAGTCAAACCCATCCACTGAATAGGCCTACCAAGACTGTTCTGGCCAAGTTTCTCAAAACAAAAAAAACAAAAAAATTTGAAAAGTGCATTAACCCTGAAATTATATTTGAGAAAGAACTTGACAACATTTTATGATATATTTTAAATAAATTTATGTTCACAATTTCACAATCGAAAGGTGACGATGCTCTGGAGGCTTAAGCAGCGAACAACCACATAATATGGTCATAAAAACTGTCAATGATTTCTTCAATGTTCTCTTTTTTATGAAGGTTCTTTGTTTTTCTAAAAGCAGCTTTCACTTGTGTTGAGTCATGACTGGCCTGTAGCCCACACCTGAGACCCACTGTCACACAAACACTGCACACTGTGGTGACATCACACTGCAAAAATACTGTATGTGCACAACAGCATCTCATACAACAGACCAAAAGTTATGTTTATTTAAATTAACTCACTCACTTAACTCACCCTGACTCACAGCATCCACCTGGAGAACTCCTGAGACATGAAGATACAGTACATTTTGAGGAAAACATGGCAACAATTTGAACTCAGAGGCAGATGATATATGTTGTAAGATAAGGTAAGAGGGTTTTTATGAGTAACTTTGGATTATCACTGTGCTCATATTTATACAACTCTGAAAATGCCATAGTGCTGAGTTACTGCCTCTTACAGTGACTTCTAATGTTAATTCAAAGTTAGTGTGATCTTTGGGTATAGTGGGAGTGAAGTACTGTGCTTGACTTGTCCTTGTTACACACTTCCAGGAGTGTTATTTTTTCTTCTTAGCTCAGTATTCCCCTGAAATGGACAGATTTCCATTTCAAAGAATCTGCAGTGAAGTGATGGCGCCTGAAGCTCTGCGCACCAGGCTTTGTGTGTTTGTGAACTCCCAGACAAGGACAGACATCTGATGTTTTCTGCTGATTTGCACTGACATCTGTATTTGATTGTGATCGAAAAGTAGAAATCTGAAGTGCAACGCTAGTGAATCCTTTGTTTAAGATTTTCATCATTGATTCTCTGAAAAACTCATCATTTTCATTCAGTTATCTTCTTCCGCTTTTCCATTTTCTGGGTCAAGGGGGCAGCAGTCCAAGCAGTGTTCTGCTGCCCAGAACACAATGCACCAGCCCCCATGAATCCTCCCACGGGTGGTGGGTCCACAGGAGGACGGCTCACGTCACAACAGCCTTGATGTATCTTCTGCCATGGGGGCTACCAGTGTCCACAGACACTGGGGGTGAGGTGGGGGTTAAGTGTCTTGCCCAAGGACACAACGGCAGCACTCATTTGTGGGAGCTGGGATCACATTTAAAGTAGTAATCATGCAATGTTTAGATAACTTTAATTTGATATTGGAGGATTACTCAAATATACACCTAGTGATTGATGAATGAATGAATGAATGAATGAGAAAACGAGTTATTCCGTGATCTCGAGAAAACAAAAAAAATGATTCTGTGATCTTGAGAAAACAAAACCGGGGCCAGTCTTCTGTGGAGGTGCCGCGGACTTGAAATTATTCCGAATTAAAAGACGTAATGCAGTCTCCCCCTGTGTCAAACTCTGATCAAAATACTATTTTATCAGCTTGAAAAGTCCCTCAGTCGTCCAGGTAGAATCCATGATGAAAGGAGAAGTTCAATTTGTCAAGTGGACAAAGTTTGACAGTTGACAAATTGAACTTCTCCTTTTATCATACTTTATCAGCTGATCGATTATTATTCCAGACATTCTAATGACCAAAAACGCGTCTATTCAGAATGAGAAATAGCCCCGAAGTCAGCCTGTCACAACGTGGTGGTAGACGTTTTAGTTGTTTTCTCGAGATCACAAATTAATTATCTCGTTATCTCGGGATAACAAGGAAGAAAAAATATTGCTTATGAATGTGTGAAGAATCCCTCAGTCATCCAGGTAGAATCCATGGCAAAAGGAGAAATTCAGTTTGTCAACTGGACAAAGTTTATTTGGTCGAATATGTTTTGCAGCTCATCCAAGCTGCTTCTTCAGTTCTGGCTAGAGTGCTGGTGGACACTGACCTGGCTAACGCTACTGTTTTCTTTGTTTGCTTTGATTTAGGTTTGAGAATAGAGTTATAGATGGGAGACAAATTGTGTCTGAGACCTCCATTCCTGTTCAAGGAAGGATTCTCTTTCTTGACAAAAATAGCCTCTTTAACTCCCCTCTCAAACCAGTTCTTTTCTCTGGCTAAGATCTGAACCTCACTGTCCTCAAAGGAGTGGCCTGTGGCTTCTAGGTGGAGATGTACGGCAGATGAAGGTCCACTCTGGCGCTGGCGTCTGTGTTGGTACATCCTCTTGTGAAGTGGTTGTTTTGTTTCTCCAGTGTAGCGCTCACTGCAGTCTTCACTACACTGAATGGAGTAGACTACATTGCTTTGTTTGTGGTTTGAAATAGACTAGGATTTCATATTGTCTGAAAATCCTTTGTAGTTTTTCAGAAATGCCAGCCCACAAACACACTAAGACAAAAACTGGTCCACCCAAAGGACAAAACACTGAGCCACAAGCAAAGCAATGTGGTCTACTCCATTCAGTGTAGTGAAGACTGCAGTGAGCGCTACACTGGAGAAACAAAACAGCCACTTCACAAGAGGATGTACCAACACAGATGAGTGTGCCAGAGTGGACCTTCATCTGCCGTACATTTCCACCTAGAAGCCACGGGCCACTCCTTTGAGGACAGTGAGGTACAGATCTTAGCCAGAGAAAAGAACTGGTTTGAGAGGGGAGTTAAAGAGGCTGTTTTTGTCAAGAAAGAGAATCCATCCTTGAACAGAAATGGAGGTCAGAAATGGAGAAATTAATTTGTCTCCCATCTATAACTCTATCCTCAAACCTAAATCAAAACAAACAAAGAAAACAATATGGTTAGCCAGGTCAGGTCCATTATGGTCCTGAATGACTACGCTAATAAGACCCCAGACAGAAACTGAAAACAAATAGGTGCGATAGTTTCATAGTAATTTCATTGTAGTTAGCTCCTCCCTGCAGGCAGATATAAGCAGTGTCCACCAGCACTCGAACCAGAACTGAAGAAGTAGCTTGGATGAGCTGTGAAACATATTGGACCAAATAAACATTTGTCCAGCTGACAAACTGAATTTCTCCTTTTGCCATTGCTTATGAATATGGCCTCTGTGGACTTCTGTAACCTAGCCTTACAGAACAATTAAAGATAAAGACAATTGCAGGTCCTATACTGTTGTCACCTCATCAAAAACAGACTTAGAGCTGTGTTTTGTTTCATTCACATATCTTGACTATTCATTCATTCATTCACTTCCGCTTTTTCCATTCTCTGGGTCACGGGGGCAGCAGTCCAAGCAGTGTTCCACTGCCCAGAACACAATGCACCAGCCCTCATGAATCCTCCCGCGGGTGGTGGGTCCACAGGAGGACGGCTCACGTCACAACGGGCCTTGATTCATCTTCTGCCATGGGGGCTACCAGTGTCCGCAGACACTGGGGGCGAGGTGGGGTTAAGTGCCTTGCCCAAGGACACAACGGCAGCGCTCATCTGTGGGAGCTGGGATCACACGCGGTCCATCCATCCGGGATTCAAACCACCAACCCCTGGATGAGCATGCCCTGGTAGAGCATGCGCTCTACCAACTGAGCTACTGCCGCCCCCATATCTTGACTAATCCTGCATTATTAGTCTGTCTACATCTCCAAAATTCAAAATGCTCTGTTCCACCTTGTGATGTCATGAAGCTGTAGTTTTCAAGTTTTACCTTTACTTCAGTAGAGACTGTCAATTCCAGAGTTGAAATCATCCAAATGATTCTAGTGAAGGTATGGAGTTTAAAAACACAGGGGATTACTTCCTGTACTGCCACATGACATCACAAAGAGTGTTTTCCATTTGAGAAACGAACACAGACTAAATACGCAGATATGTTTTGATGAGGAGATAACATTATAACAGAAAATAGTCAGAAAGAGCACAATATATGCTCTTTAAGACACATGATATTGTTATACTGACAAATCTGTGTACTCTGAATATGACTTTACATTGTATTAGTCATTACTCATTCTCCACATTCTTAGGTTGAACTAGATATGTTTATCTCACAAACAGTTGAGCAGCCCAAGTTGCTAAATAGCTGACTCACCCACATCTGAGGAACTGTCTGTCCAATTATGAGAGCTCCAGTCGTGCTAACAGAGGGGCACAAACTGAATGTACTAGGCCACTGCAGTAACGCAACTCTCAAATTCACTCACTACAACTCTGTATGCAGAAGTCAGTTTATCTAATGAAGAGAAGTAATTTGTTTTTATTTTTTACAAATGTGAAAGGTATCAAAGCTATTTGGATAACTTGTATTTAAAGAGAAGTCACTTTCTTTGGAAGGTGGAAAGTCATAAAAATAGAAAGCCAAAACATACTTCAGAACATTCTAGATAGAGATATGTTTTATGCCGCACTGTGGAACATTGCAGCCAAAGGTACAACATTTCCATGAAAACAAGCAGGAGGATGCCCTTCTCCAGCTCAAATAAGAGTCAGGTTTGTGGAGCTGCAAGCCCACTCAAAGCAAAGATGCTTGTTTTTATTTTTTATTTTTTCAGTCCAATAAACACACCCATAATGAAAAACATGCTTTTATTAACATGCTTTTTATTTTTATTTATTTTTTGACAAAAAAGTTACATACTATGGCTTTAAAACTGCATTGTGTTCAGAATTCGTGAGCAGATCAACTAGGTATTTCACACTACTCATTCATAGTTTGTGCACAGCTTTTTAACAGCCTTTTTCAGACAGCAAAGTGAAGCAGGGATAGACTGTCAATACTATACTGAATATTTTTTACATGATTCTATAGGGAAAAACAACACAGATTAAAGTTATAATTACTGTTGGCAGGTTTATCTGAATATTACATCACTCTAAAAAGGAGAAATTCTCCTTTTGCCATGGATTCTACCTGGACAACTGAGGGATTCTACACACATCACTCTAAAAAGTTAAAGTTGTTGGGTGCTATATTGACTTGAATTCTCTTTTATCTGAGCAAACGTTAAAGCCAGTGTTAAATATTGATCTTTCCAACCCCGGCTCTTTTAGTGCCTCTTTTACTCAAATATATCTAACAGCCTGTGATCTATATTTTATACTTTTTACTGCAGTGCAACTTTTTATTCACTTTCCCTAAGAATTGGGGGATGTTTTAATAAGTTACATAATGCCAGGGCTATCTTTGCTTTTGGCTATTTTGGACACGCCAAATTTGATTCTCCCCCCGAACATTTCATGGTCGATTTTTCATTCTGTGGTTTTCACTATCAGACATTAAAACTACTGAAAATGAAATACATATTCTTGCTGTGTTCTCATTGAAGATACAGTTTACAGTGTGTGTGTGTGCGTGTGTGTGTGTGTGCATGGTTAAGCCTGAGCAAAGAAGATGAAAGAGAATAGAGGAGTGGTGTTTTTCACTGGGGGCTTCAGCTCACTGCCTCAGTCTATCTCTGAAATCTCACTGTAAAACAACAGTCAATTTAGACTGTGGGATAGGTCTATATAATGTGAAAAAGTGATCAATTCAGTTCAATTAGTTTCAGTTTGTTTGTCCTATTTTTTTCTTATGGCAATCAAAGAAAGTGGATACTACTGTGTAATAGCCTGTTTCATAATATAATAATTATTCTAACCCGAAAGTAAACATAAAAAGTTGACAGGAGTCAGAAAAAACTGACTCCTATGTACTAGTAAATTGAAACTCATTGACATATAAAGCAGACCTCAGACTTTGCTTTTTTTGTCTAATCTTAAAACTCTCTTGACAGTGTTTGCTAATGTGTCCATTGTGTCACCATGGAAACGTCTGAACATTCTGTCATAAACATACATGTAGAACACCCCCAGCATGATGTCACTGCAAAGTATCAATACAGTGCATCTCAGCAGTTTTATTTAGCACAAAGTAAAATGAAGGACAGGAAATCCCAGGAGATGTGGCTGTGACCGGTCATCGCCTAGAGCTGATAGCGTATCAATGCAGCATCCGCAGTGGCATGTATTTAAGGACAACAGAAACAATGAAAACACACTTGGAATGCCATCTGTTCCAGTTAGGAGACAACGGTGACATTTTTGTACTCATTTACATCATAATACATTTACATCATGTGGCTCAACTCAAATGCTATAGTGCAACCAGATTTTTACTTTCCAGAGTGCATTAAAGTTGCCTGGAAGAATCCATGACTCATCGCTGTACCAGCGAGTGAGTCTGGTAACGCTTGATCCACAGAATGCGCTGCGGTTGCGCGTAGACAGACAGCTAAGTGAACCAATCAGAGATTGCGCCATCTTGATTCAAAACTGAGGCGGAACTTCCGCTGCCTAAGAGTGACTTTGCGGGCAAAGGCGGGTGCACTGACGTCACCATCTTTGAACGAATCAGAATCGCGGAGTCGGTTTGGAACCGGAGGAGCGAGAGTGGATGGAGAGTGTCCAAATGGTATCGCGGTGTATAGGAAATACAGAGAGATATCATTTGGCTGGCCAGGTAAGCATTAAAGTGCATATTATGACATTTTCTGAACTATGTTATAATATATTATAATATTATAATTATATTATAATATATTATATTTATTATTATTATCAAACGATTAATTTTCTTGATCGCAACTAATCTCAGAAATTTCAAAGTTAATCGCGATTAATCGTGATTTATTTTGCATGTTTAAAATTGATATCTTGCAGTAAGACCGTTCGAATCTAAAGTTAAACTCACAATGCAAAGTATTTCTCACCATTTTTTTTATTTCAAAAAAGTGCAGAGAAAGGAAAAAGTAACAATGAACCAGTAATAGTGCTTACTTTGAGAAATTGTAAATAAATGATTGAAGCCCGCTCGAGCTGCCTACGGATGCGTAGAAGGAACAAAATACTAGCAAACTCAAAATAGCGCGTTTAACCGACAATGAGTTTAATTAATACAACCAAATGAGCTGCATATGGATGGTAGAATTGCGGAAAATGCTGGCAAACTCTGATTGCGATTTAAAAAAATTGTTCGCGATCATAACTCTAATCGCGATTAATCGCGATTAACGCGTTAATATTCCCAGCCCTAATTATATTATAATGTTTTCTCATCTCAAACATACCTGGAGTTGTTCTCTCAAACAGAAAACACCCTATTTCACCTTATGATGTCATGTGGTAATACAGGAAGTGCACCACTTTTTAAACTCCATACACCTTTACTAGAATCATTTGGATGATTTCAGCCCTGGAATTGCCAATCTGTACTGAACAAAACGTAAGGGGTAGCTGTTGTCTAGACAGACTAATAATAAAGCAAACGTGTGAATGAAAAACACAACTCCAGGTATTTTTTTGAAGAGGTAAAAGCATTGTACCATGGCTCACAAGAGTCATTTTAGTATAAAACAGGTCCTTTAACTAGGTCCCATATACTGCACATGTGTGAAAAGAATAATCAGGCCACACCCCCTGAGGAGATAGACCAGGGCTCATATCCAAGTCTCTTTGTGAGGGAGCTGTCCTTTATCTCTGTGCCCTGTGCCTTAGACTCATCTGCCTCTGCACTGTTGCATCCACACGCAACACAGCGCACCATCCCCTCTCTGCTTACAATCCATCACAACACCACTTTGAACTTTTCTTTTTCTGTGTGTGTGGGTGTGTGTGATGAAGAGATGTGAGATAATTAAACTTGATAAACAGGTTGGTGGTGAAAGTTTTTAAAGAAAATGCTGTAATAAAAATCATCATGTTAAATTTTAAAGATGATCTATATATAACAATCTATAACACGTTAAGTGCATACAGAAACCTGGTCTATGGTACGCTATAATACCGGCTACATGTACACCCCAAAGAGTTGATTTTGAACAAATCTTTTATGGTTTTGTTTCTTAACTTAATTTTGGATGTAAACTGAACTTAAACGTTTTAAGTAAGCTATGCCTCTCCACAGATCTGACTTGTAATCTGTTGTCTCCATAGAGATAAGAGCATTTTATACATCTCGTCTTAATTTTTTCCCCACATGACTATCACCTATCATATCATATCACTTGTGAATCGTGACATAATGTAAGTAAGTGATTAATAAAATAACGGATAACTGAACAGCTATAAAGGGAGGCATCTTTCAAACAATGAACAGAAAAATTGTTGCTGAAGTCAATGAATAGCTGCAAGTTTGGGAGTGAATCTGAAAAAACAAAAACAAACAAACAAAAAAAACATCTTTGGTCAGTTTTGCCATAATAACAATAATTCATCTCCATAAATGAGCTCCATTAAGGAAGCCTCATACAATACCCTTGTACACCTCTGGACTTTCCCTACAGATGTGGTGTTAAACTGATTTTACAATGTGCCGCTCAGTTTCCGAAGGCCATTGCATGTTGAACGAGGGAATGTCCCCTTTGTTCTCATTAACACTTGTCCCCGCACTCCTGGCCTCTCCTGACCACAGGGGGTGAGCTGTGGCTGCTTGGTGTGGCGCCAGACAGGAAGCAGCTGACCGCGGGGCAGGAAGTGGCCGATAAAGGACAATCTGGGTCTGAGGCGACAGGGCAGGCGCAGCAGTGTTCAATAGAAGCATGTGTGGAAAGTTCTGGAGTACCTCTATTGTTTTAAGATTGCCTTATTTGGACAGAGAAGTGACAGTAGTTCATCTGGAAGGACACTTGGTAGACTGTACTTGTATGGTAATAGAAAACAGTTGTATACAGTATGTTGCATCATCTTTTGTATAGTGATTTATTGGTGCTAAGTTTCTCTTTTTTTTAGTGCGTTTTGTGCAATTTTGCATGGACAGCAGTTCAGCTTGTAGAACAAATGAACAAATGAGCAACTTGTTGATTCAGGTTTAGTAAGTACTTAATTAAAGGGTTAGGGATAGGAGTGAGAGTTTGGGTATTATTAAGTAGTTAGTAGCAGTTATTATTAAGCCTGAATCATTCTTACTAAATTATGTGTTCATTCTGTATTAACTCTTTGTTCATCAGTATTAAAATGCCCATATTACACAATTTTCTGATCCACATTATAATGTTGACTCCTCTTAAAAAACACACCCCGAGTTCTTCTCTCACACTGAAAACATCATTTTCCACATTTTGATGTCACGTGGTAATACAGGAAGTGCTCCACTGTGTTTTAAATCCCGTATATCTTCACTAGAATCATTTGGATGATTTCAGCCCTGGAATATGCCATTTCTAGTGAACAAAGTGTAAAAGTTAACTACTACTACTACTACCGCTTCATGACATCACAAGGTAGAACAGAGCATTTTGAGCTTTGCAGGAGTAAATAGATTAATAATAAAAACTTACAAACATGCATGAATGAAACAAAACACAACTTCAGGCATGTTTTTGAGGACGTAACAGTATTATAACATGCGTGAAAAGTCCCTCAGTCGTCCAGGTAGAATCCATGATAAAAGGTTTTTATCAGTATTATAACATGAGTTAAAGCTCACAAGAATCCATTGTATGTAATTTATGACCTTTAAGGTATAAATAAGTGTAATTATTATAAAGTGTTACTAACTTAAGCACTGTTCCAAGCATTCCAATTATAACAGTTTGTTGAGCATGACAAGTTTAATTAAAAGGAGTTTTGGATAGCATACAGCTATAGTTACATTTACAAAAAAAACATTGTGGATTCAAGGTTGCTATTTGTTTTGCGATGATTACAATGATAAACGCCTCACACGTGTTAAACCTGTTATGTTCTTATGATGTTAGATGCTCCACTGACTCTGAGCTCACACATCTGTAGGCACTTTCTGAATGTCTACTATGAATCATGCACACTGCACAGATGGAGGTGAGGGGGAATAACTGGCATGCCACGAGCTGCCACACAGACAAAAGCATAAAACAAAGCTCTTCTGTAAATAGAGTCCCCATACGTCTGCGCTGTGCTCCTCTGGCTCCCGCGCACTTCCTTATCACACAGCCATCATCCTCTGAAGTCTACCATTCCCATTGTTCTTGGAAAAACTGGAATTCTGCCACACATACAATGGGAGTGACAGGGCAGGGACTCTGCAGGGAGGGAGGGATGCCAGTCATGGAGAGACAATGAACTCGCAAAGTCTTATTTTGTTCTGTTTGGTCTGTTCTGACAAACTTTATAAATGTTGAAGACATAAATAGGAGAGTGAATGAATCTCTGTGATACAGCTGTCTATTTTGGAAGGTATGGTTCACAAAGCTCACGTTTTAGATTTCCAACACTGGCTCCTTCATTTACTGACATTCCTGAAAAAATTTCTCTTTTTGGTTTAAAGGGGTATATTTTTAAGTATCGAGTAGAAGTTATTTCATTGAATATAGTTTTAGTCATGTCCAAAATTTAAAAGTTCAATGAAAAAGTTGATTCACTGAGGGGTGTGATGCTAACTGTAGGCTATGCTCTGTCTGAAGTTACTGGTCTTTATTTTAACACATTGATTTAGCTGGAACTACAACAGGTGAGCTGATTTGAGGTGTTAGTCTCAAACGGCTTTCAGATAATATTACATTCATAAGCTAGCTCGCATTAGATAGTTAGTCTCTCATCTTTTTGCTGAAAATCAAACTCCAAAACAGGACTGTGAACTCATATCAGTCACACGCTCCTGAAAATGTGTTTTTTAAAATCCATTTCTTGACTTTTCAGACTATCTTAACACTTTTTAGCTGCGTTTGCTAATGTGTATTGTGTGTCACCATGTAACTGCTGACCATTCTGCCATAGAAATACATGCAGAATGCCCCCAGTGTGACGTCACAGCAAATGGTTATTTTAAGTATTTATTTAAACTGAATCATACAAACTAACTGAAAGAAATTTAACTATATTAAAGTGAAGCTATTTTGCAAGTTCCCCATGCTAACAGGTAGAATATCAGGTCCATTGAATATCCATATATTTCCATTAAACTGACCCTGAAAGCAAACTGGCAGAGCTGAGGGGGAGGCAGACTGAATAGTGTAGAAAATGACATTGCTGTTTGACACGATGTGGGTGGCATCATTAGCAGCTGCCTGGATGATAATGAATGACTTTACTTTAATTATAGTGTGCGGCCTGCTAAAAGAGGTTATATTCTTTGACTATAAAGGTTATACAAATGTGGTTATTATTGCTAAATATTCTTATGTTCAAATTTGCAATGGGTTGGAACATTAACTAATCTATGTACTACTATGATGACATCCAAATCAATAGATCAAGGTATAACTTATGCAGAGATGGTTGGTGCTGGAAAGAATGCTTTTAAAATGATGTAGTTAATGAATCCATGGTCCATGGTGAATAATGGTCCAATCAGAGTACTGTACTCTGATTACTTACAGTCTGTTCACTTTAGGTTTCATTATAGTAGTGTAAAACATGACTTTGGATTAAAATAGCTTATATTTATTGGACTACCAGTTATGCATTTGTTTCACTAATGAGGAAAAAAACACACATGGAATCACCACAAGAGCTTACTCAAAACCATGCAGTTCAAAGCATATTCAAGAACAGCCATGAATTCTTTGATTCTAAGAAAGTAAATATTGTTAGGTTTTTGAAACGCTGAAGGTAACTTTGGAAATGGGACAAAATGAGCCGATTTAGAGAACCGATCAACAATGGTTAAAATGACTTACCTTCAGAAGGAGGAAGGCCTGTCACAAAATCCACCACGATATGAAACCATGGGCGATGAGGGTGATGTCATATGCAGGAAGGGCTCCGCTGTGTTTTTAAATTCTACATTCAAGAATTCTGGAATTCTAGGATTCTAGAATTCCGGAATCCTAGAATTCCAGAATTCCAGAATCCTAGAATTCTAGATTCTAGAATTCCGGAATCCTAGAATTCTGTAATTCTATTCTGAATTCTAGAATTCCGGAATTCTAGAATTCTAGAATTTGGAATTTCGGAATTCTAGGATTCCAGAATTCTAAGATTCCGTAATTCTAGAATTCAGAATAGAATTCCAGAATTCTATGATTCCGTAATTTCGTAATTCTATGATTCCGTAATTTCGTAATTCTATGATTCCGGAATTCTATGATTCTGGAATTCTGGAATTCTAGAATTCGGAATTCCGGAATACTAGAATTCAGAATTCTAGAATTCTAGAATTCCGGAATTCTACAATTCTACAATTCTAGAATCTAGAATTACAGAATTCATGATTCTGGAAATTTGTGTGTACGGAATTTAAAAATACAACGGAGCCCTTCCTGCATATGACATCACAAGGTGGGACATTGTGTTTTCTGTTTGAGAGAAGAACTCAGCGTAAATATGCAGGGTATGTTTTTGATGAGGAAACAATATCATAATATTGATTAGAACATTAGAACAGCACACATTTGGAAGTGAAATAGTTTTAAACTGAGAAAACTGATACCTTTATAAAATATTAGATAAGCTGTGTTTGTCCCACAGTGGGGAAAATATGGTGTTGCAATGGCAAAATACAGTACATGTCTATGAATACATGTCTATGAAAATATTACATGTCTATGACATCTAGTACATGTCTATGAAAATTCAGGGCTCTCAAGTTTTGAGCGGGGTCGTGCGTGAGACTGCGGTTAGATAATGCGCGGTGCCTGCATTATCTAACCGATTTTCTGGGCACAGAAGCGCTGTGCGCTGCGCTTGAATTGCGTAACTAAATTTCAGCGTGAGAAATACCATGTCGAATTGCGTGTGTCACACTCTCAAAGCGTGAGACTTGAGAGCCCTGTGAAAATATTAAAGTACAGTATGTAACATCCTGGAGGTAGCACGTACCTGCCAAGGGAGTGGATGCAGTAGACCAGTTGGGGCACAGTGAGAGGACTTATTGCAGGCACAGACTGAACAGGTGGCGACATACCCCTTGGTGTCGGAGACATGGAGGCCACTAGAACTGCTGCTGGACAAGCACCAGGGTACGATGGAGTCCAGGATGGCAGGCAATCCTTCAATAACTGAGCCCACTGGAGGACCTCCGACCTGGCAGATGGTGGAATAAACAGGCAATCCGAGGTACACCCATCAGGTAGAGGATTATCAACCAAGGCCCCTTGAACAGTCTTCTCAACATCCCAAGAGGCTGCACCAACTAAACAGGAAGAGGGCAATATGGTTCCGACAGGAGACTCCTCCAGAGGTGATGCAAACCACCTTAACAAGGCAATCTGGTTCTTCGAACCAGGGCAGTCAGTGAGGGTTAAGTTGAACCGACCAAGGAACAGCGCAAGCCTCGCGGGAATTTAGCTTGTGAGCAGAGCGGAGAAAAGATAAGTTCTTGTGATCTGTTCATACCACCGAGGGTTGCGCTGAGCCCTCCAGCCAGTGTCTCCACTCCTTTAGTGCTACAACAACTGCTAGCAGTTCTTGATTGCCGAAGTCATACTTTTTCTCTGTAGGAGCAAGTTGGCGGGAGTAAAAGGCACACAACATGTAAATTGTTGTCTGAGGCTGAGTGCTGAAAGAGACCAGCCTCAATGCCAGAATCAGAAGCGTCCACTTCTACAATCAGTTGGGCTGTGGGATCTGGGTGAGACAGGACAGGAGCAGACCAAAATAGGCATTTTAACCTGTTAAACGGTAACTGCGCTTCAGCTGACCATTCAAATGCAACCTTAATGGAGGTCAACTTGTTAAGTGGTGAGGAAACTCTGCCATAGTCCTGTATAAAGCATCACAGGCGTTAGTAAAATCTAGGAACCACTGGAGTTGCTTTCTATTTACCACTTAGGCCACTCAGCAACAGCTTTAACTTTAGCTGGATCTCTTTTGATCTGCCCCTTTTCAACAATAAAATCAACTAAACTCCCATGAAACTCACATTTCTCAGCTTTAACATCAAGTCCATTCTCAAGTACATGCTGAAGAACCAGTCTAACATGCTGAACATGTTCTTGAACTGAACGAGAGAAAATTAAAATATCATAAAAATATACAATCACAAATCTATTTAACATATCAAGTAACACATCATTAATGAGAGCCTGAAAACCTGCAGGGGTATTTCTATGTCCAAATGGCATTACCAGATATTCAAAAATGTCCCAAAGGCGTGTTGAACGCATCTCCCTCCTTTATGTGGACCAAGTGATGGGCATTGTGCAAGTCCAGTTTTGTGAAAATTGCAGCTTCATGGAGGGAGCTTAAAGCAGAATCTCTGAGGGGAACAGGGTACATGTTAACTATTATATCATTCAAACCTCTATAGTCAATACATCGGTGCAGAGTGTGGTCTTGGAAAGATCGTACAGTTTGCTAGTAGGTAAAGGTGTACCGTAGGACCAAATCTATGCTACAGTCATATGGCCCATGAGGGGGGTAGCGCTAGGGCATGGTCCTTAGAGAAAACCTCCTGGAAGTCATGATCATCATCTGGAACCAGAGACAGATCAATAGGCTTGGGAATGGGCAGAGTGCATGTGCATGTACGGTAGGTTAGGAGAATGTAGACAGTGCTTATGGCAAAAAAAGTATAATAATAATGATGGATTGCTTAGACCAGTCTATGTGTGAATTGTGTAGTTCAGGGGTCGGCAACCCGCGGCTCTTTGATCCCTCTGATGCAGCTCAGTACAGCGGTCCCTCGTTTATCACGGGGGTTACGTTCTAAAAATAAACCACGACAAGCGAAATCTGCGAAGTCGTCATCTTTATATTTTACAATTATTCTCCATGTTTTAAGGCTGTAAACGCCTCACCACACACATTCTACACTTTTCTCAGATTGGAATTAACGTTTTCTCACATTTCTCTCTTGTTTAAACACTCAAACGTTCATAGATTTTCAACAAAAAAGCACAGTATTAGAGAACGAAACCAAAATGTATTTTGTGTGTATTTCACAGTTCTTGCGATCGCTTCGCTGTCGCGGGTTTTGTCGGGGAGAAAACTTGCAAACATACAGCACTTCAGAGTCACATGGCAATCGAACATTTATATAAATCTGGCAAATTGAACACATTCTGTACAGGAGACACGGAGGAGAATGACTGACGAATCGGCAAAGGTCTATAGTCCCTTAGCCAGGACGCAGAAATGCACGTTGATACACTATAAAAAAATTTTGGAATAAAAAAAATCTGCGAAACAGCGAGGCCACGAAAAGTGATCCACGATATAGTGAGGGACCACTGTATTTTATTTTATTTTAGTTTGTGCCTTAGAATTACATTTTGAAAATGAACTAAGGCAAAAAAAAAAAGACATTATATGCAGTGTTATTTCATTTTAAATTTCAAAAGGGTTTTGTGGCTCTCAGTGTTTTCTTTACTGTGTGAAATGGCTCTTCGAGTGGTAAAGGTTGCCGACCCCTGTATTAGAGCTTCATACTAGACAGGATGAACTGCAGATGTGCCCCTCTGCTGCAGGTAGATCCAGCCACGTCCCCGTCACACACCAGCTCTGCAGAAAAGAGGAAACACACCGGGAGGGGTAAACAGGAAACAACAGTAACACCAACAGTAACACCAACAGTAAAAAACAGTAACACCAAATCCTAACAAATATAGTCTACATATACTTCTGAGTGGTGATGATGGTTTATGTGATGATGTAATATTTTGTATAATTATCAATGTAATGTTGGGTATAAAAATACCTTCAGCAACTGCAATCAGTAAATCAAATGAATAAGACCTTTGCCTTTACCAGTGTTATTCACCTTTGAGAAGTAGCCGAAAGTCTGGCTATATTTTCACCACACGACCTTGCACCATTGATTTCAAGGCTAGTGGTTCTCATAGTTTTGACTCAAATCTCAAATAAGTTCCAAAAAGGGTCAAAACAAGGTCCAAGTCTTAAAAGGGGACACACCAAAAAACCTTTTCTCAGTAAGATCTCTGTAAAGTCTGTAAAGAAAAGAGAGCACGCCATCATGTCAGAGAAGCCAACCTCTCCCTCGGCAGTTTGAGAAACACTGGCTTAGGTGATTGCTTCTCATCCAGTAGCATCCACCCCATTTCCATCCCTATCCCATCCCAAACTGCCTTATACCCCCTCCTTATCTACTGTCAGTGGCTGCTTTGTGCTGCCTTGCCTGGCAACAGACCATTCCATTGTGTTTGAGTGCCTTTGATAGAATCTACTTCATTTAGGTGATTAAAATGGTGTACATTGTGTCAGGAACCAGGAAGAGGGAAATAGCTTCTTAATCTTTTTGTAGAATGAGGTGATCCTGCCATTGATCTAACTCTCCTCTCTCCCTCTCTCCAACTCTTTTGTTAATTCTGCCAAAGACATGCTAAAAATTGTGAATTAAAATTGAATTGTGAAGCTCAATTAAATCTACTTTATTATTATTATTATTATTATTATTATTATTATTATTATTATTATTATTATTATTATTATTAATTTATTAATTAATTAATTAATTAATTTTTATTTATTTATTTATTTATTTATTTATTTATTTTCAGAAATGCCATTGTATTTCCAGAATAAGATCAATCGATAGTCCAAGTTGAAAAGCTATGATAAGCTGCCCTTCACAGTGTGTCCCTGGAGATGGGTGCAGGTGGGGGCACATACTGCTGAGAGCCCCTTTGGCTTTCTCCTGTCAATCATGTCCCACAGACTGGAGAACTAAAAAGGTCATCACTGACAGAGAAATCAGGAGCTTTGGAATAATTATTCAGAACAAATGGGAGGGTGGACATTTACATAAGTGCTAAATTTGAATGATTTGTTTCTTTGGATTATTCTTTTGTATGTACTGTTTATCTCTTTATTATGGCTGGTTGGACATTGTTAATGTTTACTTTTCCTTCACATTTGTGTCCTGAAACTGGTTTTACGTACTTACTAAATAAATACATACATACTGTACATATGTGCATATATGCAATGTAACACATTTTACGATGCTAGTTAGTACTACCACTGCTCTCTGAGGGTTGAGCCATGTAACTTTTCTGCATGGAGATATTACTGCTATGCCTGGAAAGTTACACATTGTACCTCCAGGACAAGTTAAAATTGTTTACACTTGTAAATGACTGCAAGACAGAAGCATAATTTAAAGCCATAGTGTGGAATATCCACAGCAAAGAAAAAATGTGTCCACCTTTATAATAACTACTTTAATAACTTAATAACAACTCCACCTTTATAATAGCTACTCGATCTGCAAAATAGCCTACCAAGTGGCATAAAACAATTCACTATATTATCCCATTTACATTGTACATTTACATAGTACCTTACCCCTATACTAATCCAACATACTGCCCATTGTAAACACAGGACGAGCCTCACCACATTCCCTCCTGGTTTTTGTGCAGCTCCGGCCCAGCCCCACACAAACACTCCTAAAAACTTCTTTCAGGTATGTCGCTCTCTCTCTCTCTCTCACACACACACACACACACACACACACACACACACGCACGCATGCACGCACACACACACACACACACGCACACACACACACACGCACGCACGCACACACACACGCACACACGCACGCACACACACACACACGCACGCACACACACACACACGCACACACGCACGCACACGCACACACACACGCACGCACACACACACACACACGCACACACACACGCACAAACACACAGACTGGGCTTAAGTTTTGATGATGTAGCACTTTCTTGTCAGCTGCAGCAGCAGGTAAGTCACACAGAGCGAAGAACATCCTCCACACCTGCGGAAAAGAGACATACTGTGCTATTTTGGGTGCTTTTTCAGTTCACTCTTGTACCTCAGTACATTCAAGTTAAATCATTGCATTTTCAAATTTGATGAAACAACATAATTCAGTATTTGTCACTGACCATTACATAGCATTATAAATTAACATTTTATTCCTGCTAATTAAGGTAAAATAGATAGAGAAGATAGAAAAAGAAAAGAGAACCTTATTTGAGAACTTAGAAAGTTAGAAAGAGAAAGAGAACCTTATTTGTCCCATGATGGGGACATTTCAGTATTGCAGCACAAATGTGCAATCAATAAATAACTATCTCAAAAATAGAGCTAAATCTAACTCTTTAACTAGAATATTAAGCTATACTATATGTAGTAAATGTGTAAAACAGGTCTTTAAATTCCAGAAATTCCATGAAAACTATGCTGTACTTAAGTGTGTGCAGTTAAAGAACTCGAGACATCAGTGGATAGATTGTGGCCATGCAAATCATACAACTTCTCAGACTTCATTCTTCTAGTCTAAGACATTCAGGTTATATTATATACTTAAAAATAGTGAAAATACATAACTACAATTCCTAAGACAGTTATAGAACTTGAGTTGTTGGTCAGGAGATTACATCATTGGGAGGATGTGTTCCTGGGGTGAAATCATCATGTTCCTGAAAAGAAATGACTAACCACGTCTTGGCTTTGCTTTTATGAAAGTTTTATTTTGGTTGACAAATGCAGTCTTTGCATAAACCTAGGACACTTCACATGGTTTCACAGATGAAAGATGTGCAATCAAAGTGTCACATGCTAAATGACATATCCTCCACACCCTGCCCTGTGACTGGCTGAAGACTAAATCACCCGATGTCTTTCGAACCTGTGTCACATACCTCACATTTCTTTGCAATTATCACAGTACATGCCAGCATTTCTTTATTAAGTCTAGATTACAGTTTGTAAGGTGTACTTCATATCTCTAACCTCCATCTGGTCTATCCATCTGGCTATTTTTGTTAATTTGTAAATTAAAATAAAAATGCTATCAGCATATTTATGAGGTTTAGGTTTATTGAAGTTAAAACTCTCAAGTTCAATGTAAAAAATATTAGTTGATAAGCTGTGTATTAAAATAGCTGTACCTGATTTTTGTTCTTGGTGAGTTATAGTTGTTTTGCCCACATACAGATATATTGTAAAGGTCAAAATGAGACTTCTGCTGTCTGCATCTAAAAAACTATTTATTTATTTTTTATTTTGAACCAGGAAGTGTGCTGTTTGCATGCTCATTGTTCAGCTTTACCATTACGGCAAACAGAAAAGTGAGGAATATCCACCGCAAACCATTTTCACAATTTTAAGACCCTATGAATGACCGTATAATGAACATAATCATCATCATCTACAAGTAACTTAAATATCATTTGTGTGTTAGTATTTTTACCAGTTTTACACACCTATCAAAATATCACTTCTTGAGCCTCCTGCCCTGGTTTGACTGTGGAGGGAGAAGAGTGGCAGTGTCCCCAGCTGTGCTCTGTGGCCTGCTGCCATGGGACCCCTGGGGAGTAAGAGGTGCTGTCAGTGTACTGCTGCTGCTGGAGGCTTTGAGGTGTCCTGTTTAAAATACGAACACCATGCAGGCTGTGCTGTGTCACCCAGTCCCTCTCTGCATTCTGTCAGGGCATGTCTTTGAGGTTCTGAGCTCCATCTTCAAAAGTGTTAATGGTATTCCAACAGATGTTACTGTATGTACACAAACTCTTGCTAATCCAAGGGAAACTGCATTGGCAGACTATACACGTGTGTCCATACAGGGCATTTTCTGTAAACCTTTTTCTTGTTTATTTTTTATTTATGTCTGAATCTGTCTCAATGTTATTACTGGAGCAGAAACACTGAACCCAACCATTGGTTCAGTCATGGTAAACTTAAGTCTTAAACAGAACTATAATCCATACTAGACATATTATTTCATGTTAACATCTGTCACACAGGACTGTCTGCCATTGTGAAACTATTTTTATATTTTATTTTTACTTGTACATATACATTTATACAATTATGTCTTATTTGAGACCAGTCTTTTTCTATTTTCGCTACTTTTTTGAATTAATCTAAGTCTAAGGGCCAATCCCATTTTAAATTTCTACCCCTACCCCTATCCCTTGCCCCTTGAAGATGAGCAACAAGGGGTAGGGGTTAAAAGTCAGCCCCTACGAATTGGGACACCCCTTCAACAATCACATACATCATCAACAGTCTCCGCCAGCTTTTACGTAAGCAGATGCGACAAGCTTTTGCTAGATATTCAACATGCCATCTACTTCTTTGGTCTCTGTGATCGTGGTAGCAGTCATCTTGGTGATTCGCAAGGCATTCTGGGGAATTGCTCATACCCCTCTGTTTGGCGTGTGCCTCTGAAAAATCTTTGTTTGGACGGGTATATAGCCCTACCACTGTCCCCTACCTCTCTGCTATAATGGGGACCTTGGAACTCCCCCTACACGAGAACAAGCAAAACGGAGGCCAAGGGGTGTAATGGGATTCAGCCTACAGTAAGTCCAATGTTACCATGTATATCCACAATAACAGAACTTAAAAAATCTTTAATTATACAGTAAGTGTGAGGCCTCTTCTATTGAATCTTGTATTTGGAGTGTATGTCTGCGCTGGCTCCAACTGTTTTAGCTGAGTGAGCTTGGTGATAACACTACCACTGAGCTCTTGTATAATTGGTTTTCTCTCTCCTCTCACTCTCTTCTGCAGTGCTGCCCGCCGGTCCCATGGGAGATACATGTCCTTCCTCCACCCTCACTCACTCTTACTCACGCACACACACACCAAACAGCTCACTTCAACAGGTTACACATGTACACAAAGCCTGAGCAACCAAGCTTACCCCTCCACTGGCACGTGAAGATTTCCCAGAAGACTTTTTCTGTAAGCTTCATCCTTCAGTCTCTGGCACTGGCTTTAAACGCACGTGGCTCATTAGCAGATGATGGACTGAGAAAGTTTGGGCCCTGGGAATGCATTTAATTAAGAGAGAATGACACACGTCTTCAAAAACACTTCAAATAGTGCTTAATGTGTTTACCAACCTGTCATTGAGTTCATATAAGGATGCTCACTGATGGAAGGAGAAAAGTCTAAGTGCAATCTCAACAAGAAGTTTTCTGAATGTAGCAAGACGGAGATGATTTAACGTATAATTCTATCTGACTCATCTTTCCTGCTTTAAAGGTGCATTATGTAACTTTCCTGGTGGAGGGTGCAGCACCTGTTTGTCCCCATGCATTGATATGTTATTGTTTGGTACTTGAAGGACCCGTATTATACTATTTTATGTTATAATGTTGTTTCTTCATCACACCTTTTGATGTGATGTGATAATACTGGAAGTGCTAATCCATCACTAGGATTATTTGTGTCATTTCAACACTGGAATTGCTCATTTCAACTGTCCTAAAAGTAAAATGTTACTGAAAACTGAAACTTGAAAACTACCACTACATGACATCACAAGAGAGCAGAGCATTTTGAACTCTGGTCATGTAGAGAGCCTAATAATTCAGGATTACTCAAACATGTGTGAATGAAACAAAACACAACTCCAGGTATGTTTTTGTAGCAGTAGCAGCATTATATATTGGTCTGGGATTTACATGGTTTTAATGTATCTGTTTTACATATGTGAGTGGCTTTTTCACAGATCTGGCCTGATGGTTTCCTCTGGTTGTTGCCATGGAGTTTAATGTCATTATTGCTTTGCATTTTGGACTATTTCAAACTCCATGGAGAAGCAGGTGGTGGATGCTCCACCAGAGAGATCACCTTGCATTACACCTTTAAATTGTTTATTTAACATGATGAGGAGATCCATCCACCCAGAACACAATGCACCAGCCCCCATGGATCCTCCCGCAGGTGGTGGGTCCACGAGAGGACAGCCCCCGTCACAACTGGCCTTGATGCTTTTGTCATGGGGGCTACCAGTGTCCGCAGTCCGTGGGTTAAGTGTCTTGCCCAAGGACACAACGGCAGCACTTTGTGGGAGCTGGGATCACGACGGATCATCCCATCGAGAGAACCTCCAACCTCTGAATCCGTAAGCAAACGCTCTACCAACTGAGCTACTGCTGCCCCTGATGAGGAGATAATGACTGTAATTCACCTCACCTGCCATTGCTCATAATATGTTTGATCAAAACATACATTTAAGTTTCCATGTCTCTATTCCTGATTGAATTTATTTTCCTGCCTACTCACAAACCCACACTGTTTATCTGGCTCTTTACAGTTACAAGTGTAGAGTTGCAGTAGTACTTTAAGCCTTGGCAACTTCCAAAAGAGAGCAGTATCCCCATATGTGCTTTTTGTTGTATCTGGGAGTGAGGCTGGGTATGATTAATTAATGAATGCGAGTGCCACTGGAGTTAAGAGAGGCTTCTGTTTTTGACAAAGACGGCCATAACAATGAACCACAGAGCAAATGTTCCCTGTGCTACCACTGCACTAAACCTCTGAGTATGAGTTTAAATGTCTGATACTGTCAGAGGACAGGGGTAAGGAGGGATTGGAGGCAGCACTCCACTAATGAGCTCACCTCCGGGTGCCACTGCGGAACAGCCTGGGTCCTAGGAGAGGAGGGACAATCAGCACACACCATAAGACAGGGATCTGGGGATTTGTAATACACACAAAATGTCTGAGCAAAGATATACATACAATAATATAGTATGTGTACAATAATATTGTGTATCAATCTGTAGGTCTATCTGTATTGTGGTCTTGCTGCAGAGGCTAACAATCCACCTTCAGCTTGTTTTCAAACTGTGGTTCTTCTCTGTTGTGGCTATAGACTGTATGTATAATTGGACATGGATAACCTGCTAGCCGCTGTGTTCCAAACAGGAAGTGAACATGTATGCACTTCAGGCTGCATTGACTCTGTTTCAAATTGTCTTTACAATGACAAATTGTCACCCCTCTCTCTTCTTCAGTGAGCCTTTTCGTCATTTGGTCTTAAAATGATCGTGGTGTGTTTATTTCAATATTTTGTCCGTAAATCAATTCCTGTTGCAAATATGGAACTCAGCTACAAATTCACCCCTACAACCGCTGGCATAGTGAGCTTCATTTGCCTGGAGCTGAATGCTAGGAATGATGTCACACTCCCTTAATCCACTTCAGTCTATGGTAGTAGTGGCATCAATGGCAGAATCAAAACGGAAGAGCATACATATTCAGAATATTAATTTTGACAATAGTATTTTGGTACAGTAACTCTTAATTTGGTGAGTGAATGTGTATTTTTCCATCTCCACCATTTACTCTATCATAATGCAACTTAATGTGAAAATAATTAATAATACACTACTCTGATAGGACCATAAGGGAATAAGTTACAGAATAGATTTTAATGCAAGTATTTGGTATTCTCTATCTAAATATAGGTATTCTACTCAATATTATTTCCAGTTGCAAATTTATTTATTTTTTTCCCACAAAACAATATTGATAACATGATATGACGCACCAGTAATACAGCATTCATTTTACTGTACTGTAGTAGTCAGTGCTATAACTTCAACACTAAACTGCCTTACCTCTTTTTACCCCACTGTCAGTGATGAGGTGAAATGAGGTACAGTCATATATCTTGCAGAGCAGTTAATGCCGTCTTAGTGTTTTAGAATCTAAAATATAATCAATCATTTTTATTGATAGCTACTGTAGTGCCTGGTATGGACTTTCAAGGACTGCCTTGCCTCTTCAATCCACTGGGAGTTTCAGTGACAGGATTTCTTTCTTTCTTTCTTTTTTATTTTATTTTATTTTAATATATTTTCTGATCTATGTTATAATGTTTCCTCACCACAAACATATCTGGAGTTGTGTTTTGTTTCATTCACACATGTTTAACACACAAACCCTGCATATTTAAGATGAGTTCTTCTCTCAAACTGAAAACACTTTGTTCCACCTTGTGATGTCATGTGGTAATACACCTTCACAAGAACCATTTGGGTAATTTCAGCCTTGGAAAAGCCTATCACTACTGAACAAAAGGTAAAAGCTACAGTTAATCTAAAACTACTGGTTAATGACATCACAAGGTGGAACACAGCATTTTGGGCTTTGGAGACAGTAAATAGGGTTACTCAAACACGTGTGAATGAAACTCCAGGTATGCTTATGAGGTAACCGCATTCTAACATGACTTAAAGGGACAGTGTGTAAGATTTTTACCTGTTAATTACATAAATTGAAGATACCCATTAAAAAATACATTGTTTTCCAAGCCTTTTCACTTCCATCATGAAATCAAAGTATTCTTTTGGACTTAGATATAGTCACATAAAAGGGGGATCTTCCCCATATAGAGGCAGCCATTTTGAATACGAGAGCCGCAGAAGGACATTTGGGCTCATCCTTCGCCTCGGCTCCTGCTAGCAGCTGCTCAGCCGCGCTGCATGTGGGAGCGGAGGAGCGAAGGAGAGAAGGGGAAGGGGAGGGGGGAAGGGGGGAGCCTTGTGTAAACAAGCATGCTGCTGTATCACACTCGTAATGGATCTAAGACGTATTTTGGACTAAATTGTTTTACTGGATTTTATTCGCTGGATCCTTATGGACAGATTGAGGCCAAGTTTATGGTGAAATACAGAGTTTGACCTGTGCCGAGCCTTCAAAGGTAAGCTAAGTAACAAACCTTGTTTTGTGCTTTTCTGTATAAAAGCCCCATGTGCTCGGGGAGTGATTGTTTTGCAGGGAAATGAATTGCATAGTCAAAAAGAGGTATAAGGTTTCATTTGATGTGTAGATTGTCATGAATCATGATCGGGATTGTGTGTTTTCATGCGAAAAAAAAAAAAAAAAAGTGAACGGGGAACCGCGTTTTATGTATACAGCGGCGCGCGGTTCGTGCGCGGGTACGCGAGCTGTCGGCGCTACGGCGCGCCCGGGTGACCCTCGAGGTCTGCCGTAGCCAAAAGAGGAAGTGCATGGTACCTACACCACCTATGCGCCACGAATCCTACACACTGTACCTTTAAAGCTTTTGCATAATATAGAACCTTTAAAAATAAACTTGTTTTCTTTTGGTAAGAAAATACTAGGTTATAGAATTTTCCATTTAAATATAAAAAATGCATTACCCATAGGCAGAATTAGTATGTATGCATTACGTAAAACACTGTATATAGTTGTTTAAGAATTGTTGTTGCCCTTTCCTCCATGAATCAGCGTAATATTATGAATCCACAGCACAGTGACCTGTGGCATGCCCATTGTTACATAACATAAACCCATGACACCTCTATTTTAGAATGTATCTCACTTTTAAATGGAGCTACCCACACACTGAAATGTATTCCTCTCTTTAGGCTTTGCAGTTTGCAGTGAACCACTTCCTCCAAGAAACAAGTCAAGCTATTTGAGTGGAGGGCTAGAAGGGATTAGGTCTTTTTGTGCTGTACACCAGGTCAGCTCTGTATACGGTTCAAATAAATCTCAGTGGATCTCATTATCACTGACCAGAAAGCAAGTTTAGTTAGCAGTCCCCAGTGTGTTTTAAAGCTGTCTGTTTTACATAAACCTCACATGTTCATAGCATTAAGCTCTTAAAGGCTTGTTAATGTTGGAGTTGCTTTGAGAACAATCCATAAATTATAGACTGTGCTATCATTCTGGCAATTCCCCGAACTATTTAAGAGTCAGACATATTAATTATTTAAGTTTATGGCATGCATTGAAATTCACAAGAGGAGTGAGAGATCCTTACAAAGTTTTGATTACAGAATCATTTAAAGCCTCCAAGTAAAAAAGAGGGATTGTGGCTATTATGTAAGTTGGTGCTTCCTGTTGGCCCATTGCAACTGGAGCCATTTCTAAGAGAAGATATATTTCAATGTTTTTAAACTATTTCCCATTGGGTTTAACTAGAGACTGTACTGCAATGATCCACTTCCCTGACTCAAAATCACTGCAGCATTAAAAAACTCAAAAGCTAGGGACATAAATGGCATAGATAGTAACTTCATAAAAATCCATTCAAACGCATTGGTAAAACCCATTACAATCATAATTAACAAGTCACTCAGTCAAAAAATATTTCCACTATCCTGGAAAGAAGCCACTGTAATACCCATCTACAAATCTGGGTCTAAAACACAAGTCGCTAACTGCCGCCCAATAGCATCTAAAGTTGCCAAAAAATGGTTGGCGAAGCAATTAATCGAACATCTTAATAAAGGATACACCCCGCTACACCAAATGCAATTTGGGTTCAGGGCCAATCACAGCACTGAGACTGCCAATTGTTTCTTCGTTGAGAAGGTCAAACACCTATTAGACAATAATCCTTACGTAGGAGCGGTGTTCTTAGATCTTAAGAAGGCGTTCGACATGGTTAATCACCAAATACTTCCAGCTAAGCTGACACACTTTAACTTCTCAGATGTGATAGAATGGTTTAAATCATATCTATTCAACAGAAAACAATGTGTCACGGTCAATGGTATCACTTCTCCCTCTCTCATTACTCAGGTTGGTCTACCGCAGGGCTCAATTCTTGCTCCGTTATTGTTCTCTCTCTACATAAATGATCTCCTTGATGTATGCCCTGAACTCAAAATGATAATGTACGCGGATGACGCTGTGATCTTCACGGAGGGTAAGAGTGAAAAAAAAATAACTGAAGGCCTCACAGACACTCTAGGCAACGTGCACAACTGGTTAAACCAAAACTGCCTCAAGCTCAACCAAAAAAAAAAAAAAACTGTATGTATGATGTTCTCTAAAAGACCAAAAGTACTAACCAGATCTGGGGTGTTTCTGGAGGGGCAAGAACTGGAGTTAGTAACACAATTCAGATATCTTGGAGTCGTGATAGACTCCAATCTCACATTCAAAAAACAAATAAAAAAGGTAACCAACACGGTAAAATTCAACTTACAAAACTTTAAACAAATACGCCCTTTCATTACAACAGAGGCAGCAAAATCATACCTCCATTGTATGATACTTTCACATATAGAATACTGCTTCACAACTTGGTCGTTTGCTGGGCCCACTGCGTTAAAACCAATTGAACAGCTTTACAAAAAAGCCATAAAAGTATTTGATAAGAAGCCGCAATCATTTCATCACTGCAATGTTTTAGAAAAATATAACCTGTTAAGCTTTGATAACTTCAAATTCTTTAACAATAGCTGCGTCATTTTCAGATCCCTACATGACCAGGCCCCACCACCGCTCAGGGAGTATATAAAAAGAAAATGTGAGTCCACCACCAGATCATCTGCCAGGGGGGATTGTGAGGTACAGTACAGAAAAACAACCTTTGCTCAGAATACTCTTTCAATTACAGGATGCAATAACTGGAACACAATACCTAATATCAATCAGAATTAGTCCAACTCTTGCTTCTTTTAAAACACATCTTAAAGTATGGCTGAAAAGGAATCAAAACTGTAATCATATAACACAATAGCCATGACATACAAGAAGCACACACACACACACACACACACACACTTACATGCACACACTACAAAAATCCACATTGTAAATAGAATAGGCACCTTAATAATAGGCACCTTATTACGCACACTGAGAAGCACCTTTTAATTCGCACTTTAGGCTAAGCCCATCAATTGTATTTTTACTGTAATTTATTGAATTATATGCTTCTATTGTATAGATACTAAATTGTTTTTTTTTTATGTTTGTGATCATAACACATGTACTAAATTGTCTAATGTCTGCAACCGCAACATATTTTCTATTGTATGCTATATCTTTATGTCTGGGACTGCGGATGGAAATTAGCACTGTGCTAAATCCGGCATATTTACGTCGGTTTGTGTGATCTTATACAAATTGTACTTTTTTTATATTACATAAGAGATTAGTACTGCAATAATTAACACTACGATCAATTAGCCTTGGTGAAGTTCTTTGACACCTTCTTAAAAAAAAGTATAAAGCCACCCAAAAAGATTGATAATTGCTTCATGATCATAATGTGCTGCTTCAAATAGAACAATATTTTATAGTGGGGCCTGTGGTGCCGAGCTGTTTACACCAATCATTGTACTTTGCCACAGAGTGAGTGTTAATTGGGCCTCTCACTGGCTCTAATTACAGCCACTTTTGCATCATCGTTGTTTTTCCCTAAAAGAGAATTGTATCTTTCTTGGTGTAGAGTACCAGCAATTTAGCCTGCAGTCTGATGAGAGGGGCATTTTTTGTAGAATAACTGAACTAAAGAGAGGCAGGACACTGGATATCTAATGCAAGTTTGTTTACCATCAGTACGGGACCTGGGGACTTCAGCGCTCAACCTATCAAGGCATTGTTCAGTAGGTATGCTTTTGTGGTAGGGAGTATTATAACCTCTGATGACAGGCCAGATAAGTGAGCTGGTAGCCATGTTAGTAAGCATTTTAGTTTGAGAAGGATGTGGTCTCTGTGAGTACCAGTGTCAACCTGAAGGAGAATTAATAAATAAATGAACACTTTACTCTGCCCAGCCTATTATATATAACTTAAATAATGTTATATCGTTTAATCGCGATGCTGCCCACTGCTCCTAATAACAAGATGGGTTAAATGCAGAGAAGAATTTCTCCAGTGTGAGATCAATAAAGTCACTTCTAACATTTTCTCATCAAAAACATATCTGGACTTGTTTTGTTTCATTCATACTTGATGTTTCGGTAAAACTGATTTAATCTCTCAGAGCATTTCAGCCATCTTGAACTTCCAGCAACTACAGCACTCAGAGCTGATGTCACAGCTCCACAGCAGCGTTAGGTGAATTTTGCCATTTGCAGCCGTGCTTATTTTTAGCAACAAAATTACAGCCACTGGACTTCAACTGCAGTGAGCAGAAGTTCAGTAATAATGAATCAATCAGAGAAAATTTAGTCAGTCACTAATAAAGGCACTTTAAAGCACGATCAGGCTTACATTTGAGGCTAGATGAGAATAATGTTTATGTCTTACACGGCAAAATGACATTGAATGGCAGTGTTGCTATCAGTTTTTATTAAACAGTAACATATTTTTTATACGTGTTCTCATTTTGGGCATGTCTACTGCAAATCTCCTCAGGACAGAGGTGAGCAAGCTGAGAAGTGGGAGGAGCCTCTGTCTGACTGCAGCAGAGCGAGAGGAGGAAAGAGGGCGGGGCTTAGAGCTTTTGACGGACAGCTCGGATGAGAGAGAGCGAGGCACGGGGAGGGGCACCGCATCTGTTCACTGCAGAGGCTTTCATTGATAAAATAGAGATGCTGCTGCTGCTGCTGTGATTCTGGGACCATCAGCTTGGCGTCATGCTAAATCACGCACTTTCTCTGTTTGTTTATGCACTGAAACTACTTGCGCGAAAGTAATCCCACTGTGATCAGTCACACTTTGTGCAGAGCTCTTATGGGACAACATCACAACAGCGTTCGCCCTGACTCAAATCTGGGACACCTGTAACTAAGGGGACTTATCATCGCATCGTCTGCTTATAAGCCAGCCAACATCACCAGCACAAAGGTACAAAGGTAGGAGGAATGCGTGAAACATGATTTATACATGTGAATGCATAAAGGTTAAAATAGACTTGTCACAGCTCAGCAGCCTCCCATGATGCAATGTGGCATGGTGAGCTGTAAACAGAGGAGTACATTTGCCATAACAGCAACAGGAGCTGTCACCAAGCTACAGTCATAATCTGTGTTATGCTTTCTCACTTTACAATTACAAGAGATAAGATATTCAAAAATTACATTCTGACTATGGAACAATTTTACAATTTGATATTATTTTTATAGACTGTTCTTAGTTTTATTGTTCTTATGTAACAAAATCACAAAACAGCAGGTCACTACCAAGCCAGGGGAAAAGATTTTTAATTCCAGCTGTTAAATGTACTGCAGAAGAACAAAACTGAACAAATCGGAAAGTTACTTGTTTTGGGGTCAGACTAGGAGATTGGAAAAGAGAGAATCCATAAAGAAAAAGAAAGGAAAGACCAAAGAAGGTGCAGAGATAGTCTACAGTAAGATAACAACAACACCCCATCCAACATCTATAAAAGTCAACAGCTGATGTCAGTCCAATTAAAAATCACAGAAGACAGCATATGCACATTTCACAATCTTGTTTTACAGTTGCTGTCATGATCACAGCTTCACCCCCTCTCATTTTGGTCAATCTGTCTCCTCCTCTCTTTCTCTTTCTCCTCAGCGCCACACATACCCTGTACATAAGCTGCATCTCTCCCCTGTCCCACTCTCCTCTCCTCCTCTGACTCAAACACACTCGGCTCCTGATGCCCTTGCTCTTTATTTATCCTCTTTGCTCCTCACCAGCCCGCTGTCCGTCACCCTGGGATCTACGGAGACTAGCGGAGTGCCGGTGGCGGCCATGAAGCTGATGAACGGGGTGGGAGGTGGCAGCGCTGGGGGGTCCGGAGGGGGGGACAAGACGGCGTTCTCCTTCAAAAAGTGCTCAGCTTTTCAATTCGTTAAGAGGAAGGTGAGTCCAACAGCAATGAACAAATACACACTTTTGTTTTTACGGGTGGTGATTTGATAGTGCTTGCTCGTAAACATAACAGAGTGCCAAAGATGATGTCATTGAACTGTGCTAAGCTTCTATATAAGCATCTTTGCTGCTGAATGGAATGTCCCATAAGCAATAAGCTTACAAGTTAGAATCAATATCACTAAGAGTTATTGTATCTGCGGCAGCGGAGTCTCAAGGCTAATTTGCTTTGCACTGTTTAATTGCATAAAATAACATGGGGAATTAACCAGGCTTTATACAGATTCATTATTTGATTTTTGAGACTTGGTCATTAATCATTTATATGTGAGATGGAGAGTCTACTAATATGAGTCAGAGTCATTTTAATGTCTCCAAAGTCAAATAAAAATAAATTTGCCAACTACTGACGAGGACACAGGAATGGGATAGCTAAAACAACGTGTCTGTTTGGTACACAACTCTACAATACTATATTCTGGTAAATGAGTTGTGACAAATAAAAGTATGTTTACACATGTCTTGGTTTGATCCTACTCTAGTACTGGTTTTGTTCTGGTCTAGTCTGGTTAAGTTCTAGTTTAGTCTTGATGTTGACTGGGAGATTATACAACTGTGAATGTATCCACAGTTGTAAACAAACAGCCCACTTGGGCATTTTATTTTAATACCCAGTGCTAGGGATGCTTCTCATATAACAGTATGACATGGCAGGGGCATATGAGTGGACACTGAGGTTAAAGCTGCCACCATAAGAAATATGACTGTACTAAAAGACAACATAAAGTCAGTTGATGAGAGCAGAGGTTAGCGTTAGGGCATGTACCCATGGCTGTGGTGACTTCTATTGCTGAATTACAGATGGGGGCAGCTATTGTTAAAATACAGACTTGCGAGTTCTAGGGTTTATTCACCTAGAGGAATTATCAGGTTCAACATTTGTGAATTTGCGTTTTGGATGTCTCTTACGAAAGTACAGTGTAATCAAAGAAGAATCTGGCTCTTGCCCCCCATCTGGGACCACCAATAGCTCTGTAATGCATGGTCTGTTAAATTGAAAACTACCACTAGATGACATCATAAGGTGGAATAGAGCATTTTAAGCTTTGGAGATGTAGACAGACTAATAATAAAGGGTTACTCAAACAAATTAAATGAATGAAACAAAACACAACTGATGAGGGAACAACATTCTAACATATTCTCACTCAAGTCAATATAGGACCTTTAAAGGTCCCATGGCATGAAATTTTCACTTTCTGAGGTTTATGAACGTTAATGTGAGCTCCCCTACCCTGTTTAGGGCCCCCCATGGCTAAAAGTTGCGAAATGTCTAAACTGAGCATTTGCGGAGGCCGTTTTCTGCGTTAGAAAAAAACACAGCTCAAACGGGCGATTCTCAACAAGGCACCTTATTGACGTCAGATCGAAAAATGCAGCTCCACCCCCCGTCTGTGTCTACTCAGCGTCTCTGTAAATCACGCCCAGAGAGTTTGGACCGCGAATGCGCTAGGCAATGCGAAATGCGTTTTTTTATTTGCCTGGAGGCACGTCCGAGTGTTTCTAGGCTCAGAAGTCCTTTATCTGAGCCTCTGGACCTTTGTATAGCAGTGGTTTAATTTTATTTTCTGTGGAAATTTGTTTATTTTTCAATGGAACGCTTCTCATCTCTTCTCTGCGCAAAAACGCGGAAATGGATCAGAGCGGACAGCTGAGAGCTGAGAGCGGAGAGCGGAGCGTTTGGCCACGCCCCCACCCTCTACTATAGGCCATCTCTGTCCTCCTCATTTGCGAGAGAAAAATTACTGTTTCTCATCTTAGCTCTGTTTCTCATGCACTGTGTTGATTTTGAAGAAGGATTCATTTACAGTATTAGGGAACCATTAAGGAGCCATATAAAAGCATCAAGAAGTACCATGTCATGGGACCTTTAAGACTCTGCAGAATTGCCTCAAAAAAGTTCCCAAAATATTACCATGACTACACGCCAAAACAAAAAAACAAAGGATTATGACCACATGAAAGAAACTTGCATTTATTTAAAAATGAAAGGATATGGCCTTGTATTAGTTTTACCGTTAGTCATTGTAATTAAATAAATGTAGTGATTCACAAAGAGATAGTTAAAGGGTGTTGTGTGTGGTAGGATGAGTCAGTTAGCCCAAGGTAAACTTTGTGGGTAATTTTGTAGAGATAGATAAACAGATAGATAAAAGAGACAAATGATTGATTCCGATACTTTATATGTGGACATTTATAGTTTGAAGAGGTGCACAGTATGTTGGTGATCTGTGGGTTACCTTGGTGATACGGGCAGATTGTGTTGTGTTGACACCCCTCCCAAACACACATGCACTCCCACAGGCCCAGGCTGCTGCTCTCACTGTCCCATAGCTTCTTTTCACACCCACACTATATGTGCACTCAGGGCGGAACATAGCAACGGACTTTACTTAGTTTACCCATTTTCTCAACAATAATTATATTCCATATTTCAGTAAGTAAGAAAAAAGTAGTCAATATATTGTAATTATTTTGAACTCGAACAAAAGCAGAGTTAAAATTATTATTATTATTGTTAATTTGCTCCTTGAAAGAATGAATTAACATATTTAATTCTAATTTAAACATCCTATATTATGGAAAACTGACTCCTGTGAGCTTTAAGCCATGCTTGAATGTTCTTACATCATCAAAATCAGACATGTTTGAATTATTCTGCATTCTTAATCTGTCTACAGCTCCAAAACTCAAAATGCTCTGTTGCCTTGAAGTGGTAGTTTTCAAATTAACAGCTACCTTTTATATTTTATTTCGTAGATATGAGCAAGTCGAGGTCTGACATCATCCAAATGATTCTAGTGAAGTGTATAAACATTAAAAACAGAATGGAGAACTTCCTGTATTATTATGTGACATCACAAGGTGGAGCAGAGTGTTTTTAGTTTGAGAGAAGATTTCAGTCTAAATATTTAGGGTTTGTGTGTTAAGCATGTGTGAATGAAACAAAAGGTATGTATATTTGTGATGAGGAAATCAGAAAATAGCGTAATATGAGCCATTTAAACACCACCAATGTTACAACTTCAATTAGTTCAAGTACATAATTGGTCTATAGATTCTGCATACACGGAGGAAGTATAATGTCAACTTGAATTCATAAAATGAGGTCCAGGTAGTAAACATATATATCCAACTAGACTTTTATACAGGTTTTCAAATAATGCAATAACTACCAGTCATTGCCATTTTGTTTTGACACGCCTGCGTCTTCAGCAGAGATGTTGACATTAGCATACACTGTGCTTAAACTGCAAAAAGCACACTGCACATTCACATGGCAGATCCAATGGGGAGCTTCTGCATCAGCACACTGCCCCAAAGGAAAAGAATACCCATTGCTGCTGCTGCTGGTGGTGGCCACTTTATTTCTCCCTGTGTTTGTTCTTGTCTAATCACATAATGAGAGAATGTACAGGACTGTGAGGCAGATGCAACAGGAAGTGAATAGAAAATCAATAAGTGTGTTTGAGATCGAGTGGGACATAGAAAACCTATATTAATAACTTATACGCAGCTTTTTCAGGCAGTGGTAAATAACTAATGTAATTACTGACCCAGTACCACTGTAATACCAGTATCTGTTTTGCCAGCCATGTTTGTGAATCTCTGGTAATGTTAACTGTAAACGTTTCATTAAGTTTGCCTATTGTGTATTGTTTATTATATCTGTGGCAATCCAAAGCTCCGATCATATTAGAAAAAACATCTACTTAAAGGTCTTATACACAGAATTGACTCGAGCTTTAAAGGGATAGTTTGGTTTATTTGATGTGAATCTGTATGGCATCCCCTTCAGCAGTGTCATTAATTAACACTGGCTTACCCCGACAGTGTCCTCTGAGCCGAATTCTGCCCTGGTTCTAGCTCTGACAAAAGTAGGTCCGGCAAGTTAGCGGGGACAGTTAATAAAGCTTGTTTTTCTTCTCAAAACAATATTTGTCCAAAAAGTGATATATTTGCGTCACAAAACAGTTGCACACGAAAAAGTCAGAAGTCTAAATCGCTTGGTGCTACTTGAATTGCGTGAGAAATGCCGTGTGAGCATGTGAATTGCGTGTTGAGAGCCCTGTTTGTCTAAAGAGCAAACTTAAACTACAAAGCAACTAATGAGAGTTATATAAATGAAGTTATTACCTGATGGTTCTCAGTTTGTTTTATCATCACCGCACTTTGTCAGTGCGCGCTGAGAGGGGCGGGGAGGAGGGAGCGGGGCGGGGGAGAGCGGGACATTTTTAACGGATTCATGTAAGAGTCTGGTTAATGCACCAGGCCCGCGGCGAACCGCGGCTCACCGCGTCTCACCGCGTCTCACCGCGTCTCACCGCGTCTCACCGCGTCTCACCGCGTCTCACCGCGTCTCACCGCGGCTCACCGCGGCTCACCATGGGCAGTTCGGCTCTGGGCCGCGCGTATTCCGCGCGTAAGCCGTCGGGGGGGACGCGTTACGCACAGACGGAGACACCGGGACCGGAGTCGGTGCGTCTCAGAGGAGACGTGGCACTGGGACTGAGGCTCAGGACGTGCCCGGGGGACGGAGCGTCTGCTCCGGCCTCCGCTCGGACCGTGCGCCCGGAGCAGGGGGAGTTTTTTTCGCTGCAAACGCGCGGAGCCTGCATAAACTAAGCCACACAGACCGATTTTCTGGGCACAAAAAAAAAAAAAAGAAATCAGCGTGAGAAATGCCATGTGTGGCGTGTGAGCGTGTGAACACGTCGAATTGCATGTGTCACACTCTCAATGCGTAAGACTTGAAAGCCCTGAAACTGAGATCCAGGGATGGTGCCACCAGGGGTGTGAGCTGAGCCAGAACAAGTCTCTCAAACACGACCTGTCTCTTCATGACATGAGACATCAAAGTGACTGGTCTGAAGTCATTAAATCCAGATGGGATAGGCTTCTTGGGCACTGGCACAATGCAGGAGGTCTTCCATACACTGGTATCTTTTCAAACTTCATACTCAGTATGAAGAGAAAATCTGAAGCTTATAGAAGACCTCCTGCATTGCAGACACTGTGATTGACAGGTACATTAACCAATCAGAGATGCATACAAAAAAGTGGAAAAAAAACAACATGAATTACTGAATCAACAATCAAAACAAACCAAATTATTATTTATCTCAAGTAGGGAAAGTTTATATATTTTGTTTTGAATGTTACTAGAATTTTCAAAGGGAGATGTCTTCCGCATTTGAAAGACACATGCTACAAATTAGCATGCTACAAAATAGAAGATGAAAATCCTCAGTGATTTTCATCTTCTATTGTCCAGTTCCAGTCCCTTTTGGATTTAAGCAGAATGTAGAAGAGACTGGCTGGACAGACAAGGACAAAAGTGGTCTGGTTTTGGGGCAGAGACACTTGGAATTTGGTTATTCAGACTTCTCTATGCATGTAAACTCAACGAATGATTCAGAAGTAGTAGCATTTCCAGCCTTGACTTGTGTGTTTGTTTTTCGTACATGTTTAGACTTGGAGTTTGGCTCCTTGTCTCTCCTGTGGTGGTGAGAGCAGCTGTCTGTCCAGGCCGTGGTCAGACACGCTGCTGCTGCCCCGTAGAATGTGTTTACGAAGTGTTCACCCCTCACAGCGGGACGGGGATAGCATGAGGCTGCTCCTTATGGCTTGCATTTTCCACCGGCCACTGTGTGTAGTTTTTATACAGTTATACAAGGGACCAAGCAGGAAGACTGGGAAGACTTAGCCAGGGCTGCTTTGGGATGATTTAAAGACAGTTTATGCCTGTTTTTCCTAGTGCTGTCACAACATCAAAATATATAGAGTATTTGATCATATGGAAACATTTTATATCACAGTGAGTGACACAGAAAGTGATTTTCATAGCAAATAATATTAAACTATATTTTGTAGTTCGATATTACACAGAACTGACTCTTGTGAGCTTTAAGCCATGGTAGAATGTTGTTACTTAATCAAAAACATACCTGGAGTTGTTTTATTTCATTCACATATGTTTAAGCACCAGTTTATTATTAGTCTGTCTACATCACCAAAGCTCAAAATGCTCTGTTCTGCTTTGTGATGTCATGAAGTGGTAGTTTTCAAGTTAACTGCTATCTTTTACCTTTAGTTCAGTTTAGAGACTGGAAATTCCAGAGCTAAAATTATCCAAATGATTCTAGTAAAGGTGTATGGAGTTTAAAAACACAGTGGAGCACTGTATTACCATATGACATCACAATGTATGATTCATTTCCCTGTTGTACGTCTAGTGAGCATCTACTGTAGTTTCAGTACTAGTTTTAGTGTCAGTCAGTAGCTGGGTATTTTTTTGACAATCCTATATACATATATAATGTTTAATCATTTATATTACACTGTTGTTTGTAAATAAATGTCTTGAGAAATATGTCAAATGTTTAATGCTAAATGTCTGTGCAGATGACATCAACCAATGTATCCTATAGGTCTTGATTCCCATGCCTGTGTGACTGTAGGAAAGGGCAACTGACATAAAAACTTCAGGTGCCAAATCACTGTTATAAAAATGACTGTGGAAAATTTGATCAAGCTTAAATTTTAATGTATTTCTCAGTAGTCATGGTCAAAGTCTCATAAATTCAATAGCTGTGGCTTAAACCATCACACTGAATACTTTCAGTTCAGAAGCCATTGCAAAAGAATATTTACTCAACGATTTGTAACACTGCAATGTGTGGTGACTATTTTGCAAATATTACTACTGGTAAATGTACTCTGTGAGTGGTAGAACTACATAACTGCTGTCATTCATCTTCATCATTAGAATGCTTTACCTAATTAGTTTGCCATACATAAATTAACTTTATTAATCCTCACCGTGTGACAGGTGCATGGTGCATTTGAGCTCCTTTTCCGATTTCATAAAAGAAACATATTGTGATCAAACTTGGCTCTGTGAAGTACTCTTCTGTGTGTCTCTGGCTGTATTCCACTTGAATTGAGACGTGTAATCAGGTTCATGAGCCAAACCATGATCAAAGGCTGCAGCTGCCAGCAATGTAAAGCTCCATACTACCCAAGATGCAGTGTTTTTTTTTTGTTTTTTGTTTTTTTACAAAAGTGAAAAGTTAATTTGCGAACTTAAAGATGCACTATGTACCTTTTTCCATCACATGTTTGTTTCTATGGATAACCTTTCTATGGCCTGTAACTTGGTCTGGTTTGGTCTCCATACTTTGAAACTCCAGATAAACATCTCCATGGAGAGAGGCATTTGACAGACCCTCTACCAGAAAAGTGACACAGTGCACCTTTAACTAACTTATTATAAATATTTGGTCCTTGCCATGGATTTTAATGACCACAACAGCAAGTCAAATATTGGACATTGTCATCAGCTAAAAAAAAAAAAAAAAAATCCTTATTGGGCAATCAAGAAAAGTTTTTGTTTTTGTCTCACAGGTGCGGAGATGGATGCGGAACCCCAAAGTGAGTGTGGAGAAGGCCCAGGGGAAAGGTCTCCTGTACCCCTGCTCAAAGTGCCCCCTGTCTGACGAGCTCTGGTACACTCACTTCCCCTCTCCCTATGGGTGCTGCCACAGCTCCGGTCTGCAGGGTGGTCTCTACTATCACCCCGAGCCCACCTGTCACTGCTCCGCCTCCACTCAGGCCAGCGTGGACAAGAGCAAGGGCTGCAAGGTAGGGCAAGACTCTTTTCAATTAAAATAATGTTATGTGAAACTAATTTGCTTAAAACCTTTTTGTCACACTAAAGTCCTTATTAATCAAGCACGAGTAATTAGGACGTTACACAAGCTCTTAAATAAGATAATTATTGTAGTCTGTTGCATATTAAATTACATGACCCATATCCAAATAAAGTCCAGCTGATGTGAAAAATAAAAGTAATAATGTTGATAAAACATATGAGATAAATTCCCAACAGGTAGAAAAAGTTGAAGAATAAACTACATCTAGAAAATGTAATGACCAGTCTCAACCAGTGTCCGCCTGCAGTGTCAAAAACATACAAGCAAAAGCATTCCTTGAGCAATACGCGAAAGTTTCATAATTCGTGGAAGTGTTGCATCTTTAAATTGGACATAGGTTATTAAATAGCCAGCCAGTCTTTCCAACCAAACATTCATTGCATATGGCCTCATTAAGTCTGGGAGCCATTATTATTATCATGGGTAGAGAGAAAAACCCTCTCATGAGCTTATAATTTGTCTTACCTCTTTGCACTCGGCAAAAGAAGGAGTGTGTGGTATGTCCGAACTCAAACATAGTTACATAAGGTACAATCTAGTACATACAGTTTACAGGCGTATACATATACACTGTCACATATACACGGCGGCACGGTAGCTGAGTGGTTAGCGCTCTTGCTTCACAGCAAGAAGGTTCCGGGTTCGATCCCCGGGTCGCCCAGACCTTTCTGTGTGTGTTCTGTGTGGAGTTTGCATGCATGGTCTGGGTTTGATACACGGGTCGCCAGAGCCTTTGTGCCTGTGCCTGTGTGGAGTTTGCATGTTCTCCCCGTGTCTGGGTGGGTTTCCTCCGGGCACTCCGGTTTCCCCAAAACAACCCAAAACATGCTCCATAGGTACCTCCAGCTTAGGTCCTGACCAAGCCAAAGCAAGAAGATCATGGAGTTGGTCCCCGGGCATCCTAATGTGTGCTGCCCACTGCTCCTAATATATGTATATATATATATATATATGATGGGTAAAAATGCAGAGAAGAATTTCTCCAGTGTGAGATCAATAAAGTCACTTCTTCTTCTTCTTCTTCTAAAAACCAAATTGTCAACTCTGGCGTGGCACCCTTATATTACTGTTGTTTTGTTCCTCTTGGTTATGCAACTGCTGTAATAACCACCTCTGCACTGCATATCAATCACTGTTCTGTCATGTTTGTGTGGCATATACAACACTGGATGTGAATCATTCTACCACCACTACCACCACCACTACTATTACTACTACTACTACTACTACTAATACTACTACTACTACTAATTAATTATTATTAATTTCAATAGCTACCCACAAATAACTAAAAAAATCAGCAAAAAAATAAATAAAAAAAAAGCAAATTATGTAGGTGCTGTGCCACTTCCCCAAGGTTATATATAGTGTAGCTTTGTAAAACTGTAAATTATACAAATATAATATCCAATAAAGTACATCTGAATTACTTAACCAAATCTAAAAGGGTTTTACAACTTACATTAGCGATAACCGTTTAATTATTGGTCTGTCCCTAGAAACTATCACCAAAGACTGGAAATTCCCTGGGCATAAATTGGAACTTTGTAGGAGATAGAATGGCAAGCAGTTTAAGTTGTTTTTGACCATTTGTTCTCCTCGTTTTCTTGTCCCTGTTCTATTGGGACATGGGACTTATTTTCACTTGTCCCAGCAGAAAGCTTACACAAGTCTGTAAAATAGTGCCTGTCTGCTACTCCAAGATACTGACCAACTTTTCTTTGTTCTCCTCATAGAACCCAATTCTAATGTGTTTTCCAGATCTTCTTTACTGCAACTTTTCCATAAGGTTTCATTTCACTCTGGCGTTCTTATGGGCTATTCCTTTCTCGCTCCATCTCTCTATCAATTCCACCTCATGCCCTCACCGCCAATAGATCTGTCACTTACGTCTCAGTGGAGATAACCACCGTGTGTGTGTGTGTGTGTGTGTGCGTGCGTGTGTGTGTGTGTGTGTGTGCATGCGTGTGTGTGTGTGTGTGTGTGTATGAGTGGAATTAATGGCTATTGGGAAGGGGTGGGAGTGCAGAGAAGGGGGCCTGGCTGTGACTCATAGCTCCTTGTCTCTCCAGACCAGTTTAATAATTGCATGTGCATGTGTGTGCATACAGAGACCACAAAACCAATGCAAGTGAATGATTGACAGTGAGTTATGTACGGGCTGCATGCGATCGACCTAAATAAGGACAAGGCATCTCCTGTTTGCACTATGTTGCCAAATAGCTCAAACGCATACACGTCATGTTCTATTCACTCAGTACCATGCTTTTGTACAGTTTGTCCAAACATTTTACAAGTGAGACCCTGCAAGCATTTACTGTGTCTGCATAAGGAACATGGTATTGCTTTGAATGGAATGTTCCACAGTATGGCATTAAACATATTTATCTCCGTGAAGTCAAGCAGGTAACATTACCAGATTTCCAATACCGATTTCGATACAATAGCTTTAAGTATTTGCCAATGCCCGACATCAACCTTTACCTGTGCAGAAACTAAATATAGCATTAATTTATTTTAAGCAAAAATAAAATAACATTAAAAACTGATGTCAGTCTGTTATGTAACTGTTATTTATCACTCATGAGTTTACAGAACAGCTTTGTATGAATAAAAGTTCAAACATTCTGAGACTTTCTGGGCTAACTACTACCAGTAACAGACTTATCGCATCAATTCATATGGCATCTAGGATATCAACTGAATCAACTGATATCAGATTGGCGCCTCCCTAATTCTAGATAGTAGTAATGAAATAAAGAAAGATACATTAAATGCATGTAATGTGTAACGTTGTTGGCCAGACAATGAGGCAAACTGATGAAAGTTACAAAGTGCACATTGTTATTCTTACATCTGCCATCTGTTACCACTTCTATTTCTGGCAGCACTGGCCAATCAGAAAGCCCTCCAAATCCTCATAATTAATTATTGAGCTTGGTCCTTTCTTTGCTGTTTTGATTGCAGGGAACCTCTCCGTGCTAGTTAGGAAAAAAGTTTTATTGTAAATACTGTAAGTCCAATTTTCCTTAGCTTGTCTCGCTTGTCTACAAACCCAAACCAATCCAAAAGGCATCCATTCTAGGGACACTTGGTTGCACTCATCAGACATTACATCAACTACTTTTGCTGTATAGTCAAAAATGATCCTTCTGGCCTCTTGTCAACCGGAGGCGAAGACAGAACACAACTCAAAAGTTTCACTGTGTTACTTTAAAACACTCAAAACAAGACTTCTCCAAACCTCTGCCCATCAAAGTGAACCATGTCTGAAGCTGTCTAACAAGCGTCTATGACATAATGTTGCAGTGGGCAGACGCTGTCAGGCACAAGTCATGTTTTGGAGGCATAGAGGAGGAGTGAAGGAGACATATGTGACAGACAGCGTAATGCTCAGAGTGCCCAAATACAGGGACAAGACACGCATCACGCTCCAACATGCTCTGTTTGATCCTGCTGCTCTCTGAGGGAATGAGGTGTTTTGTATTGCCGTGAGGGTCTTGAAATGTTGAGCCCTTTACTTTTTGTACTTTACGCATTATAAAAAGCGACAACCCGGCTCTCTGAGGGTTTGTTTGTGATGTCTGGAATGGGGTTGTGTAAGGTTTAGTATCAGCGTCAGCAAAATAACCACATTGCAATTAACTTCACAATATTTCAAGTACAATTGCTTGATTCTGAAAATGAAACACAGTCATGACTATTTGGATAGTCAGAAAAGACAATGATTTATTAACATTTTAAAACAGGGCTCTCAAGTCTCACGCATTGAGAGTGTGACACATGCAATTCGACGTGTTCACACGCTCACACGCCACACATGGCATTTCTCACGCTGATTTTTTTTTTTTTTTTTTGTGCCCAGAAAATCGGTCTGTGTGGATTAGTTTATGCAGGCTCCGCGCGTTTTCAGCAAAAAAAAACTCCCCCTGCTCCGGGCGCACGGTCCGAGCGGAGGCCGGAGCAGACGCGCCGTCCCCCGGGCACGTCTTGAGCCTCAGTCCCGGTGCCACGTCTCCTCTGAGACGCACCGACTCCGGTCCCGGTGTCTCCGTCTGTGCGTAACGTGTCCCCCCCGACGGCTTACGCGCGGAATACGCGCGGCCCAGAGCCGAACTGCCCACGGTGAGACGCGGGCCCGGTGCATTAACCAGACTCTTACATGAATCCGTTAAAAATGTCCCGCTCCCCCCCGCCCCGGTCCCTCCTCCCCGCCCCTCTCAGCGCGCACTGACAAAGTGCAGTGATGATAAAACAAACTGAGAACCATCAGGTAATAACTTCATTTATATAACTCTCATTAGTTACTTTGTAGTTTAAGTTTGCTCTTTAGACAAACAGGGCTCTCAACACGCAATTCGACGTGTTCACACGCTCACACGGCATTTCTCACGCAATTCATTATGCCATAATTTGGACATTTTAGATCGCAATATTCATCAAAAACGACGAATAAAAGAAACAAGTTTGCTGTCTTCCGCATTAGAAAACTGCGTTGCCCAGTGGGAGCTGACGTCGCAGAAAACATCACAAAAAAGACTCGGCAACTCCAAACGATAGCTGCAGATCACACTAGCGAGTAGCAGATTTTTTTTTTCATTTGTACCAAAACAAATCCTAAGTGTATCATCAATTAAGGAAATAAAATTGGAAGACGAATTAAGAAGAGGGCAATGGACGTTTGCCAATGGACGTTTGCCAGTGGCGGCGAAAACGGGAGTTGATCTGCAATATGCCGTCTGATTAAAGTGATTAAAGATTGCACAAACATGCACAAATCACCCAAATACAACTTATACTTAAAGTGAAAATTGGCATAGCACTCATTTTAAGTATTTTCTTTAGTTTCTCAGAGATAAGTTAAAGCAACCTTCTGTTAATTCATAATTCACTTGCATTTGTGGACAAAGATATGTTGTGGATATTCCTTGTATTCCCAGTGGACAAAGTATATATTGCAAATACTGTATTCTCTATCACGTGTTAAGGACAATAATAGAATATGCATAGTAGCATGCATAATATTAATTAAAATTCTCCCTCATCCACTCTCCGTGACACCGGTGTTTCTTTCTTACTAACACTTTCACTGCGGCCTTTTTCTAATTAAAAAGCACCGCCACACTTAAATATGCAGGTTGCTTAGTTTAGCATTGACCATGTAATTTACATAGCCTTCACCCTTCCAATGACTCCGACTCTAAATATAGTGCACGCTTTATGGAGCTGATGTTATGGCGCTATACCCCATCACACGCCATTTTACTACTACCGAATTCCTCCAAAGCCGATTACACCTCATAAAATAATGAGAGGAGGTGCAGGGGTGTGTGCTAATGAGGGTAAAGCGCTGGTGATGGAGGACGGAATAAACAATTATAGATGGGAGGGTGGAGGGAGGGGACGATCAGAGGAGCAGAGGTACACGAAGAGAGGGAGTGAGGAAGGTGAGGAGAGCTAAAGGACACTTTTATTGGACACAGGAGGAAGAGGAGGAGGAGGAGGAGGTGAGAGACGCTGCCCCACTGCCTGAGCAGAAATCATAAGCTCATAAATCCCCTGAGTGAGGACGTCCTGTACTGCCGCCACACACTCCCTCCTCGCTGGTCCAAACACACACTCCTGCTTTTCTAATCTCTCACATCACACTTATACCCTCTGAAGAACACTATGAAAACACCACTCCCACAATGTTACTTGTGCTTAAACAATGTCATGTGCACATCATGTTTAGGGATACAATAGGTTTATTATGTAAGTGGAAAGTGCATGCATTTGAGCAATATGTTATGTTTTCAAACTAGACATTTGGTACAGATGTTTTTTAAGTTTAAAATCAGACAGTTTAAAGGTACACTATGTAACCAGTGGGGGTATGAATCATTGTCTCCATGGAGATGTTATTACTTTGCTTGAAATGTTCCATAGTATGCTATTTGTCTATATTCATTTACAGATTATTTTATTCCTAATAATAGTGGACTCGCTTCACCACAGATCTGACCTGAAATATTATATTGAAATATTATAGGCTATGCTAAGTGGCAGACACTTCACCAGAAAGGTTACATAGTGCACCTTTAAACTTGCACCTCAGCCAAAAGACACAGAGCATTTGTATAATAAAAGGACATATTTCCAGAGGTAAATAATTAATCCTACACCCTCTTATTTCTTAGAATTATCAAATAAAAACAGCTTTTTAATAGCTGTTACTGTTAAAGATAAGATTTATTTTGTTCGTTTTTTTTTTTGTCAAAATGTTCTAGTTAATTGACAACGCATCATATTGTTATTCATCTTAGTCACGATCTACTTGTTTCCTTTGCATCAGATTCTAGATCACCTGATGCTGAGATGCTGATGTTTCAGACTTTTACCCTAAAACAAACACCTGACCCCTTTGTTCCACTGTTGGCTCTTTGAAAACCACTGAAGTGAGAAACCGAGTGGGAACGGGAAGTGAAGCAATGATGGAGGGATGGCTGAAGAGAGGGAGAGGAGGAGGGAAGTGAGACATGAAGATGAGTGATTGTGATCAAGAAAGAGGAAGAGCAGACGCCTGGGCTCCACCACTGATTAGATCTGTGAAACAGTCCTCCTTAATCCACAGGCATTCACTTGGATGCGAAAGGACGTGTGTCATGGTGTCAGCGCCGGAGTTTCATTCAGTTAATGGTTAGCAGTGTCAGGTAAATCAAAAGCTTCATTATGCTGTGACATCATCTTAAACAGGTGATAGGCCACTGTCAGCAGAGGAGAATGTGAGGCTATAATGGTATTAATTCATATGGCAAAATATTTAAGCCAAAAAGAGTGTCATACAAGGTGTTTTAGGAACAAAGCATCAAACTGTGCAGCTCTTGGTAAAAGGGAAACAAGGGAACATTCTGTCTACTATAGTCAGTGGTGAAAGTAAGGCGGTGCGCACCGGAACGGCGCACCGGTATAACATTCAGCAGCACCGCTAAGAGAATATGGTTAATGGCGGCCAAAACCCACATTTGAAAAAAAAAAGTAAGGTGCGCTATTTAAGTAGAAAACACAAACAACCACACTATGCCATTCGAGAATAACTGAAAGCTACCCGAAACTCAGTCTGTTAAGCAAGGATTGTCAAAACTTATCTGACTGTAGCCATGAAAGTAGCCTAGCTGGCATGGTGGCTGAGTGGCTAGCACTCATGTTTTATAGCAAGAAGGTTCTGGGTTCGATACCTGGGTCGCCCAGGGATGTATGGAGTTTGCATGTTTATGCTGCTTTTTTTCACATACCTTTTTGCCTAGGTAGGCACCATTTACGTAGGCCCACAAACATATGAAATAATTAAGTATATTAAAAAAGTTATTTATCTATGAAAAAGGTGTAAAACTTAAAAAACAAAACAAAAAAACAAAAAAAAAATGGGTAAAACGAGTGTTGTTGTTTTTTTTTTTTTAATGGTAAAGTGATGCACTGGACATTATAGCACCTGTAAGAAATGAAAACTACTTTCACCACTGACTATAGTAGTATGCGTGAAAAGTCCCTCAGTCGTCCAGGTAGAATCCATGATCAAAGGAGAAGTTCAATTTGTCAACTGGACAAAGTTTGTTTGGTTGAAAACGTTTCGCCGCTCATCCGAGAGGCTTTACTTCTACCCTCATGCTGGTTCGACCCTGTTTATATCTAGCTGCAAGGGAGGAGCTAACTACCCTGAACAAGGCTCTGACCTATCCCCGCTACTCTCTTTTGTTTTACGAATTCCTCTGGCGTCTTGTATTAGGGCTGATAGATATGCTAATACAAGACGCCAGAGGAATTCGTAAAACAAAAGAGAGTAGCGGGGATAGGTCAGAGCTTTGTTCAGGGTAGCTAGCTCCTCCCTTGCAGCTAGATATAAACAGGGTCGAACCAGCATGAGGGCCAGAGCTGACGAAGCCTCTCGGATGAGCGGCGAAACGTTTTCAACCAAACAAACTTTGTCCAGTTGACAAATTGAACTTCTCCTTTGATCATACTATAGTAGTAGTTATAAATTGTTACTTTGGTGACAAATAAATTGTTACTAGAGGCCCCCAAGAAGCATCTTCTACATTATGGGACAGAACACTGAAACCTTTAGTGCATTATAATAAAAGATTAATCATGCATAAATCAATCGAAATACAACTTTGAGTGAGCTAATGATGAGAGAAGACCATTATGACATGGTTAAATACTTATATATTTAAATACTTATATCGCTATGTTTTTATATCTAACTTATAAATAATATTTTTATGATTGAGTATCTAAAGTGATTAGAGCACAACAGTATTGCCACAGAACACGATATTTACCCACTCTTCTTTACTCTGGCCAAGCGTTGTTTTCGGTTCCCAACAGTAAGAAAACAGTGTCACTTTGATCTTTGCTCCTTGACGTCAGCTGATCTGTGAGACGCTGGAGTTACAGTCTCTCAGGAGCACGAGGTTACTGGACTCCAGGGCTGACGCTTTACAGCTCTGACACTCATAAACCAATGGCTCCATTTGACCTTAAACTGGAACACATCGGACGATTTAGAGCTATAAAGTTATTCAAGTCAGAGGCTGAATCATCTAATCTGGTGCAGAAGTAGAGGGCATTTATGTAACTGTAATACATTTAGTGAAGTCAGTCAGTCAATACTGATGGTAGAGCATGAGTCATATGTTGTTAAAAATAATTTCATCTACAAATGTAAAATGTCAGGGTCAAAAGTGTGTTGAGCTCATTTAAAAACATTTTCAAACCAGTGATTCAAAAAGGACAAAATAATGTCATCTTTGTCTGTCTTTCAAGCTTTCATCTGCCTCAGCTACCTGCTTCCCTTCAGCACCACCAGTGTCTTGGCCCCTGGGGGATATTTCACTAAACATTTAATAAAGCAATCTCTTCCTACACCACTAATGGGCCACTCGTTGGTCTTGCTTATATTACGGCGTGAGAAATATAAAATCGTTTGACACACATTCACACTGTGCATTGGCGGTTCACAGAGGCTATATGACCAAAGTTTGAGTGAATATCAGGCTCACAGCTCCATGGACTGTGGAGAAGTTGGAAAAGTTAACTGATGAAACTAAAGAAAAGTCGGAAATCATTGCTTTGTTTAATGTTGACAGAAATTTATTGTAGAATCATTGGATGGAAATTTCGTGAGGAACGTTGAAAACAGCAATGACTGAAGTATAAAATTACCCAATCACTTCACTCCAGCTGATGACCAAACAGATCTGATCATCCATACAGATATCTGGCCTTATAACCCAATAAAACTCTCTTTTCCATGCACTGTCCCAAAATGGAATCTGCTGCCAACTGAAATAGTTTCAAGCCCAACATTAGACACCTTTAAAAGGAGGGTTACACGATACTTTGGCTTTAAGTACCTGCCAATCCCTGATATCAACCATTACAAGTACAAACTGAAAATATAATTTATTTCCTTTGAACACAAACAGCTTATGGTAAAATATAAAAATAAAAATCCAAGTGTGTATTATTATGGTTATTTATCATTTAAAGTAACAACTTGTATTTTATATTTGACTACTACTTTCTATTTAAATCTGATTTGAATTGAAACTTACTGGACAATGTGTTTTGGGCCAACATTGTCCAGTAAATTGTCTCATTACACAAATATATAGACCAAATGGGGACATCAACTGAACTGATATCTTGGAAAGGATATCTGATCTATCTAAAATTTCAATATCTGCGCCGATATCTGACACTAGTATTGTATCAGCGCATCCCTATTTAAAAGTCGACTGACAAAAACCTTAACATTAAGCACTCCCTTCATCGACCTGATTTCCATCTGGAGTTTGCTGTTAATACAGAGAGAGGAGGACTCACTCTGAATATGAGATTTCAAAAACATCAGACACAGCATAATATTAGTTGCAGCTTATTTTTGGTCGAAGTTTAATCATTGTCCCTATTTCACTGTGAGACTTATGACCCCCTTTTGAGCTGTGACTCTGTATTTTCCCCACGATCAGAAATGTTTGATCACAAATGGCCAAAATAGTGCAATGGACACCTTAGTCATGAAGTCAGATGAGATCATTGGCCATGACTGAACTGAATGTCATTTTGAGGAGAAGCTGGATTGTTAACTGCCCCATGTTTCTAATAGCGGCTGTCCTCACTCGGCTCACAGATTACACAACTCTTCTAAGACATCACTTTAAATCCTGTCGCTGTGAGCTACATTACTGTCCAAGAGGGCTTTCGTCTCAGATTGGGAATAAAAGAGAATTAAGAAAACCAACCCATAGAGCCCAATTATTTTTTGGACAAAGGGAGAGACTAGGAGCAGTGTCCAAATCCTCCCTTTAGTTTAATGGCCTGTCATACTGTATCCTGCTATCTGGGCTCTTTGAATGGTGTATTAATAAATGAGCCGCAATACAGAAAGTCTTCTACAGGCTGTGCTGACTAATGTATCCACACAGTGTTTTAGATGTGTCTGGCCCATCTCCAGATCCTGCTGAGAAAGCAGATGGTTGGAAACAAAAATTAATCTATTCAATTTTTCTGAACCTTTGAAAATCTAAACAATTTTATGTGCAAAACCTTCATAAAATTAATAACAGTTTGTTGTGTTTTTTTTTCCAACTCCAACTTAACAGCTTGTTGCCAGTATAGACCATTGTTTACTTTACCATTCACTGTCAATCTGGACTATAGATATTTGAAGCTTTCTTTGTGTATGTTCAGTATGACTATATACTTACTATGTCTCCATGGAAATAACCAGATGACGCTACCTGACTAATTTGCTAATCAGATCTGTGGAGAGGCGGTCCTCGGGAAAAAATAGTGACTAGGGGGCCCCCAAATCAAATTCTGCTTAGGGCCCCATAAAAGGCTTGGGCCGGCCCTGAGGGTTTGTGTGTTAAACCTGTGTGAATGAAACAAAATACAACTCCAGATATGTTTATCATGTGGAAACAACGTTATAACAGATCAGAAAATAATATTAACTATTTTGAGTTATGATCACAATATTTTTCAACTCTTTGCTATAATTCTACCAATGACTAAAACCTTCTGTAAAATAGGGCTAATCTACCGCTGTTTTGCACAAAGCAGTGGAAAACCGCTAATCCTCCTCTATTTTTAATCTTTTATTACAACGCTAACAGCTCTGACGGTGCAAGAATGCAACATGGGTTAATAAACTCCTCACAGGTTTTCTCATTAGATTGGTGTACATGTTTTTCAATGCCACTCTTCCAACTCAGGAGGACTATAACAGCTTCTTCTGCCAGAGAAACCAAAAGGAAATAAGCACCTTCTACATTGGCAAACTACGAGGTGTGATATATAAATTGCCTCTCTCACACCATAACAAGCTGAGGATAAATAATGGGAAAATCAGGTAATATAATATGTGTCTATTTGGTTATAAATCTAATATTATTTTTCCAACAACTTGGGGAGAGGTGTTCCCGAGAAACACAAGAGAATATAAACAACGCTGCCTATTGAAGTTGGCTCAGAAAGTGCAAGCCTGTTCCATTGCATTTGGGGTTACTTCTACCCTGTGAATCCATATACTGATCCTCATTATTCTACTGCTACTGCAGGCCGTTACCATGACATTGCAGTACCTGGAGGTCCCATTCACATTCAGCCTCTCGGTTCAGCTGTGCAGCGAGCTCGAGAAAATGCCTTACGACTTTAGCTGGCCCATCATGCATCACACAATGTCCTGACTCATAGCATTAGCGCATTCAGTCGTACACAGTGACAAATTGGGCAGCCGGAAACTATTAGCATGTATTAGCATAATCATAGAAGAAGAAATAAAAATATAAAGGAAATTAAAGGCTTTTAGTTCATCTATAAACAAGGCAAGGATGCAATGATTAGTTATATTGTCAATTTTGAGCTGGATTCAATCACTTTTTCATGTCGACAAACAAGATAAATTACCTAAACTTTGTTATTTTTCTGTTCTTGGTCTAGAAATGTAAACCACATTTTGTTACTAGACTAAACTATAGTTGGATTTTGATCAAATATTAAAGGGCATGCTATGATCTAATGTTGTTTCCTTATCACAAACAAACCTGGAGATGTGTTTTGTTTCATTCACACATGTTTAACACACAAACCCTGCAAACTTCTTCTCTCAAACAGAAAACACTGTTCCACCTTGTGATGTCATGTGTTTTAAATTCGATACATCTTCACTAAAGGTAACAAAGGTAAAACGTAGATGTTAAATTGAAAACTATCGCGTCATGACATCACAGGGTGAGCTTTTTGAGCTTTGGAGATGAAACAAACTAATAATAAAAGATTACTCAAACATGCGTGAATGAAACAAAACACAACTCCAGGTATGCTTTCTGAGGAGGTAACAACATTGTAACATTTCTTAACACTCATAAAAGTCGATTTTTTTGTAATAGCATCACATCCTGCATCATTATTATTCATTGATTTCATTGTAGGTGTCTTTATTGCTCAAAAATGTCTTGAAAAGCATATATAAAAGCATGTATTCTTACTATGAGCGTGCTCGCCTCTCCACAGTTCTGCCTTGTAATTTGGCCTGATGGCATACTCACTTGTCTCCATGGAGATGTATTGGTTTAATGCCATTCTGTGTAACATTTCAGACAAAGCAATAACACCTTCCTAATTTGCTGGAGGAACATGTTTTCCAGCTCTAGACCAAAAGTCGATATGAAAATCCTGCTCCTCTTAGTGAACTCTATTTCAGAAGCCTAATCTCCCATGAGACACCGCTGCAGCTAAACCTTTACCGCTATGGCCATTTGGATTCCAATTCACCCCAAGCTCATTTATTTCAGACCAGCAACTTTAAATTAGGGGTAAAGGGAAGGGGAAGAACACAGGGCTCCATTTTAATAAGCAAGTCTTCCTTCCAACTGAGAATACATTAGCTTGTGTAACACTGTATTGCTCCCCTATTGTTTTGGTTCTGTTTTCTTGTTATGTCTTGTTATAATGACTAAGCCTGCATTTCATCAACAGAACAAGTTCATACTCATTTCTTCCGCAGTTCGTAGAATAGTATCACTGCCTAGAACATAAACATAGTACAGTATAACACATATCGTTCACTTCTTTTGGTATTATCTGTAATCCTGTGAGCAATGGCCGGTAAGATGTATAAGATTAGCTTGATGTTATTTGTTTTCAGCACACAGAGACCAGAGGCTCCAAACGCTTCCAGTTGCTTGTTTTGTATGACATTACTCTGACCAAAAGGCAAGTCCAGTTATTATTTTTGACTGCCTTCTAATTCTCCTGCTGTTCTTGAACTTTGCCTTGTAACACTATAATTTCCCCATTGCGGAACAAATAAAGGTTTAACTAAAGGTTTGTCTTAACCTTTCTGGTGAAGGGTATTCCACTTGTTTGTGTTTGTCATAACTATATCCATGGAGACACCAGCAGGCCAAGTTCCAGATCAGATCTTGTGGAGAGTAGATCCTGCTCTCTGTAAGAATACATGTTTTACCATTTTTAACTGAATATTAACTGAATATACAAGAGTAAGTTTAATGCTATATTGTGGATCGTTTCAACATCTCCATGGAGACAAACAGGTGGTGTACTTACAGCACGTCTAAGCTACATGTGCATTGCTGTTACTAATCCTTACTGCAGCTATGTTCTCATTAACTCAGCCCTAATAATATTAACTACAAATGTGGCACTTCCCTGGGCTCTATTCTCATGGTGAACTTCAGATGACACACATTTAGCTTTATAGCCTACGTATCAATGCATCTAGATTTTTAGGTTAGGTAATCATTATCTTAAGAATACAAAAGTGCTTAGCTGTGACTAGCATAAGGGGAAGTCGATAAATTAAATCCCCATGTACCATGTATTTCCTGAGTTATGGCCCTGTGGGAAACAGCTGCGTACATCCTGCATTAGCCCATGAGCACGAGAACGTCCCTGGACAATATTATATCCTGACTTCTGAGGCTGAGTATCTCTCACACTATCTGAGGGAGAGTTATGCAACCTAAATAATACTCAAACCATGCTCTCCATAGAGGTCATAACCAAGCATAACCAGGGCATAGGACAGAGTGGCAGTTTGAGGAAGAAGGTTAAAACTGCAGTATATGTATCTGCAGTGATGGGGATAATACTTTGAAAATGCATTTAGCTACAGAATACCTGCATTAAAAAAGTATTGCGCATCTAATTAGGGTACTTTATCCTAAATACTTTCACATTACATTGCATTGAGGATTAACAGCTTTATGTTTGTCCATTAGTTCCACTATTCTGAGGAATAAAGTCCAACGCGGAGATGGACAGAACAGTAAACAGAACATTAAGTGCAAAATAAACATTACACTTGGTAAAAGAGTAAACTACGCACATGGATGTTTGAGATGTTACGCAAACTACTGTATTTTCTGTACTGTATTTATGATCTATACATGTACATAAACACAGTTATCACATGTGCACCTCTTTAGTGTGTGGAATATAGACTTTTAACAGCAGTCAACTGATAGTGCAACCTTGTCTCATCCTTACTGTTCAAAGTCCTCAAAACTATGAAATAACATGCATTTTCCTTTGCAGAGATTTAGCAAGTAAAATAATAACATTTAATAACTTTTTTCTTGACTCCTACACAGAACATCATGCATTTAGTATAGGCAGTGGTGGAATGTAGCAATGTAAAGTTCAGTAGTTTTGAATAGGACTGAAAAGTAAGTATTTTTTTTTATTATAGTTTTAGACCACCTGAAAATGCTGATGGTTGATTTTTAACATGTTCGTAATTTGAGCACACAAAATGTACCTATATACATATATAAATAAAAACAGTTAGGTAAAAACTATTTATTCTGTATAAATATAAATTCAGCAGCTTTATCAAAATCATTACATTTTAAGCTTTATTAGATCTCAAAATGTGAAATACTTTTACTTACATTACATACAGTACATTTTTAAACAGATACTTTAATACTTTTACTTTAGTCAAAATGAATACTTCTTCCACCACTGAGTATAGGCTATTGTGACTATAATAAGAACATTAATTTGCATTCACTGTCATTGATGTATAGATTTACATCCACATAATTATAAGCAATAGACAGTGTAATGACCGACCGTTAACCCATTTTATTTAAGACCTACAGCACTTGTTTATGTCCATTCTGTCTATCCGGCACTTGGTTTAATTATAGCCAGGGGGAAGTTTTCCTTTTGCAGAGTTGCAGAATTAAAACTACATTTATCACTTACAATGTTCTTTAAGCCAAACAGCAGCAGTGCAGTGGGGATGGGAGTATCTGGCCCTGATAAGGACCGATAAGACCTGAAAGTGTGCATCGAGTATGTTGGCCAAGGACCCCATTTAAACTTACATAACTGCCATTCTGAGTCAGTGACACAGTCGTCCAGCCAAATCAGCTTCCTCAACAAGTACACAGCCCCTGACCTTTTCTTCCATTATTCACGGTTAATGCACCTTCCTGTTCTAAGGAAGATATCGCTCTTAAGGTGTGCAGTGGCAGGTTCTCTTTTTGAGCAACAAGATGTGTTGTAATTTAATAGAAATGGCATTTAAAGGTGCACTGTGTAACTTTGCCTGTAATATTCCACAGTATGGCATTACAACAACATATCTAAAATGCATTTATTGAATTATTGGTGTTTTATAGCTCAAAAGTACCTTTAATGACATGCATTCTTACTATGAGCGGGGTCAAACTCTCCTCAGATACGACATGTAACTCTGGCTGGTAGCGTCTCCTGCCTCCATGGAGATATACAAGTTAAGTTTCATACTGTAGAACGCTCCAGGCAAAGAAATAACATCTCCATGGAAACAAACAAGTGGCAGCCTCTCCAACAGAAAAGTTACATAGTGCTTTAAGAATCTTTAAGAATCACAATGATCATGATTTGGGTTTTGGGATTTGGGATTTAAGTAACTCCTACTGTAGATAACTCTATATACTGTACATTCCATGTGGTTTTATTGTGTGTAAAACCAGCTCACCCTCATGTCATAACTATTTAGTATTATTTTTTTGTAGTATTTAGTGCAGCACTCAAGCAAAATATCAATACTTAAGCAAATGTCAATACTTCTGTACGTGTTTTAAAATGTACACACTGAATAAACTCAAATGAACTCAAATCTAAGTACTGCAATCTTGTTATTGGTCAGACCAATCATGCATTATCTTAATCACAATTGTTCAGCCCTAGTTCTTTCACATTATATGAAGATTTCGCCAAAATCCTTTGAGGCGTGATCCAGGTTTTACATAACAAGGGATTACCGCTAAATCCTCAAACGTCCTCACACCACTTGAAAATTTAACTCCTTACAAGCCCTCGTCAAACTACCCCCACTGATTTAGTTGCAATAGGATTAAATAATTTGTCTTAAAAATGTAATCTGCATCATTATTTATTGTGTACATTGTGTATTTTCAGGTGAGAAAGTGGAAGATGCTGTCACGCCACCATAGTGATAAGCAGAGGGAGATAGAGCCGGACCTTCCCTTGGGGAGCTGTCAGGCCTGGGGGGTCCACACTGGGCCCCTCCTGGTCAGCCCTGTGATGCTGGAGTGCTCCATCTGCAGTGGCCCCTACATCACCTATGCCCTGGAAGACACCTGGCAGCCACGGCAACGCACACAGGTGAGGCAATTCAAGCTTTGCCAGTATTTTTTATAAACTCTGCACTGTTCATAATATCGCTGACAGCACACTGGTGGAGTTTGTGGACAAAATGTAACTGTATTATGTTCGACTGTATGTACTGTAAGGAAAAATGCAAGATGGACATATTTAACGCAATACCATCTTGGAACCTCTAGAAAAGTTACATAGTGCACCTATAAAAATTGTAGCCCAGTTCGTTGATAGTTTGTGTTTCCATAAGGGATTAGTTGTTAAGCAGTGAAGAAGCATAAAGTAGAACATTTCATTAATTTTTACACTCAATTTTTGCCCAACAAGTTAGTTAAGGAGTGATTTATTCATTGAGACACAGTATTTCCCCTGTGCTCTGTGGAAAGTTGTGTAATTACATTGAAGTCAAAAGTTTGTAAGTTCCCCTTTAATTTAAGTCACTCACAGCATCTTAAAAGTTTCCATTACTAGACTCTGGTAAAGCTATATCTTCCAGTTGCAAAGCTCCAACTTTGTGTCTTTTTTGGAGTAAGTAAAAAATAAATAAATAAAAAATAAAAACTTTGTTGAAATATTAATGAAAAGAAAAGCCTGAATTCCCATCACCATGGTGACGCCCCATCTCTCCAGTGAATCTGTAAACAAAGTTGAAAAGGGAAGTCAGAGAAACTGAAGAGACACATTGGGCTAATTCAGAGGGAATGAACAATGGACAGGCTGCAGCCATGGATGAATAAACAGCCATGTCGATAGAATTAGCAGTATCCTATTTCAGTCCTGGTTTAGTTTTATTATGTCTTATCCTAGACCAGGTTTAGTTCACATTCAGGTCTGTTTGAATACTGGTTCAGCCGTGGCTAGTACCCTCCTTTATGAGCCTGTTCTAGTTTATACCTGGCTTCAAATGCAGTTCCACTGGAGCTTAATTGTTTAGATTTCCATAACACTTTGTAATAACTACACTTAAATAGCCTAAATAAAACGTGAAGAATTACATCGTAATGAACAAATAGTGTATTCAGAATGTTTCAGGCTTAGTAACTACTCATACTTACCACTAACTTGTGATTAATCCCTTAATTGAAGGATATTCAGGCTGCGTTCTTCTCTCAAACTGAACACAACTCCATGTACTGTATATTTTTGATGAGGTAACAACATTATAACATGGCTTAAAGCTCACAAGAGTCAATTTGTGTAATATAGGACTTTTAAGAAGCTATTAATAAACAGTTTCTTCATTATTAATTATGTCTTTGTTGGTGATGGTTCAAGATGGTATTAAGGTGTAGTTATTTTAAAGTGGTACTAATATTTCTCATAGCTTATTTATATCAAGCCACTTCAGAGAGATTGTTAAGTGATTATGCAGTATCATTTAAGCTTTCACATGTTCACACACGCACCAGCACAACAAAAAACACCCCAGAGGAAGTCGTGAAATGTGCAAGAAGTTTTCAGAAAGGAGACACAAACTAGGCTAAGGCTGAGTAGCACAGATACACACATCTCTGACAGTGAGGCTGACACTCAGCTTCACCAAACAGTCAAATCTGACATAGAGCTGGGGTGTCATGGGACTTTGGTGATATCTATATGACAGGAAGACTTTTTAAAGCTGTCAGAATGTGTTTATTTTTGGATAAAAGATGGACTTAATAGCAGTAAAGGTTTGCAAAGATATTGTCAATAAGCTAACCTAGATTTGGGTCTTTTGTTTCGTTGACATGACTAGGTTGAGTTAGACAAAGAGTAGGTCAGACCCACTGGGAGGAGCCTACAGTACGCATTGTTTACTGAAAGTAAAAGTAACTGGACCAGTTTTGCATTAAATTATTTTCTGTTCTTAGCTCTAGACCAGTTTATCATAGCCAGGGCCGGCCCAAGCCTTTATGGGGCCCTAAGCAGAATTTGAATTGGGGGCCCCCCACACCACCAAAACTGCACTGATAGCTGCTTTATCATTTCATAGACTACACCAGGGGTCTTCAACGTTTTTCAGGCCAGGGACCCCCAAACAGATGGCGAACTGGGCCAGGGACCCCCTACTATATATACGGCATAGAATTGTGTTTTATATTAAATTGAGCTTAGTGTCATGTATAAACATTGCTACTCTGTTATGGTACATCCAATACAAGGAAATAATACACAGGTTAATACTGTATTTTACACTATAAAATATAAAATTATATTATTTTAAGGTGAAATCAAAAGATTTTGCGACCCCCTGCAGTACCCCTGCGACCCCCCTAGGGGTCGCGACCCCACTGTTGAAGACCTCTGGACTACACAGTTAGTCTTAGACACCCACTATCATCTGCGTTTTGAGTTGGTTTACATTATACTGTAACTTGTCATTATGGCTATTGCAATATAAAATATTCAGAGAGATATGAACTTTGTTTTTGAGGCAGCTTCACAGCCGACTAGTCCACCTAGCTTATCCGACATTAAAATCACTCCTGTCGTGTTTGTTTGGTTGCGCAGCATCCAGTATCTCCTCTTATACTTTGACTAACTTGACCACACTACCACAATCACCATTCTATTAACTTTCATGAGAAATGCAACTTGTGCCGTGATTGGTCAATTCTTCGGCCGTGGGAATTTCCCATAAGGCAGTGCTTTACTTAAGTTGTCACAAACAAATATAAAATACAGATATATTTGTTTTATTTCAAACTGTGCACATTTTTAACATTGTAGGAAGAAATATCCTGGCAAAATAAAATAATGTAATGCCTTAAACACATCATCACGGTGCTACCGTGACTGTAGTATATATGTAGTTTTAAGTGGTATAAATACCAAGCGGGTGCTTTTAGCTATAACGATAGGGTGGAAAACGCTGACACGTGCTAGTGGAGCTAGGTAAACGCGTTACATTCACTGACTTGATAAAGAATTAATCCATACAGAAGAAAAATATTTTAGCAGGTGGCCATTCGAACTGGTCTTGGGGGCCCCCTGGTGGCGTGGGGGCCCTAAGCGGCCGCTTAGTTCGCTTACGCCTTGGGCCGGCCCTGATCGTAGCTACATCCATACTTTTGCTGTCAGATCATTTCATTATTGACAGGTCACCCAAGCTGTTAGATGCTCAAGTTATTCATGTCAGATCCCATTGCACAGTCAAACATTTCTGAAGAGAGAGGACCCAGACTGATGTCGCCTGGCTTATCTAATATTCTCTCTTTGTGGATAATTACATATGTCAGTGGAGTAAAGGTTTAACTGAGTCCACTGCTGATTAAGATCACTTTCAATCTGCAATAGAGGCTCACTGCTGCACTGAAATCCTCTGGTCTTTATTAGAAAACAGGGCTTTTCTCCCCTCTTTATCTATGGGCCTGGACTGATTGAATGCCACCTCACCCTGGAAACCAAGGCCTCATTAAAACACATCATAGGGAGCGAAGTAAGGAAGTAGGGCATTCACACTTCCAGTATAAGGGGGTAGCGGTTCAAAAGAAACTATCTGAAATTTGGTTTTCCCAGCAACTGGTGATTTAAAATTTTCTCCTATTAACACCGTGTATTTCTCCCCCAGGCAATGGACCTGTACTACCACAATGACTCAGAGCCTGACAACTACTGTTGCCCTGGCGACAACAGTAAGTCAACACCCAGTAACCTTGTTTTTCTATTCCTCAACTTCCTTCTTCCCATACATTTTTTAAAATAAGAAATACATCGCTATGGTTACCTTTACAACTTATTTTCCTTTTGAGGAATGAATACTGTTATTTGAAAGCAATTTTGGCTATTCAGGAATGCTCATTATTAAAATTTGTATATTTTTCCCCACATTTAATCTTACATCTAATACTTTTATCTCTGTTCTTCTTTCTGCCCTTTTTACCTTACTTCACAAGACTGTAATCCTGCCCTAAGCTTGGATAATAACTGTTGTTGGTCATAAACCAAAATTACTATTTGCACTTTACATGAGGCATCAAAACAGCCTTTTACAGGCACAAAACACGGCTTTGGCCTTATGTTAGCCATATACTGTCATGACTGCAGGCTTCATACATGTACAGAAAGGGAGCCAGTGGGGGAGAGTTCACTGTTGTTTTATAGCTGCTGACTGGAACAGAGCACTTATATTACCGTCTTGCATTTTTATTTGTGCCACTGCAGAGTTCAAAGTCTCCAATCTGTCACGTTTGGGAATGCAGCCAAAGATGCTACAATGTCTATGTTGCAACTTTAGCAGCAGTCTTTACATTCCTTATGTAAAATAACGACATCGTGCGATAGTTTGGTTTAGAAAGCATTCCATTTCTGAAGGTTTCTCACACTGCTAAGTCTACAGGTGCACTCAGCTAATTCTTGGCTTTTTCAGGTGCAACATTTCAAGCATTATAATTAGCTAAAATTTCAATTTTAATGGTTTTGAGAGTCAAAAACTGGCTGATTGCAGAGTTTATACAAGCATTCAAAACTATTTACTGTCAAGAATCACTCCTTATCATTTCCATTGTATTTACACTGCAAAATTCTAGATAAACAACTCATATTAAGAGCATTTAACTTGATTGGACTTGACAGGTAAAATTATCTATCAGTGGAATAAGTTATGTTTTGTACAGTTCAATCCAAAAAAGATTTATGTACAGTATGTAGATATATTTTCCTATTTTAAGAATGGAAAGCCTTGTTCCATTGGTAGATCATTTTACCTGTTTACCTGTCATGTGAAAGGTATTCAAATCAAGATTACATCTTTTTACTTCAAGTCATTTTACCCTGGTAATGTTTTAATTTTTGCTGTGTATAAGGACCATGCTGCCCCTCTGTACTTACCTTTGACTATTCCTACTACTATTACTTCTACTACCACCACTACTATTACAACAATGCTGTTACTACAGCATTGGCGGCACGGTAGCAGAGTGGTTAGCGCTCTTGCTTCACAGCAAGAAGGTTCCGGGTTCGATCCCCGGGTCGCCCAGACCTTTCCGTGTGTGTTCTGTGTGGCGTTTGCATGCATGGTCTGGGTTCGATCCCCGGGTCGCCCGAGCCTTTCTGTGTGGAGTTTGCATGTTTCTCCCCGTGTCTGGGTGGGTTTCCTCCGGGCACTCCGGTTTCCCCCACCAACCCAAAACATGCACCATAGGTACTCCAGCTTAGGTCCTGACCAAGCCGAAGCAAGAAGATCATGGAGATGGTCCCCGGGCGCCCTAATGTGTGTGCTGCCCACTGCTCCTAATATATGTATATATATATAGGATGGGTTAAAATGCAGAGAAGAATTTCTCCAGTGTGAGATCAATAAAGTTCACTTCTTCTTCTTCTTGTTGCAATACTACAATACTACAATACTACAATACTACTACTCTTATAAGACTGTGTAAACAGCAAATTTGAAACTGGGTGTTTTATTATTATTATTATTATTATTATTATTATTATTATTATTATTATTATTATTATTATTATTATTATTATTATTATTATTATTATTATTATTATTATTATTATTATTATTATTATCTAACCTATTTGTATTGTATCCACATTGCTTAGAAGAGCTGGACCACATAAACAGTACAAATAACTCGTAAGAGACAATTTTACACATTTACCATCTTATTTTTGTATTCCAAATGTACATGGTTTCTAACTTATGATTCTAACTTATAATTATTAAACAACACAATCTATTTCAATGTTAATTCAAATATTAACTGTAAACCACTAAACCTCACCGACTGCACAATCGTGTATTTCCACAATGTCAACAGCTTCAGGTAAAGCTCCATTGCTCCATGTTTTTCTGAGTGTCCTCAAACTTTACTCTTTTGTTCTCTGTGACGCAACTCTAGATAAGCCCTTTCTTCAGAGCCACCATATCCCTTTATTCTTGTGGGATTAGCGATAAACTGATCACCTGTTCCAGCCTGTCCTCCATCAGACCCTCCCACACTCTTTCAACAAACAGGAGAGGAGTTAAACCCACTAGACAGTATAAGTTGACTTTATGGACATTTTTCATGATTTGGTGAAGAGTCTGAGAGTCACGCAATATACAAACACTGATACTTCACTGGCACAAATCAGAACATTAGTTAATATTTAAGCTTGATAGATTTATAGATTTTCCACATTTCTGCATTCCATTTTGTGTTTTTCTTTCCTCGTTGCCATTTTATTTCATATTTCCCACAAGTAGGATGCAAAATGGCAACCCTCTTGAATAATTAAGTATATTGCTAATTGTCAAATGGCTCATATTACTCATATTGATCTATTACAATGTTTCCCCATGAAAAACCTTCCTGGAGTTGTATTTTGTTTCATTCACACGTGTTTAACATGCAGACACTGCATGTCTCTTCCACTTGTAATGACATGTGGCAATACAGGAAGTGCTCCACCTTATTTTTAAATGCCATACACCTGACCGAACATTTTGATCTTTGGAGATGAAGATAACCCAATAATAGATTACTCAATGAAACAAAGCAACTCCTGGTATGCTTTTGATGAGGTAACAACATCTGAACATGGTTTAAAACTCACAAGAGGAGTTTAGCATAATATATGACCTTTAAGTTCTCTGTTTTATTATTACTACATGTAGTTTTTATCTCTCTGTACTTACCTAATGGCTCGTTGTCATTTGAGTATTCAACAAATGAGCAAGGAACTTTTCAATCACCTGGTGTAACTCCTTAACTGCAGTTGTTTACGTATGACCAGGGCAAGTGGAGGCAAGTCTGGAGCTGTACTTTTTGATACAAATTCAGTTTTACCAGGGCAAAGGTGACTTAGTAAGCCATAAAAAATGTTACACGCAAGCGTTTTTACAAAAAGCACAAAATGTTCTTTACGTATAATGGACATTCTGTATTGTGCAATAACTTAAGTAGACTTCAAGAGCACCCTGGTGAATTTGGTAAACAAAACTTAGAAACTAGGCAGAACCAGCTCAAAACAATGGAGTTTTTAACCATGTCTTCAAATGAGGTCAACCATATCCTTGCCCTATAATTAGCAAGAGCCCACATAATGAGTTGGGGCCCCTGTGGTTGTTTGGGACCCTTAAAACAGGGAACACCATGTATGCAAACACATATACACGCACATTGACTGGAGTATAGGCACACTATAAAAGCCTTGCTGTCGCCTGTGAATGGGTAAGAGCTTTATGTAACTGTGTCACTTGGTTCCTCACCACTGCTCATTCACATTCACTACCAGACAAATTTGATCAGCTATGACCACAAATAAAACAAACCCCTTATTCCGGTCGTAAATGGGCAAAAAAAAATTTTCAAGTCCAAACTGTGGTTCAGAGACCAGTCATGGCACGAAATACAAATTAAAGTCTCCAGGCTTCACTCGTAAACCATCTGACAACATTTTACAAGCCCCAGAAGCAAGAAAATTTCAAATCTGCTACAACCTGATCACATGTTATATTTTCTATTCTAAAATGCACTACTGAATATACAAAGAGAGATGACCTTAGACTTCAGTCCCTCACACACTTATTTAACAAAAACAAACAGACCTGGAATTTTACCAACGAGGCTGTAAATAATGACCCTCAAGACAGCTGTAATAAAATGTTTACATTGTGTGAATAGGTGTGGGAGTTTTCCATTCGCATAATGGGCAAACTGCATGTTTACTTAACCTTAGCTTTCATTAAACATTTTCTTTTACAGTTTTTTCATTAAAGGAAAAGTAACGTTTTTTACAATCTGAGCCTTATATCGGTAATAAAACAAGTTGTTTTACTCACCCATAGCAATTTGGTGTCATATGGAGCACTTCCGGAGATGTTTTAGATTTGCGATCTCCATCATGTGAGTTCTCGGGGCACTTGTTTGCGGTCTCCAAATAACACAAACTTTAGCACTTTTCAAATCATAGAAGCCCGATGTCTTAGCCTACGATTTCGTGTGGTCAAAAGTGGCCTGTAATCCGAGATTTAGCCATAGTTTCGAGTAGATGAGGACGCCAGTGCGCATGTGCGGACTGTGCTCTCAGCTCCCGGGACCCAAACATGAAACGCAAAGCTGTAAACTATGGCTAAATCTCAGATTACAGGCCACTTTTGCTTCAAACAAAATCGTAGACTAAGACATCGGGCTTCTATGATTTGAAAAGTGCTAAAGTTTGTGTTATTTGGAGCCCGCACGGGCATATTACATGCTCGGGGAATATATTATATGCCCCGAGCTATGGCTAGAAGTCGCGCTAGGCTAACCGATCTTAAAACATCTTTGGAAGTACTCTATATGACACCAAAGTGCTATGGGTGAGTAAAACAACTTGTTTTATTCCCGAAATAAGGCTCAAATTGTTTAAAAAAAAACAAAAAACAAAAAAAAACATTACTTTTCCTTTAAATTTGTGAAAATGAAGATTCATGTCAAAATCATAATGTAATCAATTGCCCTGGTTTTCTACAAATTCTATTATATAGGCCTATACATGACCTCATTTAACTTAACAACTCAACAAACATTTTCACGTTCTGCTAAAGGGCTGATCTATGTATAATGTTGTTTTCTCATCAAAAACATACCCGGAGTTCTGTTTCATCTCATTCACACATGTTTAACACACAGACCTTGCAGTTCTTCCCTCAAATGCTCTTTTCTACCTTGTGATATCATGTGATAATACAGGAAGTGCTCCATTGTGTTTTTAAACTCCATACGCCTTCATTAAAATCACTGGGATGATACCGAACTAAAGATAAAAGGTAGCTGCTAACTTGAAAACTACCACTACATGACATCACAAGGTGGAACAGAGCATTTTGAGCTTTGGAGATGTAGATAGACTAATAATAAAGGATTACTCAAACATGTGTGAATGAAACATAACAAACGTCCAGGTTTTTGAGGAGGTGACAACATTCTAACATGGCTAAAAGTGCACAGGAGTGAATACAAACTCTTTAATACAGTAACTGAACTGAGTTATATAAAGGCCTATGCAACAACATTGGAACACAGACCCTGGCCTCCTCCCTTTGAAGATGAGTGTCCCCAACAGCGTATAACTATAGGCTGGCCTTGGCACCGGAGACAGTGCCACTAGACCGTTACATAATTCATTAGTGGGTGACACACACAATAGAAACAAACACACTTCTTGAGTTCAGTGGAGGCCTTTCCAGTCACCAGCCTGTGTAAATGCCAATGAGGAGAGCGGCCCAGAGAGGAAAATCACTGAGTGCACTCATTGTTAACACTGGTCCCATTGGTTTGCCTGTCTTCCGCTGTGCTGCTCCTCTCTCAGCACCTCACACTCATTTGAACAGAGATGCATACGCTAGCGGACCACCGGCTTCATCTCGGAGGTAAAAATATAGAAATAGAAATAGAAATACATATAGAGTCACAGTAGTGAACTTCACCCACCCACTAACAACTAACTGGTAAAGAGATTGCTGTGGTTTTATCGCAGACTAATTTCCCGGCTTAGGACTCCATTCATGCACATGAGTTGCATCGTGTAGCTTCGAATAACAGATTTGAGTTTGTGAGCTGTACTTTTGTTCTGATTTGTGGTAGGACCAAAGACGCTAACTCCAGCCACAATGGATTAGCTGGAATTAGTAGAAAACAAAAATAATGGGTTAGTTGATGAGGCTTAGACTTTAGATTTAAACAAACTTTATTAATCACAAGGGTACGTATTTGGATATGCTAGGTCACACATCATAATACTGTATTAAAGAGCATAATACATTCATAATAAGTAGCAAAATAGCAAGAGATTGGTGTCAAATGAGGCATAATTATATAAATGTATACAGTATGTACAAGTACAAATATTGTGCTGGGTAAGGTGAAATAGTGATTGACAGGACATAAAGTTATCTGTTAGATAAGGGTGAGTTGTTGTACAGTTGTGTGGAGTATGGTAAATACTAATTGTAGTCCTGTATCACTCACTGTTTGAGTGGAGCTGTAAGAGAATGTTGGAGAATGAGCTCCTCTGTTCCTTTATAAAAGTTTATAAAGAGGGTTTGGTTGTTTCGTGATTTACCCCATTTGCCCTAGAAGCTCTTCAGGCACTTTACCATTGAATGAGCTAATTCCTTCACAGAGGTCTTCATTTCTCTGCATGCAAGATGTGAGGCAGTTTAGTTCTATTGTAAGTCTTGTATATCTCCCTTGGCAACACTGTCTTCTCACTCCCAGAAAGATGCATAATAGATTAGTACAAGCACCAACTCTAAAGCAACTTGTTGTCAGTGCTGTTTTCTGATCTATATTATTTTGTTTCCTCTTCAAAAACATACCAGGAGGTGTGTTTTGTTTCACTCACACATGTTTAACACACAAACCCAGCATATTTAGGTTGAACTTTTCTCTCAAACTGAAAACACTGTTGCACCTTGTGATTCCACCTTGAAATCTACCGCTTCATGACATCACAAGGTGGAACAGAGCATTCTGAGCTTTGGAGATGTAGACAGACTAATAATGAAGGATTACTCAAACATGTGAATGAAACAGCACAACTCCAGGTATGTTTCTGAGGAGGCAACAGTGTTCTAACATTGCTTAAAACTCACAAGAGTCAGTTTTGCTTAATACTTTAATACTTAAAACTTTTCACATGCTGTTGAAAATGGCTGGCTGAATATGACATTTTAACTGTTGGCAAAATATTAGTGGAAGTTTTGGGCTCTGCATTGTGATAACACATTCCTATATATTTTCTTTTTCTTTTTTTTGTCTTTTGAGGTCAGCACTTTTTATAGCTTTTGATAAAGTTTTTAGTTTGAAAAGCGAGATGTCTGTTCATGTTCCACACAGAGCAGTGTTCTTTTGTCATTTCGTCAGAAGATGAAACAGCAATTGTAAGATGGCAGGTTGACAACTCAAGGAGAAAGAGGGTATATATATTTTAACAGGCTGCAATAGTGGTGTAATGCTGACTGAAAAGTAGGGACTGTCTTAACACAAAAAGATTTATTTAAGAGTTGAAAATAGAGCCCTTAACCAGAGTATGACATGGACTCTCAAAGTGTCAGTGAGTCCCAGTTAACAGTGCAGGAGATATTAATAATAGATTTGACCTCAGCTAAGTCAGAAACACACAGCACAGTGTTGGGGCAATGTTTAAAAGTGCACAGTCACACACAAACACGCAAACTGTAATTTTAAGGTTGTGCAATTTAAGCATTTTGACTTGCAGTGTGATTTGGCCCAGCAGCAGCTTGTAGAGGATCAGCACTTTGAAATGGCATTACCTGCACGCACTATTTTCAATTTGTAAGATGCATTTTTAACTCAAGTACATAAAGAAGAGGCTTTTACTTAAAGGTACAGCTATTGTCCTCCACCCGATTGTCTCCAAGGAGATGTAACTGCTTTACCTGGAATGCTCCACGATCTGGCATTAGACTTATTTATTTTGCATTCATGCAGTTAGTGTTTTTATTTAAAGTATGTACTCTTATATGAGCATGCTTTTCAGATCCAGTTAGTTCTGACATGATGGCTTGTCTCCATTGAGCTGCCCCTAATCAATGGAGATGTTTAATAACGTCAAAGCAAAAACATAATCAATCAAACAATATTTATAAGGCGCTCTTCATACAAAATTGTAACACAAAGCGCCTTACAGTGGTCAAGGATTAGAAGATTGACCTTATTTGATCTCGCACAGGAGAAGTTGTTTCTATATTTGACCCGGGGACCATCCCCATGATTTTGTTTTGTTATTTAGGCTTTGGTCAGGCCCTAAGCTGGAGGATTTTACCTATGGCGCATGTTTAGGTTGGTGGGGGAAACCGGAGTACCCGGAGGAAACCCACCCAGACACGGGGAGAACATGCAGTCTCCACACAGAAAGGCCCGGGCAACTAGTCTGGTTAACACCTGACCATATCACAAGTGAGATATGGGTCTGGAAACTCGCTTCGAAAAATCCCGTAGCGGAGGTGTGGTTAGCGATTGCCAACAGCCGTTTATTGGGCGTTATGAATGTCTATCATTGAGCGTATACGTAAGTCCATAGCCAATCATGTCAGTTGTCAGTTCAAACTACAAGCTTCCGTTTGTCATGTAGTACGCGTCACCGTCTTGCCACACCTCCCCCGCTCTCTGATTGGGGCCCTAAATCTGGGACTCTCGCTTGGACGAGTTTCCAGGCCGCCTTCCAGTTCGAAACGAACGGAAGCGGCCTGGGAATTCCCCGGCTACCGGGCAACCCGAACCTTCTTGCTGTGAAGCATGAGTGCTAGCCACTCAGCCACCGTGCCGCCAGGAAAAAAAAAAATAATAATAATGTAAAAAAAAATAAAAATAATAATAATAATAATGTATTCAAGCAGCTGGCATCCTCACTGGAAAGTTACACTGTGCACACTCAGTCATTTGTTGTGGTTAATCATTTAGACCAAATAAGAGGGGGGACTTTTGTTTTGTAGTATATTCTTATATTCTTACTATCTCGAACTGAACAACGGGTTAAAGTTCATTCTTGTTTTTATACCCATTCAAGAGACTGTTTTTTTTTTCTCCCCAAAAGAATGACTTCCGAGGAGCACTTGGAGGCACCGCCCCTCCTGTCTGTTAACTGTGTGGGGTGGAAGGAAACTGTCTATCCCCGCCCCCCCTCAAAAAAAAAAAGCAAAAAGAACAGTTGATAGAACTATCCCAGTGAGGAATGCGGTCTAAGTCTAGTACCCCTCTGTACAGGAGCCGATAGTCCCATTTCGTGGTCGTGAATTGGAATAATACGGCTTTTCCATGAAAGACAAAACAACTGCCTTGACTTGTAAGTAGATGCATATGGTAACACTATTAGTCCTCTTTGTAGTTACAACTTTTTATGGACTTTTTCTAACCTTTTGGACACCATAAACAAGTGTTGCTCGCCGTCCTCCTTAGGAGACTGGCTTCGAGGGTATTTTTTCCACAGTGGCCAAAGTGCGTCCGTGCGCACCTAAGTCCAGTCTACCTGTGGATGCGCCTCTTTCTTTCCCCTCATCTCACGAACCGCACCGACCCGGATTTATGGTGTTCTTATCTTTCAGCCTTGTTGATAACACAATCTTATAAATTGTGCCGGGTAGCTTGGCTCTTTCACACTTCTCGCAGTGTGTCTGTTGGAAAACTGCAGAATGAGAAGCCATCCCGATATAAAAGGTGAAAAACACGACAGTTTGCCTTTTTTTTTTGTAGCCTACTAAATGGGACTGTGTATTGCCGCAAAGTTTTAACTTGTTGTCAACAGTGGAGAAGGACGTGTATTAAAAATGATTACTTTACGCCTGAATATTGACAGGATTCGTGTGCGTCGTGCCTTTGCCCAAGGTGGAGGTAAAATTCAAACCAGGTGCGTTACATAACTGTGCCAAATGGGTCTAGTGTGCCAATGCGCGTTTTCCACTTATTTGCATTTCAGCTATGGGACTTGTTTGAAGCAGCTGGCCTACTGTATTTCAAGGGCTTGTCATTGGTTGAAACTTTTATTCTGCCTTTGTGTTGTAGCGAGTCATTCTCCTCATTCACTCACTGTACTTTTCCACTTGCAGAGGGCTTTTTCTTGGCATCTGGCCTGCTGCTCGCGCTCCAGTCTCTCCCACTCTCTCACTTTCGTGCGCACCCGTGGGAAGCCACCGTCACCCCTGACGCATTTGAACTTTTCATTTTAAAAAAGCATGAAAAGCTTTTAACTAACTGTGATTTGACCACTTCTAAGGGCGATACTGTTTTGGCCACAGTGGTTATATTTAGAGCAGTATTAAATTAAAAGTTAAGATGTTATAGTTCTCTGCTTATATAATAAAGTCTAGCCTAGTGACACACTTGGATAGGATTGCCTTACCAAATGTAGTTTTTCTGATTTAACTATTTAAGTTAATTGGATCACTGCATGTTACTGCATGTTATGACGCATGGGAAGTGGTGGTAGATTGCCATGGATGTCAATCAACACATGTTCTAACTAAATCTCAGTGACCAACTTTTTTTTTTTACTTTTTTTCCCCCCAATGTTTTGGACAAGACTACCTTTTGAGGAGTGGCCTTGACGTTTTGGGAGGTGGTGCAAGCTCTTCTCATTGGCCACATTATAGTTGATTATATTACAGCAGTAACGTTAGGGTGACGCCCCCTGGAGGGAGGAGGAAGCATCTAGACTGCTCCTCCCCACTTCTGGACTTTAATAGGTCTGCCAAATACAAGTTGAGTTTTATTTTAGCTCAGGCAAGTGGCAAGATCAGAGCTAATCCAAAATGACTATCAAGACAGAAACAGCTTCTCCTGAGTTTACCTATTCCAAGTCCATGAGGCTTGTTGGATTAATCACCGGTATGGATGACTTGTGGCTATGCAAAAACAAATATTTTTCTTTCTTTTCCTGGCTCTAAATTTTTTAAACTTTTTTGTCTTTCAGCTTTCATGAAACAGAGGAGAATGGGGCTGAACGACTTCATTCAAAGACTTGCCACAAACTCCTACGCATGCAAGCAGTGAGTACCTCTGACTCATGTTATTGTTGTGCATTCTCTAGAGGACAAAACATTGGAAAGCCAACCAAAAAATGCCAGTATTATGTCGCCTGGATGGAGGAATATGGCTCGCAGTTGCTTTGTTTTGACTGTAAACATTTGTGTTTTCTTTATTTAATTTGCAGTTCAGAGGTTACATCTATTCTCAATCTGCCCCAAGATGCAGAGCTCATGAATGCCAACCCTTCCCCTCCTGTGAGTGTATATATAAATATATTTGTTTTTTCAAGTAAGAACAGATTATGATTTTGTTTGTTTTTCCTACCCCATAGCCCAGTCCATCACAGCAGATCAACCTGGGTCCATCTTCAAACCCTTCTGCTAAACCCAGTGACTTCCATTTCCTCAAAGTTATCGGCAAAGGCAGTTTTGGTAAAGTCCTGCTTGCACGCCATCGCACTGATGATCAGTTCTACGCAGTCAAAGTCTTACAGAAAAAAGCTATTCTTAAGAAAAAGGAGGTGAGTGCAACACAAACAAAACAGATTACCTCAGTGCATTCCTTGTCTGTTCATCGTTTTTAACCTTTGACCTTTTGCTCTCATCAGGAGAAACACATCATGTCAGAGAGGAATGTGCTGTTGAAAAATGTGAAGCATCCATTTCTGGTTGGCCTGCACTACTCGTTTCAGACGGCCGACAAGCTCTACTTCATCTTAGACTACATCAATGGAGGAGAGGTGAGGGCTGCCCATAAGAGTGGGTTTGATATTGTAAAAATGTATGTTATTTGAAAATAGACAGATGGAGTAGAAGTAAGGCAGTAAAGTTGCATTTAGAAATATAAGCCAAATCTTTAAAGGAAAAATGACCTGACTTGATTTAACCAAATTTGAGTTTTCATAAAAGTGTGGTAAGAACAATACATTTTCAGATTTAGCTGAAGTAGGGACACACACGGACAGAGGATATCCTGTCATGAGAAGCTTAATCAAGGCCAACGCTCTCTGCCTTTCTGCTCTTTCACTAAAGGAAACCACTCTCAGGAAATCATGGGGTGAGCTACAGAGCGGAGACTCAGGGCCAAAATTAGCATCACTGCTCCAACTTGCTCAGTGTCTAATCGAGTTAATTTCCTGCGATTGTTGGACAAGCAAAGATAGTTGATTAAATATGAGCCTTTCTCTTTTGTTGTAACCTTTTATCTGTATTTTCCCTTCCGCTTTCTGTTATATTTCTGTCCATATTTCAAAGCTCATCATCTCCTGTTCATCTTTTTATTCCAGTTGTTCTACCACCTCCAGAGGGAACGCTGCTTTCTGGAACCCCGGGCCAGGTTCTATGCTGCAGAGATCGCCAGTGCTTTGGGGTACCTCCACTCACTCAACATCGTCTACAGAGACCTGAAGCCAGAGAATATCCTGCTGGACTCCCAAGGACACATTATCCTCACGGATTTTGGGCTGTGCAAGGAGAACATCGAGCCCAATGGGACCACCTCCACCTTCTGCGGTACACCAGAGGTACAGGCTCATTTTAAAAAGTGAAAGAAAATGCCACATACAGCGTGCATTTTGTCGACCAATATAATTTGTTATAGTTTTTTATCAGCATCATATTTTTGCAGTCTAAAATTAAAAAATGAAAAAGCACAATGGCTAAAAGTAGATATTTTCACCACTAAAAATACACTACTTTTGTCAAAAAGAGACCCATTAGTCTTATTAATATTTGCCTTTTCTTTTTTTCAGTATTTAGCTCCCGAGGTCTTACACAAGCAACCATACGACCGAACAGTGGACTGGTGGTGCTTAGGAGCAGTTTTATATGAGATGCTCTATGGCCTGGTAAATATCATGCTCATATTAATAAAGTATATTTGGATTTACTGTTTCTAGTATTGTTACTCATGTGTATCTTTTACTTTCAGCCCCCCTTCTACAGTCGTAACACAGCAGAGATGTACGACAACATCCTGAATAAGCCTCTTCAACTCAAACCAAACATTTCCAACGCAGCCAGACACCTGCTGGAGGGTCTGCTACAAAAAGACCGCACCAAGAGGCTGGGCTGCAAGGACGACTTTGTAAGTTTCATTTGCATTTCTAATTTTGTTTATTTATTTTTGTAGCAGTTCTTTTGATAATGCTATTGGACTTATACTATTTGTGTTGTCTCTACAGCTTGAAATTAAGAACCACATTTTCTTCTCCCCTATCAACTGGGACGATCTCAACGCCAAGAAGATAACCCCTCCTTTCAACCCTAATGTGGTATGTTCTTTCTTTTTCAAACATAACATCCAATTTAGACTGTAACAGGTTTATTCTGACATTGATAAATTGCACTACTGCATCTGAACCTGAACAGTGAGCAAATATAGACATACATACAGCTCTGGAAAAAAATAAGAGACCACTGCAAAATTATCAGTTTTTCTGATTTTACTACTTATAGGTATGTGTTTGGGCAAAAGGAACATTTTTTTGTTTGAGTCTATAAAATACTGACAACATTTCCCCCAAATTCCAAATAAAATATTTTAGTTTAGAGCATTTATTTGCAGAAAATGACAAATGGTCAAAATAACAAAAAAGATACATGTTTTCAGACCTCAAACAATGCAAAGAAACAAGCTCAAATTCATTTTAAAACAACATAATACTAATGTTTACACTTAAGAAGAGTTCAGAAATTAATATTTGGTACAATAACCCTTATTTTTAATCACAGCTTTCATGCGTCTTGGCATGCTCTCAAGTCTTTCACATTGTTTTTGGGTGACTTTATTCCACTCCTGGTGCAAGAACTGAAGTAGCTCAGCTTTGTGTTTGTGTTGGAATTCAACAGACGCTGGAATGGAATGGCTGTAATACATGTAGAGATGCTAGTTTCAGAAAAAAATGCAGTGGTTTCTTATTTTTTTTCCAGAGCTTTAGTTGAAGGTTTAGTCTGCCAACTAGTGGTTGATGGGATACCTGCAGTTAGAATGTTATCATTGAAATGCTTTTTGTTGCATTTTTGTGTGTGCAAAGTGCTGTATTAATATTGTTTGATTGATCGGACAATTGATCAAACTATTGCAAAATTTTCCAGAATAGTCTCAAAGGTACACTCTTAGAATAATAAAACGTTTAACCTGAGCAATGACTGTTTCTGCATGTATGGTATTTTACACAGCATGACTAACTGTCTCTCTCTGACCCTCAGACGGGACCTAATGACCTTCGGCACTTTGACCCCGAGTTCACAGACGAGCCTGTGCCCAGCTCCATAGGCTGCTCCCCCGACAGCACTTTGGTAACAGCCAGCATCAAGGAGGCCTCGGAAGCATTCGTGGGCTTTTCCTATGCTCCTTCTATGGACTCCTACCTATAGGACCAACACATGAAAACTAATGGGACTTGAGACTCACTTGAACCCACACTCACCACTGGATAATGGATTTTTCTGACCACTGCAACTGGTCTTTGAATGTGCCATAACAACCGTCTGTGGAAATACTTCTGCAAGAGGAGTTTACTCTGATTTAGCAGCGCACAATTTAACATACAGAAATATAGGTCAGTTGCCAGTGTTGAGTTGTTTCCATTCAATAGTGGAGGTCCTTTGCACATTTATTGCTCAGGCAGCTCAACAGCCCCCGTCTATCAATATCAAGGCTACAGATTCTGCTAGGACAAGCACAGTACTTACTATACATAATTATTCCTGCAAATGGATCTCAACCTACTGTATGTAGCCCTGCATCTTGTGAGACTCTCCATATTGTCAAGGGGGCTATCTGAGTATAATGTCAGTTATTTTGGTGCTTTAGTTTCTCCTTATATGTTTTCTGTTCGGTAAGAAAAGGCGTATTCAAGTATGAAACTGAATGTTACTGAGGGGGGATGACGTCTTACAAAGGTGCCTTCATTTCTTCTCTCCATTGCATCATTTGAAATTTTCTGTGGCAAACCTTACACATGTAGCACTTAGAAGACCAGTTGTTTTAATATAGAGACTCAAATGATGTTGTACATTGGTTTGCACATTCCTGGGAGAGAGAGGAAGAGGGATATGGCCCTGTTGAGAAAGAAGAGCTTGTATCTTTCTGCTTGCCAACTGTGTCCCCCTCATATAGTCTTCCACCTGCCTCACAGACAAACCACGTTGACCACATCCCAACTGAACATTCCATTTGAAATATGGCTGTGATGCTATTTAAGTTTATTTGTATATTTTGAATTTCCGTGTACTAGTTTTAATGTACAGTATCTTGAACAAAAGAAGGTATGCTTAAATGTGTATATGTAACATGTTAAATGTACTGTAAATTGTAAAATTGTTAAAGATTTATGTGGCCATGTTTGGTTTGCAATAAAAGTTTAACTTTATTATACTGTAGAATGCTTTGGATTCATTTGATATGGGATTATTGGGATTAGAAAATGAATATTAATAAGTTGCTAATAATTATAAAGGACAATACATTATAGACTCTTCTTATTTAAGTCTTCAAATTGCAGTGTTCAAGTCTAGGTAGCACAAATGATAACAATATTTATATGTTAGGCATAATTACTTTGTTAATTACTTATTTATTGTCAAAAGAATCTAAAGAATGAAAGCCCATGCCAAATATTGATCAGTGATCTGGCCTTGACCTGAGTTGTCTAAGGAAGTTTTGGACTTTACACTTTTTCATGCGTCAAGAGACTTACACAACCACACTGTGACGTTTGAGTTAGTTTGTACAGTAGAAAGTATTGCTCTATTGGCTGCAATGAAAAGACACTTAGATCAAAGGATATCAATAAATAACTATTAAGAATGTGCAATAGTCCAACATAATCTGCAAATACACGACTTTTTGTCCATTTCAGAAAATGAAGAAAAAGAAACACAGTATATTGTGATAAAGTTTGCAGAGTTCATTTATATCAGAGAAAGTGCTATAGTCATTCTGTCAAAGGTGCTCAAGTTTGTCAAAGACGCGTAATCTGTAATCTGTAATCGCCTGCTGTTTTAAAGAGCTAAGGGACCAGTGAGAATGTTACAAAAATAAGGGAGACAGAAGAATCATGTGAGGGGGTCTGAGGGTTCACCTCCAGGATTTTTTTTTTTTTTTAATAAAATAAATGTAATTTCCTGTTATCTGGGGTGTTTTAAGTGAAGAAATTATTATTATTATTATTATTATTATTATTATTATTATTATTATTATTATTATTATTATTATTATTATTATTATTATTATTATTATTATTATTATTAATTTATTAATTTTTATTAATTTTTATTTATTTTTTATTATTATTAAAAAAAATTGCATTCTCATACAGATGGGACAATGGGATATAGGCCCATTGTAGTAGTTCACTTCTCTTTAAGATTCAAATCATTGTTTTTTAACAACTGGCCTCCTTTTTATTCAAGTTATATTACATTATAACATTACACATCTGCTGTTTTCATGGGGCAAATATTAAACCTAAAATATGTTGACCATGAGGGCACTTTAGGCCAGTGTTTCTCAAATAGTGGGGCGGGCCCCCCTGGGGGGGCACGGTGTGATGCCAGGGGGGGCGCGGGTAACCCTGGGAAACATGCTTTTTGCAGTACTGTACTAGAACTAAGTGTAATTGCACATTAACAACAGTAGTTGGCAGTGGCGTTTTCATTGTTGCTCTGGGGCAGGGGGCGGCAACCTTAAATACGCAATATACAGAACAGACTCACCATCAGCAGAACATCCTCTGTCACAGAAAAACACGTATATTTCAGCCGTGTTCTTTAGTCCGACAGAAGCTGACGAATCAGCAGCACAAGGAGAGAGCTGTTTTTTTCCAGCATTTTAAGTTTATGCAAATGGACCATGTGGTTTTTAAGTTTCGTTTCTGTAAAACGTAAACAAATGTGCTCAAAGCTGCATTAAAAACACATTAATATTTGAGTCCTCAGTGCAAAAAGACAGTGCAGTCTTTGTTGTAAGTTTCTTCTTTCTTTTTTTGTTTTTAATTTTAATAAAAGGATACAGTGTTATGCAGAGGTGTACTAATAACAATTTTCTAGACAAATAATACTATTTATAGTCGCGCGCAGGGAGGGGGGCGTGAATTTTTTTCTTCTTCCAAGGGGGGGCGTCACAGAAAATAATTGAGAAGCACTGCTTTAGGCAAAGGGGCTCGTTGAAACCGTGTGTAATACTGTGCTGCTATCTAGTGGTCAAACTGACTACCACAACATCCAGTGAAAATTTTAATTTCGTTCATAACCTTTAAGTGTGTCTTCACCAGAGGTCACTGTGAGCTAACCTAAGAGGAGGAGCATGAGTAAAGCATATGAGAGGCTTCAGTTCTTGTTTAAATTTTAGAGATCAAATAGAGAACTGCGGAGATCCATTCAGGGCCTATCCAGATAAGAACATCTGTCAAATGTACCATTTATCTTTAAGACATGGCTTTAAGAATGAAACCATATGCATAGACATCTTTCTATGCCTATCACCTGTATAGCCTAACAAAGTTTAATTCTATGCCACTGTAGCCATGTTGTTTTTTCTTTAGAAATAATCCTTCTAACCATAGACCATATGTATGCAGTCTATGAGCTTAACTGACAAACTGTCTATTTTCTTCATAGATGAAGAATCAGATGACAAATTCTCTGATGATGAAGAACTGTTCAGTTTCATCATCAAAGAGCCTTTCCATATCTCCACTGTCAGAGATGTGGACAAGAGACATGAGAGCCTCCAGACAGGTCCTATCCCAAACACATCACACGCCTACAGGGTTTACAGTGGTGAGACGTTCAGGTGATGGGACAAGCTCTCAGAGAGTGAAGAAGAGGAGGAGGACGAGCTAGAGGAGGAAGAGGAGGAGGTTGAGGATGAGCAGGAAGAAAAGGAGGGGAAAGAGGAGTGGGAGAGGGGGAGGAAGAAGAGGAGGAATAATAATACAAAATGAATTATTCCAAAAAAATATACTGTTGTTATCCATGGGTTTCAAAATGATGAAACATGAGTGTTGCCAATTCCAAAGCAATAAAGAATTTAAAACCTAATATTTTTTTGAATGAAAAAAAAAAAAATTCAAAAAGGTCTATATAAACTTGAATACTGGGAACTGCAATGTTGGTGATGATAAGATACTTCTTTAGTCTCATCTGCGCTAGGAAAGATAATGACAGGAGCAAAGCTGCTAATTTCAGCCATCAGTCTCAACCAGCAGCAATCGCTTATTCACAAACACACATGTTCAAAAAAGCCAAAATAGTGGAAGCATCTTATATTAGCATTATATTAAGCATCCAAGGACACAATGACCACATGTGTTCAAAGGTCCAAGCTGGAATCAAACTCAGTGCTCCAAACCACATTACATCATGGCATGTACAATTCCCAGGCTGTATTGTTCCATACACTGTCCTCAAAGGCCTCACTGAGAAGAAGTTGCTTATCTTTTGAGGGCTCCAGCCAACCACATCCTAACTGGAGAATCAAGATTTTCAGCATTGGAGGGGTTTCATTTACTGTAAAATTACATTGTCATTTATTGTGTGTCTATCAATAGCACAGCAGTGTGTTTGTTTGGTAACCAGCTGGCACCCCTTTGATGAATGTTCAAAGTTTCACATTTATTAGAATGGCAAGTTAGTTTATTGAGTGCAATTAAAAAGGTCACTCTGACCCAATTATAGTTTGCAATGTTATGATTATGTAATGATGAAAACACAACATATTTTGTGGTATTAACCAACTAAGTTCACTTAATCACATAATCCAACTGAATGCCCTCAAAATCTGTCATTGTTCAACACTTGATCCACAGATTAAAAAGAAAAACATTAAAAATATGTTTAATGAACCATTTATCAACTCTAGACAATTAATTGTGGTCAGGGTGCAGGAGAGAGAGGAACTTTATAAAGGGCACTTTACCCATAATCATGACTTACTTGTGACTTGGGAATCAAACCCATAACTTTCTTGCAGGAGCACTAACCAGTCAGCTATTCCTATGTTAATGACATGGCATACAACAATACCACAAGCAGCCAAACAGGGTTAAACATTAAAAGGTGTATCAACCCCTTTTATTGAAAATGGGTCAGAAGTTGAGTTTTATGCCCAGCTAGAAAAGTATGCAGATACACTGTCAATATTATGCATGGCTCTTCATTTAAAATTGAGCAATATTAAGTTTCAATGGCTTAATGAAATTAAAAAAAAAAAACACAAACACAGTAGGCTAGCTAATAAACACCTAGGGTCATGCTGCATGATACTTCACTGCAGACCAAAACTCTCTTTTGTTCCTATATAACCTGCTAAAACCATATTAGATAAATTAGTAACAAGAGACTTCAAATGAGGGATATTAAGAGAAAAAAAGGGAAAAAAAGAAAACATTATTAGGCAACATTATGCAACAACACGCCTTCAGTAAACTCTGCTGTGGCTCTAATGACTAGTTCAATGGAGGTCAAAGACTAGAGTCATTAAGCCACACCCCCTTCAAACAAAAGTAGGACATGCCCAACTAGAAAAATACTAAGGTAAGACAGACTCTGGCACAGACTGTAGGACAGGGCCTGAGACAGACTGTAGGACAGACTCTGGGACAGAGCCTGGGACAGAGCCTGGAACAGACTCTGGAACGGACTCTGGGACGGACTCTGGGACAGACTCTGTGACAGAGCCGGGGAACAGAGCCTGGGACAGACTTTGGGATGGACTCTGTGACAGAGCCTGGGACAGAGCCTGGGACAGACTCTGGAATGGACTCTGTGACAGAGCCTGGGACAGAGCTTGGGACAGACTCTGGGATGGACTTTGTGACAGAGCCTGGGACAGAGCCTGGAACAGAGCTTGGGACAGAGCCTGGGACAGAGCCTGGGACAGAGCTTGGGACAGAGCCTGGGACAGAGTCTGGGACGGAGCGACTGAGCTAAACAACAGGTGGCCCCTTCATTTGTTTTTACATGGGCCAGGAGGGAGCATTATTGATACAGCTGCATATGTAGACAATGGGAACAGATGAAGTGAGATTGGGCTTAAATGTATATCAAATCACAGACAATGCACTGGATTCCATGAAAAATATTGACTCAAACTTGTATTGCCTATAAGGGAGGAAAAAATACTGGATAGGCATTCACAATTCAGGAACTTAGCCAGAATTTCTAAGAATGGTTAAAAATTGCCCAAATGGGAGATAAATTAGATAAGGCTAAGCTTTTGCCTACCAATCCCACTGTGTCCTTGGGCAAGACACACCTCACTTATTTGCCTCCAGTCTTTCAGTGTACCCTGGGATATACAGGCCAGTGTATCACAAACATATCAGGCAGAGACACCAATAACTAAATAACAATAACTGTGCAACTGACCTGGGACGCTCACAGTAAAAAGAAAGTGACGCCTGTAATAGTAATAAAGTCACTTCTTAAAAAGAAATCAACTGTCAAAACGTTTTACTAAATCAGATATTTATTTATGTTTTTGTTTGTTTATGTTTATTCTGTTATTAGACCAAATATATTATTTATTTTGGGAGCTCATGTCCTTAGCAACAATCTGCTGTTTTATGCATGTTTCTGTATAAAATTATCATCATCTAATTAAATCATATTAAACCACTTAAGAATTAATTATAAACTCCTAGGCTGTTCAAAAGTATGCACACAATGCACAATCCCGCACTAAATGAAGCAGGCCGACTGATATTTTATGTCCAATAGTGATTAGACTCTGTATTTGGCCCAAAAAAACCCTCCGTTTCTATTGGTGGGCAGAGGGGGAAGTGGGCGGGGCCGTACAAATGCATTACCAAAACAAGGAGTGCGCGTGCACTGACACGAGCGAATCAAGACTTTGGAGAGAAGAGAGAAGTTACGATCAAAAGTGAAGATCAGACCAATGGAGCATTAAAGAAGAGCCTGACAGCGACAGGGACCGCGGAGCAGGTACGACTCACACACGCGTGTGTTAAAGGTCTTTACTCACAACTTACTCAGACACAAGAGCGTGACACGAATCAATAGTGGCCGTGCCCTATACTCTTACCTGTTTGTCTAGCAGAAGTGTCCGGCCTCTGTCAAAGGTCACGGCACATTCATGTTAACACATAGTCAGGGAGCTCTGCCTCACATTCAGTGTAAGGGAATGTCTGTTGTTGAAGGAAGTAGTGGCTTCACACTGGGATGATGCTCCTCAGTTATTCACGTGTAGTAAGCAGGGCTTGGTATGCGTTGTGTTAGTAAAATAAGTTAATCAAATAGTTAACTCAAAAGTCGGCCTATTTATTGTGAACCTGCCTGGAACAGCGATATCCCATTCAAAGGTAATAAAATGCTCCTTCTTTGAGTTTAATGTTTCAACTGATTTGCATTGAGGCTAACAAGTTAACTGTCAAAAAAACAATATAGACAGGCATGACTTCAGATCATACAGATCATGATGAGAAACATCAGAACCTATCTGGACACCGGCCTGTTGTTGACGATGGTGACATTATTGCTTTATGTAATATTGGGCATTATGGCAAATCACGTCCATCCCTTACATTGTAATTAAACATTTGCACTTACATAATCATGTTACCCCTACAACTTTCTTCAGTCATGTCCTTACCATAGGAATTCTGTTGAGAAACTCATTCATTGATAGTATTTGACATATTTATTGCTTTTATCAGGAGTTGCTGACGATGGAAGTGAACGCCAAGAAGAAGATGACAGCTGATAACTCCTGCAGAGAAACGCTCAAAGACAGCGGCCAGATGCACTGCCCGTCCACAGGTGTTGAAGAGCACACATTTTACTGACATTTGCTTGTCTCCGAGGCCTAAAATATTGATCATTTATGTACATACAGTAGCTATAGAAGTGTTTACTTATTTACTGTGTGCCTGGGAAGAATGCTCTCCTCCTTTCAGGTCAAACTCCTGAATTCACCTCACAACAAGCAGAAGCAGGTCATTGCTTACTCTGTGATCTTCTGTGTTAAAGACTAAACCTGTTGTTGGTGTTCTGTAATCCTGCTTGACTTGACTTGGCAATGGTATTGATGGAAGAAGTGTTGGACTCTGTACCTATCCACAAAGCATGCATGAGTATGAGGGACTTGTGTCATCTTTGGTCAGGAACAATTAGCTCAATGTGTAGCTGGCATCTCTGCATAAGTGATGATTCAACACTAATTCATGAAACAAACACCACTGTTATTGGGGTTTTATTCTGCAGGAAGGTTAAGGCAAACAGACCTTAACTGACTCAAAAACAAATTTATGCTGAAATTTGTTTGTTTATTACCATGCTCTAGAAATAATTATGGAAGTACATTTTAATGGTTTAATTTTGAAATATTTTATGGCAGAGTTATGGCGAGACAAGGCAGCTGACGCTCCCACTATTCCTTAAAGGTCCCATGGCATGAAATTTTCACTTTCTGAGGTTTTTGAATGTTAATGTGAGCTCCCCTACCCTGTTTAACCCCCCCACACACACACACACACACACACACACACACTTTAGGTTAACTTTAGGTTAAAAGTTGCGAAATGTCTAAACTGAGCATTTGCGATCCTTTTCTGCGTTAGAAAAAATCAGAGCTCAAACGGGCGATTTTGAACAAGGAAACTTATTGATGTCAGCTCGAAAAAAGAAATGCAAATGCAGTTCCACCCCCGTCTGTTTGTACTCAGCGTCTGTGTAAATCACGCCCAGAGAGTTTGGACTGCGGAGGAGCTACGCAATGCGAAATACGTTTTTTTATTTGCCTGGAGGAACTTGCGAGTGTTTCTAGGCTCGGAAGTCCTTTATCTGAGCCTGTGGATATCTCAAACAGCAGTGGTTTAATTTTATTTTCTGTGGAAATGTGTTTATTTTTCAATGGAAGGCTTCTTATCTCTCCCCCATGCAAAAACACGGAAGTGGGTCACAGAGCGGAGCGGAGAGCTTGGCCACGCCCCCACCCCCTACTATAGGCCATCTCTGTCCTCCTCATTTGCATTCAAGCAACAACGCCCATAATGGACTGTTCCAGAGTGACATTTATGACTCTTTCTCATCTTATCTCTCTTTCTCATGCACTGAGTGTTGATTTTGAAGAAGGATTCATTTACAGTATTAGGGAACCATTAAGGAGCCATATAAAAGCATCAAGAAGTACCATGTCATGGGATCTTTAAAAGTGCAACAATATTAGTTATTATTATCAGTGGTTGCTATATTGTTATGACCTAACTCTGTTAGGGATAGCGGAAGTAACAAAAAACTGTAATATGGTAAAATAAAGATGTAGTTAAATTAATACAACAGAAATGTAAAAAGGTAAATTAAACAAAAATAAACTAAATATTGACATAAAAGATAACTTATGGTTAAACATAGACTAATAAAGTTCAAGTTTATCTATGAAAACTAAACACAGTTAGTACACAGTAGATGAGTCTCAACAAGTTTCAGCTCTACAAGTTGGCCATGTGAAGATGTGTAGTTGCTTACAGCACAATTTCAGCATTCTCCCAGGGAACCTTTCATTCCACACATATTAAGAAGTGTGTGCTATAATATTAAGTGAATACATAGAGTAAAGTGAATTTTTCTTCCTTATATTCCCACAGGCTGCACCTGGCGTGTGGCGGTATCAGCCATGATGGCTAATCTGAGTGGGCTGATGCTGGGCTATGAGATGGGCCTGACCTCAGGGGTTCTGCTGCAGCTGCGTGGCATCCTCTCTCTGTCCTGTCAGGAGCAGGAGGTGCTGGTTAGTGCACACGTGTTTGGAGCCCTCTTCATCTGTCTGGCTGGAGGTCCCATCTTGGATCGATATGGTCGCCGCTGCTCTTTGCTCCTGAGCGCCGCCCTGGTGGTGGTGGGCACTGTTGTTCTCATCTCTATCACATCTCTGGTGTCTCTGGCCCTGGGTCGCGTGATAGTGGGCATGGGAACGTGTCTGTCAGGGACTGCAGCGTGTCTGTACATAGCAGAGATCTCTCCCAGAGAGAGGCGTGGCCTGCTGATCACTATGTATGAGTTCATGTTGGTACTGGGGGTGATGCTAGGCTTCAGCTGTAGTTATGCCTTTGCTGCTGTGCCTCATGGCTGGACTTTTACTTTTGGACTTGTCATTCCCCCAGCACTGCTGCAGTTTGGGGCATTCCTGATTCTCCCACCCAGCCCTCGCTTCCTGGTTGCCCAGGGCAATGTGGAGAAGGCCAGGCTTGTGCTGCAGCAGATGAGAGGAGGAAAGTATGAGGACATGGAGCTGGAACTACAGGACATTCAGGCCGGACTGAAGGAAGAGTCTGAGCACAATTTCAGAGAGTTATTTAGCGCCAAAGCTAATCTAAGAGCACGGTTGCTAACAGGTGTAGCTTTAGTATTCCTGCAGCAGGCCACAGGACAGCCTAACATCCTTTCCTATGCCTCTCCACTACTGCGCAGCATGGGCTTCACCAGTGACGACGCTGCCACTCTGGCCTCCACGGGCTTTGGAGTGGTCAAAGTGCTGGGGACCGTCCCGGCCGTGCTGCTGGTGGACCGCGTGGGGCCCAAGAGCTTCCTGTGTGTGGGTGCTGTGGTCATGGGGCTGTCTCTGGTCACTCTGGGGACATTAACACTGCAGAGCCGAACCCACCTCACCAGCCTGTGTAAGAGCCACACACTGGACAACAATACACTCCAAGCATGGGACCTAAACTGGACCACCACGCAAACAGACAATCAAACCTTTTATTTGGAAACCTCTCCAAGCCCATGGGACACAGAGGACGTTCTGAGGACTCTCACACACAACAGTGCACTGGATGAACAGACTCCCAGCATGTCGTCCCCTCTCAAATGGGCCTCACTCATCACATTACTGGTCTATGTGACAGGTTTCTCCTTCAGCCTTGGACCAAGTAAGAACTGCTCCATCACAGTCACACCACCTTTTATTTAGGAATGCACGATATATCGGCATTAACATCGGTATCGGCCGATATTGCCAAATTTTTAACACATCGGTATCGGCCCGATGTGTAAAAGTGGGCCGATATTAACAACCAATATTTGTCAGTACAGTAATCCCTCGAATTAACATTTTCTCACATTTCTCTCTCGTTTAAACGTTCAAACTTTTGTAGATTTTCAATAAAATGTATAATAGGGAAGCGTGGGGGGAAGGGGGAGGGCGGAGAAGTGTGCGTGCAGACGCATGCGCTCATCGTGCTGAAATCCGTGATCCGTGAGACCGCGCGTCCCACCTGGTGCTGCGAGCACGAGACCCGTGCCCAAACCGTGCCTCCTCTAGACCAGGTCTAAACCAGGATTAAACCACTGCGTGCGGCTCCTTGCCTGATTTCATGCGACTCTTGCGTTCGTTCATGTCGAGGTCCCGAGGGGGAGGCACGCAGTCCAAAAAGAGCAAAGGCAAAGAGCCTGGTTTAGACCTGGTCTAGTCCTGGTTTAGTCTAGGTCTAGACCTGGTCCAGTCCTGGTTTAGTCCAGGTTTAGTCCTGATCCAGTCCAGGTTTAGACCTTGTTTAGACCTGGTCTAGCCCTGGTTTAGTCCGCGTTTAGTCCTGGTCTGGTCCTGGTCTGGTCCTGGTCTAGTTCCAGTTTGGTCTAGTTCCAGTTTGGTTACACTATTTAAAAAAAAAAGTTACACTATAAAAAAAAATTGAAATTGAAAAAAAAAAAAAAAAGAGTCAAAACACGTTTTGAAAATAAAAGAAGACATTCAAAAATTAATTTTGCATGATTTTCAGTCTGTATAAAATGTTATCTCAGAATTAAAAATAAATAAATATCAGTATCGGCTAATATCGGAATCGGCCGATATCAGCAACATTAATACCGTATATCGGTATCGGCTAAAATTTTCACATCGGTGCATCCCTACTTTTATTTGATTCTGTGTCACTCTAACCTTGAATGCATAACCTGATTAACCTGTGAGAGGGACCTTTTTTTTCTTGACCTACATTTAATAGTATGACCGATACTAGATGACCTATAAAACTAATTCCAATACCAAATATAGAAAAAAAGCCAATAGTGTTGAATAATATGATAATAGTTTCTAAATGTGTAAGGGCATGTTTTCATTCTAGTGGCATATGTGGTGGTCAGCGAGATCTTTCCAATGGGAGTCCGGGGCAGGGCTGCATCTGTGGTGGGGGCAGTGAACTGGGCCACCAACCTGCTCATCTCCATGACCTTTCTGACTGTAACAGGTAAACAAGAGCATGCAAGCAAATCCATACCTTCGCATCTTTCTTCTCAGGGAAAAAAAATGTATGTAAAATGGTGTTCTCCAGAAAGGGTGGGGCTTCCCAGTATGCTGTTCCTGTATGCGGGAATGTGCTTTGTTTTGTTGGTGTTTGTCATTCTCTGCATCCCAGAGACCAAAGGTCGCACTCTAGAGGAGATTTCGAAGGATCTGGCTAAAAAGTAAGTAAACAAACTGTGCCCAATTTTGTAACGCTCTTTTGCTTCAACACTCATTCTTAATCTATGTATTTCAGAAACCACTTTGAGACGCCATGGTGCACAAAGAGACAGGCTCAGGAGGGTCTGATGAGCGGCGCTGCTCAGGGATTTTTGAGTTGAGACCACAGTGAACAGCTCAACGATGTGAAGTAAATGTTCAGGGTGCACTCTGACTTGTGCTTAGGGTGTGGTCCTCTGCTTTGGTTTACAGTCATTTAACTGTACTTTACAAGTATTTCTTGGAGACTGACAGTGGTTACATGCACACACATTTCTGTAACTGCCCAACTGTTAAAATGACACGTCACATCAGACAGCAAAGTCTGATATGAGTAATTGGATTTCCTTTAAATCATGGCCCCTCAAATTATTCTCATTAGATTTTGCTGTCTGTCATTTTAATAATCTGACACTTGCAAACTGATAATTAGATGTTTGTGTGCATGTAAACATAGCCACTGCTCACTTATTACAAAGGGAAACCACCTCTGCTGCAGAATGAAGATGAACACATGGACAGTTTTCTACATACATTGTATTAAATAATTAACAAATAATTTGGCTCATTTTCATATGATTTCCTTGTAGCATTCCATGGCATATGCCATTTCCATAGCAGTGCTATTTTAATGCATTTTCAGTATTTCAACTATGAAAAGACAAATATTTCATATACATGGTAACAGATTTTATTTTAATTTTATAGAAAATACAAAATATTGAAATCTGCAGTTAACAATGGTTCAAACAGCACTCCATTAAACATTATTTAACCAATGTACAACATTTCATCAAACTCCTTTACCATTTACACTCACATTTTATACTGTATTTACAAAGATAATGGCATTCAGTGATTAAGTTTGTCAAAAGGTTAAGACATGGCTGTTGCTGTGTGCATTATCAAATCTAACACATCTAGTGTTATGCAGTTTGACAAATAATTTTTGGAGTGTCTGTTATTTAAATAAATGCATTTCTTGTGTAATTAAGAGACAATGTTTTTTTGTTGTTGTTTTTTTCACTCTTAATGTTATATCTAGTAAATAGCTTACATAATCATGAAGTTAAAAATTATCAGTGTCCTTAGGAACTTGTGGTATGACACAAACAGGATTCATGATTAAAAGGCTACAGTAGTCATTTCTTACAGACTAATGGATGGACTGTTTCCAAGAAGAGTTAATAACTGACCAGACTACAGAAAAATAGTTGTGTTTATATAATTTTGTTGTCTCTTTTAAAACAGCAAGATTGTTTGTTTGTTTTTTTTAAATATGAGAATAAAATCTTGATGCTCAATGAAAACAGAGCAGAATAAAATTCTGCAGAGTGGTTTGTTGATGAGATTTGGAAGACATTTGCACATTTTCGCTTTTGGGGGGAGTTAAAAGGTTAAAATTGTGTGGCAGCATGTAGTGGGGGTCTCCTGGTATAAGGTGCACTGTCTTTGTTCCTTAGGCCCCACGTGTCTTCAGTGTCTCTCCCAGTCAAACTATTTACAAAGAGGTTTCTGACACTCAAACAGGAGAGGGTAGACTTGCTCCACAGCTGTAGCCACATTCTGCACATTTGGTCCTGCGTGTTGATGGAAGAAAGTGGGTAAAAAGACATACAAGACAATACAAAAATATGATTACACATTATACAAGACAAACCAATAAATGCACCACATTAAATTGTATACAGTGGAATAACTAAACCAAAGCAACGTTTCAAGACACAAACCAGAAATTTAAGGAGGAATAGTACAATATGCTCTTGACATTAGCCACAATATTACATTGAAATAAATCAAATTCTGTCGGAACAATTAGTACAATCCTGTTTTAATTTTGGGGCATAGAATCTCAATGTTGCTGCTTCAAGCTAGATATTTCTACAATTTCATAAAAAGAGGCCAAAACTTTCACTTTCAAGACATTCTTGAAAGAATTAGGTTAGTACAGAGGGATTTTCTTGTTGCAATTATTTCACAACAAAGTGAATGACGTGGCCTCGATCACCTCATCTATTGTGCAGTGTGGCAGGGAGTAGATAGACAACAGGATTTTTGTTATGTAGGTAGACACACAATATATGATTTATCATGAGGCGGCATACTGTGCACTACAACTTGAATGGTTCTGATAATTGTATAAACCCAGGTTGAATTTCCAGTCATTTTTACTAGTTGATGCTTGGATTTTTTTGTGGAAAATGACTGAATAAATTTGAGCTAAACTGCTTGGTCACTATTCAAAAGCTCAAGTTGCAGTGCATTCAATATTCTACTCTTGTGGCAGTGAGCATTGCCTTCATTGCTAAGTAGTATTGTAAAAGGAGAACTGGGTACCTGTGACTGTGATGCTGCCTGTGGAGAACACTTGTATTGTGGCCTTGAGATGTTTGATCCTGTAAGTGGCAGCAGGATGCAGCTCTGGTTCATAACTGCAGAGAATGACTCGTTAACTCGTGAAAACAAAGTCAAACAATAAATCAACCTGAGTGTAGGAACGGGTGATACAGACCAACAATATCACTTCATCACAATATATATTTTGGTATTTATAATTATAAACTAAGATAGAGAATATTAAGAATACTATAGTAATTGTGATAAAAGGAGAAATTCAATTTGTACAATTCACGTATAGTAATTGTGGCAAATGCACTCCTTAACCTAATTTGCTATTTGTCCACTTGAAAAAAAGACTAGTTGTTTAATTCATTTGTTTTCTATCTTTCATAGGATAATTTATTCATTCCAAGTTTTGGAGAATCTGCACTCAGTTTCATTTCCTGTGCCCTTAATCGATTAAATCCATTTTTCACTTTAGGTTCTGATTGTTTTTTAGTTTGTACCCTCGATTGCCCCATGAGACACATCATCTCTTTTATGAGGGGGCCCATTTTGGAATGGCAAATCTGCAGAAATATAATCAAGAAAGAGGTAGCTAAGAAGTTGGTTAAATATTGTACAACTGTGTCCACAAGAGGGCACTCAATCCAAGCAGTTGTATGATGTAATACATGATGATTTTAACAACTCCTTGATGATTAACATGTAGGTTATAATGGAAAAGTACACACTGACTTTCTGCTGATGATGAAAAATCAGTGCACAGTAAAAGTTGCAACATAAGAACCAATACCTTGCAATGGGCCTGTTGTTCTTGGTAAAGTCTATAAGATGCACGGCGAAGGGCATCGAGCAAACTGCCAAAACATTGACAACCTTGAAGGCTGAAAACCTCACCTGAATAGACCACAGCCACAGAAGTACATTTAATATGGATACAAATAAATCTACATTATAATATCACAATAAAACACTACCTTAAAGCCAAGTTTCTGTAAACAACGGGCTAACCTTCGAGCACCCAACTTGGCTTCCACCTCACTAGGGAAATCATAAATCCAACAGTAAACACAAGTTTTAACTACATGGCCTGGAGAAAGAAGAAACACCCCAAACCTTGTTGCACCAGTGCAGATGATTTTCCCAGATGACCATATTGAAGCTGTTATCTTGGGCTTACGGAGCTTCATAAGTACTTTCTGAAACAAACTTCCAGTTTTAACATATATGCCATCATAAATTACTTATTTACAGATTATGGGATCACCTACCCCAACTTCAGGCTTATAGATTACATTATTTCCCTCTAAAGCAATGGTGCGCAAATTTAGATGACACCTGGTTCTAAACGTAGCCACCACGTTGCTGACAATAATATCCAGCGCCACATCATTGTTGGAATCCATCAGGAAGTGTGCAGCACAGAATAGGGACAGAAGGTGACGTCTCACAGTCTCATCATGGCTCCCTCCACCATCACTGAACTCAGAGATGCCACGAGCTGCAAGTCAAAACTATGTGTTAATTTACAGTTAATTTCTCACAGACAGAGACACAGGCAGAATTATTGTTTAGATTAAATCATATAATAATAATGGTAAATATGACACAATTTTCCCCACTGGTTTAAGGCATTAACAGGTTATAACACAATATGTGCCAGAGAATAGCACAGTACATCTAAAGGGATCTTGATGGCTCTCCACTTGGCAGTGGCAAAACAAGCAAAATGCTATGGAGACATTGACAGACTGCAGTCAGTAAATGCAGTCGGGTGGGCTGTAGAAAAAGTAGGAGTTAAGTTAAGTCAGGTGTATGATCTGTGTGGTGCTCCACTTTGTAGTTTCAGATGCAGGGCTAAGCAGAAGCCTCTCAAAACATCTGTTAGCCAAGAGCTGTGCTAGCATTACAAACCCTCTCCGTCTTCTGTTTCTGTTTAAACTTTATAATACCAACCCCAGTGCTATAAGCGAATGCAACATAAGACACAAAATATATGTTGCCTATGGCTGTCGTTATAGTATTAGTAAATATTGTCTTCTGCCCGTTAGCCATTAACAAAGAAGTAGCTACACAATAATGAATGAAAACTGATTAGCATAGCAAGCTAAACGGTTCTCCCGGCTTCACACAGCAGACCTTAGCTAAAGACAGATTTGCCATATCAGATTTGCTGTTCACTTAACACCGCTGTATTGCATTTATTATGCATCTAAAAAGAAGAATAGGTGTACAAACCCCTTTTTCTGTGGAAGAAACAGTGTTTCCGGTTATCCTCCAAAATAAAAAAAACACGCACTTCCGTTTACGTATAAAGTTTCTTTCTCTCCTCATCTAACCAAAACCATTTAGTTAAAATTCTGTAGGCCTACATATAATACATAGCCTATGTATAATATATTTACTAAGGGCACTGAACTATAGTCAACTGTATTTTCCATTTGAATTAGACCAGATTACCACACTTAATACAACACTGCCAACTTGCGGAGTAGTACAACATTACAGTTTTAGGAGTATATTCAAATCTACTTCTGATAAGCACACTGCACACATAAAAAGCAGCAAAGCAAGAATGAAGTCATTATTGATAGTTAATGTATTGGTTAGGTTAATTGCCTTCTTATGCTGCATGTGGATTCTTACGGTCAGTATTACTGACCGTCAGTAATAAAGAAGAGCACATCTGGTCAGTGGACTTCTGAGGAAAAAAAAAAAACAATAGACAGATGCCTGAGCCTGCAGTTCAGGAGTCTATGAATGTTTGTATTATCAATGAGATAATACACAGCCGCTGTGTGACTCATGAATGAAGTTAGTCAATGGATGCTGTTCCAAAGTGTCAGCTAGATTTTACACAATGCGCCAGGATTTACACAATGCACCATTTAGTTTATAAAAGTGACACATGTTTACGGGATTTAGGCTTGAGAAAAATTCAGATTTTGGTTTAAGAGCACAATATAGGCCAAACATAACATTTTATCTAGAGACAAGGTGATGGACCTTGCTTGTCTCCATGGAGCTGTATAGTGCACAGTTCACAAATATTTTCAAGTTGTTTGTAATTGTTGTCCAATTAGGCACTGTGGGATTTGATGCACTCTTCTAATTGGGCCACTTCTCTGGGCTGAGTCACCCTCTAATAAAATGCAAAATAACTTCTTTATGATTCATCCTTTGTTATTGTTCTTCCTCCCATGGTTACCATATTGCAGTTGGATCCTCCCGGGCTTCCCATAGTGAAATATATCCTGGCGATGCTATTCCCCTCTGCTCTGCACTTGAGCCTTGTTGGGATGTCCTAGGGTGTTTACTACACAGGTTTGTTTTAGTGTAAGTTATTGTGTGTGTGTATGTGTGTGTGTGTGTGTGTGTGTGTGTGTGTGTGTGTGTGTGTGTGTGTGTGTGTGTGTGTGTGTGTGTGTGTGTGTGTGTGGTGTGTAGGAACATGTTTATAGTCCAATTCGGTTGGAGCAGGGACTTCCCAAGGGAACAATGCTCTTCTTCTCATTAGGTCATAAGACGCGCCATGTAAACACACAGATGTGAGCACTTAGGCCTTAATACAGTCAGATATGTCTTTGGATAAATACACGTCCATCACAGGGAGCTGTCCTATCTGAGCCTAAGTGCGGAGGAGAAATACTGGATCAGGGAAAAGGCCAGATATTTTTATGTATGAGCCAATAGGGAATAGTCTATTTAATGCCGATTATCGTCGTGCACAGATACTCTATACCCATTGCTGCCAAGGGATCAAAAGACCATTACATTTTTAGATAAGTTCCGATGATGAAAATAGCAATATAAACCTGCGTATAAACCATTTCAAAACTTGGACTAAACTCAGAATATACTCAAACTAAAACAGCATTAGAAAAGGACCAATTAAGGCTACATCAGGACTCAAACCAGAATCAAATCTGCATGAATACAACCTAAAAGAAATCTGGTATGAATTTGTTAGTGAATACAATAATTGATTTAGTGTTGTGATTCTATGCTGAAACTTGAAAGAAAAGTGGTATCCCTGAAGGTAGTAGAGTAACAGTTAAGTACAAATTTAGTCTCTAGGCGGGATTGTGTGATTACAAGTTAACAAAACCACCAGAGAAGTAACATGAAATATTCTTGTTTACTCAATGTACTATCATATTTTGCAACACTGTATTACAAATAGATGTGATCTGGAATCTAAAACATTTTCTTGATAAAAGACATGAATTGCATGGCAGTTGTGTGCACTGGTAACACGTTAGCATGATAAAAGTGAAAAATACTGTGCCACTACACAAACCATTAATCATAAGTCAACCAATCGGCTGGTGAGCAAAAGTCACATGACCATCTTGTATCTCTAGCATTAATGATGTATAATATAAAATCAATAAAAATAGTAGTTAAATCTCATAGAGAGAGGTGGTGCCTGACCTCACCTCCGCCCATAAACTCTGCGTGTTTATCAGAAGCGCTGTGCATGTTTATGTTGGGTGCACATCACACATCTAAATCAAGTGGACTTAAGATCCACACTGAAGCTTCTCACAGACTTGGCTGGAGTGTTGTAAATGTTGCAGAGTTTGATGCCTTTGTGAGAACAGGGAAGGGTTGCTGAAGCACTGAATACTTAAGAGGATATACTAAATATAAAAATATGTATAAAAGTAGGCATATTGTTTTTGTGTAGAATCCCTCAGTCATCCAGGATCCATGGCAAAAGGAGAAATTCAATTTGTCAACTGGACAAAAGTTTATTTGTTCGAATACGTTTCACAGCTCATCCAAGCTGCTTCTTGTTTTTTGTTTTTTGTTTTTTAATAGTAAAAGAGAACATCATTAAAGGCTATTTTGAGGAATTCAATAGTAAAACAGCATTTCTTGTGACCTAAACTTAAGGTTTAGTAATACTGTACATAACAATTCCACTTTGACACAACACTCTATGTCACAGTAATTATTTTAAACTATATATTTATATATATATATATATTTTTTTTTTTTTAAATGGGTGAAGTTTTTTCATTTGGGCTGTATTTCACAGTTCTTTTGTTAAAGTAATGTATTGCTTACTATTATGGTCTTTATAAGACAATCTCACAACATTAATCATGTCTGGGACAAAATGAAAAATTGACTTTTAAAGTAGTATTTTTATTGATTCATGAATATGTGCGTAATTCTGCATTGTTCCGCATTTGATAGTTGAGTGCTCAGAAAATAAGCCTACCCTTTATCTCCACAACTGCCCTGTACTCAATTGTGATTATTAAAAAATAAAATAAAATAAAATAAAAAGTCAGTGAAATGCCACTATCTCAGTTCTGCAGTTTTAAACATAGTCACTTGTGAACAAAATGTAAAGTAATGAATTCTGTTTGTTAAAGACCTGAAAAAACCCCAAAACAAAACATAGTATCAGTATAACTTTTCCAATGTCATGTAACTGCATCACTCTGACTGTAAATAAAATAAGTGTCAGTGTATGGGACAGAGATGGAGGTTGTGTGAGTGTGTGGTGCAGAGGGAATCCAGTGCTGTCGTAGCTCTTCTCTGGGGTCTCTCAATGTAAACAGAGACGTGGGAACAGCCCGTGTGTTTATAACACAGGGACCAGTCGGACACACTGCAGGGCACACAGGCTCACACACTGGGCTACAGCAGGTAAGACTTTGGGATAAGGCAGAAAACTACAAATGTTGAGGAATCCTTTTGAGCAATATGAAGCTTGAATTGCCCTTGAACTTGTCTATGACTTTGTGTATTTAAGATGACATAATCTTAAATAATCTAAAATAAACACATTTAAATGAATTAAATATGCCTTTATTGGGTCCACATACAGGATCACCAGCTGAGAATAATTTACAGAAGGCAGTTGGTGAATATAGTGTGCAGTTTGTTCCATAGTGTATTGTATATAATAATAATAATTATTATATATGCATGCGTTGCCTGTAAAAGACTATCAAGACTAAACACTAAAAACTAATGAAAAGTAATCACTGTGAAGATTTGGATGTCCAGTCTGCATCACTTCATTAGGACTGCTGAGGCCAAGAGAAGACAGAGGGATTATCACGGCTGCACTCATCACACAAGATTTACTGGCCTAATATTAACACACCTGCACAAATGTTATGCTACTCAGCCAAAAGCTATGTTTAGACTAGTCCTAAAATGATGACGTCGCCTTCAGAATTATCTTTACACATTTAGCAACCAGAGCACCTGCTGTTTTCACTAATCTGTCACTAGTCAAATTAAAGCCAGATAAGCATACAGTCATTTTTGGAATTAGGATCTTCTCAGTTTCTACATATAAACTTACAGATATAATTTGAGATAAAAGCACAGAAATGCTACAACACAAGGAGTGAGTTATTTTTTTAACTGTTGAGAAAATAATTCATTTTATTTAATCAACTGACCAGAACAGAAAGAAAAGAGTGAGTTAGTTTACTTTTCATCTTCAGATGAGATTACTTCAAGGCTTTTCCAATTACACAAAGAACATTCTGAAAACAGTCATTGACAGAGTTGAACAAACAAAATGATTCTGTGTGTCCCTGGGGCTCAGGCACACTGCACTGTTTGGACAGAGAATGAGCTGGAGTAATCTTTGTGGAGTGGACTCTTCCTCTGTCACTGAAACAGAGCGCTCCCAAAACAAACGGCTGCAGCTCAAGAGCGCGCCGCTAAGTCACCTATGGCCAGAGAGAAAAACTACACACTTTTAGTCAGTGAAGGCATCATGAGGGGGAGATATCACAGAGTAGTTCAATTACACACCTGAATAGGCAGCGAGATAAGGTGTAACTCATATCAGGGCCCACATACATCAGTGTCGCTGAAGTGTGCATATTAATGAATGGAGCTCTTAAAACGGACAGATTCTCTGTTCCACATAATAAAAGGGTTGGTATCAGCTGATTGGATGAACAGTATTCTGGTTGGTGCAACTTGTGTAGCCACAGCTGCCGAGGGGCAAACCAATTGTGATGTGTCAAACATTGTTGAAGTGATGATGGAAAAGTTTTTTGCTCAAGCGTTCACACCAGACTTGAAAATAAATGGGCTAGTTGTACTAGCAGATATAGAGGTTAATCGTATATTATACATGGAGACAAATATTTATCATTATAAAACACACAGTGAGATAATAAATATATGTATATGTAAAGCTTTGCAAATACTTGAGCATACATCACATTAATACAACAAAATAAACAGAATGATCGGTGGCTTTTATGTGAGTGTAAAACCCCAGGGCCTTTGCCTGTAGGATCTGAGAAGAGTTGGAGCGGAGGTGGAGCGGAGGTGAAGTGGGGGTGGAGGCGATGACACAGAAGGATGTTTTGGGGAGCAGACAGGGGCCGGGGTGCAGACAGATGATAGGAGGAGGGATGATTTCTGTGCTCTTTCAGTCCCCTCCAATTTGTCCACTGCATAAAATGTCCCCATTAATGGACATAGCTTGATAATTACTAATTATTATGTCTGTGATCTACAACACTACAAAACTAACTGGAATTTCTTCAATTGTACACACAAACACATGCCCACACACACACACTCACACACACTGATATCTGAATTAATGGTCTCCTTGGGGAGTCATCCAAAGGCCACGGGCGTTTGGGAGAAAAGATTCTTGGAAAAAGGCTTCATCATCCGAACATTGGCTCATTAGTAACCCCATCTTAGCCATGCAAAAAACACAGTAAAGTTCACAAAGCAATACGCGAATAAGGTCATATACTTCATGTTCAAGAGGCATTTACTTTACAGTCGCTCCAAATGACAATATAAGCGCTGCACATCCACGAAGAGGCCGCCCTAGTGTGAGCGCATGGGAAAACAGAAAAGGAACAGTTCAGGAGCAGTTCAAAGACACAAAACACAAAGATTTTAGGAAGATCTTAATTCTCAATGCTGGAGGCTCTTTGGGTACAGGAAGTCATTAAAGAAAAAGCCCATAAAGCCATGTCAGATATATTGTGCGGAGATATAAAATACGGGCTGGCTGTGTCCTCCTTTAGAGTTCAGGGAGTTTGCTCAAGTTATCTGTTGTATTGTTTCCGGACTTTAAAAGCTTAGGAGATCCTCGGTGAAACAACTTAAACCAGTGTCTGGGTACAATTTGTATATGAGCTATTTTACAAGTGCAGTCTGATCTGTGAAAACCTCAGATCCAGCTTCAGTTACACTTGCTTTTACATCTTTACTGTGTTTCAGGTAGGCTTCACTCCAGCTCACCAGCTACAGTGTACTCCACAAACCTACAGCAGTGAGCCACCCACCCACTACGTGTCACCCATACCCACGGGCTCAGTTAGCTGTTGGTTAATGCCATTTTAGTTGCAGCAGAATGTCCATATTTAGTTATGCTTTGTCTTAGTATATGAGTAGTTTATTGTTTATTGTTTATTGACAATAATCAATCAGCAGTTATCAGTGAGCAAACCTACAAAACATTAGAGAAGTTTCAATGTCTTTGTAAAAAGCCACACTTTCTCTGCTACAGGTGCAGAGCCAAATTAACCAATAGAAGACAAATTACAGGGTAATTTATGTTCACATCTTTAAAGTGCAATATGTAACTATATATGTATATAAGTAAAATTTGTGATCAGGAAAAAGCAGGTGGTGGATAATGCACTTTATTTTCAAGCAGTTTTGTAATAATAATAATAATAATAATAATAATAATAATAATAATAATAATAATAATAATAATAATAATAATAATAATAATAATAATAATAATAATAATAATAATAATAATAATAATAATAATAATAATAATAATAATAATAATAATAATAATAATAATAATAATAATAATAATAATAATAATAATAATAATAATGTCCTTATCACTAATTTTATAATGACTCAGACCTTATGTAACCTCACCTATTATGGGAAGTAATCAATGTGATTAATGCTGTTCTCTGTTTATCTTCCTCTTCTCGGTTTGGTTTTTAACATGTTTGGACAAGCATTTTGTATCTAAGGCAAACATGGATACTTGTTTGGAGGGAAAACAAGTTGCTGCTTTTGCTTTATTGCAGATAAGACTATCCATGCATGCCAAAATAAACAGAATACATATTAGGAATAGGTTTTCTCTGTGACTGGTATCTGAATGAACAGGCACTATAAAACAGAATGGAGCATAGAAGGAGTTGTCCAAATAGACTTGTGCCAGGTTCTTTTTACAACAGTCCCATCAGCCATTATCTGCCGACTGTGTTATGGTTAGGAGTAAATACAGACCTGGGCAGTACCATGAGTAGCACTACAGTGTGTGCATATGTGTGTGTGTGTGTGCGTGAGGTAGTATTTGCGAGTTTGCGCTGTGCTCTCCCTGGCTCTATCCCTGAAGCCGCCCACAGGAGATAACCACAACAGTTTACTCCATTTCATCAGACGCTCTTCTGGACATTTTAGCTCTAATGGACACAACGCAGAACCACCTTTTTATCTTCTTGCTCAATAAAAAACATACTCATAGACTTTGTGTCTCAACGCTAAATAAATATCTTTGTTTGTGAGTGGGAAACAACAGTGTGTGACAGTGAAATGAGATGTATTAAATCATAATATTTGGTATTAAAGGGAGAATATGTAGAATTCTCAGTTCAAATCAAATATTTATTTTACTGATAACAATTGTAAAGTTGATTTATTCTTAATTACAAAAACAATGGACAAGTTGTTTATATTGTCATTTGGTGTTTTGGTTCTCAAGACACTTATCCAATCAGAAAGAAGGATGACATACTCACTTTGGGTTGCCAGTTCTTGCAGCTCAGAGAGAGAATTCTGGAGGTTCTGAGCATTCACATTGGACATCGCCTGTCCATATCCAGAAAAACATGTATGTGTCCAGTATATTCAGGTTAAGGCACTTCATTTCAGCAGTGGGATAGTAAAGTCAATGTTGCTCACTAACAAAGAGCAAAATCCAAAATCACCTCTGCTCTGCACTTGAGCCTTGTTGGGATGTCCTAGGATGTTTACTACACAGGTTTGTTTTAGTGTAAGTTATTGGGTGTGTGTAAGAGACCACTGGTGGTACTGATAAAACAATATACAGCAAAATAACCACACCATTATACTATAAATAGGACTACTTGACTGATATTGCAAACCCAATCTTATATACAGTATAATACACCACCATCATCAACTCACACCCGTAAATTAGGCTTTCTAGTTATCATATTACCACCGAGACACATACCTGAGACACATACACCTTACAATCACAGTGCTAATACTTACAGACTGTTTTACCAGCAGCGTGCCTGTTCACACTCTTCATTGACTTATATTTGTACCAGTCAGTGCTGTGTAAAACATTTCTCCACACACCTGGAGCTTTGAAGAGGCGTGTGTGGCCTCCGCAGAGCGTGTGTGTGTGTGTGTGTGAGAGAGAGAGGACAGAGCTGACGCTGAGTTTGGAGCTTTAGAGAAATGATCTTGAAGTTTATTATCTTTAATTAGAAACCCGGGGGACACCACAAAGATAAGGACCACCACTACCTGATGGATGTGTACATCATTTTTCACCTAAAAAGTTCTTGAGTATTCATGGGTTCACCTCCATGTTTATAGATGCCATTTTGAGCACTTTTAAACATTTTTCTACCTGCATTGTTAATTACCATGGGAACAGTGCTAATTTTTCATCACTCAGAAACCTATGAGTGATGAAAAATTAGCACCGGAGCTGTGATGAAGTAAACTTAACTAACCTTAACTTGACTGATCACGGCAAAGAAGGTGAAATATCCAAAGAAACAATAATAACCGAATCTTAACCATCAACTTTTTATGGCCAGCTTCAGATTTTTAGGCTGACCAAAGGCAAGCAAGAGTTTTATTACTTTTTCAGCAAAATAAACATCTGTCAGGCAAAGGGAACATCTGCACCAGAATCTTGTGCTAACATGCACAGTATTTAGTCCAAATAATTTCCCTTGTGGATCAATAAAGTTTGTCTTATTCTAAGTCTAAGATGTTCCCCCTTCAACTATACTCCCAACAATCAATCAAACCACAGTATAAACTTAAATTGTTTGGGGTTTTATTGCTTTTTTACATATGCAGCAAAAAAATCTAATATATATTGTACATGTTATTTATGTCTAATTTGATAATAAGTTTAATGTACTTTTACATTTGTGTGGTTATCAAAACAATGTGTTCATGTGGCATCCACTTTTTTACTTGGTTTATGGTTAATATCTCTGTAGTTACTGAGCCTATCCACATGAAAAATGATTAAGTTCAACATGTGTATGCATAATTTCAGTTTAGATATTTCTTTCAAAAACAGTAGACTTATCCAGACTAGATTATAGGTCTTCCATCTGAAATGATCACAGTCTACTTATTTATAAAAAGCCGTAGGATGGTGGATTAAGGCAAGTTTAGAGTATCTAGTGATGTCAGGTCTATGTTGTGTCTGCCCACTGCCTCTGAGTGGACAGTCTTGGCCTCGGAGCTAAGTCTCACAAACAAACCTGTGACCACTCTAAAGCCGCACCAACAAACACGTGCACTCACTAATGAGCTAGCACAACATGCGCACACGTGTCCACTTCCTGCCCCTTGCGCTGGGCTTTAGGCAGGTTTGGGGCGTCTCTGGAGGGTTAATGTGGGCATTAGGGGCACTTTTATCTGAACCTTCATCTCACCTCTTCCTCACCTCCTGTGTGTGTCCGGTAGCTGCGATCCCCAGGGAGAACTGATACATACAAACACAGATTAGAATGAAATAAGAGGAGTGCCGTTTGGGTCAGATAAATCTACTACTTATAAACTATATAAGTCTATGTTTGCTATTCCTCACACATTTTTCACTTTAATCATGAAAGAAAATATTTGCACTTGGATCTCCTACATAATTTGTTATTAATGGTACTTTTTGTCGAAATATCAATAACGCAATATGCTTGTGTGTTATTCATTGTGACTGTTACACAAAGAATACACCTTATTAAACGACAAATTTATTGACAGAAAATGTTTTTCAAAGTACTAAAAACTTTGCACAAGCAATTTTAACCGAGTATTACTTAAAAAAGTAAAATAAAATAATAAAGTGGTTATAGAATTAGTATCAAGATATTAGCCACTATTTATAATTGCAGCTATTGCTACAATGCAGTGGTGGATGAAGTAGAAGAAGAAGTGATATTTATTGATCTCACACTGGAGAAATTCTTCTCTCTCTCTCTCTCTCTCTCTCTCTAATATATATATATATATATATATATATATATATATATATGTATATGTATATATATATATATATATGTATAATATATGTATAATATATGTATATATATATATACATATATTAGGAGCAGTGGGCAGCACACACATTAGGGCGCCCGGGGACCATCTCCATGATCTTCTTGCTTCGGCTTGGTCAGGACCTAAGCTGGAGGTACCTATAGTGCATGTTTTGGGTTGATGGGGGAAACCAGAGTGCCCAGAGGAAACCCACCCAGACACGGGGAGAACATGCAAACTCCACACAGAAAGGCTCAGGCAACCTGGGGATCGAACCCAGACCATGCATGCAAACTCCACACCGAACACACACAGAAAGGCCTGGGCAAGAGCGCTAGCCACTCAGCTACCGTGCCGCCAACCGTGAGTACTCAAGTACTCAAATTTGTTATAAAAAATAATGTACAGATACTCAATTAAAGATACAACTATTAAAGTGCTTAGTACTTAAAGAGTAAAGAGTAAAAGCATTTCACACAGATTTTGAAAAGCTTCAAATGTACTGATTTTGATAAAGGTTTGTGCTTAATTCTATTCAACAGAAACAATTGAATTGATCTTTTTTTGCTTGTTGTTTTTATCTGCATGTTTTTGTATGAACATGCTAATAATAAACCCCATAGTCTTTTCAGCAGGTCTCAAACAATAATAAAAACACTTTTACATTTAAGTCCAGTTCAAAAATGTAGTGGAGTAGACAGTATAGGTACAGTAACTGCTCTCAAATGTAGTGAAGTAGAAGTAAAAGTATCAATTTAAAAAACTACTTAAGTAAAGTGCAGATACCACAGATTTATACTAAAGTACAGTACTTTACTACTTTTACTTCTTTACGTTCTACCACTGCTACAATTGTACTCTGACTAATCTCTCTGATGCAATACCACAAATAATTGATCTACTCCAACTACTATAGCTATTGCGTATTAACACTACCACTACTAATCACATTTTCCTTTATTATTAACAGAAAATGTGAACGGTAGACATATTTACAGCCCAGAGGATACACTAGAAAACAACATTAATTGCATCACTTTAAAACAGCCTACTGTCAGTATGACTTGACAAATCCCAGCACATGTTTTCAGTGTTAATATTACATGTGTGGGGGATGTTTACAGTATGCATTATATCTGTCACTCTGTGTTAGTATGTGAGGGTTTACTAAAGCAGACCTCATGTACAAGTCAATCTTTCTGTTTGTACTAGCTCCCTCCTTGTGCATCATAACCCACTCCTCCAAGGGGGAGTGTAAGGAGACTAGCCCGGATGGAGGCACCACTCTGGGGTGCAGTGGGGGCGAGGGTTCCCTGTGGGCATGGGGAGTGCTGGATACGCGTAATGCAGAGGTCTCCCTACAGTGAAACCAGTCAACACATTTCTGCCTATCAGGTTATGGTGTATCTAATATGAGCCTGGAGTTTGTTCATTTAGACACAGAACAGTGATCCCCCTCATGCACAAAAATATGGAAAACACTTCTATATGCTCCTATCTGGGCTGCAGTTTGATAACGCCTGGCTCTCCTTGCACCGGGAGCTGTGGTTGTTACTAGTGAATGGCATCCAACTTTACAGATAATAAATGTGTGCTTCTTTGAGTGAACAGAATGAGCTAACAGAGAGAAGAGATAAGGCAGATATGATGCAAGAGCGCATGTCAGCTGCCAAAAATCGCATTAAATTCAGATTAAGATGTGAAAAAAAAATTTTTTTTTTTTTTTTGCTTATTGGGTTCAGATAAATGATGGTCTAGTTGCAATTTTTCTAAGTCGGGTTAGTTCATATTTTTGTTGTTGCTGTTTAGTTGCCTGGATAGTGACAATTGCAAGAAGTTCCAGGTTTGATTACCAGACAGAAAGCCCAGGCACCAAATTCTGGGTCTTGTGTACAAATCATTTTTGTGAACCCACAGTACATGAAAAATGCACATTACAGACTTTGTGAGGGCCCCTCCCCGCACTGGGCCCTGGGTAAACAGTACCCTTTAATCCCCCCAGTCTATGTGTCCCTAATAGGTCTTTATTGACACATTAGTTAAAAAAATCACCTAGTCAGACCAAAAATCCATCCATCCATCCACCTTCTTCCGCGTTTCCATTTCTGGGTCGCGGGAGCAGCAGTCCAAGCAGATCTGCCGCCCAGAGCACAATGCACCGGCCTCACTTACTAAAAATAAATAAGTAGTAGTGTATGTAAATACGTGTATGTATAATGTATTATTCCTGTTTCATAAAAATGAACATTTCCACAGTTGTGTCCATGCACACCCCAGTCTCAAACACGAGTCTTCCTCACAGACTAATGAGGAGGAGGATGATCAAAGAGCTCAGTGTAATTCAGCCAATCAGAGCACAGCGCAGTCCATCATCAGCTCTTCTTTTAACAACAACACTCTGACTGATCAGGTGCAAAGAGACTCGGGGAGATAACTAGGTGTGAGATAGTGGGCATATTGTCCTATTATACACATTTTGAAGACATTTGTTTAAAAAAAAGCTGTAGTCTCTTTTGGAGGCTTTTGATTTTAATTAATAAATAAAATCACATGTAAAAATGTACATATTGCATGCTTTTGCCATGAAATTATGCTGACACACCTTTCTCCATTTATCAGGGATTGGCTACTTTAGAGAGAGCAGAAACCTTTAGTGGATTTTTTTAATGTTTTGTCTAGATTTGACTAGACTAGGACCAGATCAGGAACAGAGCCATGGTGCTGGACAGACAGGAGTGAACTGAGTGAAGGATTTAGAGTCCAGACAAACATGTGGGCGGAACATCTCGGGACAGATGCAGTCCTCCTCTCCCATCTCTGTTTATCCACTTGGAGCCTTCATCAGGGTGACAGAGACCAGACGAAAACTCACAAACCAGGACTGTCCTACTGGCCTAAACACAGACTGTCCATATCTGTGCTAATATCTACAAAAAGAATATTACTTACAGTATGTAGTAGCTGCAACTGGCCACACATGAAGCTTGTTGTCACTTCAAACTTATAAGAATGGAAAGTTGAGTTGAGGAACTATTGTTTCTAACTTTCCTTTAATGATTTAACATAAATTACTTACCAGTATGTCATATTACACAACAACAGAGTCTGCACTTTTCAGATATCAGTTTGTCATGTTATACACAATACACAACAGGATTTCTGACTTAATAATAATACACTCTATATTGACATTTTTACACAGGCAGTTTCAGGTCCATGAAATGTAATATGATATACCGGTAATATGTAATGTAATATGATAGAACATTGGAGCCTTGGGTTTTCCAGAGTAATTCCCTCACACTAACGTAGGGACAAGACATCCAGGTCATTAACCTGCAAAGTGACATAAAATCAGTCTTATTTTGATGCAGTCTGCCCCCGGATGTCCCTGTCACCAAATATCAAAGCACTGAGCTGTTTTTGAAAAATAATATCATATGAACTACTCCCATAAAGATGTTCATAATTCTCTCTTATTGTCTAGCCTGTCTGCCTGAACTTCCTGACTTCCTGTATCTTTGCACTTTGAGCAACCTCTCATTCACTTGTGCTCCTCTAGGCTGTGTCCAGAGGTACTTGAACTGAGCTGAGACTTTACTGTGTTAAAAGTGCACAATGAGTCTGCTATGGTGAGGGGGAGTGTGGATGTGATAAGGGACAGACAACTGGAGCTCGGACAGAGACGAATGATGTTTTTCTCACCCTTAAGCCCCATTTGGACATTTCAGATTTCCCCCTTTTAATCTTACAAAAATGTGGCTACCAGATTATTCTGTGTCATATGTTTACACTGTTTGGTAGCCAACTCCTTTGTATAGGAATAATAAATAATAACCTAAAACAACATCTTGTATAATATAGGAATAATAGGCAATAGGCGAGTGATTGAACTAGGAAGTTGGCAGTTCTGACCACTGTATTTTGCCATCGTGTTGTTGAGCAAGACACTTCACCCATGAATATAGTGTCCGAGGGGGTGAATAATAAATCCAGTGTAAAGCAGATTGGAGTAAATTCCATATATATATATATTTTTTTATTTTTTTTTTTTACAATTTGTGTAAAGCAAAATTATACCAGATGCCCATCCAGATAGTTGCTTATGATTTTTAACTATATTTCTTCAATACAGTTGCCGTATGAAATGCTAATGATCCATGGCATCAGGTGTCCTCTTTGGTGGCCGTGTGAACAACATCTGGAACCCGTCCCTTAGTGGTGACATCACACAAACCAGCCTGACCTACGACCCTTAAGCGGCTAATTAGCAAAATGTCCCTCCATAACTGCTGGGGACCCTTGCTTTTGTCTTTCTCCATTCACGCTCCCCCCCTCTCCACCTGTTGTTTTTTGTCACGGTGGCACTGGAGAGTTTTGCCATTGACTTTTGTAGTCCCACGTTAAGTATTGGAAGCATATTATCCATCCAAATTGTAGTAACAGTAAATTCTAGTTTACACACTCCCTCCCTCGCGGACTTTTGCCTAATCTTAAAGTCATATATCTCAATAAGCATCATTAATCTAGCAGAGTCTATTATTACTTTTCCGCTACGTCCTTTGATTCAGAGCCCACCCACGAAACAAGAAGAATCCCCCATGTTTCCCCATGTCCCTCTGAGCATCTCCCAAGCCATCCTTTTTCAAACAAGGAATTTTAGTTAAGTCGTTTTGGGGTTTTTTGTTTTTTACTTCAAAGTACTGTGGTTTACAAATACAGTGCGCCAATGACAATGTGTTTATCCATTTTACAGCATCATGCTGTGGAAGAAAAAGCAGGACCGTAGCCTGTTTAGAAGACACCGGAACTCCAAGGTCAGAGGTCAACCCTCCAGAGACACACCTCTTATCATTGCACAGACTTGAGCTGCGTAGGCGCATATACATCCCACAGACATGTACAAGATCATCCTTATACATTCAGAAGACAAAAATGTGTATATTAACTGACTATTTAACATGAGATGAAGGAAGTAGCTGTAATAATATTCTACACAAAACAAAATTCACTATAAATCTATATTATTGTTAGACATACCACAATTATACAGGCATGTTATAGGTGACCCGTAAGTCTCATTGTCTATCCAGTGTAAGTTACAGTCTCAAAACACATACAATAGGAATGAAAAATATGCATGAATAAAAATACATGTGCAATAACATTTTGGCTCTAACACAAATCTCACCTGCAAGCTAATTGTGAAAAATGTCACTAATTGAAGCAGAGTTTTTGACTAAACACTGCAGACCTGAGTGTTCTGTTTCATTGTAAAACCCCTGTCTTAAGGCCTCCCTCTCTGCTGGTGTTGTTTGGACTTTGGGACCAGGCCGGAGCTGAGCATCAGTGTGGAATGAAGAGGAAGGCCAAACAGGGGATTTTGGGTGCTGCGTATCTATTTCATCAGAGGGGACAGAGGCGCCAGTTTGTGAGACCTGACCCCCCCTGTGCTGCACTCAGCCCTGCTAACGGGCTGGATGTGCTGAAAGTTACATGGGCACTCAGAGCGGAGCTTTAATGATCTAGATTAATGAGTGAGAGAAATCAGTGGTGTCACAATTCCCTCAAAAAGTAACAGAGAATGGGACACCTCAAGGCTATGTGTGTTCATTGTGCATGTTAGGTGTTACATTGTGTGAGGTAAAGTTATGGTTATGGGATTTTAAAGAACTGAAAAGCCTCTGCTGCTCCTAGCCAGACAAACTAGCCTAATGAACTATTATCCTACTGCACAGAGATCTTCCACTCTGTGAGGGGGACAGCAGCAGGATCCAGCAGGACTTCAAGGAGATATGGGCACCGTTTTGCTGTTTTTGAACATTTGGCTTGATCCGAAGTTGGGGTATAGAGAGAGGGGTGGGGTGTTTGGAAGTTTTGTCTTCTTTTGTATAATGTTAAAATATGATAAAAAGAGAAGTTCAATTTGTCAACTGGACAAAGTTTGTTTGGTTTAAAACGTTTCGCCGCTCATCCGAGAGGCTTCGTCAGCTCTGATTATTGTACTGGTTAGACACTGCAATGTTTTCATGCAATGTTAAAATAAAACTATTAAAATTTGTTGTAGCTGGATTGGATGATGCCATATTAAAACTTTGTAGTTGTCTACTGTGTTTTGGTAAACTTTGTACAATATAACCTTAAATTCTAAGCTTGTAATATACTTGAAAATCAGTTCACCCTTTGCCAGATGAGAGGGAGCCTGGACCACATGTCTCCTCCCAGCAGAAACGCCCTCTCGCTTAAACATAAAACTACTCAACCGTGATGTGTCCACGGTACATGAAATTCACAGCCCAGTGGTCATCTTTATCTCCTGCCCCGCCAGTGCCCCTGCTCTCATGTGTTAAGCCGCTCCGGGAGACCCGCTGCTCTCATGCGTTAACCCGCTCCGGGAGACCGTCCATCATGTCCACTGGCTCTCTCAGCGATGTCGACGACGAGCTCCTAGACGGCATCCTAAAGTTTGGCTCCTCCGGTAAAGACTCCAACGAGAGCACCGAGGAGAGCTCGAACTGCGAGGGCGCATGCTCCGCTGAGGAGCACAGAGGTACGCAGGGGAAGAGAAGGAAAACTTCATCAAGGAAATCTGCGGCCAAAGGTGCGCCACAGGAGGGGAAGCAGGTGCAGAGGAACGCAGCGAATGCACGAGAGCGGGCGAGGATGCGCGTACTGTCCAAAGCCTTCTCCCGCCTCAAGACCTCCCTGCCCTGGGTCCCTCCGGACACTAAACTCTCCAAACTGGACACGCTGCGGCTGGCCTCGAGCTACATCGCTCACCTCCGACAGATACTGGCCAACGACAAGTATGAGAACGGATATATCCATCCTGTCAACCTGGTATTGATTCTTTTATATATATATATATAAGTTGATTGATGTGTTTTTATATCACCTCTTTTATTCCAACTTTCACAACTCGATTTAGTTGCAGCTTTGCCATAATACAGCTGGAACAAAAGCTAAATATTAAACATCCAAACAGTTATGACACGTAACAAGTACGCACTTTACGCACAATGCACGAGTGTACAAATGACACATAGTAGTCTATATAGAAATGTTCGCTCAAAATGAATCAAGAACTTTATTTTTCAAGACTTTATTTGAAAATTTGTGAGTTATCGCATTTTTGTTACTTGCTGTATTTATTTTTTTTCTTTTAATTAAAATGAAGGCTTCATATTAAGAGATAATTATCCATGTGGATTTAATATAAATAATTATTATTTCATTGTTGTATTATTTTTAGCCCACCTAAAATGCAATACTGTCACATTAGCCATATTTTGCATTTGCCTGGTACTCAAACTAGGTCCAGTGTTAGAAAATGTGAAAATAGTAGTCTTCATCATTTTAAAATGTTCTACTGTTTGTACTACTAAGACCACATTATTTAACACGTTTTCCCATCTCTCTCTTCAGACGTGGCCTTTCATGGTTGCAGGAAAACCAGACAGCGAACTGAAGGAGATCCTCAACACGACCAGACTGTGTGGAACCACTGCCTCCTGAAATGCAGTTTTTTTACATGGACCATAAACACTGAAGCTGCCGGTTTAGAGGACATTACAATAGACATTTTTCCGAGTGGGAATAATGGAGGGAATATTTCTGCTCCTTCGTTCCCGTATGACAAATTTTTATTTAAATGCATTTGTTGATCTTTGCTGGTTCAAAGATCAGGCTTGCTTTTTTTTAAGTACGCTGTGCATTTTTACATCTGTCTGAATGTCCAAGTGTCTTTTGACTAAAATGTACATATATAAAACTATATTTGTATCTCGTTTACATCTTGTATTTTGGATTGTTTGTGTGTGGGCCATGGAGCTGACCTTTCCTATCTCCTCACCTCTTCACAATAACATAGCGCTGGGGCAGATAGCACTCACTATTGTTTGTGAGAGATATCAATGGACATCTTTGTCATATAAACAAACGTATGGCTTGTTTCAAAGGCCGAAAAGCTCAAGGCCATACAGTTGTAATGAATTTTTAATTAGGACTTTTTAAATAGGTCTTGATGAAGGCTTTATGAATATGTATAATTACACTAGCAACATACGTAAGCAAGACTATAGTTGCTTCAAAATAATAATATTCAAATAGAAGTTAGTATATTCTGCAATATGAATACAATTTATTTATAAGTTGTATTATATGAATGCTGAAAAGCCGAACGCAAGGGTTAGAATAAGGAACCAAAATTCAAGACATAAACTTACTTATACTAACTTATACTTAATTTTTGTGAAACTTGATGTTCATCCTTTCTCAGCCAATCTTTGAGGTCTTGGGAATAAAAGTAGGATCAAAGGGACAGTATTAGCAGTAGTACTGGTACTGGTCCCACCCAGTGCAGTTGTTTTAAATGGCTCGGGTTATGACCGCTGTGTTTACATCCAGCAGACAGTTATTTATGTGAAGCTACAGACACGTGGGCCTCTGCACCACCCTCTCTATCTCCCTCTCTATAACCAAAACACAAGGATCAATGGAAGAGATGTTTTTCTGCTTTTGAAAACATATGTCACCCGCAATCTATAGATCACTTTAGATTACATTATTTAGTGAGAATTTGATCCATAAAACAAACTGTCAGTTATAATAATACAATATAATAAATGCTTAAAAATAATGCTCCAAAGCCACACCTCCATGCATGCACGGCCGGTTCACTATAGATGTGTAGACCTACACCAAAATAGATCATTTATTTCTTAAACATTTTCTTTAATTGTGTAATTATTATTAGGCAATGGTACAAATAATAATAATAATTAATAAATAATAATAATATCTTTTTGATCTAATCTAATCAAAATCTCATTTATGTGCACCTTACTTACCTAATACTTTACTATTGGGAAGTAATACTACAACTATTGGGAAGGAGATTGTGCTTTGTACAATACACTTTCTACGGTTTAGTCTTCACTAAATGCTTTTGACTTCAATTTAAAGTTAAATTTGAAATGTAAATTCTGATGTAGACCCGCACAGGATCACTGCTTTAAAGACCATGTCATAGCCACTACGTCCCCATTTGCATCTCTGAGTGTTGTAGAGCGAGAAGTGGATCAGAGTGACACCTCTCACACCTCATACATCTGTGTCAGGGCCTCCTCACATCCACAGACAAGAGGGTCACTCTGCTCTGTGTGAGAGAGAGAGGTGGAGAGAGGAGGAGAGGAGAGAGGAGGAGAGAGGAGGAGAGGAGGAGAGAGGAGGAGAGAGGAGGAGAGGGAGGAGAGAGGAGGAGAGAGGAGAGAGGAGGAGAGGGAGGAGAGAGGAGGAGAGAGGAGAGAGGAGGAGAGGGAGGAGAGAGGAGGAGAGAGGAGGAGTGAGGAGAGAGGAGGAGAGGAGGAGAGAGGAGGAGAGAGGAGGAGAGAGGAGGAGAGGAGGAGAGAGGAGGAGAGAGGAGGAGAGGGAGGAGAGAGGAGGAGAGAGGAGGAGAGAGGAGGAGAGGGAGGAGAGAGGAGGAGAGAGGAGGAGTGAGGAGAGAGGAGGAGAGGGAGGAGAGAGGAGGAGAGAGGAGGAGAGAGGAGAGGAGGAGAGGAGGAGAGAGGAGGAGAGAGGAGGAGAGAGGAGGAGAGGGAGGAGAGGGGAGGAGAGAGGGAGGAGAGAGGAGGAGAGAGGAGGAGAGGGAGGAGAGGAGGAGAGAGGAGGAGAGAGGAGGAGAGGGAGGAGAGAGGAGGAGAGAGGAGAGAGGAGGAGAGGGAGGAGAGAGGAGGAGAGAGGAGGAGTGAGGAGAGAGGAGGAGAGGGAGGAGAGAGGAGGAGAGAGGAGGAGAGAGGAGAGGAGGAGAGGGGAGGAGAGGGAGGAGAGAGGAGGAGAGAGGAGGAGAGGGAGGAGAGGGGAGGAGAGAGGGAGGAGAGAGGAGGAGAGAGGAGGAGGAGAGAGGAGGAGAGGAGGAGAGAGGAGGAGAGAGGAGGAGAGAGGAGGAGAGGGAGGAGAGAGGAGGAGAGAGGAGGAGAGGGAGGAGGAGAGGAGGAGAGAGGAGGAGAGGGAGGAGGAGAGGAGGAGGAGAGAGGAGGAGGAGAGAGGAGGAGAGGAGGAGAGAGGAGAGAGGAGAGAGGAGGAGAGGGAGGAGAGAGGAGGAGAGAGGAGCAGGAGAGAGGAGGAGAGGAGGAGGAGAGAGGAGGAGGAGAGAGGAGGAGAGGAGGAGAGAGGAGGAGAGAGGAGAGAGGAGGAGGAGAGAGGAAAGGAGGAGAGGAGGGGAAGGGAGGAGAGGAGGAGAGGGAGGAGAGGGGAGGAGAGGGGGAGAGGAGAGGGAGAAGAGGGGAGGAGAGAGGGAGAATGGGGAGAAAAGGGGGGAAAGAGGAGGAGAAGAGGGGAAAAAGAGGAGGAGAAGAGGAGGAAAGAGGGGGAGGAGAGAGGGAGAAGAAGGAGAGAAGAGACAGAAGAAAAGAGGGGGAGAAGAGAGGGACAAGAGAGGGAAAAGAGAGTGACAAGAGAGGGAAAAGAGAGGGCAGAGAGAGGGAGAAAAGGGGAAAAAGAGTGGGAGAAGAGAGGGAGGAGAGAGGGCGAAGAGAGTGACAAGAGAGGGAGAAGAGGGAAAAAAGGGGGAAGAGAGAGGGAGAAGAGGGGGAGAAGAGAGGAAAAAGGGGGAGGAGAGAGGGAGAAGAGAAGACAAGAGGGGGAAAAGAGGAGAAGAAAGTGACAAAAGAGGGAGAAGAGAGGGAAGAGAGGGAGGAGAGAGGAAGAAGAGAGAGAGAAAACGGGGGAAGACAGGGAGAAGAGAGGGGAGAAGAAGGAGAAAAGAGAGGGAAAAGAGGGGGAGAAGAGACGGAGAAGAAAAGGAGGAGAGAGGGGAAGAGAGAGAGAAGAGGGGAGAAAAGGGAGCAGAGAGGGGAAGAGAGGAAGAAGAGGGGGAGAAGAAAAGGAGGAAAGAGGGAGAAGATAAGGAGGAGAGGGGACGAGAGGGAGAAGAGAGGGAAAAGAGAGGGAGAAGAGAAGGAGAAGAGAGGGGAAGAGAGAGCGATCACATGTGAAAGATGCTTGTTTCTATTTTTACATTGTTTATTAATACTTTACAGATGCCATTTAGGCCTAAGTATTTTAAAACGTTTTACCAAACCCACTATAACTAATGTTGCAAAGTCCAACCCTCTTCTGCCCTCTTTTGTCCAACATGTGTACTACACGTATTTTATTTTTCAGTCAAGTTCATTGGACTTACGTGAATCTGCAGGTGGCAGTAGTGCACAGTTAATGAAAGTCAGGCAGCACAAAACAAAAATGGAATATCTTCATCAATCAAAGTGCAATATAAATACTAGGGGTGTGTATTGGCAGAGAAGTCACGATTCAATTCGAATCACGATTCATATGCCACGATGCGATACTATCACGATGCATCACGATACTTGAATTATTGCGATGCATTGCAATATATTCGACTTACTTCAGTGAAAATGTACCAAAAAAAAAAGGGGATAACTTATCAGTGGCTGTGTATCTGGGTAGTGTCAATTGATACATAACTCTGAGCAACTCAATTCATAACTGAATTTATTGAATAACAAAGACAAATAAACCAAACCAATAACAAAAAAAGTGCATAGGATTTTTATAGGATTTTTTCTAAAACAAAAAATGATGTTCAAACATTTGCCATTTTGGAGGTAGCCACCATCATAACAAACAATACCCTTTCACAAAGAAAAAAGTGCATAGGATTTATTTAAAAAAAACAACTAATAATTAATTAATTTATGAATTAATATTAAATTATTAAATATTAAATTATTAATTAATAATAATCGATTTTTGGCATCAAGAATCGATGCAGTATATTGTGAAAGTTAGTATCGCGATTGTCATGACGATTATTTTGCACATCCCTAATAAATGCAGTTTGGTTTATGTTATTTGTGTCATAGCTAAATCATTTCATGCAGTTTTATTGTACCATATTTTGTTTTGTATGATTCCATCTTGTTTACAGTCAAGTTTATTTTTGTTAGTTGTGTTGAAATGTGTCCATGATGCCTACCAAGTTGTTAGATTCTTGGAAAGTAACTGAATTACTCTTACAACTTTGGTTTAATCTGCCCACTTTTCTAAGAAGACAGACGTATTCTTTAACAGATAGATATTCATTTATGAGTAGGTGACCTTCCTCTGTTACTTTGCTTGAAAGTTTATTCACTGAACAACAAAGATGCTTTACTGAATTTGGATATAGTCATTAGTATAGGAATGGTACAACTTATAACGTAAATAATGTAATGATAATAATAATAATAATACTTAGAGATTTGTCAGCAGACAGTAGGAATTTGACAGAAACGTTCCCAGCTTGTGTCCATGTGATAATGTTACGGTGTCATATGTTGAGAATTTTATGAGGAAGCATGTGGAAGCACAACAGACAGTTGGCCTCTTCTCTGTGTCTGGACTTTTCTCTGCAATTCCAGAATTTGTGACTTATAAACACTGTATTGTAATTGGCCGATTTTAAGGCTTAGCAAGTGTTGATAGTTGAACACAATTTGGGATCAAAGCATGGGTAAAGGTCACAAGAGGTCACACTGACACACATCCCGTTATACATGGGCCCTAAGAGCCGTGTGAGCTTAAGGAAGAGGCGTGGGGCTAAATGATGTTTTCCCAGGTGGACACAATTACCTGAGCTGAGTCTGAGTGTGTTTCTAATGCACATAAACTCATCTGGGCTTTTGTGCGTCTGTGTGTGTGAAGGAATTAGAAATGTGTTGTTTTTAGCAGATTCTGGTCTATTACAATTAAGAAGACATGACTCAAAATGAGATTCCAGCACTTAAATAATAGGGAAACATTTCTCAAGTTTACTCCAGGGTATTAGTACTTCGGGAGAATGCAGTGCCACATGTACTCGCAGAATATCCTACTCAACCAGCCTCCTCAGATAATACATCAATCCATCCATATACTGTACAATATTATGTGCAATCTGTGAAATACTTACACCTTATTTAATCCTACCTGTACCTTTGTATTTTATTATATTTTATTACATATTTTTATTATATTCTTTACCTTTTCCCCTGCACTTTTTGCAACACTTTTTTACCATGTTCTATTATTGCATGCTATTAGTACTTCTTGACTATTTTAGCGAGTCAACAGTTCTTCTGATCCTAAACATTTCATTGCATTGTTGACCTTGTGTTGATCCTGCATATGACAAATAAACAATCTTGAATCTTGAATAGTGAGCACGTTTTCTTGACCTATCAGCTGGATTGATGATCCATACTTTTGCTTTGTCTCTCTTTCATGGTCTATGTTTCAATGTTGCTTCATGTAGTAATCTTACTTGAAAAGTTACTGTAAAATTGCATTTACCGAGTAGGTTCCTAGCAATATTCATGACTATGCATGAGACATTTTGTGTCACAGTTATCATGGTCAGAATTATTGTATTATTATTATAACGCCAATACCACAATACATTTCTAATATTATAACAATTACAACAATATTATAAAACATTATAAATGTATTATTATGAATAAGTTGTCTATTGAAAGAGCCTATATTATGCTATCTGATCTAATATAAGGTTGTTTCTTTGTCAAAAACACAGAAAACACTGTTCTGCCTCGTGATGTCATGTGATAATACAGGGAGTGCTCCACAATGTTTTTAAACTCCATACACCTAGAATCATTTGAATAATTTTAGACCTGGAATTGCCAGTCTTTACTGAACAAAAGGTAAAATGTAGCTGTTAACTTAAAAACTACTGCTTATGTAGTTGGAGCGTTTATAGACTCTATGTGCATGGCCCCATAGTCAACCACATACCCCCACCTGCCCTACAGTTATCAAACGCACTGTGGCCTTCAGTCTGAACAAGCCAACACGTGTCTCCTCCTACACCCAAATCACTCACAGGTGACTTTGTTTATTTGATCTCAATTAGCCCTCCACCTCTCTCCGCACGCACCACAAAAAAGGAAAACCCCATCTTCTAATAATTCTAAAAACAGAACTGGATTTATCGAAATTGTTGAAACCTTGGTGGCTGTAACAACGTGCCATTTTTGCCCGAATACCACGCACACATGGGTTCAATTATCATTGCATGGAATTCTGGAAAAGCTAAATTGGCAATAAGGAAAATATTCGTCTAATCTAGGGGTCTTCCTCAAGCTGGGTGCGAAGGAAATTTAGGGGGTCCCCAGTTTAATTAGCTCCAGATTTGACCACCCTTTGGAGCGAACTTTGGGCTGAGTTACTGTGTTGGAAAAAGGTGTTATTTTGGTTGAATAAATGCACACGTTTTTGTAAGGGGGTTTTGCGTTATAGGAAGCAGATGGATATGGCTGAAGGAAAGAAAACATTGAGAGGAAGACGGACAGGCATTAGATGTAGGGACATAAGAAGTTACAGATGTATTTAGCAAAACACAATCATCTTTTAGCTTCCCTTTAGCAAAATTATTGAAGGAGGAATTGTACGTTTTGCAGATGCTGATATTAAAACACAAGTTACAGATATGGTTTTTAGATTGATTTATCAGGTGATTGCAGTGACACATCTGACAGCTCTGAGGAGGAGTTACAACTTAAGGGAGAGAAGATTTGGTAAGTGTGATTTAAATATATGACTTTATTATTTGATATTGGACAGACTCTCAAGAATATGTCAAATTCACTATTGGTGCCAATGTCCAATGTGAATTTGGATGGCCCCAGACTACAAAGTAGATAAATAAAGATGTGTCATTTTTAAAATGTACTGACGTTATATTTCCAAAGGAGCTCTCCATCTTAGAGAGAATTTACTCAGCTATTATATATTGGGAATATTGCATAACAACAAATGGTTGAGTGATGTCTTACCAAAGAGTCTGTTGTTTAAAGTTGAGGTGTAGCTATAATTCTATGAAATAATCTGCAGATATTTTAAACAAAAACTCACACAAAGTACCATATTTTTCCTGTCAGTACAAATAATCTTAACTCATATAAACAAAAAAAACAATGAACTTTCAATATGGTGGCATTATTCATTCACAAAATGAATAATTTTTTATATGATTTTTAGTCGTTGATTCAATTAATCGGTCGATTGGTGTCTTAGTTGACCAAAATTTGACTAATAATTTTATTTAGATTATACGGATTTATATGGGACAACAGCAGAAAGGAGAAGATAGTTAGAGTGAGTTTGTGTTTTTTGGTATTTATATGTAAAAAGGTAGATTAACACAAATTTAATCTGTATTTTTTTTTTTTTTTTTTTTTTCATCGTACTTTTTCTGCATAAATAGTAGTTGTTGGCCTGAACTCCTGTGCAGTAGTCTTGTGAATGCAGTTTGGGTCAGCTACACAGAGATAAGAGTTTTGAAAGCTTTTGCCATAGCCCCTTTTTAGTCAACCAATCGATCGACGGGACATGACTTTAGACAATTACAGCACTACAGCCTTGTCAGTTGAAAGGATTTAGATTGAGATTAATAAGGCTAGTTTATGAGTTTAAGTTCATGAACACAAGCTATTACAAAAAAGTTTCTTGTTTTTAATACTTCTTAAAAAATAGCCATCTGAAATTTTGACTTCAGAAAAAATGATCAATTAATCTCTGTAGAAAGGCTGTCTAAAATTGTAACCATCATGTTAAATGATATTCTGCTCATTTAATATTGAGTGTGTGGCTCAATTTGAGTTCAACACTGCCCACAACATTACTATGTATTTCTTTCTCACTAAACTATTAAACCACTTAGTCAGGTCACTTGCTTTCAGGTGCAACTCCAGTTCATGCTTGCTTCAAATGCAAATACAGTTATCTAATACCACAGACTGCTAGCATGTTTTCTTAATGCATGGATTATGTAGCATTACCTGAACCTGCATACAAAAAGTGTTTGGAAAATCAGAAATCGTTAAAATCTTTACAGGAATAGGAAGGAATAATTACTTGCTCAGAAACGCCGAAACACTGTACTATACCCTGTTCACAATTATGGGAACGACTTGAATATAAAGAACGTAAAGAATTCTCCAAACAGCCCATTGCCTGCTCTCTTTTCTCCATCCAGATGCCATTTGTCCACCTTGGTACTTGAATGCCCTTCCGGAGGAGCCAAGTATCAGTTTCCCTCCCCAGTGGCCCCCCTCCTCGCTCCCTCTGCCATGCATTTTTAATGGACACACTCGTGCAGCGGACAAATGATTTTTATTTTTGACAGGGGAGGGCTGGCTCCTGTTACATAGGGATGAGGAACGACTGAGAGGGGTGAAAAATACACAAGGCACACAAGCCAAAGACATAAGTAAAAAAACAACATTATTATGGAAGAAGTTACCGGATTATTTAGGATGACTTCATTTGGTTAGCATTTGTCAAAGCAGTGTGTAGGGCAGAACTGTACCTAACTTGCTAACAGACTTTCTTTATTAAAGAGATGGTTAAAAAAGTATTTGAAAACTCAATTTCCCATAACGCAAGAGTACAAAACATATTTTGATCAACAACAGATGCAGTATTTGTATGATTGAGTCACTATGGTTTCCCCATCAATACAAACCTTGCACAATAAAATCCTCCAAACCAAGATCTCGAGATGTGTCCCACTGCTCCTACTCCAGTAGCATTAAAGGACTTAAACTTAAGAACCCCAAATCGTGGTGCAATAATCATGCCACAACATAATGCCACAGTAAGTGAATTATAAAGAACATAAGGATTCAGTGTGTGGTTAGTAAAAGTGTCTACTTGATCCAGAGCATGGATTATGGTGGTCCAAACTCCAGGTTGATGAGAGAAGTGCACAGCCCACCAAGGTCTTCATTAAACCAGGATTAGAGCTAGACTAAACCCATTAACTGTGGCTTAAAACCACTTTAATTCCAATCAAATCAGACTCGGCCTTCACACCGTCCATGACTATGAGTGCCCCATAGTCCTCTGTGTGTTAAAGTGGCCTGTGATAACTCTATATTATAATCTGCACGAGCCCTGGCTGTGGACGCTGTAATCCTGCAGACAGGGATTAGGCATACTTCTGAGTATCTTTAATAGAACATATTGAATTACCAATAAATGATTACTGCTGTTAAGAAGAAAGAGTACTGGCACTGAGGTAAATTGGGATGGTCATGCTCTACTGAAAAATCTTGACTGTAGGCCTGTATTTTTAGCGCTATTGTTATTGTTTTGTTTGTTTGTTTTTAAATCATATTAAACATGAGCTATGAGTGGCAGAATGGTTAGTGCTCCAGTTTTCCAATGAAACTCCTTGGGTGTTTTTTTAGATACCAACTTTCCTCAAAGCCTGTGCACGGGCCGGTTGAACTTGTGAGGAGATGTGGGAGTGATACTGGCTGTTGTATGAGAATTGACCAACAACATACAAAAGATATGTCTTTTTCATAACATTCATCTCAAATGATCCTCTCTGAACTGAGCCGCAATAAATCCATTGACTTCTTCAATTGCCAGACTTAAATCCAGTTAAGCAAGTGGTGTACCAGGAAATTTCACAACATGATTTGTTTTCTTGTAAAATGGATCATATGAGAATTGTTTCCTGTAAAAGATTGAAAATGTCCCCAAAAAAGAGACCATATGTGTGCCATGTAATTACTACAGTCACAGTGGCAAGCACTCTCACCTCACAGCAACAAGGGTGCAAGTTGACTTTCCGTGCTAAGCTTGCATGTTTCTCTCCGTATCTGGGTGTACCTTACATTATAGTCAGCTTCACTCAACATTCAGATCAGGGGTCCAAAAATCAACTTCACCAGGGACCATATTGTCATTTCCCTGAACAGCCACATGAAGCTAGAAACAGATTAAACATTTAGAGCAGCTTTTAAATCATAAAACATGCATTAGTGCCAGAAACTGCCGTCACTCTTTGGCTAAAGAAGGAGAATATATATATTATCATTGATGCTTTTGAGTTAGAAACGAAACATAATTGAAATATTTTTCAGGTAAAAAATATAGGCCAATTATAATAATGGCAAGGGCCAGGCAACAGTGTGAAGTGGGCCCACAAATGGTTCCAGGGCCACAAGTTAGAGAACTATGTAATAGATGTTAAAGTACACACAAATTTAAGTGAAACCAATTTGTTCTTTCCATGCTCTGCCGAGGGGAGACTGCGGCCACTGCTCGTGTTAGCCAGGTTAGCATTCCCAGGTGTGACCACAACATTCCCCACGCACACTTCAACAAACCGCTGTGTGTCCAGTGTGTGTGTAGCTGAGGTCTGAGTGCTCGGGCCAAACTGGAGCTGAACCTCAGAGCCATCGCCAATAACAACAACATCCAACTCACACTCACACTCACATGCACTCAGCCGAAAAACATTTACGCTCTTTGGAGGTGACAAGTGAGGGAGAAATTATTTTCATCTACAACATTTGATGAAAAAGTCCCTTAATACTACTTGACATAATTACTGTAAGATCACTGGGCGAACTGTTTTTGCTGTGTTAGCGCTAACAAACTTGAGTGTTGGCTAGCTTTCAGTTTTTTCCTTTCTCCTAATCCACTCAGCCCTGTTATACGCTGTACTTTGGAGGCTACAGTGAAAGACACTTGGCTCGCTACCTCCTCAAAGTTGTGGGTATTTGCATGGCTAAATACTAGCCAGTGTGTAACTGTGTGTCTTTTAATTATGTTAGTGTTTGTGTGCGTAATGTGAGCTCCTTTGTGACACAGCAGTTGGCAGATAGGGAGGACTGAGTTACCCAAGCTCCCTAGGGGTATCTGCATTGTGGAAGGGGCTGTCTGGGGCATCGCACTGGTATGTATAGGTGTGTGTGTGTGTGTGTGTGTGTGTGTGTGTGTGTGTGTGTGTGTGTGTGTGTGTGTGTGAATGGGTCCCTATGGTCAGGAGGTTCACAGAGGAGGACAGACAAAATGGTGCGGCCTGAGGCTGAAGTGAAGCTGGAACATGAGAGAATAAATTCATGATGAGAAGAACAGTGGTGAGAAAAATGAAGAGTGGAGTAAAACATTCAAATAAAATCACTTTAGTAAAAAGAGGAAAATGAGGACAGGCAGAGAAAACGGGACGTCCCAAAAAGTGTTTGGACTTTAATCCAAGCCAATGTCTTTCAAAAAGCTATTACTAAAATACAACATTCCTGCATCATTAACTCACTAGTAAAAGCAAAAAAAAGGTAAGGTTTTCCATAATTTTGCTATCCTGGTCGACCTGTAGTGATGTGTAGTCTGATCTCCCTGCTTTGAAATGAGCATGACTGAAAAAACCTGATTAGCCAATTACAGAAATGCATGGTTCACCCATACGTATGAAAACAAACATGGTATCTTACACGAAAGATAAACTAGCACATGACAATCCAAAACTGTGGATTTCTAATGAGCAAAGTATTAAGTGCTGCTGATCTGAGGTTTGCTCTAATATCTATATAATAGATGACCAAAGAGCTTTCCCATGCGTGACTGAAATAAATAAACCACATTGCATGGCTCTGAGTGAGTTTAAGCTGTGTGGGAGGAAGTGGTCACCAGACTTAGAGATCCAATGTATTTAAAAATTGCTATGCTACAAGCGAAACTAAATGAGCAGTCAAAATAACATCTGTAAACAGTTTATCAGTAGATTTAAATTATAGGTGGATAAAAAAATGCCCATGTATTTCAACTGTATTATTGCCCTGTTTTGTTTTGCTTGACACATGTTCCCCTCTTTTTCAATTGGCTGCTGTTGTGGTTCTGAATGGACGCACACGACAGCTGCTGGATATGTCTCACCAGATGGCACAGGTACTCAGCCCATACACGCACCTCCACACAGACAACCCATATCATTAGCATACACCTAACCGAGCCAAGAAAAAGTCTAAAACCTAACAGCAATTTACATGATATTAACCAACTTTATCTACACTGTCCATGTCTGTCTGTCCGGGCCACTGCGATTCAGAAGCCCCTAACAATCTGAATGAAAGCAGCGGACCACCCTGGGGACAAACAAGGCAGAAGCGGAGTCACGTTACCCCCAAAAATGTAGTGGGTCTCACAAAAGGGCCTGGGACATGAGGGTGAGGCAGAGAGAGAGAGAGAGAGAGAGAGAGAGAGAGAGAGAGAGAGAGAGAGGAGAGGAAATAGGAGAACACATGAAAGAGTGCATTAGTGAAGGGGTTTGGGGGAGAGATTGATTGGGATAGAGAGATGCAGAGGGAGAGAGAGGTGGAGATGAGAGGAAGGAGGCACAGAGGAAACACACTTTTATTTCTACACCTGTTACCATGATGGAGATTAGAGATGGAGTCTTAACTGAATAAATGCGGTTAAAGGGCCTATATTATGCTGTTTTCTGATCTATGATATAATGTTGTATCCTCATCAGAAACATACCCGGAGTTGTTTTTTGTTTCATTCACACATGTTTAATACACAAACCCTGCATATTTGGGCTAAGTTCTTCTCTCAAACAAAAAACGCTCTGTTCCACCTTGTGATGTCATGTCAATGCATACTGATAACAAAGGATAACTCAAACATGTGTGAATGAAACAAATCACAGCTCCAGCTAGGTTTCTGAGAAGATAACAGCATTATAATATTGGCTAAAAACTCACAAGAATCTATTTTGTGTAATATAGGACCTTTAATGTGACTCCAAAACCTGTAATTTCAGCAAAATGGGCTGAATTGTAGTTTACTGTGATTGCAATTACATGCAATGTATGTTTAAAAAGTAGGGTTCTGAAGATCAAATTATGAACTGATAAACTAATCAAAGAATCAGATACATTACATATATGTGTATGAGGAAGTCTAAACAATGATATAATAAGATTACAAGAGTACAATATGGATCATTTGTTCTTTGCTGAGGACATTCTATTATCTAAATTATTGCCTTTTGTGATTTGATAATTGTGCCAACTCAAATTGCAATTTTGATTTGATTAGGATATATTATGCAGCCATAGTAACAGTGTTTACATTGAAGAAATGGCTTTACTGGCCTCAATAATTTTGTTCTAGTGTTAACAGTAAAAAGGCTACAGTGATTAGGCAGTGGTTTGCTGACAAGGTCCAAACAAAGCTATACTGTATTTGATCATACTCTTTGTCTTCTCATCAAACTAACATTTAACACATATACAAAACTAGTTGGGTCAGTTTTCATTGTATCAGTCCATCTGGCGTGTCAATTTCCATTATCAAGTCTTTTAACTTGATCTAAATCCATTTATTTCTTCAACTGGAACACAATATTTGAGTTTAAACAGCCAGCAGATTCAGCTGTTTCTCCTATGGGGGCATTGTGCATCGTGGGTGTTATTTATTATTATCCATAAGCCTCTTGTCCCGTTAGCTTTATTGATATTTAATGATAATTATGGCTGAGCTCACACTAGGGACAATAACACACAGACCCCCCACTTACAGCACACACACAGTCACTGGTTAAAAACATGAAGGCATTAGCAGTAACCTGATGCTTCACGAGTATTGATCTACTCTCTGGAGGCTTCACGAGTGAGAAAACTACAGACTACACTTTATCACACTGTACTTGACCATCGCAATGACAGCAAATACAGGAAACTATTGTGTATTTTCAGAGGTGGAAGACACAATATTGAATACTGTACAGATTTCATACTCTGTCATCTTTAATTGCAAACAAAGGGTATTTTGGGGGGATGTTAGATTATTCGATATAAATGGTTTAAAAATATGTGTGTGTTAAGATTAGTGTTAGAGAAATTCCATTTCTGTGCTGTAATGAGAGGTGAGTATCACCAGAGGTATAATGCTCCCTACAACTGAAGCAAAGGCAGACTGTATGCTTTGTTTTTCTGTCTGCTTTCTGAGCAATGTTGTTAAGTCCAGAGAGGGAACTGCTTTCTGATTTTGGGCTATTCAAAAATAAATCAAATGGAATTAAATTGAATGGAATTACATTTTTGCCCCAGGTTCATGAAAGTGATACTCAGTGATCCAAATATTTAGAAAACACTGCAGAAAAATGCATTACTTTTCAAAACCTTGTGTTATTAGCATTTTTGTCAGCATAGGTAAGCTAATGACCTTCACTTTTCTACATAGCCTAATGTCTCATGCAAAATCAAGTGTTTTATGAGAGATATTGCAAGAGATTGACCTGCAGTTTCCTTGAGTCTTGCTGATAATCTTCTTGCTGTGAGGTCCACTGACACACTCAATCCACATTTACAACATTATACAGGCCAGGCCAAACAGCAATCAGCGCAGCAGGGACCTCGTGATTGTGATTGCCGAGGAGGACACGTGCTGCTCAAATTCTTCAATGATTGCACTACTGCCAAAAGAAACAGAAAATGCCAAACATAACAATAAAACCACAGAGAGAAAAGATGGAGAGAAAAGAGAGGAGGAGGGGGGAATGGCAATAATATTAATCCAAACTAGTGCTGTTTCCTGAAGCTAAGCAGACCACATCAACAAAGTGAACAATGCATACATACAGACTACATTTAATTGTTTGCTGCCAAATATAGTGAGTCATGTGATTCATAGAGACCTCAGGCTTTTTTTTTTTTCTTGCCAAAGAAAATGCAGATCACCAGATGATTTGTAGTCCTCAAATTTTAATGAAATGTTTAAACAAACACTGAATAAACTGTCTCGCCTCATCTGGTAATATATGGAATGGTTTCTTACCCCAAATGTTTACGCATCTGGTGAAGTGGATCATTTTTCTCTGCCTTTAATAACATAGTTACAGCTTGCTTCCTTGTAAGGACTGTAGATTTTTACTTTACTTTAAAATAATTGTTATTAAAGATTGAATGATATATGTATTGTATATGTAATATGTGAGCAAATGTATGTGTAAAGTAGTTTGCTGCTAACTGAGTAAGTACTCTGAAAATATGAGCAGCAGGCTTAATCTCCAAAATCTATTATTGTCTTCATGTATTTAACAACTAACTTCTATTCAGAACTAACACCATTATAAATTAATGGGATTTTTTTGTTTTTGTTTATTTGGAAGGGACAATGCATATTAATGAACGTACAATTTGTATAAGATCACACAAACTGACGTAAATATGCCGGATTTAGCACAGTGCTCATTTCCATCCGCAGTCCCAGACATAAAGATATAGCATACAATAGAAAATATGTTGCGGTTGCAGACATTAGACAATTTAGTACATGTGTTATGATCACAAACATTAAAACAATTTAGTATCTATACAATAGTAGCATATAATCCAATAATCCAATAAATTACAGTAAAAATACAATTGATGGTCTTAACCTAAAGTGCGAATTAAAAGGTGCTTCTCAGTGTGCGTAATAAGGTGCCTATTATTAAGGTGCCTATTCTATTTACAATGTGGATTTTTGTAGTGTGTGCATGTAAGTGTGTGTGTGTGTGTGTGTGTGTGTGTGTGTGTGTGTGTGTGTGTGTGTGTGTGTGTGTGTGTGTGTGTGTGTGTGCTTCTTGTATGTCATGGCTATTGTATTATATGATTGCAGTTTTGATTCCTTTTCAGCCATATTTTAAGATGTGTTTTAAAAGAAAAAAACAACAACAATTGCACAAAAATCAAGATTTCCATGAGTGAAAAGTGTGAAAGGATTCTTAATTAAACTTTTTCCCATTTCCATTTTGTTTTCCAGCTTGACAACTGAACAGGCATCCGATAGATAGAGCCAAAAGTTTCCCAGTGTCTCTGTTGTTTCCATTGGTGATGAAATGGGCCATTCCTTCAACGTGTTTCCTCTAGACGGTCTCCTTAATGTTACCAAACATATATGATTTTCAATTTCAAATTAAAACAGACATTAAATACATTATTATTAATGTTAATGTTAAAATTACTGTCATACTACCTTGAGAATACCTTATCTCTATTTGCATGTCACTATGTCACCATACTAAATGTAATTTGCAGTGGATGTCATCAACATTCCCTGGTTGGGTGAAATAATTGTTACCCAAGTTAGAGTTTTGTTTTAACACAATCTGACTGTAAATTACTGATTTGGTGGCATGGAACTACAACTGGTGAGCTGAATTGTGCTGTCCTTCTAGTTAGTCACACTCACCTTTTTTTTTTCTTTTTTGAAAATCAAAATGATTAAGTAGACCATTAATACTTTTTTCCCAAACAATATGAAAATGTATCAATCACGTGTTTGTGAATGTGTGCATTTTGAATGTGTGCTGAGTGAAGCAAGAGAGGACAAGGAAACCATAATTGAGTTTGGGAAAAATGTCCTCAAACAGAAAGACAAGGAGAGAGAGAAAATGGTAGGGCAAGGTAGACAGATGGTGAATGAGTATGTTCACAGTCTCTACCAGGAGAACAAGAATCTCAAGAGGTTCTCCCAAGAGCAGCAGAATCTTGCCCTGAGGAGCAAAGAGAAGGTAGAGCAGCTCGAAGAACAAATCAAGATGCAGAAGGCGAAAAGCCACTACTGTACTACAGTTCTGATGTCTTTGAGGAGCTGGAGTACGCCCGCGACACTATAGAGAAACTGGAGTTGGCCAATACAAAAATGACCCAAAAACTAGAGCGGAATGAATAAGAGAAATGAGCACTGAAGTCTACACTGCACAAGGCCATTGGGGAGGAGGAGACCATGGACAAACTTCTGGTCAGCACTCAAGAGGCGCTCCAGAAGGAACAGGAGGAGAAGCAGGCTCTGCAGAGAAAGATCACCGCCTTTACCCTTGTTGAGCGGACACAGGCAGCTGAAGAGGCCCTGAATGCACAGGTCTCCTCTCTTGAGCCTACCCTTGCAGTAGAGAGGCATGCTGCTAAAGAGGCCCTGAACAAGCAGCTTCTCAGCCGGGAGTTTGCCTTTGCAGCAGAGATGCGAGCAGGTGAGAAGATCTGGAACAAACAGGTCCTCTCTCTGGAGTCTGCTCTCGCTGAGCAGAGGCAAACAGCTGCAGAGGCCCTCAATAAGTCAAAGGAGCAGAGCCTGAACACTGAGCGTAACAGTTCAAAAAAACAGTTCAAAAATTACAAAATTACTCGGACTCACAGAAGATGAGTTTTATGGCTGCGATAGAAAAATGTCACTCCATCCACAAGGCCATGGTGGAGGAGAACACACTCCACCAGAAAACCATCAAGCGAGGAGGAGGGAACATCTGCCCTCCTCAGATGTGAAGAGCTGCAGATGTCCCTGAAAGAGTCAGGTGATCAGCTGCAGCAGACCAAGGCCATAGCAGAAGAGCTCCAAGCTGAAAAGAACAAGAAGAAGAGGAGGAGGTGGTTTAAGTGGTGGCAGTAAGTCACCCTCCAGTCTGAACCCAACCTCATCATAACCTGTGTCTGTGTATTTTAACTTTTTTTCCACTGCAGATACTGTAAGTGGCACAAATGTGTTGAGGTGCAGCACACACACACAGGTCCTGCATTGTAAATAAACAAGCAAATTAGCAAATTCAAATTAGTCTAAATGAAGTTTAATGGTTGTAGCAGTCAAAGTTTATTGCCTTAAAACACAATTTTTTTTTAATATTCCTCTGGAACTATTTAAACTTTCAGTGATTTCAAGTGAAACATGAATGACAATGTATGTAACTGATACTTTATACTTACATGCAGCTTAACATTTCTGGGGGTGTGATGCTAACTGACTATAAGGACCTAGTTAACCTAGTTGGAACTACAAGAGAGCCGATTTGTGGCATTAAACAAGTTCCTCTCAAATAATATTAAAGTTACAAGCTAGTTAGTATTAACAACAGTGTGACGTGTGCAAAGTATCAATATCAGTATTAACAATGAAGCACAATCACTATGTTAGGGTAAATGGAAAAAATGAAGCCACTGTACATTTTATGATCTTGTGGGATCCTTTGCAAGCCACAGTGGCTACTTAGATGTTATTGTTGTGTTTCGACTGTTCCACAATATGGCATTAAACCTATCTATCTCCAAGGAAAGGAGACAAACATGTGACAACGCCAGATTACAGGTCAAATCTGTGACATCTGGGCATTTCAGCATTTAACACACATGCAATTATAATGGAACATATATACGTTTAATGCCATACTGTGGAACGTCCACGCAATGTAACAATAGGTGACACCTTCATCCAGAAAATTTACAGAGTGCTTCTCTCCTAAAAAGCACCATCCAAACTGCACATGTGAAAACCAACTTCAGGAGACACACACTTTTCTCTTCTTTTAATTTGCCTTGTCGATTTGTTTATCTTTATTCTTTCATTAGCAGTGAAAACAAAGCACACATTCCAGCTGAAATACTCCTGAGATTCACTATTGGAAGATATGGGACAGTGTGTGAGTCAGCTGAACACACATTAATGATGGTGCATTATATATGAACTATGAACTGAATCTTGAGCAAATAATCACAATTTTTTTTTTATCTGTGATGAAATAATAAAAAATATATGAATAATTTAAAAAATGTTTTACTGAATCTGTAAAAAGGATAGCACAAAAACAGTAACTATTCCCTATTTCTCAATGGAAGATACTAACTCAAATATTTTGTGTTAAATGTGCTGCAATATGGTTTGTCATTTTGTACAGGGATAAGGACAAGGTCTAACATTATTTGAATGTAAATTTTCTTTACAAACTCAATGGCAAAAAATATATAGGGCCTATAGATTTAAATTTGTATTATCAGCAGACATTTGACCAAAACTAGAAAAACATGATAGATTATCAGATTATTAATATCTGTTTTTGTATATTCATCCCTGTAGACCCATCCCGACACTGGTACCGTACATAGATCAGTGTCACAGCAGTGAAACTCACAAGTGATTTGGCCTCTGACTGCTGCCGCTACTATTAAAGCCTAAATGTTTTCACATGACAGCACAGTTAAATGCATCTGCTCTTTCAGTCTAACTCGCATATTGAAAATATTTGACCTGAATACAGTAGTTAAAATAAGAACAATTAAGTTAGGAGCCATTTTAATAACTAGATAACATCTCTAGTAGATGTGCTGAAACTTTTGGAGCCCAAGTCAGCAGTGGTGAGGCTGTTCCTATACTTAATATTACACCCATAACCATAAAACATTCACTCCACATAAAGCCAAGTGTTCGGGCCTGGCCACAGAAATCTCCCATGGGTGCTGCAGTGAAACCGGCCTGCACTGCATTATGGGGATCTGGAAGAAATACTAGGAATAACCTACTACAGCCATGGTAAACTTATTGTCCTGAATTGTCAAGCCACTATAACAAATGTCTAAGTGTTGTGAAAGTACACCGTTGGCTATTTTACAGCATACTTGATCAAAATTTCAATGGATTAAGAATACTCTCAACCATTTGTCTTAAACTGTTTGGACAGTATATTGGGAGGTGAGAAGGATTATGTGAGGATATTATAAGAATGTATTTTATTTTAGACTGTTCAGTTTGTGTATTGCCATTATTAACAAATGTGTACCACCCATTGTATGTTATTGAAATGCATTTTTTTTTTTTAATCATTGACCTGCTATGAGATGATTAGAAAAATATCATTCACACTAGATTTGTTCCTGGTTTGAGCCCATGTTAGTCATGGTTTAGTCCTGGTCTAGCACATTTTGATTTGCTGAATGTGCTGGTATTGTTGGTGTTGGTATTATTTTGATTGTACACAAATTTATTTATTTTTTTTTTTTTTTCTTACATACCAATATCCCTTACTTTTGGAATGCAGAAGCCAGTGTAGCATCCACAGTGCGTGTGATAGTGTGTGTTTGTGTGTGTGTGTGTGTGTGTGTGTGTGTGTGTGTTTGTGTGTGTGTGCGTGCGTGCGTGTGTAGGTGTGTGTGTGTGTGTGTGTAGGTGTGTTTGTGTGTGTGTGTGTGTGTGTGTGTGTGTGTGTGTGTGTGTGTGTGCATGCGTGCGTGCGTGTGTGTGTGTTTGTCACCGGACACTAACAGAGTCATTGAAACAGTCCGAAGTAACTAGAGCGCTGCTTCACTGCAGGACATTATAGGAATTTACGATGTGTTAAATGTTTCTTTTGTTCCTCCCTCAGTCCACTTGATCCAGCAATTAGGAGAGGCAGCAGGTTGCATGAGCTCATTATGCCACTGCACTACCTCAGACCACCTTAGCTGCTATATCTGTATCATTCATAAAGATGTTTTATGGGGGATTTACAGATTATTTTGGAAAGGAAACTGAAAGAATACAATAAGGTTAAATGTTCCAAAAGGCTACCATGCACGAGTAACATTTGTAAAAGTAATACTGTATGTCTAATTAGCACAAATCCATGTAATACCCCCTATGTTTCCCAGTTAACATTGTGGTTAAATCAGAAACCCTGATGGCACTTAGCCAAAAGTTAAAATGCCAGTGGCTTTTTCTCAGGCATCTGCTCCCTGAAATAAACCCCATGCCCAACTCCATTTGACCAACCAATCTGGGCCGGGGTGGGGCAGGGCAGGAAGAGCAGAGGTATAGGTTGCTCTAGTAATAATCATAAATCAGTGCTGAAGCGTTGCCATGTCACATGCCAGACTGCGCACTAATGACCAGGCCCATCTTTCACTGCCTATTTTTATCTGTGTGCCCTGACACAGGCGTCTGGAAGCATCCTCTCGTTTTACGTCGTCAGCACCTCGCCGGCAGGAGCAGAAGTTCCTCACATATCTAAAAATACAGCCCCCCTGCTCCCCCTGACAGGGCCAGAGCAGTGGGACTTGGCAGAGCAACCTGCCGAGCAGGACCAAGAAACATCTTCAGGCTTAGCCCCCGCCCCACGCCACCCTCCAGGGAACAGCTGGCCAAAAAAATAGATCCATCTGCCAGTGCCTTCAGATTCCACAGTCCTTATGCTTTAATCAAACACACTCAGTGTGCATGGCCTTTTAAATGTGAATTTTATATTTTAAAATGTTCCTCTGATGCTGTTTTCCAACTCTGTGCACACACAAACACCTGCACATGTGCTTCCTTTGTGCACAATGTTCTGCCAAGTGTTTTAAGCTCTCTGACATGTGGCACTAGAGACTGCAGGTCAACGACAGCTCAAGGCTATTCTGGGCTCTGTCACAGCTTGAGCTTTTAATTTATTCAACCAGAATGTGTCAATCAAACAGCAACAGGGTTAAGGCCTGAGAAACCTGCGGAGACCAGAGAGGGACCTCTTCAGTTTTCAGCTCTATTCACACGGTACACTGAGGGCCAGCCTTTTGTGGTCTGATAACAATGATCATGTCACAAACAAACCATGGATGGATTTGTGGCAAAATGCAAACATGCCTATTATCAAATATGTGGTTTGATCCAATTTTGGACCATCACAAAAGGCTAAAATGCTAGATCCAATGTATTCTGTTGTGACTGAGAGATCTGATTCCTGTCTGTGCTGTTAATGTGGCAGGTGCTATTGTGTAACATGTAATAGTGACAGGCCAGTGCTAGTAATACTACTTATTTGCCAATGGGCTGTCCCCTCTGTGCCAGAGCTTGACGAGGTTTAGCTGAGATTAGTAAATCTAAATCACAATCTATGGTTAGGTGACATACACAAATCTGTTTCAGAGATAGAGCTGCAGGGAGAATGAGCCAATGCCAAGTGTGGAATATGACCCTGTTATTGCAGAGCCAAAACACACATGCCCGACTCAGTCCACATGGTATTCTACCTCATCCATGCCTGGCATCAGCAAAGGGCCTATGCATTTACATGTCATAGCCAACTGTTGTTTTTAAAATGATTCCAAGTCCATATGAGCCCCGTATCTTATCACTTTAACCACTAACTCTATGTTACACTGCTAGTTCCAGCACATGCTGAGGTGCACTTGACATGTTGTAGTAATGTAGAAGTAGCCATGATGGATACCTCACTGCTGTTGTCTTGAGTGTATATTTCAAATGATGACTTTGGGTGAACCCATCCACAACCTGCTTGTCAGTGCCCAATCTCACCTGATTCTGGAGGCTAAACAGGGTTGGGCTGGGTTAGTACTTGGATGAGAGACCACCGGGATAGCAGGTACTGTACCACAGTGTGGCAGCAGAGGCTCTAGACCAGTGGTTACCAAACTTTTTGTTAAGTCTTGTACCCCTTTGGCTTTTGATACAACCTCTAATAGTTACTGGTATATTTTTATTACACTGGAGCATGTGCATTACATTTTATATATTTAGGTTAGCCTGGGAGATCTAAAAATTAAATTATGAAATAAAGGATGCAATCGTCTTTTTTCCATAACTTTTTGTGCACCCCTTGAGTCATTCTGTGTATGTCAGGAGGATTCCATACCACAGTTTAGGAACCAGTGCTCTAGAACTAACTATCTACCTCAGGGCAGTTGTGGTTAAAATAATATCTTATCACCAACAAATATACAATCAATGATTAACACACAAAATTATAAAGCAACTCTGAGTGTCTGGAAAACACTATGTAAGACTTGATGCATTATCATTATTAAGACTTGCATTAAGACTTTTGGACATTACCTTGGACCAAATCAAGTGACATTGGTGGTTTAAGTTTTCTCCAACAGCAAACAGATGTTTCTCCTCTTCCCTCCATTTCTTGCTATACTCTGTCCAATCATAACATGTACAAACAATATATTACAATTTTAATAAGATTTATACATAGGTAATAGGTAGATAATTAATTTAGTAAAATCGGTCTTGTCGTTGCTTAGGTCTGAAAAGTTTTGAGCAATTTTGAGTAAAATTCATATAATAATTGTAGTCTACATATAAATTCAATACTGATCGGAGGCCATTCTCTAGCCACTTGCATAATCCCTCTCTTTATCATTGGCTTGCTGTTTGATGCACTAGGCAGCAGGCCATGCCACAAAAAAGAACATTTTGTCTGAATGTTTGTGTGTGCGATGCCAGTAGAATTTGACTTCTCTGTTTCTACCACAAAGGCATTTTGGACTGTTTTGAAAATCATAAATAATGGAAGATACAACTGCGTTTTGTGTGGTTCCATGTCAGCAGTATGACCTCAGCAGCTAAAATAAATAACATCACAAGACTCCTGGTTTGATCCTAGCCACTGACAAGCAATAGCAAACATCCAAATTTTCAAATTAACTAGTCCAAGATTGTACATTTTTCTAAGAGCCAAAATTGTTTGACATTGCATCCACAGGCTTAATTCAAGCCTTTATACATTAATTACATTACCTTTGAGCATCCAACATACTTTTAAAGAAGATATATTTTCTGTAGTATTAAAGTATAGCATTTTTTTTTACATTTTGTTCATTGTATAACACAATACTGATCTAAAATTACATTAAATAATAATAAACTACTCATTTTTATAGTGGCATTACGTAGTTGCAAGCAGCTTTTCATCTACTTGTTTTTAGTGGTGTAAGATGGCTGTGTGACATTTTTAATCCTACATGGAATAAGATTACTGAAAATCTTAAAGGAGAATTAACGCATTTTACAATCTGAGACTTATTTCGGTAATAAAACAAGTTGTTTTACTCACCCATAGCACTTTGGTGTCATATGGAGCACTTCCGGAGATGTTTTAGATTTGCGATCTCTGTAATTTGAGTTCTCGGGGCAAATGTTTGCGGTCTCCAAATAACACAAACTTTAGCACTTTTCAAATCATAGAAGCTCAATGTCTTAGTCTACGCTTTTGTTTGAGTCAAAAGTGGCCTGTAATCCGAGATTTAGCCATAGTTTCGAGTAGATGAGGAGGCCAGTGCACATGTGCGGAGTCACATCTTATTTCGCTCTCAGCTCTCGGGACCCAAACATGAAACGCAAAACTGTAAATTATGGATAAATCTCGGATTACAGGCCACTTTTGACTCAAACAAAAGTGTAGACTAAGACATTGAGCGTCTATGATTTGAAAAGTGCTAAAGTTTGTGTTATTTGGAGAACTCGCGTTACGGATATCGCTAATCTAAAACATCTCCGGAAGTGCTCCATATGACACCAAAGTGCTATGGGTGAGTAAAACAACTTGTTTTATTACCGAAATAAGGCTCAGATTGTAAAAAACGTTAATTCTCCTTTAAGGACGCAGTAGTGGGCGGAGACAGGGGATAGGTGAAAGCACTGGTTTCATGCTCTGTGAAAACAGTGCTTTCACCTAGCCCCAGGACAATACAGCATTACTCAAACACGCATGAATCAATCAAAATACAACTTTGAGTAACCTTATGACTAGGAAACACAGTTGTAACATGGTAAGAGTACATTTTACATATGTTCCCTTTAATTGGCATAGTACCTTTGTGGGCCACTGTTGAACTTCACTCATGCTCTAATATGGCTCATATAGTCACCGCACTGAGTTGTTTTTGCATTGAGGAGATAAATAAAACTTCGAGCGCGTCACTTACACCAAACTATTAATAAGAAAGTCATTCGCTGCGCCCCCTCCTCCTCCTCCTTTGGTCTGTACCCCATTACTCCTCTGGACACTTGCCCAATAATGTCCGCATGGCAGCTGGACGCATGCGCACTGACGCGGAGAGTTCAATGATGAAGTTGGGTCTCGTGTTGCGGTGCTGTCTGCTGCTCAAACTTGGACGCGGGCTGACAATAATGCGCTTTCACGAAGAAGCGGACAAGACAGTCTTCCGTGACATTACGCGAGAGTCAACTTGGAGTTTTTGAACGTTCGCGTAAAGAAGTTGCGCGTTGTTGTTTTTTTTTTTTTTGTGGGACGTCATGGGGAGGAATGGGCAGTAGCGGCGTATGTGTTTTGGAGCAGACAGTGACCGCGTGTTAACAGTAGGGAGAGCTGCAGAGACCGGCGCACTTGAGTATGAACCGTGTCCAGCACTGAAGGAACTTGGAACTGCAGCCTGCGACACGGACAGAATCATTAAAAAAAAAGGTATATTCAGTCTGATCATGTTAACTTCTATTATTTCTCTTCTTTTGTCTAATTTAATGTGATACAATTATAAGTAAAACAAGTTCTCATTCATATCTGTTTGTTGTGATAGCTAAGTTTATTCTAAATAAACGGGATATAAATGTGTAATCCCTTTTGTAGCATATTCTTTTGTGGTTTGTTACCGGTAGGCTGTAACCAAAATGTGTTATTTAATGTAGACTTATTTTACGATTTAAGTAATAGGCCTAGTTATCATTTAAACTTAGACTGTTGGATTGTGCGTAATGCGTCATAATAGGCCAAGGCCCTTTTTGATAAGGCCTACAGTCCACGCAGGCTTCACAATGTTTCATCTTAAAATTATCTTAAGTCATTTTTACATCATCAACATCAACATTTTATTGCAGGCGTTTAAGTGGACGCACGGAGCGATCTTCTTATCTTTGCAGAACGTGTACACCTGTGTCCGATGGCCCCGTGGAACCTCTTCCCTCTTCTTCTTCCACGTGGAGTTTGTGTTTATATTTGATATGTAGGAAATGGGAATCTTACCCCGGGACCGCGCTCCGAAAGGCTTGAATGGCCCTGGCTATTGGCCTGCCCCTAACAACACCACGGCGAGATCCGCGCTCACTCCAAATCTGATAGGCCTTCTGCACAGTCATCCACGCAGATAGGATTTCACTTTTAAGCGCTCGCTCTGTAGTTAGCGGGAAGGCATTAATGCACACATGATGTCTGGGATTTGGCTATGATAGATTTTTCTTCTTCGTATTCTATCTTATAGAAAATGTTTGTTTTTACTTTTTAAAGTTTGATTAAAATGCACCCAGCCTTTTTCATATTGGCCTTGAGCGCAGTTGGTAAAAGTGCATACCTTTTTACAAGCAGCCTCCACAGTATAATTATGCTTATGTTAAAAAAAAAAATATCAGAGGCTTACTAGGCATATTCAAATAGTTTATGTTATCTCTTTTGATTTTATCTGGTATTAAATATTATCTTTGGTCACCTACGCAAACGTTACGCACCACACTCACAGAAAGAGGAAGGATCAAATGAATACTTTGTTTTTTTAGTGTAAGATTAATAATGGGCTATTGAGATGTTTTCCGTGTTATACGCGTTCAAATTGAATTTCAGAGCGCTCCTCTTGGTTACGCACCTCTAATGGGACCCCAGAAGCCTTATGGAAACACAACTCCTTGGCCGTTTCCCAATTCACCGACGGCACGCTTGTTAGCGTCCTTGGAACGGGATATGCGTCATATCCGGCGCGACAAGGGCCGTTCCATTCGTTTTTTTCCCCCTGCACCGTCAAGACGAGCTCTGAACGGCGCCGTCGTTTCCATGGAAATCGGGGAGTGGACCAAGCGTGCAAACATGCACGCTCCGCACACTTAAAAGCCCCAGCATGCACAGCGCGGGACTACAAAGACCGACTCGCCAGCGACATCCACAAGTGAGAGTTGCGACGTCACTATAAAATATACGTACTGGTTCTCCTCACCTACAACTATGCTACATGAAACTCTTCATAAACTACGCTAAACATGTGTGACGGGAGCCGTAACGGCATAGATCACGGCACCTGTATTACCGTTCACATGCTTTTCCCCTTACACTTCTATATTTCCTTTGCTGTTGTAATGCTGGATATTCTACAGTATCGCCATGTCCAGCGTTTACTCTAAGCTGCGCACTGTTCGCACATTCTCAGCGCACAAGAAAACTTGTGCAGCGCACTGTAAATCAGGGATGAAAGAGCTTTTTATTCAGCCGCGGGGGCATTTTTTTTATATCTGCAAAGTGCGAGCCGCGCGGGGGTTCATTTCGGATGTGGAGTTAGTGTGTTTGCTCAGACACATTAAAAATTAGGGGGAACATTGGCCATGTCCCAATTCCAAGTATTACTAGTCGCAATAGAATAATATTTTTGTCTTTAGGGAACAAGGAGCAGGCCACCCGGCTCATTGAGCTGAGGTGGGACCTGTTCAATTTCGCAGGCGGCCATGTGAGAAACGTAGTGCACTAAGGACAGAGCGAGTGTGCGCCGTCTCGACGACAGACCGACGGCACACTCACAAGCGTGCCGTCACTGAATTGGGAAACGGCCCTTAAGTGTCTGCAGCTTTTTAACTACGTGTCATGTTAAAATCGATTGATGCGTAAACGATTGCCCGGTCAATAAGCCTGAGTCGAATTTAATATGCGACTTTTCACTTGAACTCCTCCAGCAGCAGTCTGCGGTTTGTTGGACATTGTGCTCTCTTTGGCTTTTATAGCGTGAAATTACCGCAGTGCAGCCGTGTGCAGCGCGCAGCCTGATCCTCCGCTGTGCCCAACCTACGTGTTTCTTCGGTGCTGTCAATAGCCATGGTGAGAAATATAATTCTCTCTGCTGGGACGCCAAAGGAAATGGCGGGCATTATTGATTCCCAGCGCAGTGTCAGGTAACTTCTGGGAGGGTTTTGCGCTGGGACTGGGAGGCTGTGCAGTGCAGCGGGATGCGAATAGTTCAAGTACCAAGTTTAGACCTGTAGGATGAAGTTAGACTGTACAGAAAGCAAGGTATCAACTTTATGAAGGTGAATTTCAGAATGACACAAATGGGATTTATTTTTTATTTTTTTTTAAGTAAGCATATTCCAGTTTGTTATATCTCAAATCTCAAAAAGGGGTAATTGGTTTGAAACATAAAGGTTATAAAGCAAAAGGAGAAATTCGGTTTGTCTCATTTCTCCAGAACTGAAGAAGCAGCTTGGATGAGCTGCAAAATGTATTTGACCAAATAAACTTTTGTCCAGTTGACAAATTGAATTTCTCCTTTTGCCATGGATTCTACTTAGAGGACAGAGGGATTCTACACACATAAAGGTTATAAGAAAATGTGTGAAGAATCCCTCAGTCATCCAGGTAGAATCCATGGCAAAAGTTTATTTGGTCGAATACATTTCGCAGCTCACCCAAGCTGCTTCTTCAGTTCTCTCAGGAGAACTCAGGAGAATTTCTATATATAATAAGAAAATGTGGCACTGCAGTCAACTCTCTTCTCTTTTATCTTGATGACAGTATCAGAATGTTTGCTCACTAATTCTTTTGGTGTGTCCTAAAGATAAACTGACTACAAGGCCACTTGAATGCTGCTTGATAGGAGACAGGTGGGTCGTGGTTGGTTCATTGGTTAGATTTAGATCAGCTTAAATGCACTCTTAAACTATGGACAACATTTGATAAATTATAGTTTTACTTTATGTTCTGGAAGTGTTATGTAAGTTAAACTATAGACTTACTTTGCATAAACTTTTGTACAATAGTGAGCCATATTGATTGTGTAATTGTCTATTTATTTAAAAGATGAGATAAAACATTATTGTTAAGGCTGTTCTTAAATGTTTGTTCCACCAATGGAACACAAGACGGTAATTTTGAATGAGAAGTTGGCGTAGTTTGAGCAATGAGCTATTGTCTAGGATCAAACATAAATATAAAACATAAAACCCCTAAACAAATTCACCAAATATCTAAATGGCCCATATCACTTATCTTTCTGTTTGTTTTTTTAAGTCAGATAGTGAAGTGGCACAGTGAGGTCTGTCCTCCACAAAGGTGAGAGAGAGAGGAAGGGGAGAGAGGGAGGGAGGAGGGTGAGGCCCGGCACAAATCAATTCACCTAAGAGACGCATTATTGTCTTGGGTTTCAGGCGAGGAGCAGCTCAACGCTATGAAAAATTAAAAGGTTACCAGTTAGTTTAAAGGATTGAGCCAGAAAAGCACGCACACACACACACACACACACACACACACACACACACACACACACACACACACACACACACACACACACACACACACACACATACACAGAGCATCCCAGCATGTTCTGTGTGTATGTGATGAGTTGAAAAGTAGTAGTAGGAGACTCTATAATTAATCAAATTTAAAATTGTGGTTTCAATTATTATTATATTCAGCTAGAAAGAAAAGAAAACAAAAGAAATGTAATACTATATGTACATTCGTACTGCCACTCAAAACCCAGGCCACCTTTCTAGGCTTTGAGCACAAAAACATTGAAATACCTTAGGTGTATACATTCTGTACATATCACTCATGGCAGTACAGAAGGAATTGTTTGACGTCATTGAGGTTTCCATTTTGAACCAGTAATTGTGATTCTAATTTTTGGCTATAATCAATCAGCTGTACTTCGTGGTCCTGATTTTGAAACTGATTTATATTATCTTTTAAAAAGATAACTGAAACAGCTTTCTCAAACAAGTGAAACAAAGTTTTACTAAACCTATACAGTGAACCCTCGCTCTATCGCGGTTCACTGTTCGCGGCCTCACTGTTTCGCGGATTTTTTTTTGAATTTTTTTTTTTCCCCCAATTTTTTTTATAGTGTAACATTTTTTTTACAGTGTAACATTGTGTCCTGCGTCCTGATTGGCTAAGAGACTAGACCAGGACTAAACGTGGACTAAACCAGGACTAAACCAGGTCTAAACCTGGAGTCTCTGATGTCCTTCACGAGAGCGCCTGGGTGACAGGAGGTGTGGCCTTTGTTTACTTGCACGAGCCGGACCATGGAAGAGCCAAGAATCAACACGGACGGGCCTGGCCCGGACGCTGCGCGGCTGGGGGAGCCGCAGCGGGGAGAGCCGCATTCGAGGGAGCCGCAGCGGGGGAGGACACTCGCGCGCAGAGAGGGGACAGTGGGTCTTCCCCGACCCCGTCTTAGAGAGCAGTGGAGTATTGGCGACGCATTGATAGCCATTCCCCGAACTCCGGGGCAGTCTGATTTTGGAGCCAGGGTGAAATGCAACCAACCCTTGTGAGCGCAGGTTAGTGGGGGAAAATCCTCATGGTAGAGCTGATCGGGGCTTTAGACCTAGCCCCTCGCTGAAGTGTTCGTACCTGGTCGGGTGGTGAGGGCTGGTGCTCAGAGGCGTCTGTTAGCGGTTCGGCACTGTTAGTGGTGGCTTGAGTCTTGCCCAAAATGATATCCAGGTCGTTTTCCACTCGACTTTCGCACATGGCATGGATATGTTGTTCCAAAACAACGCATATCCATGTGCACGTATCCGCGCGCATGTGTCCGTGCGCGTCCCCCACGCTTCACAATTAATACATTTTGTTGAAAATCTACGAAGGTTTGAGTGTTTAAACTAGAGAGATATGTGAGAAAATGTTAATACCAGTCTGAGAAAAGTGTATAATGTGTGTGGTGAGACGTTTAAAACATGTGTAATAATTGTAAAATATAAAGTTGTCCTACTTCGCGGATTTCACATATTACGGGTTATTTCTGGAACCTAACCCCTGCGATAAACGAGGGATTACTGTAATGGCTTAATAAAAGAGATATTTTGAACAGTAGTTTTTGTGTATTGTATTGTAGGTCTCAGTCCAGACAATACTCGATCAAAAATTAGATAAACAATAATTCCATGTTTACACAACGCTAACCCAAACTGCTCATTTCTATCAGTTCATCTGAATTGTGTTTAGTTTTGCACCAATTTCAACAGAAGCTATAATTGCCAAAGAATTTACGTTGCCACACCTTTTCACCTTTCGTGGGAACTCCGTGTCTTTTTGTTTGTGCGTGTATGTGTGATTTGTGCTCCCATTGTTCAGGTGTCAAACTTTCCTTCAGGCTCTTGAACAATATGGCTGGGAGTAGCATTGTTGTCTTTTGTTGTGGTATCAGCCTTTGCGTGACACTACAAGATAGGGACGAATGGCTGTTTTTTAATATACAAAAATCCGGGCTTCTTATCGCTGTTGGATTTTTGAATCAGAACGCGCCAAGCTGTCTCCAGTCTGGTCCTAACAGGGTCACTCTCTGGCTTTGTGTGCACAGCCAGCTTGTGTGTCTGCGCTCTTGTACCAGCCAAGCGTCCTGATCAGTTACATGTCTCTGTTTTCATTGTTGATATTTACTTCTGCAATTCTCTGTCCACTTCGCCCCCGGCTGAAGATGATATGGTGAAGTTAGCGCTGCTGCTGCTTCCCTGCACTGGGCTCCTGTTGCTCACACATAAACATACTGACAGGATGTCTCACCGGCTTGTTTAGATAGAGACTTTAATGTATGCAGCAGGCATGCATGATCTCAGCAAAAAGCCAATCAGTGTTCTATTAACAGCACTGATATATTTTAATATGTGAACGACAGTAGAGGCAGTGAACAGCCACTTCATGAGCTGGTTACTTGCAACAATACGCTGAAATGATGTGTGAATGGATGGTTCCTTGGTTTAAAGCGTGAGTGCCTGTTGGAGGTAGAAAAGGGCCATATAAATGTGAAGTTTACCATTTTACTTTTTAAATAGCAAGTAAAGATGGGACAAAAAGGGTTGGCAATAATTGTTTGCGGAACATTTTATATATATTTTTTAATATAATTATCGTGATATAATTGTTAATTACAATTATTTTGACCATAATAACCAAATTTGGTGTCATGTTAATAGCAAGACAATTATTTAGAGCAATTGACCAATCATACTAAAATGTAAAGTAAAGTTAAAGTTAAACCATACTGCTTATAGTGGTTTTCTTAGCTGTGATGGTAAACCGTGCTCACACAGACAAATGGCTACTAGCAGCAGTTTTCTGTGTAGCATTGGTAAATATCAGTAATTGTTGTTAATTGACTTTGCGTGTTCTCCTTCAGTTTGTGGAAGAGCCTTCCAGAGCAAGCCATGGAGGCCTCACAGGACCTGAGCGAGCAGATGGTGAGTCGCTGCTACTGTTTGTATGTGAATGAGTGAGTGGAGAGTGTACCTCAGGCAGGCCTCATGTACAGGGTATAGATGCACTGCAGGGCTGTGCTAAATAACATACAGCAGATGTGACCCAGCCAGTTTACATTAACCATATGGCAACAAGCGAGATCTTGAGACATCATTACACACCCATGAAACATTTGAGTAAGGGTGGCTATAGAATTTAAAACAAATATAATTTTTTTACAAAATTCAAAGGAATTAGTTTATTTGAGATAAAAGTATACATGTACACTGGGATTGTATAATGGTGTTAAAGTAAATGCCAATTGTCATAGAAACAAAATATGAAGGGAAAAACAATCCTTTTCTCTTGGGGGCACCTAACCTCTCTGGATGGCACTGTGCCGTTGACCTACTATTAGGCTCCACCCTATACCCAGATCCTATACCCAGTCAGATCACAGATTGTCAGACAAACCTGGAAATTCTGATAAGTCTGTTGAAAAGAATAGGAAATTTAGCTTTGAGTTTGTGGTCAGACAGGTCAGATCTTGTGGGGTATGTTTTGCTTGTTGGTCCATTAGTAGAAAATTGTGACATTTATTTAGGGATCTATCATAATTAGTAAAGGTTTTTAATGAATAAAAAATATCAAACTATGAATTATTTTACTTATGTCTTTATGGCTGGTGGAGGTGGTATGTTGAGGTGTGTCAACAAAATAATTGACTTATTGATTCATCCAAAAAAAAAATAATTGCTAACTTGTCCATTACTAAAATAATCCCTAACAGGAAATTGTCAGTGGCAAAATGTATAGTTAAGCCTTGTGTTATAGTAGGAAAAACTACAGTTTGTGTATGTTATGGATACTATATTGAATACTGCTATTTTCCTTGTTAATGTAATTGTAAAAGACTATGGTGCGGTAATGCCCCCTCCCTGCTGACATTTTCAGAGTAGTGCCCGTGTTGCCTGCAGGCCAGTGAGTGTAGGCTTGTGCGTCACCTCGCCTCAGCACCGTCCCACTTGGGCTTGTTTAAAGATCAGGCCTGCGTATTGTTGGGAAAATGATTTTGGCGGCGACTGAGGTGCTCTCTTAGATTTCAAAGTGGTTAGTCAGCCTCCAGGACAGGTGTAATTTCATCTGGCCCCTCTCTCTCTCTCTCTGCTCCTCTTGCTCTGACCTGCACCTTCCATGTTACAGGCATAGTGTGAAGTGGGACAGTCCTGAACTATGCTGTTTTTTACCCACTTTTATGTCAAGGCTAGGGTTTTGGGTTACCTCCTGACCCCAGCAGAGTACTGTCACTGGTACAAGCACACAACAATAACACAAAAGAAACAAAGGAAAAGAGCATCCATCACGTGTCGTTCCAACTATCTGATATAGATATTCCACAATTACAGCTCCTTAAATAGAGGCCTGTATCATTTATAATGTGAATGTGAGCTGCAGCCGGAGGGCATTGATTAATTGTTCAGGCTGGAAATGAGAGCTCAGAGGAGGAACACAGATTTTATCTTGGGACAAAGTGCTCAATGTGTAAAGAGACTGAGGCTTACATGTTGCAGTCTTTTTCTTTCTTCTATACCATAAGTGAATAAAAATGTTCAAGTTGATTTACGTTTAAATATTTCCTGAAATGTGTGTCCCATATTACAAGACCCACTAGGGCTTAATTTTCTCCTAACTGTTTAACTTAACTGTTGTAAGTGACATATACATTTATAACAATGTGTTCACATAGGAAAGTTAAGCATGTACAGTAAATCTTATTGTTTTCACAATTTACAGTAATAATGGATTATGTCCTTTGATGTAATTTTAATATAATAATAATAATAATAATAATAATAATAATAATAATAATAATAATAATAATAATAATACATTTTATTGATATAGCGCTTTTCAGGACCCTCAAAGACACTTTACAGAACACATTAAAACACACGAATGAGCAATAAACAAATAATACAGTAAAGATAAAAACAGTGAATGATATAGAGAAAAGTTAAACATTAAAAGCTATTCTAAATAGATGGGTCTTGATATTTTAATCACAAGATTGCACTAAAAATACCATAATATTTATAAACAATACTAATAATTATTTGCCTTTACTGAAGAAAACAAAAGCACAACATCTAAATATTTTATAAGATCTATCTCTATGCATGTACCCTTTTTAGTTGGGTAAATGTATTGTGAGTAAAAATATGAGAAAGAGAATCAAACCAGGATTTTCCAGTGTATTTTCAGGCTGAATATTTGGCCTCTTCAAACCACTTAATCCAGTTAGCTGTAGTCTAATATATCATATATTATTGGAATCCATTTTCTCTGTTTCACTCTTTTGCTGATTGAATATTGAAACTGAAAGTGGGTATTTCTGTCTTTGCTCCACTCTATTGTGCAAAGTGTGTCTCAGGTGACTAACAACAGTCCAATCTGTACACACAAAGTTTCGGGGAGTTGTCTTTTGTTACCTGATATTGTCCCATAGACCCTGTACCCTTTAAAAGCCCCTGTGTTGTACTTCCTGGCCCTCCACCTCTGTCCCTCGGCAGCAGGGTGCGTCATCTGGGGTGCGTTCAGGTTTTGGCCGCCCGCCTGCCCCGGGACAAGCCTGCCGTCTGGGCTCCACTGGGATCTCCAAGAAGCCCAAGGCGAAGGATCGCCCGCTAATGCTACTTTTAGCCTGTTTAACTGTCTCTCTCCACCTGTTGTGAGTGAGGAGATGAGAACTGACTGTTTTGCTCTGTGTTTTTTGACTAGATTTTCCAGGCCAGTCTCCAAAACTTATTTGTATGTCAACAAAATTTGCACTTTCTTCTAAATATTGTAGTTTTTATTTAACAACTAAGTTTACTCTCTCAGATGTTTTTGGCTGTGGCTTCCTATGTTAGAGATGATCTAATGAGCAGTAAGCAGGTCTTCACACTGGATGCAATCAGACACACAACTGTGACCTGTGTAACTGAGTAGGTTATAGATTATGCCCAGGATACAATAATGAGGATAAGGATTCCATTAAAAAAAAAAGCTTTAATTTCATCATATTGCATTATGCCTGTGTGTCTAATGATGTAATCATTATTGTGCAGAGGCCTCAAAGTGATTCTATTTTGATTACATGTACATTTTAAACTGTTTAATTGGCTCACTTGAACCATCTGACCTGGCCCAAATCACTGATTCTCTTTCAAAGGGAAAGTTTACCTGTGCTTACAAATTACAAGCTGCAGGCCTGGTTAAGCTCAATACTCATGATGGTGAGTGTTTTTGTTCATATTTATCATACAGTGGCTGGACCATGTGCCCCACTCCATATAAACAAACTGGCTCTTGATGTGACTGAAGTCCAGAGCACTTTAGGAAGTATAAGAAAATGGGAGCAGTGTTGGCGGGCCCCTGGGAGCCAAACATGATTTTAATGTATGAGCACCAGGAGAAAATAGTGAGATGGAAACAGAGGAAAGGACTGCTCTAGATGTAGGCTTTCCGCTGGTGCACTGGGACAATCCCAAGTGCGGCAGCTGTCTCGCTTCGAGAGGCTGAGATAGGGAGAGAGAAAGGGAGAGAAGGAGAGGGAGGGAGAGAGAAAAAGAGGGAGATAAAGTGAGCGAGCGAAGTCAGAAAAGGAAAGGGGTCGGGTTGCACCTCTTTCACCCCTACAACCCCATCCAGACACATTCACACAAACTTACATGCAGCAGCAGGAGCTAAAAGTGAGCATGGCCCTGCCCTGAGTGCCAGGATGGCATTGGCGTCATAGAGCGGTCCCAAATCTGCCCAGTGACAGGCTGACTGGACTGAGCTGAGGAGAGGCTGTAACTGCAGCCTTTGGCATCCCTGAGGCAGGCTGGCACCCTGCGGTGGCACCGTGCACCACTTGAGTTTCAGATAAGTGTACTCTGGACTGGCCAGGATTTATGCCCACCTGACAGCTCAGAGACGCTCATCAAACCGCTGCCTCTGCTCCGGTCTCTCCATGATACCAATAAGTCATCTTAGATTCACTATATCTATCCAATAAAAATACAAAGTAAGGACGTGGTAAGGAATTATATCTATATCCACTAGATGAGGACAAACAAGCAAAATTACACTTTTAATAGCTTTGGGGTTTATAGCAACACACTGCTAGTCTTGATTTTTGTAGTGCAAACTTCCCTGAACACTTCCCGATTCTTTAGCCCTCCTCTGTCTACAGCACAAAGCTTCAAAGTGCTGGTGTTACAGAGGTGTGGGGTCAGCAGGTTACAGACAGACTCAGAGCCAGTGGCAGTGAAACTTAGTCCATTTCCCCCAAAACACAGAGAAAGAGCTGCAGAATCCATCTGCTCCAAGCAGCGTGGGCTGGGCAGACACACAGACAGGAAACCACAGCATACGTATGCCTCTGTCTGCTCTGTCTGTTGAGGAGAGGGGCTCCTCTGTTTTACACATACATCCCACAGCACCGGGACGCCTCAGGTCAAGACTGGCTCTATACTGAAAGGATTTTAGGTGCTATTTCATTGACTCACATCCTCACATATTATTGGAGCAACAGTGCTGCAAATAGGACAGGGTTTCCTCAACCATCCAAAAAGTCACTGATTGTATACACATAAAACATCATGTAAACATTTTAAGCATACGTTACCAACTGGTGGTAAAATGGTAAAAAGTAGTGCTGCCAAAACTCAAATTTATATAAACTGGAGAGTAAAAAAATGAATCTCCAGAAAAAAAATTCATTTAGACTATTTACAAAGCCTGGTGGAACTTTTAACTAACAGGTTTGGTTATAGTATAAATGTCCAGAATATCAGCTTTGTCTGTTTCTGTACATTGTAAATATAAGTGTGCCTCTGTTGTATAGGACTACGCTGTATTTGAGGAAATGGAATTGCAACAATGGTGCTTTGGTTTCAGAGGAACGGCCTGCAGTTACTTCCACTGCTGCTCTGCTTGAGTTTCTCTCAGAGCTACACACCTTCTGTACCTCCTACATATACATAAATACTGTATTGTTTATTATTCATTTATTATTTATTATTTATTACTGTATAAATATCAACATTTGACCTACAATATTTTACAATATTTTGGTTAATCATTGAGCATGTGTCATATCAACTTATGAACATCACAAGAAAATAGGTTTTGTCCATGTGACATCACCACATTCTTGAATCCTGATAGTTTAATGTTGAGTTGGAGGACGAGTCAGACAAAGAGCCAAGTTCCATATTAGGAATGGGTATTTATTTATGGACAATAGTGCTAAATAAAAACACCAGAATCATGTAGAATGAACATTTTAAGACCAAAATGACGAGGCTCACTGCAGCAGTTACAGAGAGAGGGGTGACAATTTTTCAGTGTGAAGTTAACTGGATGGAGTTGATGTCTATTTGGAACGTGAAGGCTAGCAGGTTAGCTATGTCCATACATTCTATGTTGTGAATGCAGCCTATTGAAATATTATTTAGATTTAATATATACTTGTAAAAGAACAATATATATTTTAATGTGTCCAATTTGCCTCTTGACATTCTTGATTCTTCTAAGCCGAGTAAATCCCATCAGAAGCTATGATACTTGTGCTTACTGTCTGGACATCTTGTCTCTATGATCCCTTGTGTGTGTGTGTGTGTGTGTGTGTGTGTGTGTGTGTGTGTGTGTGTGTGTGTGTGTGTGTGTGTGTGTGTGCGTGCGTGTGCGTGCGTGTGCGTGTGTGTGTGTATGTGTGTATATTGTGTGTGTGTGTGTGTCCCACCTCCTCGCCTGTGTCTCTCTTTGGGACAGAGTGATGATTCAGGGCCTATTGTCAGGCAGCAACCCGATCCCAAGCGTCCTGGAGCAGGGCGACGGTGCGGGGCGATGGGGCTGGTGAAGGAGGGAGGACAGTGAGGCGGTCCACTGTCTCCTGCCCCAAAGCATGTCTCTCCTGCCTATGTCCTCAGCTTTACCTGGTGCTCCTTTGGTTTCAATGCTCTGGTGTTTTCCCTCTTTGTAATTGTTATCTACATCTAATTGCAGCTTTGTAATGTGTCAGTGTGTCTGAACATGGACGACTGAAGTTTGATTAGGTAAAGTTCAATACAATACATGGAAAAGTGAACTTAGATTTAGTGTTGTCTCGATACACAATACTGAGGAAAAGGCTCCAAACTCAACACCAATCTCAATGATAATAAAAATTGCATGTCACCATATGCTCCATTCAAAAACTGTAAGGTCAGTTTTGTCCTATTTATGTTATCCTTTCAGTATCAATAAGTATTCATTAGTACCTGGGTATCGATATGTATAGGTTATGCAGTAAATGTTCCTGGTGGTGTGAACCTTTGCTTTTCTTGTCAAGATGTGACAAATTAAGCAAATTAAAGTGAAAAGAAGTTATAGTACCTTTAAAGAAACCGTTCACAGGCCTGCCACAATAACAAATTTTGAATAGACAATAATATTGAAAGTAATTTACTGACACTGACATGACAACCCAAGAGCAGATTTATACCACAAAAACTATTGTATCTACAATATTGTTAAAAAATCATGAGCTACAATCAATAAGTAGCAGAATGAAACACTTTAGCATCTGTAATGAGTCATACAAGTTATTAATTCAATCTTTTACTGCAGAAATCTTATATAACCAAAAAATTCTGGACAGCGCAAAGAAAAAGTACACATGATAAATACTGACAACAAAAATATTGTTCCAGCTTTCATATAATGAACTTTAAGTTGATTTAGTAATTATTATGACAGGTCTATGGTTTTGTAGTGATAACAAATATAGGAAATTTTTAATAAAGTCCATCCAACACTGCAGGAGTTTGGTGCTATTTTTCTATTTCTGTGTGAAAAATTGCCTCTAAAATTATCTTATCATCTTATCTTAGTAATACATAGTTTGGACATTGCACTTGTTCCTCTGGCCTGCTCACATCTGGTTTGAGTGGGACTTTATTTGGAAGATAATATCAATTGTTTCAGAGCAAGGTGCGAGTGTGCATATGTCACTTTACAGCCCTTACTGTCAGTGTGTCAGAGACCAGGTCTGACTCCTCATAACACTGAATGGAAGAACAGATGCTGTGTGCATCTATGGGCTTTTTCAGGATATCTACCTTATGCCTGAGGGATGTCAGAGCAGCATTATTTAACAGGCAGCTGGAGGCCATTCATCATTTAATTAAAAGGGTCTGAAAAAGAGCGCACGCCTAATGAGATTAGCTTTAATTATTGATGCTGCTGCTGCCACACACATATAGACACATATGTAGACACAACACACACACAACACACACACAGCACATAGACTGCAGTTATGGACAGGCAGCAGGGATGCTTTTAGTGTCCAAAAATGTAATCTTTGTGTCCATGTCCATCAAAAAAAAAAATATATATATATATATATATATATATATATATATATATATATATATATATATATATATATATATATATATATATATATAGAGAGAGAGAGAGATAGATAGATATAGATAGATATATAGATATAGATAGATATAGATAGATAGATAGATCCCTGTCTGGCATTGAAAGATGCCTCAAAGGGAATGAATTTTGGGGACCATTATGACCATTATTGTACCAAAAACTGAAAGGAGATTGCTATTTATTTTACACCATATCTGGGAACTAAATCACATAATGCCTGAAGATGTGAGTCTGCGTGCCTTTAATACTGTATATGTGTAATAGTATATGGCGTAGTGTCATAGTTTCTGGTCGGTGACTGCGCCAGTGACTCACTCGCACCATTTATCATCAGGCTGAGAGTCGCCAGTGAATTATTCAGAGCTGCAGCATTTTTCAATTAACTAATTGGTCACTAATTGAATGACATGTTGAAGACGTGTGAGGCAGATAACAAGTACTTTTCATGTTGCTTGTTAAAATATTGTTTGGGGAAACAATTTAAGGCACTCTACGCAAATGAATAGTATGAATGTATGAATAATTAAAGCTGCAATATGTAGCTTTTCCACCCCATGGATATGTTGTTTTGCCTGGAATGTTCCATAATGCCTCTGTCCTGGAGGCACCACCAAGCCAATTACAGGTCAGATCTGTGGGCCGTTTTTCAAGAGAGTGTTTGAGGATTACAATGAATGTTGGATAGGTAGAAGTATAATGCCATAGTTTATTCTATGGACCAATTGGCATTCCTCAACATGAAGGTTGTGGGTCCAATTCTCACAATTCTAAAGACATGCATTTGTGAGTTGGTAAATTGCTGGGTCTTTTTTCAAATTTCAAATTAACTCAGAACTCATAGCATTTATTTGATTCTTGAAACCTACTGCCTGCCTTTGCTATTTCATCCATTTTTGCTGCTGTCTTCTGAGTGTTTCTTTAGCATTGACTTGAGTAATGTCCGTGTATCTGGTCTGTGGCGCGTTGGTGTAGGTTTTCTTCAGTTGTTTTTTTAATCACTCTCGTCAGATTAGCAGAGCAGGGGCAGTCAAGGCCAAGCGCTTTACAATTAACAGTGCAGAACCATTGCCACACACACACATGCTCACATGCATGTATCCATCAGTGACTTTTCATTTGTGTCCTATGAGTAAATCTTGTGTGTGATCTGTGCAGAGACAGCCAGGAGCCACTTGGACAGACAGACAGGGGACCACCAGGCCAGGGAGCAGAGGGCACTGTTCCCCTTCACTGCTCCACTTTCTAAATAAGCATTGTATATTTTGAACATGCCCGCCTACTGACTCTCTCAAGACCTAAATCAACTAATACCAGCGGCAGTGTTTCAGCTGAGAGAGAAATTATTGTGAAGGTTGGTTAGTGGTTTGATTTCTGCACAGGGAAAGCACACTACTGTTGTGTCCCTTGGCAAGACACTTCATGCACCTGGCCTGAGGGATTGATGTTGGTTGGACTTCAAATAATATAATTTTCATATGAATTTAGCTTGGGAGTGCCATTTGTTTTATTTCAGCACATTTTTATTGTACTTCTCATGTACCTGCTTACCTCACCTGCAGTAACCCTGCAGAGACATGTCGTCATTGTCAGTACACCAAACTGGATGGAGTAGATGAGATTATTTTTCCACTTTTAAAAAAAAACATTCTTACTATCCTAAAACTTTATTGATCAGTAGACAATGTGTCTAATTTTAGCTTTGTGGTTTCTGTCTTTTTCTTTCCTTGTCCCATTTTGAAGACAAATGTCAGACTTTGTAGCTAGAGGCACAGAAACTGGTGTGTACTTGTACCTTTTATTTGGGTTTAAAAGAAGCAGAGAGCGGCCCCTCCCCTGCATCTCTACCTGTTCCACTAACTCGCCCCTTTCACTCACTCACCTCCTTTTCTCTTTCATGGCTTCCTAGTCCGCCTGAAAAAGGGGCATTTTTGGAGGCATAAAGAGACGGATAGTTTTACACCTCCCCAGGCTTAGGAGCGGTGGGGGCAGGAGCGGCCCAGGAGCCCCAGTACAATGTATTTTACATGAAAGGAAGAGGATAGGGTTACCGCAGCGATAAGCACTCACACAAATGGTCAGTGCTGGAGAGGTAGGAGACAGGAGCAGAGGCAGGAGCAATGACAGGAGCACAGGGGCATATACAAGTATTAAAACGTTAATGTTTTTCTGAATAAAATAATGAAATATGTGGTACTGAAAAAAATATTGAATTAGATTTTATTCTTTTGAACAAGATTTTATGCCTGGTGCGTCCCAGGAGAGCAGAGCATTATTATAATTAAATTTTTTTTTTTAAGTGTTCAGGTACCTACTGTAAACCAGATATTGTTTATGGACTGGTATCAGAAAAGGTAGAAAGCTACCTAGCACTTAAGCCAAGATCGGCAGCTGACAGTGGCTCTGAGGCAGTGGTGAGGCCATGAGTGGTGGTCCTGGTGCACAGCAGCAGCAGCAGCAGCAGCAGCTGCAGTGCAGTCAGGGGGCCATCACAGGTGAGGCCTGTCATAAGTGTTGCAATAAAAGCATGAGCAGAGCTTGGGGAAAAAACTATCATGGATGCAGCATCACAATCTCAATTCTCACAACTATGCTATTGTTGAGATACATCACCCACGTTTAAAGTCTTCAGTTGTGGCCAATGAGGAGTAATAATGCATTGAATTGTAGAATAGCATCACTAACTAATGTTTATAACAATTGTACTGCTTTCAACAGTTGTTATATTATCTAAAATGTCTCTCTGCATAGACACTATGACAGACAATGACATTTCAATTGGAAAATGAATATGAAATATCTGTGTGTGTAGTTATAAAGTGATTACAAATGAGCAGTAAACATTTGCATGTGTCTAAAGCAAACCCAACTTCAGGGGTGACTACTCTGCGGCTCACTTATCTGACAGGACTGACAAACTACTGTTGTTCCACTTGAAGACCAAAGATGCTCTCGAGGGCCTCTTAAAGAGACAGGCCGTCCCGTCCTTTCACACTTAAAGCACTACTAATGTAAACAAGAGCTCTGAGCGTGTTCCTTGTCTCTGACACTATCCTCTGTGGGACCCTCTGATGTGGTGGACACATGTGTGTTTGTTCTTTTGTAGATCACTTCTCATCAGGTGTGTTTGGGGACGCCTAGCTGCACTCCCTTCTCCTCTTCCTGTGAAAATATTTCATTGGCGATGTTTTTGGACGACCCCTCCGGTTGGGGTCCAGGGTGGCTAATAATAAAGTGCTTGAGTTGTCAAGCGTTCCTGCAACACCCTAATCTGTTCTGACAGCAACGCCCACATGTACACTCCTGCCTCGTGCACATGCACACACACTGAGCTGCACAACGCTGTACAGACAGTCAATCAATCAGAGTCTTTATTGGACGATAGGTGTTGTCACCATGGAGATTAGTCTAAAGATGGCGGCTGCTTGGGTGGAGATAGTGTCCGTGGTCTAAAGTGGTCCCTGGGTCAGTGTACGTCAGGAGTCCTACTTCAACAGAACTGCAATTAAAGCACTTCCTCTTATCAACATATTTATATATTTACGCCATATCTACTATTTTTGAGTTATAAAGCCTAGCCATAGTCCTGAACCCACTTCTACTTTTGCAAAAAATGACAAAACTTAACTCAGACGACCTTACTGTCTCATTACACGGTAATAAATAATGACAGTGAAATAGTGCCATCTTCAGACATGAGGCAGCCTTGGATTCTCCCCGTTCCTCCAGTCTTCCTTAGCTCAGGTCCAGGTCTGTGTGGAGCATATAGGGCCTGTCTGGTTCCTATTATCCTGAATGTGTGTGGAGTGTGTGTGGAGTGTGTGTGTGGATGTGTGTGGGGTCAAACGCATGGTGTGAACTTTATGGTCTGGTCTGTGTGTCACTGCACAGCAAGACAGTATACTTCCACTTAACTGGCAATGTAGACAGTTGGCAGTAGAATTTATTTATTATATTGTGACATGTAGCGAATAATGCCTTGAAAAATGATTAATTTTGGAATAGTTTGGTTAGTACTATTTCAGTATGCTATGTACACATTAGCCTCATACAAAAAAGTTAAAACTGAACAATAGGACACTTGGAATTTGTATTTAATCCACATTGTTTTCACAGTGTATTTCATTGAATAACTAGAAATATATGTACAGTTTACATTACAGTACTACAATACTAGTTTTGTGTTTCATTGTGTAACATTACGGGTTACATGCTACAATGAGGGCTGTGAATCAGTCAATCCTGTAACCATCAGTTGGGAAAAGAAATTCAACTATATTTTATGCTAAATGGCAATGATTAAAATCTGTTTGTGTTCTGGAAATTGTTAATAGTCTAGCATTTAATAAGACTAAAACAAATAGAATAAAAAATCTCCATCAATCAGTATGAGAAAAAAATGATAGCTGAGGGAACTGACCCTATCTCGTAATTGTAAAGATAAGATTAACCAGCAAACAGCAACAGAAACTATATCCTCCTTTAGTTATGCATTTTCATGAAATTCTATATTGTTTCCAGAACTCTAGTAGCACACCATGAAGACACATGTAGATTCTTGCTTGTTGTGTAATGTTTATTATACAAGATCAATGTGAGGTGATTACAAAACTGTGATTTACATAAGATTTATATAACTACCTTAATATTGTTACCTCTTGTATCATTCCCAACTTCATCCCCAGCCCGTATCTGGCTAATAAAGTTGTGTGGTGGTACATGCGGGTGTGCTGGTAATGAGTGACAGCTGAGGGAGGAGGAGAAAGAGAAGGAGGGAGGAGGCAGAGGAGGGGACGAGAGGAGAGAAGTGTTCCCCTGTAGTGTGGAGCAGCAGTGCGAGCCGTAGTGGACTGTGGACTGGCCTAGGCGTAGAGGAGCGAGATCTCTGTCTCTAAAATGCAATTCGGGACTGTTTTGAATCAACAAATGTAACATGTTTTAGTTTTTTCTTTATTTTGGGAGAATTTTAAAAAGCAACTGGAAGTGAATTGTCAGAGTGGAGGGCTTCGGCGCTATCAGTCAACTCAACAGACACTGGTGGATTGTATAACTTTGTGATGATTTTTGGGACTAATAGGATAGCTGAATACAACCTGAATATAAGATAAGGTAAGGTCATCTGATATGTTTAAATCTGTCAAAAATCTGCTATTTTAAACAAATTTTAAATCAATATTTGATTTTGTGATTTTAAAAATATATTCTGAACTCAAAACATTAATTAAGTAGTAGCTGCAAATTGGAAAGCTGAAAAAAATAGCAAGTAATGCAAGAAAATAAAATACAATACAGCAGAGATTGAAATATCAAGTCGTATAGTATCTCAAATATATTTACTCTATTACATTTGTATAAAACACTAAGTCCAAATGCTATAAATAAAATAATAATAATTTAAAAAAAGTAGTGATTGAAAAAAGTTGTAAAAAGTGTTGGTGAACAAGAATACAAATAAGAGAAGCTCATTCTCGATGCCCTCAGTATTAATTAGATGGCCCATTCGACTAGTAAAAAATGCATTTTACATTTGAATCTATAGGAAAATCTCTTCAGCTTAGACCACACATGCATGTTTTCCAATGACTCATCTGTGCTGGTTTTTTTATTGCTCTTATACTTTAAGGGTCAAACTAGGCCCTTGCTCTGTCATCACTGCCATTAACTGATTAATATTATTAGCAGCTAACAGCACAAACATGGTGCTGTGTCATTGCCTTAAATAAACCATTGTTATTAGTGCTAATTAGCCTGGGTATCCGCGTGTGTCCCTCTGGAGCAGCCGGGGACGCCAGCTTGTGTTTGAGAGCGGTCAGCCGGGCCAACAGGGTCAAAGGTCATCGATGTGCCTGGCTCAAGTGACACAAATGGTTTCTTTTTGGTCATTGTTGCCATGAGGGAGACTGGGCGATGGGGTTTTCTTATTTAATTACAGCAAGTGTTTTACTGTACGGACTACAAGTTGGCGATCCACGAGTGTGGTAGTACTTGTGTATTTTATTATGGAAACTTAAGTGTACCAATTTCACAACACATTTTTAGATGATAGATTAGAATATCATTTTAACTCTATATAATGGTAGCTACTGTATTGCCATGTTGTTGTATACTATAGTTGTCCTCTTTATTTGTGTGTATTTTTTTCAGTATCAATACTTTTTCAAGTTCAAGTATCTAGTTTTGGATACTAATTTTACTATCAGTTAATATGAGTTTGAATGACTATACGTACAAGCTTTACGGTGCTATGGTGATACCAAAGAAGAGTAGAAATACCATCATACAAAAATAATTTCTAAAAATCCACAGTTCATTATATTTCATGTAAAGAAAATATGAAAAACATTTGCAGTGGAAATATGTCTGTTGAATCATTGGCTAAAAGTCAGGATCTGCTTGGCTGTAAACTGCGATAAAAGCTTGGATCAAAGTGCTTGTATTTTCACCAACTGTGACAAGAAGAGCCAATCTCCATTATGAGTTTTCCTCCTTATGCCGTATGTGTGTGTGTTACTTGTGGAATGGCGTTTCCCATGGCTGTGCTGTTGATTTCGTGACTGACAGTCTTGTTAAATTTCAGCAAAGCATGAAACGTGACATGAAAGTGTGTGTGTGAGTGTCTGTGTGTGTGTGTGCGTGCGTGTAAAGTGATCCAGGCGAGGGGACCGACTAACCTCAAAAGCCTGAAACATCTAAGTGCTGCTCCTTATTGGCTTTCGGCTGGATCCCCTAATCAGAGCCATACACACAGACCTACAGTATGTCCATGTCTTTATACACACATGGCTGTCCTACTTTCAAATTGGGATGAACTGCACACGATATTGCAAATGTGTTATTTTGAATTGTGGTTAAATAAATTAATAACTGGATTGCTTGTGGTTCAGGCAGACTTTATATTCTGTGTTAACTTTTTATTGTGAATTAGTCCTGGTTTATATTTCGTTTATCCTTATCTAGTCCTGGTTGAATCCAATTAAGATCTGGGTAGGACCTAGTTTCATATCAATGCTTTCTTCTTACTCTTTAAGTCTTTTTTCTATTTAGTCCTAATTTAGCCCATTTATGTGCTGATGTGGACTTGGTTTGGTCCAGCTCTGATTTTGTCCAGGGTCAGTTTTGGATTTAGTGCCTATTTCGAACCAATTTTGATAAGACTAACTAAAGGTAACATTTTAGTCCCAGGTGCATATTATGACTACAGCTCCTGATAAAATTTGATGGAACATTTATCTACCTAATATTAGGTCAGACAATGTCAACCATATTGCAATAATCAACATAATTATTGCACTCAGCCCTCAAAACCCATGTCTTGAAAATAGCTGGATTTGGTTGTGCAGATTTGGCATCCCATGCCGGTCTTTTCCATGTGGGTGTGTATATTTGGCACCTTACGCGTGCCCTACACCTCCTCAGTGTTGACACAGTGATTACAGGGCAGCTGGTCCACATTGGCTCGTACTTTGCCCCACAGTTACTGTTCTAATTAGTTCCTGTCCCAAATAAGAGGCAAGAATTTTAATAGAGAACCACTGATGTGCTGTCTGCAGCTCACACACAGAGCCTCCAAACCTCTGCGCACCCAGGACGTCCCGTCATGGAAGGATTGTTTTTTTATTATGGTTCTTCTGTTTTAGCAGTGACGTTCCAGTTGCAAATGATTGACACAACCAAATGCCCCACTCACCCACCAATAGTTTGGGCTGGGTTTAGTGCCAACAGTGCCCCTTTAAAAGGTGAAGAGTGAGGGCTATGACCTTACATGACCCCATGGTGACCTTTGAACTCTTTGCGGCTGGTGGGAGGGGAGCAGAGCTCAGGATGAAGCAGGGTCAAGGGTGAACGAGAGAAAGTTAATATGTGTCACTTAGCTGCAGTTAGCGCTTCTGTTACAGCAGTGGCTGCAGCTACTCTGTGTGGCCTTATGACTGTTTATATGGGACCTTTAAATATACGCACATACACACTTGTGTTGGCTGTGCATACACTTTTGCATACATGTGTCTGTTGGATACACAGAATTTACCTCAGCTAATGTTTTAATGCTTGCGTTATTATTTGCTACAGATGGATTTAGACAATGAACATGTTTTGTTTAATGTGCTGCAGGTAAAGAAATCCCACGGTGACTCTCATGTTCCAGACCCCTCCAGCTCCAGGTGAGTAACAGTGTAATTCTCATTTTACTCTTTAGTTTGAGAATTGACACATACAACAAAAAATAGTATAGTTTAATTAAAGCTTTTAAGAATGAAATAACTAACTGCCCATTCATTTCTGAAATCACCCAAACTAATATTAGCAGCACCAAAGTTGTATTGAACCCAATAGTGTCAAAATCAATTATGCTCATTTGAAAAATCGTTTCTTATGGCGTGAGATTTGGGTTTAAAAAACTTGTTGCACCACTGAGTAGGTACCAATAAGCACTTTATAATTTATTGTAAACAATATGGGACATTACAGCACTGTTATAATGATATCAGTTTCACTAAAACTCTTCTAATATGGTTTTGGGAGGATGTTGTGGGGTCCTAGTTTGAAAGAAAGAGTGTCATGAAGGCTTTTTGACCATTTGACCATTTGAATCAAAACCTAAAATTAAACAAGGCAGTTCAAATTGAAAATGATCAATTACATTTTTTACAATGATCTTTTAGGCACTTGCGCCTTAGAGTAAAAAAAAATGATAGGAAAATAGAAAACAGCAATGTTAGTCTTCCTCAGCTGTGCCTTTTAATAGAATGCAGCATATTTATGAGCAGCCAGCGATAATGTAAAAAACAGGGAAAGGAGTTTATGAAACACCAAGCAAGAAATGGACAAGAGAAGACAGAATCATTTCCTGGTGCTGAAAGACAAAAGGGAAGGACAAATGAGGAGAGCTGGAACAAGAGGAAAATATTGTACAGTGTGCTTAAAGCAGTTGTTTCCCCTTCTCATTTATCCTCTTGAAGTTGTATTTGGAATGTTTCGTACATTTAAGCAATCTTTAATCACTTATTCCCAAGTCGCCATATTTCCGATCAACCCGTTTCACCGGCATTGGCACACACTAACTGCTCTGTACATTGTTCTCCATTTTTATTTTCTTACTCATGATTGTGTAATCGTGATCATGTAAGATTCAGCGGCATTGCATATTTGGTAAAAAAAATATATTTTAAGGTTGGTTGACTTGCATGATATTGCGTGTAAATAGAGAATGGTTTTGACAGAGGCTGTTGATGCTGACTATTTATCTTTTGGCTAGCTCTTGCACAGGCACTTTATCCAGTTGAAAGCCGTATGTTTCGACCTGTCAGTCTGCCTGTGGGTTCCAGTCATGTGTGATGCTAGCAGCCCATAGCGCTGGTCTGGCCCTTGTCCAGACCACGACACAGATGTACAAGCACACAGAGTAAACACAGGGAAAACAGCAGCCCACATTTAACATTTGGTTAGCTGTCACTGCATCTCATTGTGAGCTCTGAATCAGCACACGAGAGCACAAGTGTGACACACCAGAGGGAATATAGCAGGATAAGGAAATATAATGTTAATAAAAAAATAAATTCAAATGTAAGACTAGAGAATTAGGCAGGTGAGACCAGGGTAAATGTACCATTGCCATTAATACTCACTTCAGTTGCAAAAGTGATAGAATATGTTTTGTGTAAATATATTCAGCCAAATGGAGAAAACACTCTGAAAACTACATCTCTGGCTCCTAACGTGCTCTAAATGTAGCTGAGTCTTTATGAACTTCCTCTCACACGGACTACATTCCCACCTCATGTGCGGCCTGATCCACTTGCATGTGGAACACATTGTAAAAGTAAAACGCGCTGGACGGCTGTGGGTTTGTGTTGGAGCCCATACACACCCCCTCACTCTATAAAGAGCCTGTGGCCCGCAGACTATGTCCTGCACACATGCTGGAGTGGGTTAAGGCTGCTGGGACATGTGGGTTTATGATGAATGTGAGGTGATAGTGTCAGAAATGTGCTCACCTTCAGGTTCATCTAGTTTCTAAACACACTATGTGTTTTTGCAGGTCTATGGAAATGCAGGAGCTAGCACGTCCTCAAAACTGTTTAGGAGTTGGGGACTCAACAGGCTCCAAGCTGGACAAGGACAGTCTGGGCAGCCCCTCCATCACCACCAATGGCACAGGGGGTGAGTGCAGATGCCACAGTGAAATACTATAACACAAATCTAAATCTGAACTAAATCTCCAGTTCCAGAATTTCCAAAAAACTCCCCAAAATGTGTTTCATATAAAATATATATATATACATCTAAATAAAGAGCTTATGAGACAAATGTAGAAGGGCACAGACCAGTGCATGCACAGACATTAACTCCACCACATCAGACTGTGTGTAAACAGACTGAAGGCCTCTCTGGCAGCCTGTGCTGTGTAGTAGAGTATTTATTTGAGCTCAAGCCCAAAGTCCCACTGGAAACTATTTCCTCGACAAGAGCATTAAAGCATCAATGCTCTTGTCTCTTACATGTCAGCAACACTGAACCCCCACCCCTCTCTCTCGTTTTCCTCTTTTCATTCACCTCTGACCCTGCCTTTTTCTCTTTTAGTCCTTTTCACTCCAATTGTTTTTGACAAGACAGCTTGATGTAATACTATTCACTTTAAGTGTGTAAGTTCAGAGCAATGCTTTGAACTTTCTATCGGTCCTTTAACTTGCCATTAAAAACACTTTTATTAGTCCTTTTGGAAAGTTTGATGTGACATGCTGCGGCTGCTGTGTTCAGACCATATCAGACCACATGTAATCATCTCTGATGAGCTCATGGTTAATGGCTTATGTGGAGTGTAGCAGGGACTACATTCTGCAGCCAAAACAAACTGCATACCCAGCATTCTCGTCACCTGACATCAGTCAGTCCCATGGCAACTCATCTGTCCTCATCACAAATTGTTTGAGGGTCTGCGTAGCCCCCTGTGGAAGTTAAGTTGTAAATGTAATTCTCAGATGATCTGGTGATAACATTTAATCTGTTGGTTCAAAGATGTGGATAATCATGCAAAATCAAGAGACGCAACCTGTAAAGTGAAGCCAAAGCATTATAACATCCTAACCATTCAACAGTGACTTTGGCCTGTGGCTCTCAGTGAGTGATGTCCTGATCGTCTTCCGCCCTCTAGGTGAAAACATGACAGTGTTAAACACGGCTGATTGGCTGTTGGGCTGCAGCAGCCCGCCCCCCGCCTCAGGCTCCAAGGACTATGGTACAGAAGGTGCATGTGTGTGAATGAACTCAAAATAGTGGTTTCTGTCCCTAAGCCTCGCCATAGCTGCTGTTGTTTGTTTTGGAAATGCTGTGCTTTTTGTTTGTTATGCAGAGATGTTTGGTTGTGAAATGATTTCATTTGTAATGCAAGTTGTTACTTGCAGGTTAAACATTTTTCTTTATTTTGAGGGGTTATATGAGATATATCAAGTCTCAGTGGTCCCGTGCAGTGGTAATGCATACATGAATGCAATACATTAATTATATATAATTAATTGGACAGTAAGTATTTTTATAAACCCCATGAAGTACAAATATATGAATATTTATACTGAATATTTCTGATACTGTAAATGGTTGAATCTTATATAATCCTGACAATTTGCTCTGAAAATAGAATCCCGTTCGATCTGCATGTTTCATTTTTGAATTGTAATTTTTTTTTTTTTTATAAGATGTCTTGTATTGTCAGTATATTGTGCCTAAATCTGTTGTTTAATTCTTGTTTCAGTCAAAACTGAGCCGATGAACAACAGTGACACAGTGACCACATCAGGAGACACAGTCCTGGACACATACTCAGGTGCTTCACACTAAACACACTGAACCTTTCAGATGTGAGAGCGGCTGCTGAGAGCTCTAAGCTCATGAAGAATGGCCTGTCCTGAAGTGGCCCCATCACAGAACACAGCCTTGTTTATGGGTGTCTTTATAAAGCATTACCCTGACCTATGCCTGATGGCACACAGGGTTTAAACGCAGCAGGGAGCATGTCATTTCTGCATTTGACGTCTCAATGACCGCACACAACACAATACCTCTGCAGGGACCCACTCACTACACAAATATGGCTGTTTATTACAAAGGAACAATATATTTGGTTTCCGCCACATACTGCCATAAATTTCACTACTTAAGACTTTTTTATGAAATCTGAAGAATTTGTCTCTGACCAAAGTTTGTGTTTGCAGTCATCACCAGCAGCGGCTACAGCCCTCGATCAAGCCACCAGTACTCTCCACCTCTCTATCCCTCCAAGTAAGTTTCTTCTTTGTAACAATATAAAAATGTTTTGCTACTTGGGACATAGTGTAGAGAATAAGATTGGTTCTTTATTTTATAGCAAATATTAGACTTAGACTCACTTCATTAGAAATCATTAGAACTCAGTCACACTTTTTTTATTTCTTTGTTTGTTTGTTTTTATTTGTAGTACATTTATTATCCCTGTAGGGAAATTGTCCTTTGCATTTCACCCATCCTTTCAGGAGCAGTGGGCGGCACATGGGGCGCCCGGGGACCCAAATTTGTGATCTTATTGCTAGGCTTGGTCAGGACCTTAGCTGGAAGATTTCTTACTTAGGGAGCATGTTTTTTGGGTTGATGGGGGAAACCGGAGTGTTTTGAGGAAACCCACCCAGACACGGGATGAACACGCAAACTCCAGACACCGTGCTGCTTACGTCACAATAAATATAATAACAAAAAAACAAAAATATAAATAATAAATTCAAAATAAGTAGCAAAAATAGCAAAGGGCTGGTGTCAAACAAGGCATAATTATTGTGTATGTACAAGAAAACTAAAAATACAGAAATATAGTTAATATATCGGGGCCATATTCAAGAGGTTGTAGGGAAAAACAGAGCAAAGATTAAGTGATTGACATAGGGTGATCTACAGTATTTATTTGAATCAGAGATTTTTTTGTGGCAAAACCAAAAAGAGCACACATCAGTAAAATTTGCATTATCTATTTATTCATGGAAATAGAACAACCAACTGTGAGCAAATCTGTCTTGCTATGTTATCTGTTAGAAGTCTTTCATATTAACATGGAAGCTCATCTTGTTCTCGTCACTGCAGGCCATACCCTCACATCCTCTCCACCCCCACGGCTCCTCCGATGCCGTCCTACCCGGGCCAACCCCAGTTCAGCAACATGCAGCAATCCACTGTCTACACAACCTACCCTCAGACAGGACAGCCATATGGTCTGTCCACATACGGTAAGGCTCCATGCCTTTGCCAATATAAAGACACTGTTCAATGCTTTAGTCTAAATGTCCTGCATTTGTTCAGATCTGATGTTGCCGGGTATAAAGACAGAGAGTGGGCTGTCCCAGAGCCAGTCGCCCCTCCAGACAGGCCTCAGCTACAGCCCTGGGTTCACCACACCTCAGCCGGGACAGACTGCCTACTCCCCCTATCAGATGCCAGGTCTGTAATCATTTGTGTGTCATGGATTCTTATTGATAAAAAATAAATGATACGGCAAAAATAGTGTCTGTGATTTTATTCCCACAAATGCACAAAATAGTGAAAAAATTTAAAATAGATATATATTTTATATTTACAGTCTGTAGCAGCAGCCCTTGAATAGCTCTGGAGCTGGTTCCTGCGTCGCACACAGCTCTTCCCCTTAACACACACTGCCTCTGTAGTGATGGGAGGCAGGTTTTATAGTATGAGGCCCCTCCCCCAAATCAGTTTTTGGCAACACCTTGAGGAGAATTTGTAACTCCAAACAACCCATTTCTGTTTACTGTATAAACCTATAAAGTACCCCTTTGGGACTTTGTGTTTGCTATGAATATTTGCTAAGATGCGTCTAAACTGATTTTATGCACTATGGAAAATGTATGCAACTTTAATGGACTCTACCTTATTTGTTTTTTAATACTAGTCTAAAATGTATTTATTTATTCACTCTATAGACCTCCAATAATAAGATGAAGCATTCTTACTTTATCCTCAACACTAACCATTTTTAGTCATAGCATATGGCAATTTTTAAACCTCTAAATACAACTGATCTTACTGTCTGACATAGTTTTACGCAACTTATTAAACTAAAATGGCACTTGGTGGTATGTGGCATGATATGTGTATACTATAACTATGTAGTGCTGGCATCAGTCTTCTGTTTGGAACTTGTTCTTCCTTTCCTCATTAGAGGAAAAGTTGTAAAAAATATATATATATATATATATATATATATATATATATATATATATATATATATATATATATATATATATATATATATATATATATATATAAAATCTATATTTTGTTTCCCTCAGGTTCCAGTTTTACTCCATCCTCAGGCCTCTACACAACTAATAACTCCAACCCCGCCAACTACACTGCCACACAGCAGGTACAGTTACACAAGCTGCACAGGAATAAATAGGAACAAATAGGTTTATGGCGAAAGTTGGATTTTAGTGTTCTGATTGGTGTTTGCAACATTGACTGTAAAATTGAGCCATTGTGGAATATAATTTGAAATGAAAGAATTAAAAGTGACATTTTAGTAAATCCATTGTCAATGCATGTTATATATTACAAAGTGTGCATTCATGGTATTGCTATTTTATAAGGATTTATAGTAGAACATAGTGACAGGTTTAAAGATCCAACTCATAAAAATGTCTATCTCCAGTGGGCCAGTAAAACTAGCAACACAAGGATTTAATTGTCCTTAAGAAAAGAGGGAATAAAAGATAAAAAGGTCAAAAGGGAAAACCAAAGCAAATCTCTCACTTTTTTCCATTTTTGTTAATGCATAATATTTTATGTTCTGTTGCTTGGTCTCTCCAGGACTATCCCTCATATACAGCGTTTGGCCAAAACCAATATGCCCAGTATTATTCCCCCTCCACTTACGGATACATACCCTCCAACAGCGTGGATGGGACAGGGTCAACCACAGCCTACCAACTACAGGACCCCTCCCCTGCCATGACGGGACAAGCAGCTGAACTCCATCCAGGTCTGTAGAGACATTTACATGTCATAATATTAATACAATGATTTTCAACCACTTTGAGGGAAAATAAAAATATAAAAGTATATTTAAAAATACGTCCGTAGTAATAAAATTAACGTGGCTATAAAATAAGTTTAAATAGAAATAATCATGGATAAACATATTGGTGCCAAATGTAATCCTCCATAATAGTTGTATTAACATATTATTGAGCATGCATTACTTTCATTTACTACACTATCAGTCAAAAGTTTGGATACACTTTTATTTTACAATTTTATTTTTCTTCTTTTTTCCATGATTGCTTACATTGATTCTTACTGAAGGTATCAAAAATATAAATGAAAATATATGTAATGTAAGAACTTATTTTAGATTTAAAATAAATAAATACGATAGCCACCCTCTTTGCACTGTGGGGATATGAATATAAAATATTAAAAAATATATATATTTAGTTAATATTTACTTTAGTTAAAGGTCCCATGGCATGAAATTTTCACTTTCTGAGGTTTTTGAACGTTAACGTGAGCTTCCCTACCCTGTTTAGCCCCCCCCCCAATGGCTAAAAGTTGCGAAATGTCTAAACTGAGCATTTGCGATCCTTTTCTGCGTTTGAAAAAAACACAGCTCAAATGGGCGATTCTGGACAAGGCACCTTATTGACGTCAGATCGAAAAAAGAAATGCAAATGCAGTTCCACCATCGTCTGGATCTCCACCTCCTGTCTCTGTAAATCACGCCCAGAGAATTTGGACTGTGGAGGAGCTATGCAATGCGAAATGCATTTTTTTATTTGCCTGGAGGCACATGCAAGTGTTTCTAGACTCGGAAGTCCTTTACCCAACCCTCTGGACCTCTGAAACAGCAGTGGTTTAATTTTATTTTCTGTGAAAATGTGTTTTTTTTTCATTGAAAAGGCTCTCCTTTCCTCCTTCGCGCTTACACACGCGGAAGTGGGGCCAGGCACAGCGCACCGCTAAAACAAGGAACCAGTGGCGCAACCCCCCCCCACCCGCTCCTCTAACCAATCTGTGTCCTTCTCATTTGCATTCAAGCAACAAGGCCCATAATGAGGTGTTCAGAGAGTTATTTTTTGACTCTGACTCTGTACATGTGTCTTTCTCATGCACAGTGTTGATTTTGAAGAAGGATTCATTTACAGTATTAGGGAACCATTAAGGCACCATATAAAAGCATCAAGAAGTACCATGTCATGGGATCTTTAAGTACATTTTTTTCTTTGCTACATAATTTCATATATCTTGCTTCATATATCTTATGTCTTTAACGTGGTAAACATAGAGAAAAAAAAATGAAGAGAGTGTGTCCAAACTCTTGAATGGTAGTGTTTGCTCTAAAAAACATAAATAACATACCCACAACTTTAAAGCATTCATTTTTAGTTCTCACCTTTTAGCTTGATAATCGGGCCTTATAATTTCATTTGCGCTTTCTCACTCTCTCTGTCACCCCATTCTGACTTGCCCACCTCTGCTCGTGTTTGTCTTCACCCATCCCGTTGCTCGCCTCGTCCTTCTCCCTCTCTGATTGAGATTTAACAAAATGGGAGGCGAAGCTCTTTGGGTCTGGTTCTAGTTATGAAGTAGCAGTAGAAGTATGTTGCATTGACTGGGATACTAAGAAATGGACACAAATGTGAATATTGTAAATAACTTTAAGCATAGTTTTGAATTACATTTTCTACTAGTCTTATTTATAGCATTCCAAACCATGGCCTTAAATCTTCATGTTATAGGTGAGGTGGGGGATTTGAACATGATCTGTCTTGCCAATTACTTTGAATTATTAAACCTGACATCATGGCTATAGCTGTTCAACTTTGACTTATGACTTTTCTCTAAGTGGATACAAGGCTGCAGCACCTGTGGGATATGTGCAGGCCACATCATTACTGTTACTCTTGCCCCGATGTTGTAAATATGCTGCAGTTTGTGAATAGCCAAACTTTTCAAGGCTGATATTTGATCATTTGTAAATTTTGAAAAGGTTTGGTTTTCTGTTTGTGTGCTATCCTAGGGGATTTTGACACAGTGCAGAGCCCCTCCACACCCATCAAAGAGCTGGACGATCGAGCGTCCCGGATTGGGGGGTCTAAGTCGCGGGGCCGGGGTCGCAAAAATAACCCCTCCCCTCCCCCTGATAGTGATCTGGAGGTAAAATTGCAAAACACGGGATACTGCCAACAATCATAAAGATACACATACACCATCCAGTTTAATTTCTACCATATTTTTAAAACTTTATTTTTTCAACAGAGAGTTTTTGTGTGGGACTTGGATGAGACGATTATTGTCTTCCATTCGTTACTCACAGGATCTTATGCACAAAAATATGGGAAGGTAAGCTGCAACATCTGTATGCTTTCTGATTGCTCATTTGTAACTAGTTTATGATCATTTTATATTGTAATTTACATTGGGGGATATGAGTAAATCCACTCACACCAAGTTTAAAACAATGTGTCTTTTTGTTCAGATAAATTGTGGAAACTGCAATACAAAATATACAGTATGCCACATTGCTGCGTGAAAGAAAATGGAACTCACTTCAAATCTTCAGCTCCAAAAATTGCATCCAGAAATCTTTTTAAAAATATATTGCATACTACACAAATGTAATTGGATGTCTTTGCAGTCACCAACTCACACTAACTTCAGTTCTGTCACTCTCTTTTACACCGTTTGTCAGTGCTCCTCTTTCAGTTATTGTGATGTAATTCATAATAAAATAAAAACATTATGAAGCTAATATAAATATAATGTAGGTGTCTTTGGTGTTAGTACAGTATCATGTAATTATTATTTCTTTCATAAGTCAATTTCAGCCATACACTAAGCATATTTGGTGGTCTCTCGTCTTCTCTAACATAGTTCCACTGTTTATAATTGCCTTAATTTTTTACAGCTCTTGGTTCTAATCTGGCTCACCCTATGTAGTCATAATTTTATTGGGTGATGTTTCCTGAAGTCACAGGTTGGCTTGAACTTGTGTCTTTTGCTGTCCATGAAAGTCCACAGATATCTCATTTGACAAAGGCTAGAAATAGATTTAGCTCACAGTTATAATGGTATAAGCTGTGTGGCTGAGAATGAAAATACGACATGTTGCTTCATTTAAGTTTCGGAAGTAGATTTTAATGGGTTAGACCCGTGAGAGCTTTAAATGTGTGTTTGAGTGTGTGACAAGCTCCACCTCTGAGGCTGGCTGAGTTTACGCTGCAGTTAATGTACCAAAGCCCACAGATGAGGTCACTGATTGAAAAAGTGCAGATTTGACAGATGCATGATTAATGACATGACAAATTACCATTGAAGAGTGATAAGATCTTTGTCATAACTTTGAAGAATATTCATTAATCATTGTAAAAGTGTTTTTCCCTCTCATTTGCTACTGACCTCAAGACATATAGTGGCAGCTGTGTCTGTTCACACCTCGCTCAAAATAGTGTTTTCACAGTTGACATAGCAACCACCAGGCTGATATCTTCATATATAAAGCCTTTAGGTACAGTTTTGGTTTGTATTTGGACACTTGCTGTACTGCTGTATGCACAAATCAGAACTAGTTATTCATTTTTAGTCAATGGCATTATTTTCCAGAAGCAGCAGACATATGGAGAATGAAAACCGGAGCTTACGCTATGTGACTGAGGTGTTGTGGTTGATTTAATTTACCAGATAAATAAAATGCTTTCTGTGACCTGGAGTGAAATTCTGCTGCTCAATGGAAATTATCATTTTCAGTTTTGACTGTTTTGACAGCTCTAGCTCTGTCATGGCTTTTGGCCAACTTAATAATTACTTGAAAGACAAACTCAAACACCTCTTCTCTCAAAACAATAAAAGTGAATGAGTTTACATCTGCTGACAGTGTCAGATGTGCTCTCTTTTCACTTTCGCACTCTCTCCCTTCACTCCCCTCACTCACCCTCTCTCCTCCTCTCCTACACTCTCTCGCTCTTCCATACTCTTTGTCCTCTCTCCCCTCTTTCACCTCACCCCCCTCTCCCACACTCTTCCCGCGCTCTCCCCTCACCCCTTCTCCCATACTCTCCCCCTCTTTCTCCTCACCCCCTTTCCAACACTCCCTCTATCCTCAGTCCTTCCTGTAGCTGCGGTCTATTCTGGTCGTCTGACAGTGTCAGCGAATCGCGCAGTGAGCTGTCGACCCTCGCTGACCTATCACAGATGATGTTTTTTGCAGCTGAGCTGGGACTGGCAGTGCAATTTACTCCCCTTAAACCATTCACATGCCACATAGGCTTTACCTTGTTTATGTGAAGACAGTGTCCCACGGCACGTACACTACAGGCCCGAGGAATGATGATGGGACAGAGCAAGTGTAACCTCCCTGTCAGCATCTGTGTGGAGAAATGTGACATCCCCGGACGGTGGGGGCTGGGTCAGAGAAATCAAGCCATAGTAGAAAAGCATCCAATAGTTTAAATTAAATGTAGTTAACAAGATGACTGTATGGGATTTGTGGATGTAGGCTGTGTCACTGACCTGAATGTTGTCTCTTTAGGACCCTCCCATGGCTGTGACTCTGGGCCTCAGGATGGAGGAAATGATCTTCAACCTGGCAGACACTCACCTATTCTTCAACGACTTAGAGGTAGGCCTTATTCATCACAAAATAAACACTTTGTACAGTCTTCAAGTTTGTACTTGACCTTAGTTTCATAGAGCAGCCATGCCATGCTACCACTGCCCTCTAATGGTGGTAAAATCAGTACTACACCTCTGGGATGGTCTGATATTTCTGTTTGTGTGTCTTATTCAGGAGTGTGATCAGGTTCATATCGATGATGTATCATCTGATGACAATGGTCAAGATTTGAGGTGAGAATATTTTTGTGAAAATGTGTAATTGGGTAAATGAATGCACTTATTATTAGTTGTATTATAGCCACTGCATTTAAATGTTATTTCATTTAACATGAACTGTACATTGTGCTAAAGTAGATATAAATATGAATCTACAAATATTGTAATGTATAACCAGAGCAGAATATTTCAAATAAAACATATCATTATTATTGACAGTACTTACAGTTTTGCAACTGATGGCTTCCATGCAGCTGCAACCAGCGCTAACCTGTGCCTGGCTACAGGCGTGCGCGGTGGTGTCGACTGGATGAGGAAACTGGCCTTCCGCTACCGCCGCGTCAAAGAGCTTTATAGCACATACAAAAACAATGTGGGGGGTAAGGCACTGCTCATCATGGGTCTGCTACATGTGTAACTGAAACAATGTCATTTCACTGGGCAAACAGCCTCTTTAATAAACTGAATGTCATGGAGAAATTCTTTAGCAGATAAAAATTAGGTAGTATTCTCACAATGAAATTATAATTAATCTTTTTCACAGTATACAGCCCTACAGTATACAGCTTTAGGTATAAAATGGTTTAACCTAAATATTTTCACTTTACCATATCATGACATTTATTGATCTGGAATGTAGGACATGTCGTGTGTTTCACATTGTCAGGTTTAATCACTGCTGTTGCATGTTGTAGGCCTTTTGGGTCCAGCGAAGCGAGATGCCTGGCTGCAGCTCAGGGCAGAGGTGGAGGCTCTGACCGACTCCTGGCTCACACACGCACTCAAGTCTCTGTCCATCATCAGCTCCAGGTACACATTATGATTCATTATATTATTTCATTTTCTTAAGTTAAAATAATCACTCTTTTATTTGATCCTGTAGGAGTAATTGTGTAAATGTGTTGGTGACGACGACGCAGCTCATCCCAGCTTTGGCTAAAGTCCTGTTATATAGTCTCGGCTCTGTGTTTCCTATTGAAAATATATACAGTGCAACAAAAATAGGTAAGAAACACATAGACACAACAGCCACTTCAGTAAATACCAGAAGTGGAGACTTGAAGGGCATGTACTGTACTTATAAGTCACTATTTTGATGACTTGAGACTCTACTTGGACTTGAGCCCTGTAACTTGAGATGACTCGATGCTTTTCCTAAAAATATTAATACAAAAAATTATATATATGTGTGTGTGTGTGTGTCTGTGTGTTTTACTTTTCCTCTATACAGTTGATGCTTTTGGTGCTTCATTTTACAGGAACAAACTGCAAACTGTCCCTCCCCACTAACATCAGCAACAATAATACTGTGAAATTGTTCTGTCAAACGTCTCACAGTCATTTTGAGGGCTGTCACAATGAATTGGATTATAAGCTCCTCCGCTCAAGTGCTTTGTTTTGTTGCAGCAACAAAACAAAGCACTGACGGAACTACTTAGAATTTTTTTTTTTTTGCTCCATTTCAGTGCAGATTAGACATAACTGTTATTAAGCACCTTTCAAGCTTTATTCTATGTATTAACACAATGTCAAGGCACTTAAAAAGAAAAAGCAGCATATCTACAGTTCTGTTCTGTTTAAACATAATTTAAGCATATAATCTGCAAAAATAAAATTGCTGTATTCAAGTAAACATGAAATGTCTTGAAGTTCAAAGAAAGATTTGACTTAAGGCTTGACTTGGACTTGAGGACTTACTTGCACAACAAGGACTAAATAGTGCTTGAAATATCTTGGCATTTTTACACATAATAATTGTGTGGAGTTAGAGGCTAATCTAAATATCATTACACCAATAGAACTCAACAAAAGAATTTCTAACAGTAAGTCAAAATTATCAACATTTGCCTATGGCACCACTAGAAATATTACTACTTGTTAATACAACTACTGCTACTACCGTCACTACCACTACTATCACTACTATGAATTGCCATGTCCAATGCAGACTATGACTATGAAGAAATGTACCTTTATTTAAAAATAAATAAATAAAATAAGTCTGGGTTGTACAGTAAAATACTCTATATATGAGCATAAACTGCATCTAATCAAATAAAAAGCTGTGAAAGCCATGTGTTTGTCTCTAGGCAAAGAGAGCTGTTTTGAGCGTATAGTCTCCCGCTTTGGCACTAACATTACATATGTTGTGATTGGCGATGGGAAGGATGAAGAGCATGCCGCCAGCCAGGTAAACAATCACTCTTGACCCCTCTGACCTGTCCCCCTCCTGTTTATTTTTGTTGCAGGAAAAGAGAGTTGCTTTGAGCGCATAATGCAAAGGTTTGGCAGGAAAGTAGTGTATGTTGTAATTGGGGACGGTGTGGAAGAGGAGCAGGCGGCCAAAAAGGTAACCTCATCGTGACCCCGCCTACCCCGAGCAGCGTGAGCTCTGATTGGACGAGGCCTGCCTTGGTGTGCTCTAGTAGATGTTTTGCCCTGGTTGTTTGAGTCTTTCTGTTCTGCTATTGTGAATTTTCAGACTTTTACTTGCAAAGTTATTAAAAGCTGAGAATTTTCAGCTTATTCTTGAAATGCTTGTTTTCACCACAGATGTAATTATTGTCATGGTCGACAATAATGTCAGTGCAGAATTCTGCTTTGTTGTTCAAAGCAGTTGCTTGTTGTTTGGGTTTGGTTGGTCCTCTATGTTACATAGGTGACAAATTAAAGTTGGGGCAATATTTACCATAAAAACAGAACGCAATGGCCTGCAACTTAAATAAAACAAATAAATGATTATAGATAGTTTATTAATCCTCTATGTATTGCCATTTACGATAATGTGTTTTCTCAGATTTGGAACATCTGATGCTTTATTATGGTTTAAAGATCTTGCAAAACTTGTAAACCAGTGCATTCTGTTTTAATTAACATTTTTCCATAGAGCATTCAGCGATGTGACATATTTCATATTTGAATATGTCTTTCTCTTCTCTTTGGGTTCATTCATTCATGGTGCTGGGATTTTAAAAAATAAAATGCATGGACTATGTTTGCAGTGTTTTAGAAAGGCAAGTTACAAGCTACATTAGTGTAGCTTGCATGACCTGAAGTGTGAATAAGATTTCCCACGATGTCTCTACGTAGTATGTAAGGTTTACTGATGTGTGTCTCCTCTCTACAGCACAACATGCCTTTCTGGAGGATATCCAGTCACTCTGACCTGCTGGCATTACACCAAGCACTGGAGTTCGAGTACCTGTAACTAATACTGCAATATGGACTTAAAATACTATGGACATGGTCAGCCAGGCAGCCCCTTCTTTTGTATAACTATTTAAGAACAAATACACTGCAAATGTTTTTGTGATTTTTTTTTTTTTTGGAACATCTGGATTTACAAACTGAATGGTCTTAAGATGTATATGGGAAAAGAAACAGGAGCAGCTTGCAGTAGTGAGGGAACTACAGCAAGCAGGAATGGACAAAACCCAAAATGTTGCTTTGTGAGCCTTTTCCAAGATGTGGACAGTCGGGATAAAGTATCTGGATGTGCACAGAAACTGCAGCTGCGTTTACTTTGAAGTGTTTCTCTGGTCATATGATAATCACATAAATGCAATATGGGAAAACTGGTGTAAATTATTTACAATAAACTTAAGGGCAGCAATTGGGTGTTTTTCATTTAAGAGTCTAACTTTGGGGTCTTTCATTTTATGATTTTTGTAAGGTTTTTTTTTTTTTTTTTTTGAAAGTTGAGAATGAGTCATGATGTGTTGTGCCTTAATTATTTGGATGTCTTCTTTCAGAAATGTATGTAGGATATAAAGGATTAACTGTTTTAAACGTCTGTTTTCTTTCTTTTACCATTTTGATGACTTGAGCTGGAGTCTAGTGCTTCAAGCCAGTATCATGTTGTAATGGCTTCTAGATTAATTTAAATAATTCAAAATGGCCGTGGTTGAAACCTTCAACAGACTAAATGGACAGAATTGCTGCCAGTGAATCAGACTTGACTTTGAGCCATACAACTTACAAAATGTTATGGCCATTTTAAAAAAGAACAAAGTGCAATATTCTCCTACAACTTTCTCCATTTGTGACCAGACTTGTTTTAAACAGCCAATATGGAAAACCAGCTCCATTACAAGGTTAATTTTTTGTTAACCTTCCACACTGGATAAAGCTTTATAAAGCTATATTAAGTTTTGTTCAAACATAAATTTAGAGCTGACGGGTACCGGCGGGCCAAGCGTGCTGCAGCCCGGGTGGTCACAGAGGCAAAAACTCGGAGTTGGAAGGAGTTTGGAGAGGCCATGGAGGAGGACTATCGGACGGCCTCAAAGAAATTCTGGCAAACCGTCCGGCGCCTCAGGAGGGGGAAGCAGTGCTTCACAAACACTGTTTACAGTGGGGGTGGGGAGCTGTTGACCTCGACTGGGGATGTTGTCGGACGGTGGAAGGAATACTTTGAGGATCTCCTCAATCCCGCCGTCACGTCTTCCGAGGAGGAAGCAGAGGCTGGGGTCTCTGGGTCGGACTCACTCATCACCCTGGCTGAAGTCACTGAGGTGGTTGGAAAGCTCCTCGGTGGCAAAGCCCCGGGGGTGGATGAGATCTGTCCTGAGTATCTCAAGTCGCTGGATGTTGTAGGGCTGTCTTGGCTGACACGTCTCTGCAACATCGCGTGGCGGCCGGGGACAGTACCTCTGGACTGGCAGACCGGGGTGGTGGTCCCTCTGTTTAAGAAGGGGGACCGGAGGGTGTGTTCCAACTATCGGGGAATCACACTCCTCAGCCTTCCCGGTAAGGTCTATTCCAGGGTGCCGGAGAGGAGAATTCGACCGATAGTCGAACCTCGGATTCAGGAGGAGCAGTGTGGTTTTCGTCCCGGCCGGGGAACACTGGACCAGCTCTATACTCTCCATCGGGTGCTCGAGGGTGCATGGGAGTTTGCCCAACCAGTCCACATGGGCTTTGTGGATCTGGAGAAGGCATTCGACCGTGTCCCTCGTGGGGCCCTGTGGAGGGTGCTCTGGGAGTACGGGGTTCGGGGCCCTTTGTTAAGGGCTGTTCGGTCCCTGTATGACCAGAGCAGGAGCTGTGTTCGCATTGCCGGTAGTAAGTCGGACCCGTTTCCGGTGCATGTTGGACTCCGCCAGGGCTGCCCTTTATCACCGGTTCTGTTCATTATATTTATGGACAGAATTTCTAGGCGCAGTCAGGGGCCGGAGGAGATCCGGTTTGGGAACCAGAGGATCTCATCTCTGCTGTTTGCAGATGATGTTGTCCTGATGGCTTCATCAAACCGGGACCTCCAGTGTGCACTGGGGCGGTTCGCAGCCGAGTGTGAAGCGGCTGGGATGAGGATCAGCTCCTCCAAATCCGAGCCCATGGTTCTCGACCGGAAAAAGGTGGTTTGCCCTCTCTGGGTGGGTGGAGTCCTTGCCTCAAGTGGAGGAGTTCAAGTATCTCGGGGTCTTGTTCACGAGTGAGGGGAGGATGGAGCGTGAGATTGACAGGCGGATCGGTGCAGCGTCGGCAGTGATGCGGTTTTTGTACCGGACCGTTGTGGTGAAGAGGGAGCTGAGCCAAAAGGCGAAGCTCTCAATTTACCGGTCAGTCTACGTTCCTACCCTCACCTATGGTCATGAGCTTTGGGTAATGACTGAAAGGACGAGATCACGGATACAAGCGACCGAAATGAGTTTCCTCCGTAGAGTGGCTGGGCGCACCCTTAGAGATAGGGTGAGGAGCTCAGTCACACGGGAGGCGCTCGGAGTAGAGCCGCTGCTTCACGTGGAGAGGAGCCAGCTGAGGTGGCTCGGGCATCTGTTTCGGATGCCTCCTGTACGCCTCCCTCGGGAGGTGTTCCGGGCATGTCCCACCGGGAGGAGGCCCCGGGGAAGACCCAGGACCCGCTGGAGGGACTATGTCTCCCGGCTGGCCTGGGAACGCCTTAGGGTCCCCCCGGAGGAGCTGGAGGAAGTGTCCGGGGTGAAGGAAGTCTGGGAGTCCCTGCTTAGACTGTTGCCCCCGCGACCCGGCCCCGGATAAGCAGAAGAAAATGGATGGATGGATAAATTTAGAGGGGCGTCTATGCTCGTGAGGCAGTGAGCCACCTTTATTATTCTGCAAACTCACCAACTAAACTGTCTTAAACCAGAACATTACGAGGCAACAAATGCTCCTCATAGTACCTTCATTTTTCCCCTTCACATTACGTGGACATTTTCTGTTGGTAATAGCAACTTTGTACCAGTCATCTTAAAACACTTTAAATTTGTGGAAATTAAATTATGACAATCAGTTTCAACATTTTATTGCCAATTTACTTCTTGGATTTGAAGTATTCCTCGATGACATCCTTGGCTTGAGACTCTTTGCCATAGTCCTGTAAGGGAAACACCTGTTCAGATTCTGTAGTTTTATTATGAAATATACAAGGTATATACAAGGTGATACACTTCCTCCAAAATTACGCTCTATAGAAAGACACTGTAGCCATTCTTAGGGACCCTAGACACCACAAGCAGATGACAGAGCTCGTACCCTGGCAGTGATGTAGCCAGTTATTAAAACAGTTGCTTCGACAGTGCAAAGCAGCTGCACTTGACTGGCATCTAATCCCTCAACCACAAATGTACAAGTGTAATCATTACCTTCACAACCACACAGCTGCAGCCCACTATTTTGCGTGGTTTGCCCTCACGGTCAATCTTGCAAAGACCAACCCACTCACCAAGCTTCTTGTTATCATCAACCTGGGGTAAAAAAGAAAAAAAAATTAGACATGTGTATTTCAAGTTACACATTATGGCAACACCGCTGATGTTCATTTAAATATAATCACAGGCCGCATCTCAGACAGAAATTGGGTAACAAAGGCAATCTCCTCACAATATTCAGTAGAGGGAGCCAAATTATCATCACAGATGCAGCAGCAAGACAAAGACGTGCAATGAGAGTGGTCATTTTAGGCTATAGAAAACGTTCACTACAATCATCTAACTTTAAAGACCAAGGCTACGTTCACACTGCAGGGCTTAATGCTCAATTCCGATTTTATTGTGAAATCCGATTTTTTGGGGGGAGGTCGTTCACATTTCCAATTAAATGTGACTTGTATGTGATCCCCAGTGTGAACACTGAACGCCCCAAAAGTGTCCCGCATGCACATTGGAGAACATGAGTTCACATGCAGCGAGCGTGCTCAATGTTTACGGAAGTAGCCTAAAGTTGCGGTCGTGCTGGAGCCAGAACATGTACAGCTTATTTGTTTTAAGGAGACTGAGAAAGAAAGGTTTTTGGCCACGGTGTTTTGTGGGACAGTGGCAGCAACGTTCACAGAAATAAACGTGTGGGTGCGGAGTCGCAGCCAAGAGTGGTGGGATTACTACCACAATTTCACTACGTGCTTCGCTGAGTTCATATACTATTTTCACATAAGAAAGTTTGTGTACATTTGTGAGCACCTACTTGTACCACTCACGCTAGAGGAAACACGCCCAGGTCGGATGAATGCGACCTGGCCGTTCAGACTGAAGTCACATGCTAAAAGATCGGATATGTATTGGATTTAGGACCACATTTGAGGGGAAAAAAAAAAAAAAAAATCAGATCTGTCATTCAGACTCATTAGATCAGATACAGGTCGCATAGAGATGAAAAAAAATGGATTTGGGTCACTTCAGGCTGCAATATGAACGTAGCCCAAGTGTTAAATTTCACCAGTCTCTATAGCCTTTTACAGCCTACTTAAGAGTGAGGACGCCTGTTGCTTCGTGTTTGTACCTTGATCAGGTTGATCTGATGCTCGGCACAAAGGGCCTCCACCAGTTTCACATACATGGGCTCGTCACAGTTGGCGGCAAGGACACACAGATGAGCCTGGCGTCTACAAGAGATACATCACACTTAAGAAAAATGAGCTGTACTGTCATACTCAACATATACCAAAGTCCAAATCTCAGACTGAAATTGGGTAACAATGGCAGATTTCTTCATGGAATTCAGTAGAGGGAGCCAAATTATCATCAGTGACAAGTTTATAAACTTTGAGCAAAAATAAAGACTCTGGCCACATACTTATCCAGGGCCTTGGCAGCCTCACGGATCCCACGAGCCAGGCCATCGTGGATGAGTGCGGTCTTGAGCACTTCAGGCAGAGCCGTGTTGACATCCATCACACCTCCAGCAGCAATGCTACAGAAAACATAGTGCAGTGCATTAGTTAAATTGAACGCAAACCCGGTTTGGTCCTTCATGAGTTTCGTTTCCAGCGTGTCAGAAAATGTGTCTCACTCATAGAAGAGTGAAGGGGTATCCGACAAAAGAACTCAAATCATCACTGACGCCAGATATGCTAAACTCCTGCATGAGGACGTAACATTATAGCTACCCAATTTGCATTTTTGTACGTGGAATGCAAGCCCATCTGCATTTCTCACTAAAGATAAGACATTTCTGCACAAATATAGCGTTGAAAAGCTTGTGGTTTGTACGACACATATAAACATGGCAAAGCTCAGTTGTACAAACTACTAGCTCTGTTCCCGGCTAAAAAGAACATCCACAGAATCACGCTTTGCTCAATATAAATTCTAATGAAAATATTGTAACTACGATAGAATTTGACAAAATCTACTTATCCATGTGCAAAATTGGCGCTTTGGGAACGAGCTGGAAAGACACTTACCCTTCCTCGGCCATTGTAGATTAAGGATGGATGTAGGACTTAAAGTTCTGCAATACACAAGAAATAAATGTGAGGGGTTAATATTGTTCTTATATGTTAATTTTACAGACATTTTGAAGGCGTGATGGTTGTTTAAATCCACAGATTGTACAAGTAAAACTGAAAACACACCCGTTCCTCCACTCGGTCAGCGGGTAAAGAGGACGTCACACGCGCGCGACATTGCTTTATTTACATGAAAGGACCCACGCACTCGTGATAGGTGCCCTTGTGTTTGCCTGTAATCCAAGTGGGAGATATTGAGCGTATTTTTTATTATTATTTTTAAATTGATTTACATTTTAGTCTATATCCAATTATTTTGTTCACCACAGATTTAAGATTGTTACAAGCTCTTGTCTTTATATATAAACCTTTTCTTTTACTGTAAACCTGTAAATACTCTTCGGGACAATATTTACAAATGGATCTCCTACAAACTCCCAGACGTGACTACACTGGACAGACACATTTGTCTAACTTAATTTTTAAAAAAAAAAGAAAAAAAAAAGAGTAATAATTAATATATGTGTATGCACTGATATCGTATCTATTAATAATACACATTGTTTAAACCATGTCTTTAGCAGTGCACAGGAGCAGGGGTCTATCCATAGACTGTGTAAAGATCAAATATATAAGATCAGATATACATACAGTCTATGGTTCTATCAGAGCAGGGACAGGGACTCAGGAAAATAAACTCACGAAAAAATAAATATAGTCTTATATTTAAGACTATACCATATCATCATAATTTAATATTAAATAATACATTTAAATGTGTCCTACTTTTTGCTAACCACAATCAGGTCACCCTACTCTGCTTTATTCCAATCACAGAACATGGAAAAGTAAAATATATAAAACATAACACACATGAGCCCACATATTAGATTTTATTTTTGGTGTGTTGTGTGTTTATATGCCCAAGATGATCCAAAACATCATGTTCCAGTAACTGTTGTCTTTGGAAGACAAAGTACAATGCATTTCACATTTTTAGAAAGGCGTCTAGACATTCTTCTTCAATTGCATTCTCAAATGCTGCGTAGTCCTAGAAGAGAAAAATAAATGGGCCATAAGTTTAGTGAAAATTACAAAAGAAATACAGGTTATTTGTGTAGCATATGTAGAGGATTAGCCAAGTTAGTTTGATTTGAGTACCAGTTTTAAATATCTAATGTATAGGCTGTTTACTGATTATTATAAAGATGTATTTGCTTGCATGAGTAACATATTTACAGTAGTGGCTATATAAGGCTATTACCATCATCAGTAGACTCTGAGAAAACACTTCACAGAGCTAGTAAGGATATTATGCCCATTATAATCCAATTGAAAGCCACAAAATATAATGATATATAACAACATGTGCAGTAATCATTTTGATATTTCCTCAATTTCACCATCTAAAAAAGCCTAAATATGTTTTAACTTGCAACAGATAGACAAATTTATAGACAGCAAATGGAGATAAATAAAACCATTTGATTGTGTTTTGTTTCTTTGTCTCAAAACCAAGAACATTCATTTGTAATATACACTTAAAGCCTTATACTTACCCCACAATAGGAGTCACCTCTGCAGATTTGAGGTGGCAGAGCTGTGGAATCGCCCACGATCTTTCTCATTAACTCTTTATCATCAGAATTCTGAGAAATATCCACAGCCTCAAAATCAATTTTTTTACCGGTAAGGACCATCATGATCTTGTCTTGTTTTTTCTTGATCTGGAAAAAGTTCTACATCATTCAGAGCTGTATTGCTATAAGTACACATATAGAGAGTGGAGGCTAAAAAAGTAAGAAGCCTCAAACCATAAAAACACATTACACTTACCTGTTTATTTCCGCTGACACTGGAGTAAAACAACACAAGGGCCATATTAATCTACTTATTAAACAAAAGTAAAACAAATCCACAGTGGGAAAGAGGAGAATGACTCAAGTGACTGTTGTTTTAGGTGTAATAGTGACGTTGGAATGTGTCAGTGGCAGACCAGGTGAGCAGGTTTGGACATGGTTTTCTGCCACTCCCCTCCACTAACAGGGGTTCCAGTTGGAGCTTGTTTCTCTGCACATGCGCATATACACAATTGCAAAATCACAGCAAGTTTGAAGACAGGTATTAATAAACTTTATTAATGAAACATAATCATTATAAAATGCTGATAAAGTAAAAATGTAATTACTGAGGTTTACATAAAGCAGGTCCATCCATATTACATTTACTGCACGTGTTTAAACCAATGTAAATTAAAAGTAAAATATTAAAATAGTAACTTTTTTTTAATAAAAAAGAGGAATACAAAACAAAGCTTGCATAACAGCAGAGTGTCCTCTTGACAAGTTTTCTTCATATGTAACTATCGATTAAAAGCGTACATTAAAACTGCTGTTCAAATAATTATTAGCCTATGATACAGCCGATTTCAGAACAATTCAGCATCACATGTCCCATTACTACACATGAAAATTTAGCTGTAGATTTTTTATACTAAATCTTAATGTACTGGCTTTTTTCCAATGAAGATTTATTGTGTAACAAGCGGTTCGAGCTCATAGCAGACTCTACCGGCTAAATTCTCATGAACGGCCTCAACAGTGTTATCCAAGTCCACATCTGCATTTTTATCTTCCGATACACGACTGAATTCACGGCGAGTCTGGGCACCTTGGTTTCTGCTGTAACCATTACACATGTGATTGGTTTAATAATATAACAATATTTATTATTTCACAACATTAGTGAAAATATACCTGTCGTCTAAAGGTCTGTTCCTTTTCTCATCCATATTTTGTTGTATTGCTCCATCCAGCCTGTTACTAAAGGTCACCATGGTACCTGAACACAGATTGTTTTAAAAAACTTGTATAAGAAATGAAGTTGCCATTTATCTAGGCTAGGGGCAGACACAAAGAGTATCCATTCTTGTACTTAAAACATGAGGGAAGGGTTACGGTTAGGGTTAAGATCAGGTCTTAACAGAAACAACCTCCAAGCGATTTTGTCTCCATGGAGATATTATAACTTTTCTTGGAAGTTGAATGTTATACTGTATGGTAATAAACGTCTTTATGGAAATGCCACCAGACCAAATTACAGGTGAGTATGTGTGTTTTGAAGGTACTGATTAGCAAGAAAATCATCTGAAAGTGAATAAATGCAAGATAGACAAGTTAAATGCCATATTGTGGACCATCCCAGATAATGCAATGACGTCTCCATGTAGACAAACTGTCTACCAGGAACATTCCACAATGAAATATTAATCCAACCAGTGGAGCCAGTACCAGTTTGGGAAGCATTGACCTTAAGAAGAAGTGACTTTATTGATCTCTATTGATCTCACACTGGAGAAATTCTTCTCTGCATTTTAACCCATCCTATATATATATATATATATATTAGGAGCATTACTGCGCCCGGGGACCATCTCCATGATCTTCTTGCTTCGGTTTGGTCAGGACCTAAGCTGGAGGATTTTACCTATGGTGCATGTTTTGGGTTGATGGGGGAAACCGGAGTGCCCGGACACGGGAAGAACATGCAGACTCACACAGAAAGGCCCAGGCGACCCGGGGATTGAACCCAGGCCATGCATGCAAACTCCACACAGAACACACACAGAAAGGCCTGGGCGACCCGGGGATCGAACCCGGAACTTTCTCGCTGTAAAGCAAGAGCGCTAGCCACTCAGCTACCGTGCCACCAAATCATTCACATCTTTTTTTACAACAGTCTATACATGTGATATCAAAAGAAGCTATTTTTTCACCTACCAGCACCCCATCTCCTCCTCCTCCAGAGCATGTAACCGATGACCAGTACTATCACCAATACCACTATACCCGCAATAATACCAGAGACAGTGGAGGACAAGGACCCATCTGTCAAAAAAGATTAATATAATAACTACTAAATATGCAGAAACAGAAATACTAGGCTATATACAATAGCCACTCACCAGCCACAGTGACTTGAATAGTTTTGGATGCATCCGAACAGAAAGATTGTGACGAGATGTTCACAGCATACATGCAGCTATACTGTCCTTGGTGCTCATACTGTATTGATGGGAATTCAAAATTGGCCATGTAAAATATAAAGTGGCCAAACGCTGCTTTGGGTTCACTTCTGTTGGTGTTAGACTTGGTGAGATAGAAGTAGCCTCCAGGATAGGTAGAATGAACAGAGCAAGTGATAAAAAAGCTGTCCCCCTTTTTGACCGTTAACTTGTCAGGGCTGTAGATGAACATGGCGTGTGGGGAGGTCAGGGTGATACTGGGTTTTTCCAATATCACTGTTAGGACAAAAATAGTTGTTATTTTACTTGTAGTATTACATATTACATAATGAATCTATCAATACCAAGTTATTTACTTTTAACGGACAAATCAACAACATTTGACTGAGGGAAACTGATGAGTTGAGTTTGCACTTTCTTCTTAAATTCACAGAAGTAGGAGCCTTTTTGAGTGAAGTTGACCTTAGGAAAGACAAAGGTTGCAGCTTCTGCTTCAGAAAACTTTTCCATTTTCAGAGATCCTTGGCTGTTGCTCAACACAAACGTCCCGCCCAGCTGTTCTGTGACCACAGTGCAGGTGAGCTCCACTCGGTCGCCCCAGTTCACCTCCGGATTGGGGCTCAGGGTTAACTGTGGTTTACTGAGGGCACCTAGAAGAAAATGTGTTCAATACTTTCAACAGAAGACAAATGAGACAATATAGAAAATACTGTAGAAAAAAAACCCACAAAATATTATATAACTACATAAATGTATTTGTAGATAAACTAAAATATCAAAATAACAAAATGTGAAAATAAAATATATGAGTCTAACTGAATTGACTAAACATAAAACATAATTTCTTATACCATTATTGTTGGATAGGACAATATGTAATAGAGTAGACTAATAATAGGCACTTGAATAAATATCCAAGCTCTATAACCACAAAAACTTTAGAAAATATACCTGAACCTGAATCTACAAATGAACTGTTTTTGAGCCTGTCAATGAATTAAGATTGGGTTATTGACATCTTACCGAAACAGATGACACCTGCATCTTCGCCGTGGCCGCAGTTGTTTATTCCATAGTTTGGATGTTTACACTGTGACAGAGCTAACTCTTCTCCGGTGCATTCCACATTGTCCAGCCATATTGGACCCTCACCTCTCCCAAAGTGGGCATTGGTGGTAGCAGACAGTTCCAGGCCACAGCCCAACTGTTGACACACAACTTTAGCATTGGATAATGTCCAGTCATCGTCACACACTGTTCCCCACTGGCCTTTGTGTAAGACCTCCACTCGCCCAGAGCAGGAGTTTGAGCCACCCATGAGTCGAAGTGAAACTGCAGAAGAAATTAAGGCAGTTCTAATCAAAATGCAGAGTATAGTGAAATATTGGAAATATGTATAAAACAATAATAAATAAATATCCCAATTTAAAACATTATTTTAGAATATACAATAATATGTAAAAAATATAATTACATGTTATTAATCTGCAGAAAAAGTGCAATTTTGTATTTTATGTTTAACTTATACATTTATTTTTTTTTATATTGTATTTATGTCCGTATGTCAATACTTCTGTACATATGACTTAATATGGCTTGTATTGTATTATTGTAATAAAAAAATCATAAATAAATGAACTTCCTATACCTGCACAAACAACTCCAGCATCTCTCTCATGTGCACACGTAGATGTTTTGAAGCCGTTTTTAACACAATCCTGCAGAGTGGTCCTGTTGGTAAAACATGTGTCGCCGCTGTCTATTACCAGCCCTGTTCCTGGGTTAAGGGTTGCTCCACTGGATGCGCTAATGGCGTATCCACACTCTATGATCTCACACACCACCTTTGCTTTCTCAAGCGTCCAATCTGCATCACAGACGGTGGCCCAAACTGCACCAGACAATACCTCCACCCTCCCAGAGCAAGAGTCGCTTCCTTCAGCCAAACGGACATTCAAACTGTCTGTAGAATCAAGAAAATTTCATGTTAAAAATGTCCTTAACATGAGACATTTTTTACCCAGATAAGCCCCAGTGTGTAATTTAATGCATATGTAGTTTAAACTAAATAAGAACTTTAAAGGCACACTATGGGACTTTTTAGTGGTGCTTGTCCCCATGGAGATGCCAGAAATTTGGTATTAAACTTAAACTATCTTTATTTTATTCAATAACAGATCATTTAATAGTTCTAAAAACATGCATGCATGTACCGGCTGGTTAGCTCAACTAGTAAGTCACTGACTTTCCCCCCGGGGGTTGTGGGTTCAAATCCCCCCCGGGCAATGAGCTAACCAGTGTGGGTCCTTGGGCAAGACCCTTCACGGTACTGCCCCCCGGGTGCTGAAAAAGATGGCTGCTCACTGCTCCTGAAAAGGATGGGTCAAATGCAGAAGTCAAATTTCTCCCGTGTGTCACTGTGTGTCATTGTGTGTGAGACCAATAAAATCTTAATTCTGGTATTGTGAGTAGGGCTGCCTCTCTACAGATCTGACCTGTAACTTGGTCATGCCATACTCGCCGGCAAAGCAAAAACTATTGTATATGATTATAGGAAGGTGATAGACCTCACATCAGAAAAGTTTATTTTATTTTTTTCATAATAAAGCTAAGTCAAGCATTTTTTAAAATAATGTCAGATATAGTTCAAACATACCAGAACAAACAACTCCAGCCAGGGAGGTGATGTTGCAGGTCCTGTCTATGAATGGATTTTGTGGACATTGTGATATGGCCGTCTCTCGTCCACTGCACTCGATCTGATCCACCCAAACCCGCCCTGACCCAGGCCCGTAGTCTGTAGTGGTGCTGATCTTGTGCTCTCTCCCACACTTCAGCTGCTGGCACACCACTGAGGCGTCGTTCGTGTCCCATGAGTCCCCACACACACTACCCCACTGGCCTTTGTTGTACACCTCCACTCTGCCAGCGCAGCGATTGGGCCCATCCACTAATTTTACATTACCTGAAAGTTATACAGAATATGAGTATCACTATAGTGCATAGTCACTACACTACATCAATACATTGTTCATATATCTGATAAAACATCATATATGAGACAAATAAATTAATTTAAGAGAAGCTTTGATGGTTGGTATCAACTATGCATCAATTACAGTCAAGCATAAACAGATTGGTCAGACCACTCTCTAAAGGCACAGTTGTTTTTTTATCTTTGTGAATTATTGCTATATGTTATATATGTGGAATGGCTCTACTACACCTTCACTATTACATGATGCTCTATGGAGAATAAACTTACCTGAGCAAACTATAGAGGCCTGTCCAAGATGACCACTGCCGGTCCTGGTGTATTGTTGGAGGGTGCACTGAGTGATAGCACTCTCTCTGCCAATGCAGCTGACTTTGACACCTCCCAGCAGCCCAATGTGAGACCCAGACTCCGACACAGACAAAGCATCTCCACAGTTCATCTCTCTACAAATCACTGTAGCCTCCTTCATTCCCCAGTTTACATTCACAGCAGCGGACCACATCCCATTATGATAGATCTCCACTCGGCCAGAGCACCCGTCTGTCCCATTGTTCAGTCGGATATTTGCTAGAAAGACAAAAACAAATGTTATAACAACAAATCAACCACCAGATGAAGTAGATTAGCAATATTACTGGCTAAGATAGTGGATTTTTTTTCCAGTTCTGACAAAATTCAAAATGTTAGTTTATTTTTGAAGTAAGTAAAGTAAATAAGTAGCCTCAGCTTAACTTTTATATTAAAAAAAACTTGCTTGTATTGATGGCATGCATTATTAATTACTTCAATCTTGCCATAAAAGTCACTAATTAATTAAGTAGGTAGACGGGATGATTTTTTTAATGCCCATACAATAATCCGACCTGAGCAGATTACGCCAGCGTCTTCCCTGTGGCCACAGTTATTTTCTCCAAAAGAAGGGTGCTGACAGTGCACAAGAGAAGACTCATTCCCCAAACAGTCCAGGTCATCGAGCCAGATTTCCCCATTGCCCTGGCCGAAGAAAGCTCCAGTTTTGACCATCTGAGCAGAGCCACAGTCCATGGCTCGGCACACCACCTCGGCCTCACGGATGTCCCACATATCGTCACACACAGTCCCCCACTGACCATCATGAAGCATCTCCACTCGGCCAGAGCAGCGGTCAGTGCCATTGACCAGCATCAGGGGCTGCACGCCTTCATAAAAACAATTGTGGTGATTACAGCCCAGTACACATTATGAGGTTATACTTTGTTAAAACTACAACTTATAAATAAAATAAAAGGGTTAGGAGTAAGGGTTGGGGTATTAATTAAGCCTGATTGACTTAGCCTGAATCATTTGAATGAATTACTGTTCATCATGAATTAGGTCTTTCTACATTCTTTATTAAAGCTATTTAGATGTAAGCGCTACCCATCTTGCTTATGACCCCATTCCTCCTGATATGGGCAAATTACAGTCACACATGCACCTAACAAGAAAGAAGCCATTGTGCTACACATTTTCAGAGAAATCCTAAACAATACACACTTTTATTTCACACTTACCTACACATGACAGAAAAACTCCATCACACGACCCTCTGCTCTCCTGTATTCTGCACTGAGTGATTGAGTCTACGCTTCCAGAGCAGCTGGCTGTGTAACCTCTTTGTGCTCCGCTGTCTCCAAAATTCAGAGTGTCCTGAAGCTGTTGAGGGGCTCCACATTCAATTTCCCTGCACACTATCTTAGCTTGAGCCATGCCCCAGTCACTGTTGCAGATCTTGCTCCATTGGCCATTATGAAAAACCTCCAATCTGCCAGAACAACGGTCAGTGCCGTTGATCAGTCTAACTGTCTCTAGAAGAGAAAAGCATAATATTAGAACCAGCTATCACTATATTGTAGTTTGGGCCCATCTGTTCCACATCTCTTTGGTTTACATAATGAATGGACAAACAAGTCTGCAATAATGTTTTCTAATTGATAATTAATTTGGGCATAAAATAGAGGGTGACTGGTTAATACTAAATGTATGCTGATGTAATATATTTAGACTGTAAAGATATTACATTTTCATACAGTTACATCATATTTAGTACAAAGCCTAATGACACACACCTGAGCATACTAGACCTGCATCTTCATTGTGGTCACAGTCAGTGTCCCCAAAGCCTCTGTGTACACACTCAGCCAGAGCATTCTCCCTCCCAGTGCAGTCAATATCGTCCATCCAAACCTGGTCAGTGCCCATGCCAAAAAACGCTTTGTATTTGACTTCCACTGCATTTCCACAGTTTAACTCGCGGCAGGCTACATTGGCCTCGTGCAGGCCCCAATGGTCATCACAAATGGTCCCCCACTGTCCAGAATGGTAGATCTCCACACGACCCGAGCACCTGTTGGTTCCATTGACCACTCGGATTGGTTTATTGTCTGTGACATTTAAGGAAAGAACCTTAAAAGGTATTTCACAAGATGCACTCAGAAAGTACTCAAATGAATGTGTATCACTGAATATACAATGGAGGAAATAAGTATTTGATCCCTTGCTGATTTTGTAAGTTTGTATACGGACAAAGAAATTAGCAGTCTTATAATTATAATGGTAGGTTTATTTTAACATTGAGAGATAGAATAACAAAAAGAAAATCCAAAAAAATAAATTAAAGTAAAATGTATAAACTGCATTTCATTGAGTGAAATAAGTATTTGAACCCTCTAGCCATAAAAGATTTAGTACTTGGTGGCAAAGCCCTTGTTTGCAAGCACAGAGGTCAGAAGTTTCTTGTAGTTGACGAGGTTTGTGCACATATCAGAAGGAATTTTGGTCCACTCTTCTTTGCAGATCATCTCTAAATCATTAAGGTTTGTGGCTTTCTATAGGGTTAAGGTCCGGAGACTGGCTGGACCACTCCATGACTTTAATGTGCTTCTTCTTGAGCCACTCCCTTGTTGCCTTGGCTGTATGTTTTGACTTATTGTCGTGTTGGAAGACCCATCCAGGACCAGTTTTCAGTTTTAGGGAAGGAGGTTGTCACTCAGAATTTTATGGTACATGGCTCCGTCCATCCTCTCGTTGACGTGGTGAAGTTGTCCTGTGCAGATAAACACTACCAAAGCATAATGTTTCCACCTCCATGCTTGACGGTGGGGATGGTGTTCTTGGAGTCACGGGCAGCATTTCTCTTCTCTTCCTCATCATTCAGGTGTTCATTGGCAAACTTCAGACCAGCAGGGGGACCTTGCGAGCACTGCAGGATTTTAATCCACTGCGGCATACAGTGTTATCAATGTTTTTTTTAATGACTGTGGTCCCAGCTGCGTTGAGATCATTGACTTGCTCCTCCCGTGTAGTTCTAGGCTGATTTCTCATTGTTCTCATGATCACTGAAACCCCACGAGGTGAGATCTTGTGTGGAGCCCCAGACCGAGGTTGAGTGATGGTCATTTTGTATTTCTTAAATTTTTTGAACAATTGCATGAACAGTTGTCTCCTTAACACCCAGCTTCTTGCTTATGTTATTGTAGCAGATTCCAGCCTTGTGCAGGTCCCTGATATCCTTTGACAGCTCTTTGGTCTTTCTCATGTTGGAGAGTTTGGAGTCTGATTGATTGACTGATTCTGTTGACAGGAGTCTTTTATACAGGTAACTAGTTAAAACAGGGGTCTACTTAAGGTGACAAGTTGATTCGGAGTGTCTAACTGGTCTGTGGGAGCCAGAACTCTTAATGGTTGGTAATTAATATATTTTCTATAATGTGATGTGATTTTCTGGAGTTTCTTTTTGATATTCTATCCCTCAATGTTAAAATAAACCTACCATTAAAATTATAGACTGTTAATTTCTTTGTCAATGGGCAAATCTACAAAATCAGCAAAGGGTCAAATACTTATTTCCTCCACTGTAATATAAATTACTTACTTGAGCAGACAACAGTAGCATCCATACAGATTTCCTGCAGTTCTTGATGACCGCACTTGGAAAAAGAGGTCTCGTTTCCTCTACAGCTTGTTTTGACGCCGCCCTCTATGGCTGCAGCTCCAAAGAGGAGCTTTCCTATTTGAGAAGGATCAGGAGGACCACAGTGCAGCTCCTGGCAGATGATATCTGCCTCCTTCACCCCCCACTCTGTTGAGCACACTCTCTTCCAACGTCCGTTACGGAAGATTTCCACTCGGCCACTACAACGGTCACTGCCATTCAGCAGTCGCAAATATTCTGCGAACATTTAGCAGAAGGTTAGATGATGGACACTGGACATTAGTAGTGCATTGTTTATTGCACACATTAATGTTACACGTCATTATGTATTAAGCGTATTCAGTGACGCTGATAGACTGACTAGAATTTTTCTTTATGTGATTCAAATCCTTTATGTGTGTCCTTGGGCAAGACACTGATCGATTGTGGCCAGAGAAGCCACTGATGCTGATTTTTTTTTTTTTATCCATGTCCTTGTTGAACTTACCTGAACATATGACTCCTGCATCCTCTCCATGGCCACAGTTGTTTTCCCCAAAAGGTTTGTGTGGACACTTGATGAGAGAAACCTCATGTCCAGTACAACGCACATCGTCCAGCCAGATCTGGTCTTTCCCCTGCCCAAAGAAGGCCATGTTCTTGGCTTCCAGCGCCGTTCCACAGCTCATCTCGTGACACACCACCTTTGCATTGGACATGTCCCAGTTGTCGTCACACACGGTACCCCAGCTGTCCTGATGGAAGACTTCTACTCTGCCAGAGCACCTTGAAGGACCTACCAGCCGGATTTTGTCACACTCTAAATACAAGAACCCAGTTAACTCAATAAAGTCCATACAAAAAGCTTAAACATTTTTAGCACTACTGACCTGCAACTAGTGGCAGACTTAGAAAACCTAAAAGAACACAAAACATTAATTTCACCCCAACTCAATTCATATACTGTACATAAAACCAATCAAAAGTGAGGTGAACACTGCCAGATGAAAACAATACATCTGTTACAAACATTTCAACTAATTTCAACTAAACACCAAAAGTACTACTTTCTATGTAAAATATTTGTTGGCTTGTAGCATTTTTTTTAAAACAGCACGAAAATAAAAACTCACCAATAAACCAATAAAATACACTCTTTTCAGACGAAGCGAAGATCATGTTGAAGCTTACAACCGCCAATATCAGCTTTTTAAAGGTTGCTGGTTTAAAAAAAAAACAGCAATACAACAACCATCTCATGACTTAAAATAATAATGCTCAAACTGAATTCATTCAGATATTATAGAATACCTATGAGCAGAGAGGACATGTTCAAGAAAAAAAGAGTGCCGGGAAATGGACTGCAAACGGGACACTTGTTGACTCTGTGATCAATCATTAAAACAACAGAAGAAAGCATATTCTTACGCAGTCACAAACAGATCCAACATTTTGAGATGGAAAAGTCCAAATTTCACAAGAACAAACTTAACTATCCCCTGTCTGTCGAACATTTGTCCCATTTAATTTGACTATAAATGGCAAATCTTAACAGTAAAATATTGTATCGTTAAAACAGTATACTGGGCTGGTAAACACCTGTATTGATTTTTTGTCTCCTACTTCTGTCCAAATCAGGGCAGATGGGTATGTCGACAGCACATCCAGAGAATTGTAGCCTAAACTAAAGGATAATGTTTTACGTTTCAATTTGAATGACATTAGGGCATATACAGGAACAGAAGACCAGTTAGGTGTTGGGACGAACAAAAACAAAACTGAACTAAATTAAGGTTAAACTAACAAAATATACCCATTTTTATTACTTGAAAACTAAAATTAATTGAGTAACATTTGCTATTTTCATTAATTGCTGCAAATAACATAAATCATGTTGGAATCTAAGGTTTTATTCTCAAACAAAGTGTACAATTAGTAGATAGCAAAGTGTAAAAAACGTGTATCTTTCTTTTGTATCTTTCTTTCTATCTAAATCATATGATAAAGACTACAAAACAGGAATACAAAACAAAGCTTGCATAACAGCAGAGTGTCCTCTTGACAAGTTTTCTTCATATGTAACTATCGATTAAAAGCGTACATTAAAACTGCTGTTCAAATAATTATTAGCCTATGATACAGCCGATTTCAGCTCAATAGATATTTTATTAAGAATTTCTGAACAATTCAGCATCACATGTCCCATTACTACACATGAAAATTTAGCTGTAGATTTTTTTATACTAAATCTTAATGTACTGGCTTTTTTCCAATGAAGATTTATTGTGTAACAAGCGGTTCGAGCTCATAGCAGACTCCACCGGCTAAATTCTCATGAACGGCCTCAACAGTGTTATCCAAGTCCACATCTGCATTTTTATCTTCCGATACACGACTGAATTCACGGCGAGTCTGGGCACCTTGGTTTCTGCTGTAACCATTACACATGTGATTGGTTTAATAATATAACAATATTTATTATTTCACAACATTAGTGAAAATATACCTGTCGTCTAAAGGTCTGTTCCTTTTCTCATCCATATTTTGTTGTATTGCTCCATCCAGCCTGTTACTAAAGGTCACCATGGTACCTGAACACAGATTGTTTTAAAAAACTTGTATAAGAAATGAAGTTGCCATTTATCTAGGCTAGGGGCAGGCACAAAGAGTATCCATTCTTGTACTTAAAACATGAGGGAAGGGTTAGGGTTAGGGTTAAGATCAGGTCTTAACAGAAACAACCTCCAAGTGATTTTGTCTCCATGGAGATATTATAACTTTTCTTGGAAGTTGAATGTTATACTGTATGGTAATAAACGTCTTTATGGAAATGCCACCAGACCAAATTACAGGTGAGTATGTGTGTTTTGAAGGTACTAATTAGCAAGAAAACCATCTGAAAGTGAATAAATGCAAGATAGACAAGTTAAATGCCATATTGTGGACCATCCCAGATAATGCAATGACGTCTCCATGTAGACAAACTGTCTACCAGGAACATTCCACAATGAAATATTAATCCAACCAGTGGAGCCAGTACCAGTTTGGGAAGCATTGACCTTAAGAAGAAGTGACTTTATTGATCTCACACTGGAGAACATGCAGACTCCACACAGAAAAGCCCAGGCGACCCAGGGATTGAACCCAGACCATGCATGCAAACTTCACACAGAACGGCCTGGGCAACCCGGGGATCGAACCCAGAACCTTCTCGCTGTGAAGCAAGAGCGCTAGTCACTCAGCTACCGTGCCACCAAATCATTCACATCTTTTTTTACAACATTCTATACATGTGATATCAAAAGCCGCTATTTTTTCACCTACCAGCACCCCATCTCCTCCTCCTCCAGAGCATGTAACCGATGACCAGTACTATCACCAATACCACTATACCCGCAATAATACCAGAGACAGTGGAGGACAAGGACCCATCTGTCAAAAAAGATTAATATAATAACTACTAAATATGCAGAAACAGAAATACTAGGCTATATACAATAGCCACTCACCAGCCACAGTGACTTGAATAGTTTTGGATGCATCCGAACAGAAAGATTGTGACGAGATGTTCACAGCATACATGCAGCTATACAGTCCTTGGTGCTCATACTGTATTGATGGGAATTCAAAATTGGCCATGTAAAATATAGAGTGGCCAAACGCTGCTTTGGGTTCACTTCTGTTGGTGTTAGACTTGGTGAGATAGAAGTAGCCTCCAGGATAGGTAGAATGAACAGAGCAAGTGATAAAAATGCTGCCCCCCTTTTTGACCGTTAACTTGTCAGGGCTGTAGATGAACATGGCGTGTGGGGAGGTCAGGGTGATACTGGGTTTTTCCAATTTCACTGTTAGGACAAAAATAGTTGTTATTTTACTTGTAGTATTACATATTACATAATGAATCTATCAATACCAAGTTATTTACTTTTAACGGACAAATCAACAACATTTGACTGAGGGAAACTGATGAGTTGAGTTTGCACTTTCTTCTTAAATTCACAGAAGTAGGAGCCTTTTTGAGTGAAGTTGACCTTAGGAAAGACAAAGGTTGCAGCTTCTGCTTCAGAAAACTTTTCCATTTTCAGAGATCCTTGGCTGTTGCTCAACACAAACGTCCCGCCCAGCTGTTCTGTGACCACAGTGCAGGTGAGCTCCACTCGGTCGCCCCAGTTCACCTCCGGATTGGGGCTCAGGGTTAACTGTGGTTTACTGAGGGCACCTAGAAGAAAATGTGTTCAATACTTTCAACAGAAGACAAATGAGACAATATAGAAAATACTGTAGAAAAAAACCCCACAAAATATTATATAACTACATAAATGTATTTGTAGATAAAGTAAAATATCAAAATAACAAAATGTGAAAATAAAATATATGAGTCTAACTGAATTGACTACACATAAAACATAATTTCTAAAGAGGCTATTTTTGTCAAAAAAGAGAATCCGTCATTAAACAGAAATGGGGGAGTTAGACATAACTTGTCTCCCATTTATAATGCGATTCTTAGACCAGTCAAACAGAGCCAGGGCAGAGGGGTGGAGAGGGTCGTTAGACGTTGAATAGGGGGTCGAAACCAGCCGTCAGAGTAATTTGAAAAACAAAGAGACAGATTAGGGGGGATCGTTTTCAGAGCTGTTGTCATTGTAGGACGCGCCTCCCGGCAGCTAGATATAAGCAGGGTCTAACCAGTACAATAACCAGAGCTGACGAAGCCTCTCGGATGAGCGGCGAAACGTTTTCAACCAAACAAACTTTGTCCAGTTGACAAATTGAACTTCTCCTTTGATCATGGATTCTACCTGGACGACTGAGGGACTTTTCACGCATAATTTCTTATACCATTATTGTTGGATAGGACAATGTGTAATAGAATAGACTAATAATAGGCACTTAAATAAATATCCAAGCTCTATAACCACAAAAACTTTAGAAAATATACCTGAACCTGAATCTACAAATGAACTGTTTTTGAGCCTGTCAATGAATTAAGATTGGATTATTGACATCTTACCTAAACAGATGACACCTGCATCTTCGAAGTGGCCGCAGTTGTTTATTCCATAGTTTGTATGTTTACACTGTGACAGAGCTAACTCTTCTCCGGTGCATTCCACATTGTCCAGCCATATTGGACCCTCACCTCTCCCAAAGTGGGCATCGGTGGTAGCAGACAGTTCCAGGCCACAGCCCAACTGTTGACACACAACTTTAGCGTTGGATAATGTCCAGTCATCGTCACACACTGTTCCCCACTGGCCTTTGTGTAAGACCTCCACTCGCCCAGAGCAGGAGTTTGAGCCACCCATGAGTCGAAGTGAAACTGCAGAAGAAATTAAGGCAGTTCTAATCAAAATGCAGAGTATAGTGAAATATTGGAAATATGTATAAAACAATAATAAATAAATATCCCAATTTAAAACATTATTTTAGAATATACAATAATATTTAAAAAATATAATTACATGTTATTAATCTGCAGAAAAAGTGCAATTTTGTATTTTATGTTTAATTTATACATTTATTTTTTTTATATTGTATTTATGTCCGTATGTCAATACTTCTGTACATATGACTTAATATGGCTTGTATTGTATTATTGTAATAAAAAAATCATAAAGAAATGAACTTCCTATACCTGCACAAACAACTCCAGCATCTCTCTCATGTGCACACGTAGATGTTTTGAAGCCGTTTTTAACACAATCCTGCAGAGTGGTCCTGTTGGTAAAACATGTGTCGCCGCTGTCTATTACCAGCCCTGTTCCTGGGTTAAGGGTTGCTCCACTGGATGCGCTAATGGCGTATCCACACTCTAGGATCTCACACACCACCTTTGCTTTCTCAAGCGTCCAATCTGCATCACAGACGGTGGCCCAAACTGCACCAGACAATACCTCCACCCTCCCAGAGCAAGAGTCGCTTCCTTCAGCCAAACGGACATTCAAACTGTCTGTAGAATCAAGAAAATTTCATGTTAAAAATGTCCTTAACATGAGACATTTTTTACCCAGATAAGCCCCAGTGTGTAATTTAATGCATATGTAGTTTAAACTAAATAAGAACTTTAAAGGCACACTATGGGACTTTTTAGTGGTGCTTGTCCCCATGTAGATGCCAGAAATTTGGTATTAAACTTAAACTATCTTTATTTTATTCAATAACAGATAATTTAATAGTTCTAAAAACATGCATGCATGTACCGGCTGGTTAGCTCAACTAGTAAGTCACTGACTTTCCCCCCGGGGGTTGTGGGTTCAAATCCCCCCCGGGCAATGAGCTAACCAGTGTGGGTCCTTGGGCAAGACCCTTCACGGTACTGCCCCCCGGGCGCCGAAAAAGATGGCTGCTCACTGCTCCTGAAAAGGATGGGTCAAATGCAGAAGTCAAATTTCTCCCGTGTGTCACTGTGTGTCATTGTGTGTGAGACCAATAAAATCTTAATTCTGGTATTGTGAGTAGGGCTGCCTCTCTACAGATCTGACCTGTAACTTGGTCATACCATACTCGCCGGCAAAGCAAAAACTATTGTATATGATTATACGAAGGCGATAGACCTCACATCAGAAAAGTTTATTTTATTTTTTTCATAATAAAGCTAAGTCAAGCATTTTTTAAAATAATGTCAGATATAGTTCAAACATACCAGAACAAACAACTCCAGCCAGGGAGGTGATGTTGCAGGTCCTGTCTATGAATGGATTTTGTGGACATTGTGATATGGCCGTCTCTTGTCCACTGCACTCGATCTGATCCACCCAAACCCGCCCTGACCCAGGCCCGTAGTCTGTAGTGGTGCTGATCTTGTGCTCTCTCCCACACTTCAGCTGCTGGCACACCACTGAGGCGTCGTTCGTGTCCCATGAGTCCCCACACACACTACCCCACTGGCCTTTGTTGTACACCTCCACTCTGCCAGCGCAGCGATTGGGCCCATCCACTAATTTTACATTACCTGAAAGTTATACAGAATATGAGTATCACTATAGTGCATAGTCACTACACTACATCAATACCTTGTTCATATATCTGATAAAACATCATATATGAGACAAATAAATTAATTTAAGAGAAGCTTTGACGGTTGGTATCAACTATGCATCAATTACAGTCAAGCATAAACAGATTGGTCAGACCACTCTCTAAAGGCACAGTTGTTTTTTTATCTTTGTGAATTATTGCTATATGTTATATATGTGGAATGGCTCTACTACACCTTCACTATTACATGATGCTCTATGAAGAATAAACTTACCTGAGCAAACTATAGAGGCCTGTCCAAGATGACCGCTGCCGGTCCTGGTGTATTGTTGGAGGGTGCACTGAGTGATAGCACTCTCTCTGCCAATGCAGCTGACTTTGACACCTCCCAGCAGCCCAATGTGAGACCCAGACTCCGACACAGACAAAGCATCTCCACAGTTCATCTCTCTACAAATCACTGTAGCCTCCTTCATTCCCCAGTTTACATTCACAGCAGCGGACCACATCCCATTATGATAGATCTCCACTCGGCCAGAGCACCCGTCTGTCCCATTGTTCAGTCGGATATTTGCTAGAAAGACAAAAACAAATGTTATAACAACAAATCAACCATCAGATGAAGTAGATTAGCAATATTACTGGCTAAGATAGTGGATTTTTTTTCCAGTTCTGACAAAATTCAAAATGTTAGTTTATTTTTGAAGTAAGTAAAGTAAATAAGTAGCCTCAGCTTAACTTTTATATTAAAAAAAAAACTTGCTTGTATTGATGGCATGCATTATTAATTACTTAAATCTTGCCATAAAAGTCACTAATTAATTAAGTAGGTAGACGGGATGATTTTTTTAATGCCCATACAATAATCCGACCTGAGCAGATTACGCCAGCGTCTTCCCCGTGGCCACAGTCATTTTCTCCAAAAGAAGGGTGCTGACAGTGCACAAGAGAAGACTCATTCCCCAAACAGTCCAGGTCATCGAGCCAGATTTCCCCATTGCCCTGGCCGAAGAAAGCTCCAGTTTTGACCATCTGAGCAGAGCCACAGTCCATGGCTCGGCACACCACCTCGGCCTCACGGATGTCCCACATATCGTCACACACAGTCCCCCACTGACCATCATGAAGCATCTCCACACGGCCAGAGCAGCGGTCAGTGCCATTGACCAGCATCAGGGGCTGCACGCCTTCATAAAAACAATTGTGGTGATTACAGCCCAGTACACATTATGAGGTTATACTTTATTAAAACTACAACTTATAAATAAAATAAAAGGGTTAGGAGTAAGGGTTGGGGTATTAATTAAGCCTGATTAACTTAGCCTGAATCATTTGAATGAATTTCTGTTCATCATGAATTAGGTCTTTCTACATTCTTTATTAAAGCTATTTAGATGTAAGCGTTACCCATCTTGCTTACGACCCCATTCCTCCTGATATGGGCAAATTACAGTCACACATGCACCTAACAAGAAAGAAGCCATTGTGCTACACATTTTCAGAGAAATCCTAAACAATACACACTTTTATTTCACACTTACCTGCACATGACAGAAAAACTCCATCACACGACCCTCTGCTCTCCTGTATTCTGCACTGAGTGATTGAGTCTACGCTTCCAGAGCAGCTGGCTGTGTAACCTCTTTGTGCTCCGCTGTCTCCAAAATTCAGAGTGTCATGAAGCTGTTGAGGGGCTCCACATTCAATTTCCCTGCACACTATCTTAGCTTGAGCCATGCCCCAGTCACTGTTGCAGATCTTGCTCCATTGGCCATTATGAAAAACCTCCAATCTGCCAGAACAACGGTCAGTGCCGTTGATCAGTCTAACTGTCTCTAGAAGAGAAAAGCATAATATTAGAACCAGCTATCACTATATTGTAGTTTGGGCCCATCTGTTCCACATCTCTTTGGTTTACATAATGAATGGACAAACAAGTCTGCAATAATGTTTTCTAATTGATAATTAATTTGGGCATAAAATAGAGGGTGACTGGTTAATACTAAATGTATGCTGATGTAATATATTTAGACTGTAAAGATATTACATTTTCATACAGTTACATCATATTTAGTACAAAGCCTAATGACACACACCTGAGCATACTAGACCTGCATCTTCATTGTGGTCACATTCAGTGTCCCCAAAGCCTCTGTGTACACACTCAGCCAGAGCATTCTCCCTCCCAGTGCAGTCAATATCGTCCATCCAAACCTGGTCAGTGCCCATGCCAAAAAACGCGTTGTATTTGACTTCCACTGCATTTCCACAGTTTAACTCGCGGCAGGCTACATTGGCCTCGTGCAGGCCCCAATGGTCATCACAAATGGTCCCCCACTGTCCAGAATGGTAGATCTCCACACGACCCGAGCACCTGTTGGTTCCATTGACCACTCGGATTGGTTTATTGTCTGTGACATTTAAGGAAAGAACCTTAAAAGGTATTTCACAAGATGCACTCAGAAAGTACTCAAATGAATGTGTATCACTGAATATACAATGGAGGAAATAAGTATTTGATCCCTTGCTGATTTTGTAAGTTTGTATACGGACAAAGAAATTAGCAGTCTTATAATTATAATGGTAGGTTTATTTTAACATTGAGAGATAGAATAACAAAAAGAAAATCCAAAAAAATAAATTAAAGTAAAATGTATAAACTGCATTTCATTGAGTGAAATAAGTATTTGAACCCTCTAGCCATAAAAGATTTAGTACTTGGTGGCAAAGCCCTTGTTTGCAAGCACAGAGGTCAGAAGTTTCTTGTAGTTGACGAGGTTTGTGCACATATCAGAAGGAATTTTGGTCCACTCTTCTTTGCAGATCATCTCTAAATCATTAAGGTTTGTGGCTTTCTATAGGGTTAAGGTCCGGAGACTGGCTGGACCACTCCATGACTTTAATGTGCTTCTTCTTGAGCCACTCCCTTGTTGCCTTGGCTGTATGTTTTGACTTATTATCGTGTTGGAAGACCCATCCAGGACCAGTTTTCAGTTTTAGGGAAGGAGGTTGTCACTCAGAATTTTATGGTACATGGCTCCGTCCATCCTCTCGTTGACGTGGTGAAGTTGTCCTGTGCAGATAAACACTACCAAAGCATAATGTTTCCACCTCCATGCTTGACGGTGGGGATGGTGTTCTTGGAGTCACGGGCAGCATTTCTCTTCTCTTCCTCATCATTCAGGTGTTCATTGGCAAACTTCAGACCAGCAGGGGGACCTTGCGAGCACTGCAGGATTTTAATCCACTGCGGCGTACAGTGTTATCAATGTTTTTTTTAATGACTGTGGTCCCAGCTGCTTTGAGATCATTGACTTGCTCCTCCCGTGTAGTTCTAGGCTGATTTCTCATTGTTCTCATGATCACTGAAACCCCACGAGGAGAGATCTTGTGTGGAGCCCCAGACCGAGGTTGAGTGATGGTCATTTTGTATTTCTTAAATTTTTGAACAATTGCATGAACAGTTGTCTCCTTAACACCCAGCTTCTTGCTTATGTTATTGTAGCAGATTCCAGCCTTGTGCAGGTCCCTGACATCCTTTGACAGCTCTTTGGTCTTTCTCATGTTGGAGAGTTTGGAGTCTGATTGATTGACTGATTCTGTTGACAGGGGTCTTTTATACAGGTAACTAGTTAAAACAGGGGTCTACTTAAGGTGACAAGTTGATTCGGAGTGTCTAACTGGTCTGTGGGAGCCAGAACTCTTAATGGTTGGTAATTAATATATTTTCTATAATGTGATGTGATTTTCTGGAGTTTCTTTTTGATATTCTATCCCTCAATGTTAAAATAAACCTACCATTAAAATTATAGACTGTTAATTTCTTTGTCAATGGGCAAATCTTCAAAATCAGCAAAGGGTCAAATACTTATTTCCTCCACTGTAATATAAATTACTTACTTGGGCAGACAACAGTAGCATCCATACAGATTTCCTGCAGTTCTTGATGACCGCACTTGGAAAAAGAGGTCTCGTTTCCTGTACAGCTTGTTTTGACGCCGCCCTCTATGGCTGCAGCTCCAAAGAGGAGCTTTCCTATTTGAGAAGGATCAGGAGGACCACAGTGCAGCTCCTGGCAGATGATATCCGCCTCCTTCACCCCCCACTCTGTTGAGCACACTCTCTTCCAACGTCCGTTACGGAAGATTTCCACTCGGCCACTACAACGGTCACTGCCATTCAGCAGTCGCAAATATTCTGCGAACATTTAGCAGAAGGTTAGATGATGGACACTGGACATTAATAGTGCATTGTTTATTGCACACATTAATGTTACACGTCATTATGTATTAAGTGTATTCAGTGACGCTGATAGACTGACTAGAATTTTTCTTTATGTGATTCAAATCCTTTATGTGTGTCCTTGGGCAAGACACTGATCGATTGTGGCCAGAGAAGCCACTGATGCTGATTTTTTTTTTTTTTAATCCATGTCCTTGTTGAACTTACCTGAACATATGACTCCTGCATCCTCTCCATGGCCACAGTTGTTTTCCCCAAAAGGTTTGTGTGGACACTTGATGAGAGAAACCTCATGTCCAGTACAACGCACATCGTCCAGCCAGATCTGGTCTTTCCCCTGCCCAAAGAAGGCCATGTTCTTGGCTTCCAGCGCCGTTCCACAGCTCATCTCGTGACACACCACCTTTGCATTGGACATGTCCCAGTTGTCGTCACACACGGTACCCCAGCTGTCCTGATGGAAGACTTCTACTCTGCCAGAGCACCTTGAAGGACCTACCAGCCGGATTTTGTCACACTCTAAATACAAGAACCCAGTTAACTCAATAATACAAAAATAAAATAATACAAATAATACAAAAAGCTTAAACATTTTAGCACTACTGACCTGCAACTAGTGGCAGACTTAGAAAACCTAAAAGAACACAAAACATTAATTTCACCCCAACTCAATTCATATACTGTACATAAAACCAATCAAAAGTGAGGTGAACACTGCCAGATGAAAACAATACATCTGTTACAAACATTTGAACTAATTTCAACTGAACATCAAAAGTACTACTTTCTATGTAAAATATTTGTTGGCTTGTAGCAATTTTTTTAAAACAGCATGAAAATAAAAACTCACCAATAAACCAATAAAATACACTCTTTTCAGATGAAGCGAAGATCATGTTGAAGCTTACAACCGCCAATATCAGCTTTTTAAAGGTTGCTGGTTTTAAAAAAAACAGCAATACAACAATCATCTCATGACTTAAAACAATAATGCTCAAACTGAATTCATTCAGATATTATAGAATACCTATGAGCAGAGAGGACATGTTCAAGAAAAAAAAGAGTGCCGAGAAATGGACTGCAAACGGGACACTTGTTGACTCTGTGATCAATCATTAAAACAACAGAAGAAAGCATATTCTTACGCAGTCACAAACAGATCCAACATTTTGAGATGGAAAAGTCCAAATTTCACAAGAACAAACTTATCTATCCCCTGTCTGTTGAACATTTGTCCCATTTAATTTGACTAATTTTACTTATTGATTTAAAAAAAGCCTTTGATACCATCGACCACAATATATTAATTGAAAAAATGGGTAAATACGGTTTCAGGGGTCCTGCATTAAAATGGTTAACTTCTTATTTATCTGATCGGTGCCAGTATGTTCAGCTTGGGAATCATAAATCAATACACCAAACAATATTAAGCGGAGTTCCTCAGGGTTCCATATTGGGTCCAAAATTATTTTTGCTTTACATAAATGATTTGTGTTTAATATCTGATCAATTAAAATTTGTATTATTTGCTGATGACACAACAATAACCTGCTCAGGAGACAATTTACAACAACTCGCGTATCAAGTTACAGCTGAAATGAGCAAAATAAAAACATAGTTTGATATAAATAGAGTTTCATTAAATGTCACAAAAACTAAATTTATTGTATTTGGAAATAGAGAAGTTAAATCAAAGATACAAGTGTTGATTGATAATGTTGAAATAGAAAGAGTTGATGAATTCAAATTTCTTGGAGTGACACTTGATCATAAATTAAATTGGAAATCCCACATCTCAAACATCAAATCAAAGGTGGCCAGAAATGTTTCAGTGATCGGAAAAGCAAGATTATTTTTGGACCCTCAATCCCTCCATATCTTATACAGCACGTTGATTGTTCCCTACTTGAGCTACGGAGCACAAGTGTGGGGAAACACATATAGAACCAACACTGATTCATTATTCAAAATACAAAAAAAGGCCGTGAGAATTCTACATGGGGTAGAACATAGAGAACATACAAACATGTTGTTTTACAAATCCAAAATTTTAAAGTTTGAAGATCTGGTTAAATTTAAAACCTTACAAATTATGTATCAAGCCTGGTATAAACAACTACCAGGAAATATTCAAATATTATTTAGCAACAGAGAAGGAAATTATAACTTAAGAAATGAATTAAATTTTAAGAAATTATTTTTCCGTACAACATGCAAAAAAATGTGCATCACAAGATGTGGAGTGGATTTGTGGAATAATTTGAATGATGAAGTTAAGAGTTGCCCAAATAAATACCGTTTTAAACATCTGATCAAAAACATTATACTTGATAATTATTTAGATATGGGATGAGTTTAGGGGATATATGTATGTGTATTGCATATGTGTGTATGTATGTATGTATATATGTGTATGTATGTAGGTATGTATGTACTGTATATGTGTATGTATGTGTGTATGTATGTATACATATGTGTGTATATATATATGTATATATATGTATGTGTGTATGTATATATATATATATGTGTATGTATGTATGTATATATGGTATATGTGTGTGTGTATATATATATATATATATATATAATATGTATAGTGTTTTCTGTTCAATTTATTGGTAAAAGCAAAGTAGTATTGTATAGATATATACTGTATATGTATATAGTATGTAGAGTTGTACAGGATAATGATGAGAAATGTATATTGTATTATATATTATATTGTATTGTATTATATTACATCATATTGTACTATATTGTATTGTATTATATTATACTATATATATTATAATAGCTGTCAATATGGAATGTGTGAGAATATGGAGCAGGAGTAAATAAGTTTATACTTCCACCTGCTCCATTTTGAGCAAAAGGAACTGCAGAGACATGTGACATAAGTTTGAATTTGTTTGTATTTTAAGTTTGTATTTGTGAAATTTTGCTTAAATGGAACCTGCAAGTTGCTCAAATAAACATAAACAACATAAACAACATAAAGTATAAATGGCAAATCTTAACAGTAAAATATTGTATCGTTAAAACAGTATACTGGGCTGGTAAACACCTGTATTGATTTTTTGTCTCCTACTTCTGTCCAAATCAGGGCAGATGGGTATGTCGACAGCACATCCAGAGAATTGTAGCCTAAACTAAAGGATAATGTTTTACGTTTCAATTTGAATGACATTAGGGCATATACAGGAACAGAAGACCAGTTAGGTGTTGGGACGAACAAAAACAAAACTGAACTAAATTAAGGTTAAACTAACAAAATATACCAATTTTTATTACTTGAAAACTCAAATTAATTGAGTAACATTTGCTATTTTCATTAATTGCTGCAAATAACATAAATCATGTTGGAATCTAAGGTTTTATTCTCAAACAAAGTGTACAATTAGTAGATAGCAAAGTGTAAAAAATGTGTATCTTTCTTTTGTATCTTTCTTTCTATCTAAATCATATGATAAAGACTAGATCCATAATAAATCTAACCAAGCGTGAATTTCAATTGCAACTGTAGTTCTGCTTACAAGTACAAACATAAAAATATTACATTTAATATAAAGATATAGTATCCAGAAATTGACTCTTAGTCATTAAGACTGCTGACTGGAACAGCCGTGGAGCAGTTGGTGCAATTAAAAACACAAAAGCACAAATCGATGGCTCTCTGGGCAGAAGATGAAGAGCAGGATCACACAGAGTTTTGGTGTTTGGCAATTTGTGCACAAAAAGAGCATACATGAAAAGTTAGATATGCTAATGCAACACAGGGAGAGTCCATAGCTTCTTAAGGTATTTGTATAAATCATCCACATGGACTCAGGAGGACTCAGAATCCTGGAAAAAATACGTATGCATTATATAACAGAGAAAGGCTGGTATTTATATGATGCAAAAAGAAATGACACTGCAAGTTTTGGACGAGAGTTCAACATGATTGTACAGTAACATGATTCTATCAAATAAAATTACTCCTTACTTTTATGGAGGGTTTTGACTTGAGGCCCAAAAATGCAAACACTGTGTTGTTTTCCTTGGACTGGAAGAAGTCTTCATAGTCCTGCAAATCGAGAATGTTACTTTTGCATAATAGAGCATGTTCACATTTAGTACATGGCCCTAGTGATTGTGATGCCATGTTTTATATACTAGCAGTAACACGGATTTACCTTGGTCAGTAAGAGTGACAACTGTCAGAGCAGATTATCTGTACATTCATGAAACTGGATTACATCAGGATTACAGTGAAGCATGCAATCTGAGTGAGGCATAACTAAGGCCCATCAGAACATTTTACCCCAGTATTTTATTCAGCCATGATCAGATTCATCTGTGCAATGGCAATGATGGTATATTTTGTTTTGCCATGACTTATAACCTGTTATTTGAGATTCAGAAGTAGAAGTGTGAATTTGTGCCTGACTGAACAACATGAACATTCATTCATTCATTTTCTTCCAATTTTTCAAAGTTCGGGTCACGGTGGCAACAGTCCACACAGATCTGCCACCCAGATCTCAATGCACCGGCCCCCATGGATCCTCCTGTGGGCTGTGAGTCCACGGGAGAACATGACAACATGGACAACATGAACATATGTGCTATATTTTGCGTCATACAAGTACATACAAAGCATAAAAGCTGTCTGCAGTTGGTTTGTTTACAAGATAGCCATTGTGTTATTTGTTTATATGATAGCCATTGTGTTGTATTGCAGAGGGAGGTGTTCCACTAGGTCATTTGAGGATAGTGCATATAAATTATTATTTTTTGTTTATATAAAGACAATACAGTTCTAGAATAGAAAAACCCTCACCCCACAGTATCGATCCTCACTGAAGATCTGTGGAGGCACAGGTCTTCCATTCTCCGGCTGCCTGTCTTTGGGAATGTTGTTGTACATCCACAATCTCTCTTTTTCCAACATTGTGATGTCTACCTCCTGAAAGTTGATCCGATTGGCCTCGAGAAAACCTACCACGTCCTGCTGATGCTTTTTTATCTGAGGACACAAGGACATAGACTTAGACAGACATATTACATATCACTATTATTCAGGCCCAGGGCATATGACTCATTTCCATGGCATTGCTTGCTTGTTATTTGTATGTTACTATAAATGTACAAAAGGTTACTAGATCAACATGCAGAGTACATTTTGAAAGATACATAACTGTTATATTGCTAACAAGTTTCTTATTATTATTATTTTTAATTTTAATAATTATAATTTTTCCGATTAATTTCCAATGGTAGAAAAAAAGATCAGAAAACAAGTTTGGTTCTTCATGTCAACGTGGCCTCAACATGAATTAACATTTTATCATTTATCACTGGTACATTAATCATGGATAAAAGGAAATCCCATCCTTGAAAGAACAAAGTGAGTATTCCCAGATTAGTGCTCGGTTACTGCAGCTCCCTGTGGGATCCTCTCGGACTGTGTGATTGTGAACATTATTTATAGAAGCCAAAACTCCCATGGACAAGTTATAATGGGAAAATACAGAATATTTGTAACACAGTCAATATAGTACATTTACTATTTGTAAACGTAAGTCCTTCTATTTTAATAGTTCTGTCTGAAATTAATATACAATAGTTTGAGTGAGTCCTTCTCTCAGTTTCCAAAATTGTGCTTGTTTAAACCACCTAAACATAATTAAAGTGTCAGTATGTAGTGTGATCATGATGGGGACTGGGTAGCACAATGGCCCTGTTGTATCACAAACAATACACGGTTGTTTAGATAGATGGTTTAAATTGTACACGGAAACAGGAAATAAAATAATGAACTATGAACTATGTCAATATCATAAAACCATTTACCACACAGTATTATTTGGGTGCAACCAAATGAAAGAGAAGAAGCAATGGTGTAAATTATGAAAGAGGTGGCCCCCACTGAGAGTGAGAGTGACTAGTGCGCATCAAGGCATGGATACTGTGGATTATATAAACTCAATTCACCAATACACACACATACACAAAAAAACAGTAATTCATTTTTTTGTATTAATACACATAACAATTAAAAGTTAAACACTAACTGATTTATAGAAAAACACCAAATGATCCTCTGTTTACTAAAAGAACATGTGATATGGACAGCTAAATGTATGTAAGGCTCATGAATGACACAGATAATGAGGAGGATAAACCTTTTTCTCATTTGGTCCTGTTATTCTGCTCCACTAAGCTTTTGTTTTGAGCTGCCCATTTCAGGACTACATAGTCAGTTGTTCACTGTACTTCCCATGAACACACATGTCTTCTAGGGAGCCCTATTCTGTCACCTCTTTATTCAATCACTTGTAACCCAATTGTAGGCTAGGGCAATTCAATTACATTCATATGAGCCAGATAACACATAGGCTTCAAATCTCGCCCAAATGGTCAGCTTGTCATAAGACTAAAAATAACTTGTGAATAATGACAATTGTGCAGACTCCAACAATAACAGAAATTGATTTTTTAAATGACTCATTCTAGCCATTACCTAAGACTTTAGGCATTTCCTCAGGAGTTCTGATAACCATTTTTGCACATACTTTTTCTTCTCTGAGTGCATCTACTGCAGCCTAATACATACAGAGATTGAGCTCTTACACTGTAAACTAGGCGTTTTTTTAAGCATAAACAGAGCATGTCAAGACTGTTACACTGACCTGTTGAAGTAACAGTTAGAGCCGAACCAGTGAAAAGTGCACTTCAGATTATTTTTTTGACTATTTGAACCTGACAGACGCGCTGTACTTTTCCTCAAAGCCACTTCTGCACCAGTGTCAAGCTCTCAAACAAATGCATTTCAGAGTTTGCCACCTACCGCAACAGAGCCAGTTGAAGATGCGACGTAAACCTTTACGACCATTTTATCCCAAAGTGTCAGAGTGCCCCGGTATTCTGGTGTCTTTTCGTACAATTTTTTCGTAATTTTGCGCGTTATCCTCTGCCTCCTTTCAATAGACGCATCTCGATTATTTAAATTGAATCTTGATGAACTCAGCACAGATGCAAAACGCCCAACTTCCGGTCGAGTCATTTCTTAATAAAACGGTTCAATCAAGCGCAAATTGTTCACTTAATTATGTCTGTCATCCTCAAAATTTAAAAAGATTAAGCAATTAAAAATAATTTCTAATAGTATAAGTTCATCTTTTATATATTTACCACCGCATATAATATTACAATATTATATTGTGTTTAGGAGAGAGTTGCTATTATTTTAGTCGGCTTTATAACTCTGTCAAAAGTGCAGTCAATGTAAACATACCCAACAGCACCTCACTGTGGCAAAGGAGAGTGAAGCAAGTAAAGAAAAGACAAAGATTGGATTTGGATTTATTCATATTCTTAGTTAAAAGTCCAGTCCAAAACATTGAACGTTTAAAAATGTCATGTTATAATTAAAAGCTTTATTTCGTTGCAGTGTGCAGTTTTGACAGTGTGTTTTGAAGTTGAACGATGGTATCGTCCAACGCGCTGCTGTTGCCATGGTACAGCCACAGCGTCAGTGGCTCGACAGAAGGCGTGCAACTAAAATCACCACAACATCAGAAAGCTGGTGGATTCATGCTGCCAAGGACTGCTTTTTCTGCTAAATAGCTTATTATTAAGGATACTGTTCCTGTTTACAATGATGATGACACCCTTTCATGAGGTAGCTACGAAGCTATTAATTCTGTAGTGCTAACCGCTAGCTGCAGCTTAGCTTTTAGTCGACAAACTATTGTTGTTATTTATCTATCTAACGTTGGGTAATCAATGTTGATGCTTAAAGTTAGACCTTCATTAACAATCTTTGTGGTGGAATGTGAGAGTTTTGACTCTTTTGAAACACGTCACCTTTAACACCTGTTGATTGTAAAGCTAGTCAGCATATTAGGCTAACCTTGCATCTACTGTTTGATTACATAAAATGTAATTACTTGGCATCGTCATGGCTATTTGTTCAATCAGTTAACGTTAGCTACAGGTTGTTTTGGGAAGCGCCCCGCGTTTAAATATGCTTTTTATTGGTTTCTCCAGAGCGAACAGGAAATTAGACATGGCAAATACAGATGACCTTCTTTAATCCTCTCTGTCACGCCGCAACTCAAGAGCTGTTGCCAGATGATGCTCGCCTTACTTAAAGTTGTTCATGTAATTCGACAGATAATACTTTTACTCAGATATAATAACTATATAACTAGCAAGGGAAGAGAGTAGTAGCAGCAGCAGTAGTAGTAGTAGTAGTAGTAGTAGTAGTAGTAGTAGTAGTAGTAGTAGTAGTAGTAGTAGTAGTAGTAGTAGTAGAAAACGGCTTCATCCACCAGACCCCCCCATTCTACTGCACATTACCATTTCACTGCTGTATCTTCCATTCTCCCATTGCACATTTTTGATGCACACTGCACATTTTGGACGTCTATAAATATGTATTCATTTGTTCTTTTGCACTGTTTTAGATGTTTAGATTTTAAACTCTAGATTTTAGATTTTTTTTGTCTTCTTTTTTGTTTTGTCTTTATATTGTATTTTGTACAGTGTCTTTTTGCACTACTTTACCAGAAAGAAACGAAATTTCGATTCACTGTATGTTGAACACATATGGCAGAATTGACAATAAAGCTGAGTTTGATTTTTGACTTTAAGAAAACTATATAAAAATTACTTTTTGAAATCATGTAAACATTGTCTAGTAGTGGTTTGCTCATGTGCTTCAGTATGACTAGAACACTAGGGGCAGAGGTCTGTCTAGAGACAAGGAGGTCTTGAGTCTTATGGAAAATTTCATCTAATGAATTCTGTTGCGTAGTGACCATAAAATAGTAAAAAGTAAAAACAAATTACCTCTAGTGTTTATTAATGATTAGAAAAACTTAGTTTGTCTACTTTTATTTTGGAGATTTTTTTGTGATTTCAATAATACGTGTAACAGTTATGAATTATTAAGTCTTCTTTTGTTTTCTACATAGAATGTCCAGTAATAACATGGAGTCTGAAAACTTGCCTGATCCATATGAAGACAACAGGGCTGTGAGTCGACAGTCTATACATAGTACAAGGAAAGACTCAGATTCTGTCAAAAACTACAAGCTCAGGAATGAAGAAGAAAAACAAGAACTTGACAGCCGTTCAAAAACACGAATTTGCCATTCAGACCCAGACCGTGACCAAATATCAGATGAAGACAGCAGAAGAAGTAAGAAGTCGTATTACTCAGACGATTATGATTCTCCATCAGAGCGATCTCTCTCACCATACTCACGGTCCTGCTCTCCATCCTCAATCCCACAAAGAAAACCAGCCAAAAGGGTGTTGAGTAGCCCTCCCTATAAGACAGGTATTTCAAATTATTAAGTTGTAATTTATAATTTTTTGCCCTTTATGTGCTAACTTATTATTTTCATTTTCTGTGGATAAACAAAATATAGCATATAAAAGAGTATCATTGGGTATTTTTTGTTTAGGCATAGTTTAATACACTGGTATAATTCATATTAAAGTAATTGTTATATAAAAGTCTATGTTTCTCAGGTGGTGTGGGGCGAAAAGGAGCCCCACGGCCTCAGCGAACTAGTAGGCAGTATGGGTCCCAGCAGCTTCATAGAGGAGCACATTCACAAAGCAAAGAGGCGTCTCCATCCAAAGACCTGGACCTCGTCACAAAACGAATGCTTTCGGCCCGTCTTCTAAAGATTAATGAACTACGTAATGCACTTACTGAGCTTCAACAACACACCAAAGAACTGCAAAAAGAAAACCGAGTACTCAGACAGGTTCACATAAACCAAATTAACTTCACATTTCTAGTGTACTGTCATTTATATTATGTTTTAATTGGAGATTCCTTCATTTCTTACATTATAGCTCCAGCTACGTCAAGAGAAGGCTTTACACCGTTATGATGACACAGAGAGTGAGATTTCACAGCTGATTTCCCGACACTCCAATGAGGTGCATGTGCTTCGTGAGCGGCTCAGACGCACTCAGGAGCGAGAGCGCACGGTGGAGCGCCGTTTGAAGGACAGTGAGGAGCAGCTCCTGAGGAGTCAGGCCACTGTGGCGCGACTAAAGAAACTGGTCAACCAGCGAGATTTGGGACAGAGAGACGAGCTCACTCGCAAACTTGATGAGGAGAAAGGACTAAGACAGGAAGCTGAACGCAAAATAAAAGTATTGTTTTTTTGTTACAGACTTTCTCATAAATATATTGATTGTTCTAATAAATTTCACCTTTTGGTAAATGCTTCATTGTCTGTCTCTGTACTTATAGGAGCTGGAGCGAAGTGTTGAGCTGAGCGCTGGCAGCTTCCAGAGACAGCTCATGTCAGAGAAAAAGAAGGCCATCATTGCTCAGGAAGAAATCAAGACTCTTCAAGAAGAGCTGGAACGACTGACCAACAAACTCAAGGTGACATATAATTGACATTGTGATATATGATTGCATTTTCAGCTAATTTAACAATTGCATTTTTAATAATCAATAACTGTTCTTTATTAAAAGGAAAAAGATAGAGAACTTGATGCTAAGAACATTTATGCTAATCGCATGTTAAAGCTGTCACAAAGGAAAGATCTGGAGAGTGGCACCAAACGGAAATGTAAGTCTATCAGCTATGTGTGCATTTAGATTCTCCATGGTTTAGACTTGTTTTTTAAAGTTGCTTATGTTTTCCTAAATGTAGTCTTGAGTAGAATGAGCACAGTGGCAGTGCAGACTGAAGATAGACAAGAGTTGTCTAGTCTGGGTTTCCCTACGCCTCCCCCTGCTATCACTGATGCCAATGAATATGATGACTATTTGTCACTCAAGGTAAACTGGCACTGAATTCTGATCAGTAATTTATTTTCTATGTCTTCTGATTTATCTTATTTTGATATTATTTCATAGGAGCTTAACAAAGATCTACAAATCCAGCACAAACAATCAAGCCAGGGCCAGGCAGAAGTACAAGTACAGGAAAAGGCCCAAGATCAAGAGGCAAATTACAAACAGCAGTTGAGTCATGAGTCTAATCTAAATGATGAGACCCAAAAGACATTAAAAGAAGGTAAGACAAACTATTATTTAAATGATGTAACACATTAACTATTACATAACATACTATACCAATGTATTTACAGAGTGGAAAAAGGAACTGAATGGGGATGTAACAAGTCCTATTGACCAGAAGGTAGAGGAGAAAAGTCCTAGACCTGGTCATGTACAGGAGGAAGTTCGGAGGTTGAACCAGGAGACTCTGACCAATCAGCAAGCAGCAGAGGAAGAATATCGCAAGAAAGAGCATCTCCTGGCCAAGATGCGTGAAATAGACCAACAAAATCAACCCACAAATGATCATGTCCAATTACCAAGTCCAAGCACTTCAAATTTTAGCCTTACACAGACAGACAATCTGCCTAATACCGGTTGTGAAAGTAGAGAAGGGGTGAGGAGGAGAGCAGAGCGAGAGAGTGGAGGTGTTACAACTGGTTTGGGCAGAAGAGCATTCCGAACTCAAACATCAACTGACGACTTGGCTTTTGGAAACTATGCGCCCTCATTTGGACACACAGCCTCTCGGGGAATTTCTAACTTAACTCCGACTCCACCCAAAGAGGACAAGGGATCTGCACTCGAGGCTATAGGGGTTTTTAGCATCAAGAAAACAGGCACAGACAAAGAGAAGGATATTGTGAACAAAATGGAGAAAGATAGAAAATCCAGCCTTATGCAGCAGCTCTTTGGTAACATAGCCACAACTGACAGTGTGAAGAACAACAGTACAGACCTTCTCAGTAGTCCTCCCAGCTCAAATGGCATCAGATCCAGAAGGGAAGTGATGCACAGTTTGCACTCAGGGATGCACACTCCCCCAACAGCATCCAAAAGTACAATCCAAATCGCAGAGACAAAACCAGCCATATGCGCCATTACCTCGTTTGATGATGATATCGAAGAACTTGCACTATAAAACTCCATACTAGCAAATCTGCACATTCAGGGACCTAATTATGATGTAGCAGCAGTTATGTATGGGTTATTTTAGTTATTTGCCAAACAAGTAGTTTTTATGTCACTGCAAAGCTCTTACTTTAATTTATGATATTCTAATTTATGTCTCTATAATGTTTTGTGTTTGTGTTGTCTCTATTTTCAGTGAATTTAATTTTGTGGACTGGAGCAAGCCTTTATAAAAACATCACTTTACAGTTGCTGATGATCTGTTTCAAACGTATACTAAAAGCACTACAGATTTTTCAAACCCTATTATAATGTGTTGTTTGCTGTAGCACTTTTTCACAGTACTCTAGCATGTTTTGTGACAATAAACAAAACAAAAAGGAAAATATTCTCCTTGCTTGATGTATGTTGATTTTGTATGAGGAAGTGTCACACATCTCTGGGACGTTTCCCAAGCAACCTAAACCTGACGCACGCGCCACGCCACTCCTCCTTTCGCCGGACCCGCTTTTACGCACGAGGTGGCCACGAGTCGCGCGTGCACCAGGGCGGAAACACTTGGACATCTTCAAACTGGCCAGCAAGGTGCGTAAACGACTACACAGGCATACATTATACTCGTTTCACGTTTTGTTTTGTTTTTTCATTTTTACGCAATTGGATACATTTGCTCAGCTCCGTTGGTATCTGTGTGGTTTATATGTCAGAATTAAATGAATCCATAGAAGGCAAAAGAAGAGCTACATACATTATCTCCGAATAAAGATAAGCTGTCTTTGCATCAGTCCTGCAAATTATCAATTAACGCTTTAGTTCTTGTTTATAGTCATTGAAATGAGTTGCTGATACTGTATTTCCCATACAGTCCCGTGTACTGTAATAGCGGTAAATTTAGTCTGGAACAAGAACTAAATACGCTATGCAATACATTATACCCTTATATATAGAACAAAACAACACAAACTGTAAACAAGTTATATTGTAAAGGTTTACTTTAAAGTGTGTCCATTCATTTCTAATAAACTAGATATTATAAACTAGATATAAAATTAACCCTATGTGGTGTTTGTTAATTTTGCATGGCATTGGCCCTAAAATAGGCATATAATCTGTCAATGTTGTGTATCTCAGGTTTATCCGTGCTCCAACAACACTACACCTGTCTTGAATGACTATTTTTCCGCCTTTCAAGGTTCCTTTATTTCTGTATCTACTGTTACTCTTGGCGGTTTAGAAACACTACCCAGAAATTCTACCAGAAAGGTGTGCATTTTTGTTGTGTAACAAGGACAGAACACAAACAAACCAGGACTAATCTAGTTAGTTTAACATTTCTTACTCAGTTGCCAAATATAAGTCAATATTTCTTTCCTTGTGTGCTGGCTGTAGTTTGCTTTTCTAAAATGCAACAAAAAATTTTTTTTTATTCATTCATTATCAAATATCCACATCCTGAGTCAACATAATGGCGTGTACAAAGTGTTTAAAAATGCATGGAGCATAGATTTTCCTGCTCAGTCACTGCTCGTCTGTGACAATGTGGCCCCTGGAGACGAACTGGATTCCTTTATAGAATATGGAGATCCATTCCCTGTTGTGCACAGTCAGGTTTCTCTTATTACTGTACAATGGAGGGCGATGGCTTCACTGCTGCTCTGCCTATTGTGGAGTAGCTATTGTGGTTAGTCAATTCACTTCAAAATTGGGTGAATGTTAATTACTAAGGTTTTCTTTTATATTAACATATTGTGCAGTTGTCCGTTATTTTAGTTGACAAGCCAGCAGTGTACTGTGTTTGTGGCCATTCTAAGATGAGATTAATTTTAAAATAGTCAAAAGGATCTGCATAAAAAAGTTAAATCAGTATGCAAATTATTGCTCAGAGTGAAAAAAAAAAATCTGAGATGTTGCTTGGAATACATTTATTTTCAAATTAATATTTTTGTTATGGGCCAACCAGTATTTGTGCATTGCGTTTGTTAATATCTACGTGCCAGTCCTCACCATTTTGCTTCACTTGGTAAAACTCTGGCTTGTCATCCTTATAGATAGCTGCACCTTATGTACTTTTATCACATTGACTTTATCTCTTCACAGAAAGAAGCCAATAAATCCATGATTTCAATGTGAAAAGTCATGGATGCCCCCTCAATTCCCCAGATCACAGTGGACTCAGCCGATGCCCTGGAAGAAGCAGAAAGCATAGAGGCTTTTGACTCAGACGACCATCTCGACAACTTGAAGGCACTCACACAGAAACTGAACCTACAGACTAGGAGACCTTCTTACCTGGAATGGAAAGAAAGATTGGATGCAAAAGATCCCATTGGGGAATTAAGGACAGGATATGAGCATTTCCCAGTGGATAATAGGTTGGTGGAGAAGGAGAGCTCACTGTCTTCGGATGTACTGCAGGCATACAACAATATTGATGAGGCCCTAGATTACCTCAGGAGAGAACTGGTAAGGCCATATATCGCTTAGATTGCGTATGCCTATAAGGGTTGTCATAAAAATCTGTAACAAGAGATGAATCAGTAGGGTACTAAAATATATCAAAACTATAAACTAATTTCTAGTATTGATACTGGATAGGAACAAAGAAACCTATAAACAGGACCTTTTCTGAATAGTTTGATCTATGTCTGAGCTAGTACAAGCCCACATCGTAATATTTAAGAAATCAAATTATTAGTTATTATCAAGTTTTCATTTTTAGTATTGTGACAACACTAGTCTATCATTGTGTATAATGTCCTGCTAATTAGGATTCAATTACTATGTCCTATTAGGAGACATGAAAATGCTATTGAGCTAAATTGATTAAGATTTAAGAAATTGCATCTGTAGTTTGTTTTAGTGTAATTGTTTTTATGCTTCTCTGTTACTTCATTTAATCATGCCATTTAAAAAGTATTTGGTCATTTTCTATGTGTGTACTGAAAGCATACATATTATCATCATCTAATAGCATTGTTTCTCTTTTCCAGATGGACATGCGTGTGCAGGATCAGCAGCTGGCCAGGCAGCTCATGAAGCTCCGAGGAGACATCTACAAGCTGAAGATCGAGCAGGCCTGCCACCTTCACAGACGGATGCTCAACGACGCCACCTACAGCCTCGTGGAGAGAGATGAGCTGTCGGACCTTCTGTGCGAGTGCCCAGTGACTCCGGGACTGGCACTGTCTGCCCCCCTGCGCCTCATTGGGGTCACCAAGATGAATATTAACTCACGGCGCTTCTCACTCTGCTAGAGGCACTGATGGCAATTACAGACTCTTCAAGTAAATACGGATTCTTACTAGGGTGTAGGGCTGCACAATATATATATATATAACAATCAAATATAATTGATGTTGCAATTTGAGTTGCTGCAATTATCAAATCTCAAAGTATTTAGATGATAAATAAACTCTGCAAAGAACCAAATGTCTTGCAGTTCCATTTTTTCTTTTCAAAATTGTGCATTTTAGCCTACCCTTTTCAAGATATCGAAAGTTACTATGTTAATGTATAATTTTTATATGGAAAAATCTTTCTTTTTGATAGGTAAACACCAATCACTCCATTTCAATTTACAATATTCATTCGCAATAATGACATGTGATACAAATTGTGTTGCTATCTTAAGTAAAAGTATTTTTTTCTGCTATGTAATATTTAAACAAGGAGCTAAGACTTTATAGTGCAAAAGAAGGAACTGTCACTCATCTTGCAGCAGTCAAGAGATTATATCAAAGTATTTAATGAGGTGTGACCATATGATTCAATTCATGCTGGGTAAATATGAGTCATCTGTTTGCCAGTTGACATGGCCAATCTGTCCATATTCCTTCTTTTTCATCATGGTTATCCAGTGTTACATAAGGACTTGGGGACAGCTCTGGCTCCCATAGTTTGAATTCTGTGGGGGGTGCTTAGGGGCTTGCATGTGAGAATGTCCGAATCCATGGCCTTCTGGCAATTGGAGCTTATTGCAATAAGTCAATATTTGCAGTGTTGACCCTTTTTCAAGACCTCTGCAATTCTCCCTGGCATGCTGTCAATCAACTTCTGGACCAAATCCTGAATGATGGTAGTCCATTCTTGCATAATCAATGCTTGGAGTTTGTCAGAATTTGTGGGTTTTTGATTGTCCACCCGCCTTTTGAGGATTGACCACAAGTTCTCAATGGGATTAAGATCTGGGGAGTTTCCTGGCCAAGGGCCCAAAATCTTAATGTTTTGTTCCCCGAGCCATTTTGTTGTGACTTTTGCTTTATGGCAAGGTGCTCCATTATGCTGGAAAAGGCATTCTTCATCACCAAACTGCCCTTGGATGGTTGGGAGAAGTTGCTCTCGGATGACCTTCTGGTACCATTCTTTATTCATGGCTGGGCTTTTAGGCAAGATTGTGAGAGAGCCCACTCCCTTGACCGAAAAGCAACCCCACAAATGAATGGTCTCAGGATGCTTCACTGTTGGCATGAGACAGGACTGATGGTAGTGCTCACCTCGTCTTCTCCAAACAAGCCTTCTTCCAGATGCCCCAAGCAATCTGAAAGGGGATTCATCAGAGAAAATGACTTTACCCTAGTCCACAGCAGTCCATTCCCTGTACCTTCTGCAGAATATCAGTCTGTCCCTGATGTTTTTACAGAGAAGTGGCTTCTTTGCTTCCCTCCTTGACAGCAGGCCTTCCTCCAAAAGTCTCCGCCTCACTGTGCGTGCAGATGCCCTCACACCTGCCTGCTGCCATTCCTGAGCAAGCTCTGCACTGGTGGTGGCACAAACACCTTCAGGAGACGGTCCTGGTGCTTGCTGGACTTTCTTGGGCACCCTGGAGCCTGTTTGGCAACAATTGGTGAATGAAGAATGCCTTTTCCAGCATGATGGAGCACCTTCCCATAAAGCAAAAGTCATAACAAAATGGCTCGGGGAACAAAACATTAAGATTTTGGGCCCTTGGACAGGGAACTCCCCAGACCTTAATTCCATTGAGAACTTGTGGTCAATCCTCAAGAGGCGGGTGGACAATCAAAAACCCACAAATTCTGACAAACTCCAAGCATTGATTATGCAAGAATGGACTGCCATCAGTCAGGATTTGGTCCAGAAGTTGATTGACAGCATGCCAGGAAGAACTGTAGAGGTTTTGGAAAAAGAAGGGTCAACACTGCAAATATTGACTTATTGCATGAATTCTGTGTAATTCTCAATAAAAGCGTTTGATACTTATGAAATGCTTTTAATTGCATTTCATTATAACATAGAAACATCTGACAAAAACATAAAAACTCTGAAGCAGCAGACTTTGTGAAAATGTAATATTTGTGTCTTTGTCAAAACTTTTGGCCATGACTGTAGAAACCCTGTTAAAATGGGCACTATACATTTTGTAATAAGCAGTTATGGACTCACGATCTACAAGAGAACACCTACACACTTGTGACAGTAATAAATTTCAGGCATTTAAACTTGTACATGACAAATAGTGACAAGCAAACAAAATCATTACAATATCTGATAATTAACTTTTGCCACTTCTTTGAATTCAGGTTGAACAGTTGGGAGAATTTTTCACCAAATGCACAGTCAGAAACTGCGTCTGTGATATGCCATTTTAGAATCAAAACAGTGTCAGTGTGGGCCCTCTGACACCTCAGTGTTCTGTTACTGCAGAGATGCAAGCTGTAACCTAAGCACAGGTGTGTCGTTTCAGTGCTCAGATCATTTACCCTTTCAGGCTTCTCATTGGCTTTATGTTTTAAAGCATAACCTTCATTTCATTCTGACTCAAATAAACAAGAGTGTCATTTTTTTAAATGCTTTAAAATAAATAGTGCTGATCTCTGCTGCCAGTCGAGGAATCCTTGGTTTGGGCCTCTGGGACACGAATTCTTTGACGTATTCAGGCTGAATTTCCACAGGAGCTTAAGGCATTCAAGCAGATGATCAGAAATTAAACCCTCTGACCTTTTGAGCAGTTTCGAGGTTGAAATGTAAAATGAACAGTTAAGACAACCAGAGTAAAATAACTTGTTATTTAATAACCAGCATTTTCTCAGCATAACTCTGTAAACAGCACATACAGCTGCTGCAGTAAAGGCACAAGGATACACAATTATAATATGAATGATTGACAAGAGTATCAACTGTTCAGTTACATCAGCCAGTGACTTGTGGCTTTGTCTGCTTCTGTAAATTGCCTGATGGTACAGTATGTAGCATGTTTGCTGGTTTAAAATAGGAAGTACAATCACAACTGAATCTGGGTTGCCAGTGCCTTAACCTACAGATAGAGGACATATACAAGTTCTTCTCATTCTCTGTATTTGGACAGGCCATGCACCATTAGAATTGCAAAAGCAATATTTGATTTGAACAGTCTACCTTTTGTCTAGGGACACAGATAGGCCATGTTTGTGGAAATTTGAAATAAAAATGCTACAACATACCATACTTGTACAGCACAGTATTTTGGTCAGTTTGAAATAAGCTAATATATAAAAATGAGTAAACACTGATAAACAAAACATAATGCATAAAATGCCATATTACTGTTACACTCTCAGTAAGCAACACACAAAATACTTCAAACAATTACAGAGCTCTGACTGACTTAAAAATCACACAAAAGCTTCCACTTTCACACACACAGTCTTCCTCCAGAACCACAGTTTAAATACATGCTCTGGAAAGCTGCTACTTTTCTAACAAGTGGCAGATACTGCCAATACACAAGAACAAAATCATCAAGAAATTTAAAATATGATGCATTGTAAACTGTACATACTAATGGTATGGATAAGTGCATTGGTGGCTTCATGAATGATTTGGCTTTACTGAGTTTCAGAGGACATGTCAGTACGATGGACTACCTTCATGTGTCTATGGGGTGACTGCCTCCTGGTCCATGCTGCAGCCCAGAGCCTCGATATCATTGCTGATGTCTGTAATCATACGGTCCCACTCGTCCCCCTCTGAGGTCTCCTGGCCCTCATCGGATGCTGCACTGTCCCCGCTGCCTCCTGCTGCCCCATTCCCATTGGTTGTTGAATCTGAAGCAGAGCTGGCTGTGCGCCTGTAGCGACCAAAGCTGTCTGTGATGATGCCCCGGCCGTCCTTTACTCCAATGGTCTCCAAAAAGTTCTCAAAGTGCTGACTGTCCTTCTCGGGAATGAAGGCTCGCAAACCTGACAATGTACAATGTTTATTATTATATACAACAAAATTATATAAATACAAGTACAGTGGTACCTCACCTTACGAAATTAATTCGTTCCAGAAGTGGTTTCGTAACGTGAAAAATTCGTAAGTTGAGTAGCTATTTCAATGGAAAAAGCCTGATTCGTTCCAAGGCCCCGTTCCAAGTTTTTTTTTTATAGTGTAACATTGTGTTCTGCGTAGAGACTGTAACCCAGGACTAAACCTGGACTATACCAGGTCTAGACCAAGCAGCACCGGTGTACCTCACAAGGCTGAGGTGAGCAGCGACTGCGTGCGTGGGGGGGAAGGGGGAGGGCGGTGTGTGTGCGCGCGGGACCCGTGTGTGATAGCGTAGTGTTAACCATTTCTGCTCTCATCTCCTAACCGTGGTTGGGAGACACAGGGGAGATCGTCTTCTCCATCGCCGGAGATAGCTTTCCCTCTGGGGTTAACTCCCTTGTGGACATCGCGCGCTTACAGTGGTGGAGAATGCAAATAAAAAAGGCAGTTTTGCTGCTGAGTGGGGCTTTATTGTCTCACTGCACTGTACGAGTAGCACTTTTTACTCTCTAACTGCCCCGATCGTCGTCTCTGTCTCTCCCTGCGGTCGTCACCAGCACACGTGGACACACACACACAGCCAGGCCCGGCTCCACTGCTCCGCTGAGACATTCATCCAGCGCACACACCTGGCGCGCTCACACTCTCTTCTGCACTGAGCTATAGACACAAGATAGACACATCTCACACAGCAGCATGACCCGGCGCGGGGCTGCGCGCAGAGACCCGTGCTCAAACCGTGCCAGGTCTAAACCAGGTCTGAACCAGGTCTAAACCAGGTCTAAACCACCGCGTGCGGGTCTATTTCCTGGTTTCGTTTCGAGTCACGGCTGAGGCGAGGACTCCCCTCGGGACCGCACGCAGTCTGAGCACATGAACGAACGCAGGTAAGAGCTGCGGTGGTCTAGACCTGGTTTAGACCTGGTTCAGACCTGGCACGGTTTGAGCACGGGTCTCGTCCTCGCAGCCCCGCGCCGGGTCATGCTGCGCTATCACACGTGTCTGCACTTCTCCGCCCTCCCCCTTCCCCCCATGCTTCACTATTTAATACATTTTGTTGAAAATCTATGAAAGTTTGAGTGTTTAAACGAGAGAGAAATGTGAGAAAAGTTTAAATCCAGTCTGAGAAAAGCGTATGTGTGTGGCTGAGCGCGCATTATTTGAATTTTTGAGATTTTGCGTTTCGTAACTTGAATTTTCTTTCGTATCTAGAGACCAAAATTTACCGTGAAGGCGTTTCGTAACTTGAAATTTTCGTTTGTTGGGTCATTCGTAAGGTGAGGTACCACTGTATATTTGTTAGAAGAAAAGAGCCTCACCAAGTAGAAGAAACTTCCTGCTGTCCCCATAAAGTTGACGCAAGTTAATACAAAACTCGTGAATAGAAGCTCCATTACGATATTCACGGAGCAGAGTGGCAAACTGCTGAATTTCCTGAGATGACAATTTTGTCCGTAACTATAAGAATAAAGAGAAGAAAAAAGGGATGAGTCTAGACTAAGGCACAAACATTTAACTGCACATTTGGGGGGATTACAGTGGTCATGTAGTCCTGCAGCAGCTCAGCAGCTGTTGTACTGAGCTCTCCTTCACTGGCCGGTTTTGTCTGGGGTGATGTGGGGGTTGAAGCTAAGGGCGAGTTTCCTTCTGCCTCCACAGAGTCCTGAAAGGGACTGAGACACAAACACAAATAAGAGCCATATCGAACTCAGTTACAGAGAGAACACCAGAGTCAATGGAGCCAGAAGCACGCCCATGCTCACTTCCTTGGTGTGACAGCTAGAGGTTAGCTACACCCAGACCCACTGACTGTATGTTTACTTACAATGAATTAATATCAGCTTCAAAGGGCTCCTTGATATCCACTTTACTTGAAGAATCATCTACAAAAACAAGCAAAGATGATATTAAATAATGGCACAATATGGAATTAGAAAGCAAAATACAACATTCTATAAAATTAAATTAAAAGTGATGGATCACAAATAAACTAAAAAGACCACAACCGCAATCTTCAACGTTACATGTTCCTATGTATTAAGATCTTCTTAATAATCACCTTTGTTTAATCACTTAATATAGAGTAAATTATATTAGGTCAATCTTCTCCTTACCACTACATAAAGAAAGATGTCTGATTGGAGTAGTTGCCCCATCAAATATTGCTCTGTCCAAGAAATCAATGGTTGATTCGGTGTACACAATCTGAAAGACTTGGCTTAGCAAAAGGCACAACTCTTCTGCTGCTGCCTATTACATAAAATAAGTTATAACTAACATATTAAGCAAACATTAATATTTTAAAGGTAGAGCATAACTAAAAACTGAATCTACCTTGTTATCAACTGCAAGCACCAGCAGGCAGCACACTTCTACCAGCACCCCTCCGCTCTCTGATAAAGAACTGAGTGTCTGGGACTTGTTTAGATCAGGACATGAACTGGGGCAGGGAGAACCGCCTGACTCTTGTGCTGCAACACAGAGACACCTTTAAGACACCTCAAAGAAAAACAACTATTTAAACCAGCAGTGATTGTACCAGTTTTAAGCACAACCAGGTGCAGTGAGTCATCTCTAATGTAGGACACAGCAGCAATGTCGTGAATAGGCACTCGGAGGATGATGTCTTCTCCATCACGCCACACAAGCTTTATGTTATATGCCGACAAACTAACCACTGCATCCTGTTCACATGTCAGCTGGCCTGCCAACTGATGGGACCTCTGCAACACATAGTTTAACCTTTTATTCTGATTACCACAACAATAGGCCTGAAGGGAGAACAATTTACTGCAGGACACACACACAAAAAACAAGACGACAAGAGATGACTTAAAGAGTGGTGGTAAAACTATAAATTCATATCTATATGAATTTATCTATAGATAAATTGTGTAATTAATAGTTAGCACACTGACCCTTGCATTATCAATGAGCTGCAGAACCTCTGTTCGGCTTGAAGGGTTCAAGTATCCTGGTACTGATGTCAGCTGGCCCAGGTACTGTGAAGGATGAACAAATACTGAATTATTGAGCTCATGTGCCATTTTATTTTTATAATTATGGTATCACATCAACATACTTTGACTTCCTTTTCTATGTAGTCATTGAGCAGGATGTCAGGGTCAATGCGGTGGTCTGGTTGTGACAGTAAGAAGGTGTGGAGGGCCCTGCGCTCAGTGGCCTTCTCCTGAGCCTTTTTGTCCCGCCCCTTCTCTCCTTTCAGGAAGACACGCTTGAATGGAGACACTAGACCTGGCTAGAACCAAACAAGGGAGGAAAAGAAATAAATACATTTCCCATGTCTATTATAATGCATACATGTATTGCATTTAGGAGGTATAAATATTTTGATCTTGTTGGTTGTTGTTGTCAATTGGATTTGCAGAGTAACGAGACCAAACTATAGTACAACACACTGTTACCCAATATGTCTCGATCATCTGTCAACAGCAAATGGAAAAGGAAGCTGCACATTGCAAAAACAACCTAAACACTCAATGAAATGCTGTAAATCCTATTGATAACAAGAGTCTATTAAGAAGTCAAGAACTTCCATCAACAGTGACACATAAACAAAGAAATTAGATTAAACACTGTTTTAACGGTTTATATTTTTTATTTATTTTTTTTATTTAACCTTTATTTAACCAGGTAAAAAACCCATTGAGATCAAGACCTCGTTTACAAGGGTGACCTGGCCAAGAGGTCAGCAGCACACGTCCAGAGTAAAATAACAGTAAAATATCAAATGTAAAGTGCAATAGTTGTAAACAGTAAAATTAAGTGCAAATGATATTAAAAAGGTGCAAACAATTGTAAACACAAGCGATAAAATGCGTTAGTTAAAATGACAGTACATTTAAAAACACAGACACTGATTTATGGTTTTTTTTTGCCGATTATATAATATATTATATATTATATTATATATTATAATTATATATTTTAAACTCCTACCTCGTAGTCCATGAACTCACACACCCAAACAGTTATTAACAGTTATATAGAAAAGCTTTTGTGCTTCTCCTCTGTGTATTGCAGTAACTATCCACCTGCTACACTGGGACAGTGACTTGACAGCTGCTAAATGAGAGGCAGTGCCTTGAGCAGTATGTGTGGGTGAGGTGAGACCCAGAGAGGAAGAGGAGGGTTCTGTTTTTAAACTTGAGCACATAACAGGAAAGAGACAGCCACAAGTTCCTGTGTGATGAAATGTAATTTTACATGTAAAACTGGTCATACTCATGAATAACAAAAAAGAGGAGCATTCATGCTGTACTATCAAAGCAACTCATACAGGTCATTTAAAAGTAGTTTTAGGCCTATGTAATGAACTGGGATTTATTTCAGAATGGTGATGTGTGCTGTATGAATAGAAGTGGCATGTAGTAATCATTTTCATGAAAGGGCGTAATTTTTAATGAAGCCCTTTCATTTCCGTTTCTTTAAGCACGAAAGTTGTCTCACATCGCCGCCAAGTGGCTCAAGCGATAAAGTAATTTTGTAATAATAATTACACTAGCGAAATACATACAAAAGCAAAACCTGGAATACGAAGCTCATAAACAAGCGATTTGTTTGTCAACAAAGTGGCTAAAAAAAGCATTAACTCAAAACTACTTACCCCAGAGCGGTTTGTTTGTTTACCTAAAGATTATTTCCTAGCTAATATTGTGCGAAAAGGCTGGGAGATTGACATTAACACTAACATCGCAGTGACAAACTTTACACAGGATTTAGTAGTGGTTTAGAGAAAGTTAACATAACAATGTTAAACTACACGTACCTTTTTCACTTTCTTCACATCATCATCCATCTCTACGCCGCAGTCCACTGCTACATATTTGTTTCAGCTCGGACAACCCGCTTTGACCACACTTTATACACTTTTGTGGTCAAATCAATCTCAAACTTGTCTAGAAATGCTAGCCTGAGAGTTAGCTTAGCATACCTTACTGTAGATCCGGAAAAAAAATTGGAGCGCTGGAGAAGATAAACATTTCCTCTCCTCTTATTTCAAAGAAACGCCTACGCTGCGCCGATTAAAACATACCCCGCTCAAAACCACTAAAAACTACACGTAAATAAATCCGTGATAAAAAGTGAGACTCTAAACTTTTCAATCGTGCCGCCATTTTGGGCGTAGAGCCGTGCCCAGAATGCATTGCGCTTTGTCGCAACCGCAACAAAAGCACAAAACCACACAAACGCACACTGCACAAAACACACTATGCACAAAACACACAGTCATATGAATAATAAAAAAGTCTTTGAAATTAGTATTGAGAGGTGACCATGGATCTACCCATGGAGTAGACTAATTATTAATTAATACACATTATGGATATGAATAAGTATGTTATATTCATTTATTTTATTTATTTATGTAATAAAGTGATGAGAAATAAATGTTGTTTTAGCAATGTAAAGTAACCCAGGTAGGTTTCCAGTCAAACAAACTAAGTCTAACGTGCCTTCCTCGTTAGGGTGACCACCGGCATGAAACAGGAAAGGAGGACACTTGTGTCCAAAAAGGAGCACAAAGGCCCTAAAGTGATGACACCTTGTTTTTGTTTTGTTTTGTTTGTTTTCCCTCGGGGAAAACAAAGAATGTGCGCTGAGAATGTGCACTACTCGCACATTCTCAGCGCACAAGAAAACCTATGCAGCCACTGTAAATCAGGGGGGGGGTGCATTTCGGATGTCGCGCACAGGAATTCCAAGTACAGTGGTACCTCACCTTACGAAATTAATTCGTTCCAGAAGTGTTTCGTAACGTGAAAAATTCGTAAGTTGAGTAGCTATTTCAATGGAAAAAGCCTGATCCGTTCCAAGGTTTTTTTTAATAGTGTAACTTTTTTTTTTTTAGTGTAACGTTGTGTTCTGCGTCCTGGCGGGCTAAGACACTAGACCAGGACTAAAAGAACGTGGAATAAACCAGGTCTGGCCAGAACTAAACCTGGATTGGACCTGTTATTATTATAACATGGCAGTGCCGTTGGAGGAGCGCGTTGCTCGTGTCTACGCGCTCCTTGCGGTGCGGAGCGGGCTCTGCTTCTATCTGACCTCCAGAGCCGGGGCGCTGACACTGTGAGCTAACAGGCCGAGGAAGGTGCTCTATTGGCGGTGTTGTGAGATCAATCAATCAATCAAACATTTATAAGGCGCTTTTCATACAAAATTGTAGCACAAAGCGCCCTACAGTGGTCAAGGATTAGAAGATTGACCTTTATTGATCTCACACAGGAGAGGTTGTTTCTATATTTGACCCGGGGACCATCCCCATGATTTTGTTTTGTTATTTATGCTTTGGTCAGGCCCTAAGCTGGAGGATTTTACCTATGGCGCATGTTTAGAGATGTGTGAGATGTGTCTATCTTGTGTCTATAGCTCAGTGCAGAAGAGAGAGTCTGCGAGTGTGTGCGCGCGCGCCGTGTGTAGAGGAGTCTCCGCGGAGTACAGGAGACAATAAAGGAGAGGAGACAATAAAGCCCCACTCTGCAGCAAAACTGCATTCTCCACCACTGTAAGCGCGCGATGTCCACAAGGGAGTTAACCCCGGAGGGAAAGCTATCTCCGGCCCTGGAGAAGACGATCTCCCCTGTGTCTCCCAACCACGGTTAGGAGATGAGAGCAGGAATGGATAATTCCGCGGGGTCTCCCTCGGGTCGGGCGCTGGTTCTATGTGACTTCCAGGTCTAGACCAGAACTAAACCAGGTCTAAACCAGGACCAGAGCAGGAATAAATCACCCCGTGCTCGGCCCGCGCGTGCTCGGCCCCGAGGAGGAGGCACGGCTGCATCCCGCAGCCCCGGTGTAGCGCTAGGGTGACCATTCGTTCGGATTTCGTCCGGACAGTCCGGTTTTAGAGCTGTCTGTCCGGCTGTCTGTCACGTGTCCTCCTTTTTTTACATTTTGTCCTCCTTTCGGACCCTCATCGGCCACCCTTGCATAAATCGTCATAAATCCCCACCCATTATTTACACTTGCTACTCTGCGATGTGTCGTTTGCAAACATTCTGATACAGCCCGTCAGCCCCTCGTATTGTCCGCTCTCTATCTGCGCTATCAGCCACTCTTTGAGCTGCAACTTGGCTCCTTCTTCCATCTTCATCGCCTTATTACTGTCCCTTAAAATTTTGTTTTCTTTAGTGCCATGCGCAACAGGTTTCGCTTACGAAATGCTTATGTAGACAGTTAAAATACGTTACAATATTTACATTACGGCTTTCATAATTGCAAATAATATTTTGGGGATTTTGTGCGAATTACACAAATCCAGGTAGCGAGATCTTACCTCTTAAAAGTGAAATAGAGAACTACTAGTTCTGCATTTCTTCTTTCTTCTTTGCCATGGCATATGATGGCATGGCAAAGACTGTGTTTTTTCAGTGAATTAGTGATGATATTGTTTTTTGTTCATATCATCTTGACCATAATTTGCCACATTTTTCTTTTTGATGGGTGTTCCATGTTAATAAATATATGTTGACGTCATACATTATTCATAAGTTGTTTTTCTTTTCCCCAACCCAGGGGGAAAAAAACAAACAAAAAAACAAGGTGTCCTCACTTTAGGGCCTTTGTCCTCCTTTTTGGACACAAGTGTCCTCCTTTTCTGTTTCATGCCAGTGGTCACCCTATGTAGCGCGGCCTTGCGCCGTGCCGACGTGATCCTTCGATGTCGGCTCTTCCTATCACTGTGAAGCAGAATTCACCAAGTGTTGCATTGTTCACTCACTAAGGGAACGTGAGCTGGGTTTAGACCGTCGTGAGACAGGTGAGGTTTACCATACTGATGATGTGTTGTTGTGTCTCCGCTCGTTTCGGGGCGTGCATCTGAGCGCGCATTAATTGAATTTTTGAGATTTGTTGTTTTTAAAGTGCTTTATAAATGAAGTTGGATTGGATTGGATTGGATTGGAGATTTCGCGTTTCGTAACTTGAAATTTCATTCGTATCTAGAGACCAAAATTTGACGTGAAGGCGTTTCGTAACTTGAAATTTTCATTTGTTGGGTCATTCGTAAGGTGAGGTACCACTGTATTACTAGTCGCAAAAAGGAAAATTAACGTTTTTTTACAATCTGAGCCTTCTTTCGGCAATAAAACAAGTAGTTTTACTCACCCATAGCAGTTTGTTGTCAATTGGAGCAGTATCACAGAACTTATGTTGAGCCGTTCTGTTCTACCAATGATCCCGTATTCGTTAGCGTGAGTGCTCGGGGCATTACTTTGCGGTGTCCAAATAACACAAACTTTAGCACTTTTCAAATCACAGAAGATCGCTGTGCCAGGGTAGACTTTTAGTTGATTCCAAAACGGCCTGAAACCCGATATCCAGCTATAGTGTCATTTGATGACGTCATCAGAGAGTGCGCATGCGTGAACTCAGCTGTTTTGTAAACACAGCTAGTCCGAAAGAAGCTAACACCGCTCTGAACTTTACTTTTCTGTTGCGATATCGGGTTTCAGGTTGTTTTGGAATCTACTAAAAGTCTACCCTGACACAGCAATCTTCTGTGATTTGAAAAGTGCTAAAGTTTGTGTTATTTGGACACCGCAAATCAGTGCCCCGAGCACTCACGCTAACGGATACGGGATCATTAGTCGAACAGAACGGCTCAACATAAGTTCTGCGATACTGCTCCAATTGACAGCAAACTGCTATGGGTGAGTAAAACTACTTGTTTTATTGCCGAAAGAAGGCTCAGATTGTTAAAAAAAAACCGTTAATTTTCCTTTAAGAATAATATTTCGTCTTTAGGAAACAAGGCGCAGACCACCCGGCTCATTAAGCTGAGGCGGGACCTGTTCCATCTCGCAGACGGCCATGCGGTCCACGAACTGCACTCAGGGCTGAGCGAGTATGCACCGCCTCGACTGCAGACTGAGACCACACTCCGAACCATGCACTCGCTGAATTGGGAAACGGCAAACATCGCAGAGTAGCAAGTGTAAATAACGGGTGGGGATTTATGACGATTTATGCAACGAAAGGAGGACAAAACGTTAAAAAGGAGGACACGTGACAGACGGCCGGATAGACAGCTCTAAAAAAATCCGGACGAATGGTCACCCTATTCCACGTACTATCAGAGGTACACAAAGGCTTCTATCAGACCTATTTCTATCAGGCCTGCGTCCAGACCAAATTGACTGAGGGTGCATCAAAGGGGTGCAAACATAATATTTTTATTTCATTTTATTATTTTGCCTAAAATGAGGGTGCAAACACTTTTAGATGAGGTTGCAATGCACCCTTTTGCACCCCCAAAACCTAATCTGGGAAATCCCAGGCTGCTTTCGTTTGTTCCGATCTGAAATACAGCCTGGCAACTATGGCAAGCGAGCTCTCCCAATTCTGGGAGCCAATCAGAGAGCGGGGAGGGGTGGCAAGACGGTGACGCGTACTACGTGACAAACGGAAGCTTGTAGATTGAACTGACAACTGACATGATTGGCTATGGGCTACGTATACGCCAAATGATAGACTTTCGTAACGCCCAATAAACGGCCGTTGGCAATCGTAAACCGCACCTCCGCTACGAGATATTTCGAAGGTGGCTCCCAGACCATATATCACTTGTGATATTGTCAGGTGTAAACCAAGCAACCGAAAACCCAGGCCTGACCTCTATACAGGCCCATCGACAAAAAATTGGGGGCGCGGCCAGGTCATTGTCAGTCGTAGCTGGGCGTTGTTCGTCGTCGTTGGACATGGCCGGGCGTTGTCGTCAGTCGTATTAGTAGTCGTAGCAGCCATCATCGGTCGCAGTAGTCATCGTAGGTCGTCATTGGTCGTTGTCCATCGTCATCGGGCGTCGGTCACCCTATGTGGTTCGTCCCTGAGCATTGCCTGCCGGTTGTCGTCTGTTGTAGTAGTCGTAGTAGTAATTTTGGGGCCCAGCCTGAGCAAGAAGCCTCACATGCGCCCCCTCTAATATAAATTAATAGGAAGAGGGTCAAATTCTGGGCCCCTAACACAGTTTCCCCCCGTTGACTCCTCTGTTTCTATATGCCAATTAGTGCCTATAATTTGATTGTTATGAGGCCTATATAGAAGAAAAAATAAGACATACAAACATTAGTTAGTATATTGCACTTTGAAATACTATATTTATTTTTCTCTTCTGGGATGAACAGTCTGATATATGAATCTACAGTAAGGCTTAACATTACACTTTCAACATAATATTTGTATTTTTATCTATAAACAAAACATACAAAATAACTTTAGCACCATATGTTATTAATAGTCATATATTGTTCCCAAAGGGGCGTAGTACAATACTGGACATCAGTGTTGCTTTTTTTTTTTTTTTTTTTTTTTTAAGAATGGGAACCCATTTAACAATTTACTCACATTTCATATTAAATTACAACAAAAAGATTCTTCCCTCTGTGCTACAGACCAGATTTCACTGATGTTGAGCCAACTATTGGGCAATACTGCTTACTCAAAAAGCCTGATAGATCTGTGACACATACCAACAAGCATACATAATCTATAAACTCATGATTAACAAAACAAAGCTTTCCCAACATCTTTGATACAGTTTTGTAAATCAGCAGCAATTTATATAGTTTTTTCAGTATAGTATCAAATCTAAAAAGAAAACCTTACAGCCAATTGTTCAACAATAACAACCAAATGATACACATTGTAATGACAAAAATGACTGAATTTACAACACAGCATCCACATTCTACTTATTGTCCCTCTTGAGTTCATAAGCACAAGTTGCGCTCCAGTGCTTAGAGGCATCTTGTCATCTGGCAGGTTCATCTCTTAAAAGAAAACCCAAGTGCAGATTGAATAATGGGAAATAAAAATAATTTCACATTTTGTGTGAAAGCAGTTTTTGTGCGCAGAATATAAAAATGAAAATGGCACCAGTGAGACTTGTATACCGCTGTAAACTGTAGTTCTGAGGTGCTACTTCTTAAGCAAATCAGGTCAAGAAGTAGTAGCACCTTGTGTAATGTTGGTTTAGCACCAGGATTTTAGTACAAGTCTAAAAAGAACATAGAGAGAATACAGTAACTTAAGTTTCTGCTTCAGGTGGCCATAAGAAAAGCTTAACCCAAGTCCAACAGAGACCTGCTGCTACACTTTGATGTAGTAACCAGAGGGAGCACTTCCATGCTGAATGGTCATCTCACAATGAGCTCTATGGGCATGCTGGAGGTCAAACAATATGGTGGCTGAACAGGAAATCACTGATTGTACATATTTTGGGTAAGTCACAAAATGCAATTCACCATCTTTTATGCATTTTGTTATATCCTTTTGCCTTCTACTGCAGGCATTATTGTTTTGGCTAGAGAATGTACTGTATATTTCCCACAAGACAATATAGAGTTACATCTTGGCACAAATCATTCATCATTGCATGACAAAAGATGAAACGCATAAGACAAACAATATAATCATCATCCATCTTATCCTTGCTGGCTTCTGTGACTCTTGTTTCCTTTTCTATATTTTGGTTGTGTGGTGAGACTGCATAAAAGAAATACAATTTTATACACATAAAAACTTTAATTTTGCTGTACACTGCTGTCAGGTTGAGGTGTAAGTTGTAAAATAAACTGTATACCCATCAGGCCTGTGATTATGACCAATTTAATACATTTTGTATCTTTAGTTGAAGGATCAGACATGTTTGAAATTGGCACACATAGTTAAAATGGTTTGTCCAAATTGTGATGGCTAGTTTATTTGTTTGTGAATGCATTTCCAAATAGTTGTGAAGTGTTCACTTTGCAGAGATCAATATCTATCAAATGTTTAAAGAAAAAAAATAAACAAAATTGAGGCTGCATAATCATTGACTAGCATTTATCATTAAGGTACCAATATTTGAGAACTGGCCATAATGGAGTGCCTAATCATTCTTGGTTGGTGGAGTAAGTCAGACTATTTGGTGCGATTGTTTTGGTGATTGCGCTGGTTACATTAAAAGAGTTAAATAAAATACACTGGCACTGTTGTTTTGCGGACCTGGCTGCCGTGGCTGGATTGAAGCACCCAAAAAAATACAAGGCACAACAAGGACTGAGGAGAACAAGCTGGCTGTTCAAACGCTCTTGCTGTGTGCTGTGGCTGTCAAGAGATGTGGAAAATGTTTGACAGGAGGCTGCAGGATTAATGACTTTGTGAGGCAACCTGAATACAAGTATATTGTTACTGTATAGGTGCAGCTTCCATTGCACCCGTGTATTTTTTTTTTTTTATCAAACTATCATTATTCTGCCCTTAATTAAAATGTCAAGTTAAATAAACTGCTTTTCTATTCTAATCATATATATTCACAAAGAAATCATTATACAACATCAAGCACCAATAAAATTGAGCCCATATAGTTTTAATGCTATATTTGTCTATTTCACACACGCCCTAACTAAAATAATAATAATAATAATAATAATAATAATAATAATAATAATAATAATAATAATAATAATAATAATAATAATAATAATAATAATAATAATAATAATAAATAAATCACAGTGTAATAGCACCTGATTTTGAAATGTCAGTCACTGGAAAAGGATGCACCATGTGCCAGGCAGCCAACTACCACAAAAACTGCCTTAGACTCTTGATGTACAAAACTGAGTGTAAAGTGTAAAGCAAAAATTATTTAGCAGAATTAAAACCCCAGATGAGTAGGGTTCTAGTATTTACTATATTGAAAAAATGGTGGCCCTTGAGGACATGCTAAGGGATGAGAACTGCATTGAGACACCCCTGAGTCAGCTTGTTCAGTGGTCCTAGAATATGCTCCTGAGGAACCCCTGTATTGGCTGTATATTTAGATTTGTGAAATCATATAGTTACTACATGGCTGTTTATTCACAATAACAGATACAAATATGGATTGTGTGGAACTACAGTGGATCAGTTGCATAATAATCTTTACTATGGTTCATTGGATGTTAGCTTTACCCACCCACAGCTGACCCAACAGTTCTCAATTACTCAGAGATTAAGATCATGTTGACTACAGGAGGGCGTACTCCTGGATCCTGATGGTCTGGGGTAGTGGCAGTGTACCTCATCGCATGTTCTCAAGCTTCAACCCCATTCATTCATTTATCAGAGAAGTACTTATGAGGACAATTACCCACAAGGCTTACCACCATAGAGACAACTAAGAGGGTGGAGCAGCAACCAAGAATTGAATTGAACAGTGAAGTTACAAATTTGTAGACAAGATACATATAATATTTGGTTACACCAGATGCAAAATTTAGGCCTAACAAATGCTTTATCAGTTTCTTTACATATGTCCAATATTATTTTTCTTAGTATTCACAATCATACAGTCTAATCTGGGTCGTCTACCATAGTCCCTCCTCCTGTTCTCTTTCAGCTCTGGCAAACCCCCTCTAAGCCTTTTTGGATCTCCACCGCTCCTACTTTTACAGTACGATGTTAGCAGGCACTCGTGGCCACAAATAAGCAGTAAGTGCTGGTGAAAGCCAAAAAGGAATCTCTGTCATGTGTGTAAGCCTTTGGGTATCATTAATGGACACATTTACATGTCAATAGTTATAGCAAACACTACGATGTAAAAACACACAACACTTTATATTCAGTTGGATCATTGAGTAAATACATATGAAATGCATTTATGGATGTAAGAAATTGTTCAATAGCCCTCACAATTTTTTGTTAAGCTTCTTTGACTTAGAAGGCATTTTTTTCTTGGTTTTATGAATAGATATAGGCTAGTGCTCATCCCAAGGGTGGTTGTGGTGGAGGGCCCCCTGCTGGCTGGGCTGGATAGCTCTTTCAGGGTGTAATGGTGGCACAGCAGGTCTATAGATGGCACATTATTTTGCAGTTTACTGTTTCAAAGGGGCAGATCAATTAAAAAGACCTTACAGTGTATTTGGCTTTGTTTCTATAGTCTCCCTGCACTCTTAAGTGCTACACTATGGGAGAGCACACCATTATGTCAGAGATGTGTCAGGGAAAGGACATAAACACATGTTGAAGAATATATGGTATATAAATATCCTCAGATATTTAAGGAACAAAGTTGTTGTACCAACTGAGTATTTATCTTCCTAAAATAGCCTACATGAAAAATGGGTAGGGAAAAGGGAAGGGAGGGATACTTTCTAAGATTTAGAGGGGAATGGTGGAGGACACCTTGAAGACTGTCCTTGCACTACGACAACACATTAATTCGTATTGATTCACTAATCCTACATCTTTTTACAATCTTAAAAAAATCTTTGGAATGTTTCACTTAAGGAAGGACCAATTAAAACAAAGTTGTGCTCATTTAAGTACATTTTTACATTCCTCAGTATACTTCTCTAGAAGGACTGAAATTTTGTGCTTTTTGTCACTGAGCGGTTTGCAATGACAGCCCACGGTCAGTAGAGGGCAGTGTGCCCTGCATAATGCACAGACTGAAATTGAAAGTTAGCATGCTTTTAATGCCTTAGTGATTTAAGGGTTTCCTCAGAAAAGATTGGGTTGAGAACCTTCTATGTATTTGCTTTCATACACCTTAATATTGTGTAAGTTTTCTCCTACAATATTGTGATATACAAAAACTGTCAGAGGCTCAAGGATACGTGGTCTAGGTTAAAAAAACAAAAAGACATTGTGCATTTCTTTGATACACATAAAGAATGGCAGTAAAAGTTGGCATGTGCAAAGGCCTTTTCCTCCATCATTCCCATCAGATTTGTGCTGGTCCCAAGTCACTGGGACACACTATACAAGTATTCACCAATACAGTGTAATGCATTAGACATTTCATAATGAAACATTCATATATTATCTACACACTCATACAGCACCCTTCTATGCACCTAGAGGGACATCAGCACAATCGCATAGATTCTCTCTCAATAATGTAGATACTTTCTCCAAAAATAAATGGGATGGTGTGTTTAGTCTGTCCAGACAGACTTTTTTTTTGTTAAGAATTCTTTCTGCATTAAATTGACTGGGAAAGGGAAGGTTCCCATTGGCAAACTGACTGAAATACTGTATGTCAAAAAATAGTGGAAGTAAAGTAACGTTGTACTTTTTGAAGCTCTCAGAGGGATGACTCGTACTGCAGGAGTTCATACAGGAGGGGGCCATCTCTGTACCTGATGCCCACTGCATTAGGGCTTATGAACTGGAGAACATTTATGGTCCTGCGCAGGCGCCGATCCACAAAGTGTGCATCCCAGGCGGGGTAACGCTTTCTGGGCATGTCTATTTTGATGAGTGGGCCTTCAGGCCTGATGGGCCGTCCCGCACCGTCTACTGGTTCTGTGGATCGCACCTGGAACACAGGAAGGCAAGTGTCCGTGGCAGTTTCATCCAGCTCCTCCTGATCTGCAGCCAGACCCCGAGTGGGTGTGGCCTGGGACCCTCGAGGACCCGGGGTGGGGGCCATTGGTTCTGCCTCTGGAGGCAGTGGGAGGCCCCACAGGAGCTCAGCGCAGCAGGAGCTGGCCAGCACCCTTAGGCGGGGGCCCATAGGGTGCAGGACACTGTAGTAGAGCACCATGCAAGCCACACCTGAGGCAAAGCACAGGAATACACCACAAAGGGCGAGAGAGGCGTACGCGTCTGTAGTGACCGGGTCCCGATAAGCATACCACAGACAGCTGAGGAGTGTGTTTTCCAACAGTACCACGGTGTAATAGGCAACCATAGGGTAGCGGGTCCGGCCCTCTCGCACATTAAACCAGCAGAACACATAGACCACGCCCACTACCATGTTGAACAGCACCTCCTCCCATTTGGACATACAGAAGTCAGTGCCACCATGGATGACCCAGAAAGCCATGGCGCACCAGTGGAGCACCACAAAAATGCCAAAGTAGATGTGGAAAACTGAGGCGAAAAGGGCAAAGGAGAGCACCCTGGAGAAGATGGTGAACAGGCGCCATAAGAGGTGGACTAGAGCACCACGGTAACTCATGCTCTTCTTGTCATCACGGGAATCACGCAGGAGTTTGTGGTAGGAGGCCAGCACCCAGGCCAGAGATAGAAGGGAGGACAGAATAGACATACCTGCAAAAGGGAGAGTTAAAACAGTCAACAAAGAATAAGCCCCTTTACCATTCTACACACTATACAGTAGGGGTGGGTATTGGCAAAGAAGTCACACTTCAATTCGAATCACGATTCATATGCCACGATGCGATACTATCACGATGCATCATGATACTTGAATTATTGCGATGCATTGCAATATATTCAACATACTTCAGTGAAAATGTACCAAAAAAAAAAAGAGGATAACTTAAATATCAGTGGCTGTGTATCTGGGTAGTGTCTTCAATTGATACATAACTCTGAGCAACTCAATTCATAACTGAATTTATTGAATAACAAAAACAAATAAACCAAACCAATAACAAAAAAAGTGCATAGGATGTGCATAGGATTTTTTCCAAAACAAAAAATGATGTTCAAACATTTGCTATTTTGGAGGTAGCTACCATCATAACAAACAATACCCTTTCACAAAGAAAAAAGTGCATAGGATTTATAAAAAAAAAAAAAAAAACAACTAATTATTTATTTATTTATAATTAATTAATTAATTAATTAATAATTAATTAATAATAATCGATTTTTGGCATCAAGAATCGATGCAGTATATTGTGAAAGTTAGTATCACGATGCATTGTCATGACGATTAATTTGCACACCCCTACTGTACAGTGCCTAAATGTAATCCAAAATGATCCACCACCACCACTATTTAATGCATTAACCTTAAAATCATCATGGGCCACAGATACACCCCAGTGTATTCTGCACACCAAAACACTTCAGTGACATGTATAATAGTAGAGACAGCAAATGTGTCAGTGCCTGAACCTGCTCTATGAAAAATGATGGCGGGAGATGTGGATTATATGCAGAGCTGCAGTGTGCTGCCTCTCTCAAAAAATGTATTGATAGAATTTCTATATACACACAGAGAAAAGGTTTTTTTTTTTTTTTTTACTGAGTTTTCAGTTCTTAACATTTTCAATGCAAGGAACAGAATAGTACACTTCATTTGATGCCAAGTGTTAAGTGTGCCACCGGTCTTCTTCATGTGAAGGCTAAGGCAATCCTACTTAAACTTTCTTTTGTTGCACTTTATAACTACTGTATATATAGGACTATATGGCATCCACCACCTGCTTGTCTTTATGAAATTATATACATATGAAATATTATTTATATATTATATTATTTATATTATTTATGAAATATATATATATATATATATATATATATATATATATATATATATATATATATATATATATATATACAGTGGTACCTCACCTTACGAAATTAATTTGTTCCAGAAGTGGTTTCGTAATGTGAAAAATTCGTAAGTTGAGTAGCTATTTCAATGGAAAAGGCCTGATCCGTTCCAAGGTTTTTTTTTTATAGTGTAACTTTTTTTTATAGTGTAACATTTGTGTTCTGCGTCCTGATTGGAATAAACCAGGTCTAGACCAGAACTAAACCAGGTCTAAACCTGGACTGGACCTGGACTAAACCAGGATTATCCCGGGACATGGCAGTGCCGTTGGAGGAGCGCGTTGCTCCTGTCTCCACGCTCCTTGCGCGTTCCACGCTAGAGCTAAGAGGCCGAGAAAGAAAGAAAGAAAGAAAGCTATGCCTTTATTAGTCCCACAGTGGGGAAATTCCAGTTCTGCATTTAACCCATCCTGTTATTAGGAGCAGTGAGCAGCACATTACTGCGCCCGGGGAGCATCTCCATGATCTTCTTGCTTCGGTTTGGTCAGGACCTCAGCTGGAAGATTTACCTACAGACAGACGCTCTTTCAGCGGGAATAAGAGCGGGGCGGGACGGGCTCTGCTTCTATGTGACTTCCAGAGCGGGGAGGCTGACACTGTGAGCTGCGCGGGGCCGAGCCGCGCGGGGCCGAGCCGCGCGGGGCCGAGCCGCGCGGGGCCGAGCCGCGCGGGGCCGAGCCGCGCGGGGCCGAGCCGCGCGGGCCCGAGCCGCGCGGGGCCGAGCCGCGCGGGGCCGAGCCGCGCGGGCCCGCGGCTCCATCCTGCGCCGTGTCACTTTTTGATCCTTCGATGTCGGCTCTTCCTATCATTGTGAAGCAGAATTCACCAAGCGTTGTAAGGGAACGTGAGCGGGGTTTAGACCGTCGTGAGACAGGTGAGTTTTACCATACTGATGATGTGTTGTGTCTCCGCTCCCCTATATTGAGCCGTGCCCCCCCCCCACACACACACACACACATGAAAGTTCGAGTGTTTACACGAGAGAGAAATACGAGAAAAATGTAGAATGTGTGGTGAGGCATTTACAGCCCTAAAACATGTAGAACAACTGCAAAATACAAAGTTGTCCTACCTCGTGGACCTCTCCCACCGCGGGCCACCTCTGGAACCTAACCCCGTGTGTGTTGATAAAGTGTATTTACGTTTCGGGGCGTGCATCTGAGCGCGCATTAATTGAATTTTTGAGATTTGTTGTTTTTAAAGTGCTTTATAAATAAAGTTGGATTGGATTGGATTAGAGATTTCACGTTTCGTAACTTGAAATTTCATTCGTATCTAGAGACCAAAATTTGACGTGAAGGCGTTTCGTAACTTGAAATTTTCGTTTGTTGGGTCATTCGTAAGGTGAGGTAGCACTGTGTGTGTGTGTGTGTATGTATATATATATATATATATATATATATATATATATATATATATATATATATATATATATATATATATATATATATATATATATATATATAAAATCTTTATATATATCTTTTTTTTTTATTATGGGTGTTTTTATTTCTCAAAAATGCCCTGAAAACCATGCATTTTTACTGGTCACATCTCCGTGGATCTGACCTGTAACTATGCCTGGTGGCATCTCCATGAAGACAAACAAGTTAAATGTCATACTTTCTATAGAGAGAAGCCAATGAAAACCTTTTCTAGTTAGTTGTAGTTGTTGTAACTGTAGTTAGCTATAGTTATTTATTTGTTTTTATAAATATTTTCTGTGTTTATGAAGCCCAGGTACAGTATGGGGTGAGGATGTGCTTACACTGCAGCCCCTGGACCTGGTTGCTCTGGATCATGATGCAGAGCTGCAGCACCAGCTGGGGGGCACTCTCCAGGAAGGTCTCAAGCAGCCTTAGCATGTTCACATCTGCATATTCGTACATCATGGCCAGGTAGAAGCGCCGCTGGTTCTCCTTCTGTCTGTGAGTCTGGATGCCCAGGTACATGGTCCGGATATATCTGTGAAGGCATGAAATAAAAGGATTGTTGTAATGTATATCTGTCTATGACACAATTTCAGAAGAAAAAAGAGAAAACACCATAGAAAACTTCACTTACTTATGACACTAAATGGCGTGATAGCCTATTTATTTCCAATTATAACCACTTTCGCATACATACAAGATGCTTTCAGAAAGATAACTGGGTGAATTACTGTAACGTAATCCTTTATAAAACATTTTTACTAGCCCTCATTGGAACTAATAGACACATAATGTATACATTATTCAGAGTGCACCACTTGCTATTCTGAGCAATAGAAGCTCTAAAATGATCTCTACATACAACATCTAGCACTTATGACAACTTCAACAGTCACTACAGATACTATGGCAACCTCTGGTACAGTTATTAAAGCAACATCTCTTACATCTGCTACCCCTATAAGAAATCACTTCTCTAAAACCATTGATAGTCAATACTAAAAAGCTTCACCTGCAGTGAAGCACTAGGAAACATGTTACAGTTGATCTTGTTTGGTCTACACAACCACTATAGAGACTACAACTACTACGAGTACAACTAATGCAACAACTCCTACATCTGCTACTACCCTTCATCTACTATCCCCACTAGAAATCACTTCTCTAAAACACTAATTTGCATGTACCAAAAAAGCTTCACCTACAATGAAGCACTAAGAAACATGTTACAGTTGATCTTGTTTGATCCACACAGCCTCATTCCCTGGAGCAGTAGTGACGTGTGAGCTGCTAATTCTGCCTAGAGAATATTGGACAGTGGCAGCAGGGTCTCTGTGTGCTGGGTTGGGCTGGCTGAGTGGTCAAATAAATCCTGGGCTTGATGGGAAGCCAGTCAAGCGAGGACAATAGTGTAGCGTAGACAGAAATAGACTAGACACACTGTAGCTCTCCTAGCCAAAAAAACACTATAAAGGCCATGGATCACAACACAGCACTTCAGATTAGGAAGGACTCTTTTCCACAGCTTTGGTGTCTCTATAAGCTTTAAAATGCAGTTGATCCAAAGCAAAAATATATAGAAATGTTGGAAATGTTGGTTTAAAATAGGGGCAAATGTTTCGGAAATAAAATATCTAATTGCAATTTTCAATCTGACAAGCATTGCGATTACAATTTGGGTTAATATGATTCTGTTCAATGATCATATTTTAGTAAACATGTCCAGAAAAAATGACAAAATTACTGAAATATGAACTGACAAACTAACACAACAACCACATTTCTGAAGTTAAAGACAATATAGTTTGTTATTTGCAGAGGAAATTATGGTACTAATAGCTAATTGTGTCCATTCAAATTGCGAATTCAAGCCTTCCTTCTCACTGCATCATATTTGGTTGAGTTTTTGCCATTGTAACACATCATAAAACGCCCTATTTGGCATACAGTACAAATGCTTAAGGGGCATCTGACAGAAAATATGTGAAAACAATCACCATCAGTGCTGTACCGTTATCCAGAAGTGCCAACATTTGAATGTTGTTGCATGTACAGTGGCATGTATAGATAAATGTAGAGTAAATGTAGAGTAGTATAGTATATTCTTTGTTTTTATGACTCAAGGTGAAAAATGGCAGCAAAACAAAGGTGGGCAGGGTTTTTATCATGATGTGTAATCTCATACTCATCTCTCTCAAATGCTCTGGTCTCACATTGGCTCTCATATTTTGATAAAAGTATTGGTAGTAGAAGAGAGTGTCAAATAAGGTCACTGTTCTAAAGTAGAATATTGAATGAGTGAGGCTGAATGTTGCTAGTGGTTACAGTTTGCATGGGTTACACAATACCACAATAAAGGCTGCTTGCAGTTGCTGTAACCAACAGTATACCAACATTTTTTTTTCCAGATTTGTTCTCCCTGTATTATGTGTTCTTTCTTGGGACAGGGGGAATGATATGACCATACTTTTGGCCTGTAAGGATATCCATTGTATATAGAGGTAAAAGCTGGCATTCTGTGACATTTTCAACTGAACTGGACGTGGAACAACTGGACCCCTTCTGTACTAATGACATGCCACACAGAGCTGTGCGAGTCCTTTGTCAGCACCAGCCCATCCCGTTAGTGTGTGTGTCCCACTGATACATCCCAGTGATCCGCAGAGCTCAATCATCAACAGTAATCCTGAGGCCTTTGTGGCTTCCGTACTGCGACAGGCTAAAGGGAGAAGGGAAATGTTGACTAGTTTATATAAGGGAAGCTGCAGATGCAATGGTTCCGCTTTTCTCAATTAAAGGTCCCATGACATGGTACTTCTTGATGCTTTTATATGGCTCCTTAATGGTTCCCTAATACTGTAAATGAATCCTTCTTCAAAATCAACACTCACTGCATGAGATATGACTCTGACAGTCTTCATGAGGCTAGATATGTGTCTAGATATGTGTCTAAAATGCTTTATTCTGAGTGTTGCTGCTTCAGTGCAAATGAGAAGGACAGAGAGATTGGCTAAGGAGCGGGGGGGGGCGGGTTTCCCCCACAGCTCGGTACCGCTCTCTGCTCGCTTCAGTGTTTAACACAGGAAGACAGATGAGAGACTTTGCAATGAAAAAAAAGCATATTTACACAGAAAATAAAATTAAACCACTGGTATTTCAGAGGTCCAGAGGGTCGGGTAAGGGACTTGCGAGCCTAGAAACACTCGGACGTGCCTCCAGGCAAATAAAAAAAACGCATTTCGCATTGCGTAGCACATTCACAGTCCAAACTCTATGGGCGGGATATACAGGGACGCTGAGCGGAGACAGAGGGAGGGGCTGGAGCTGCATTTGCCGATCTGACGTCAAAAAGGTGCCTTGTCCGAACTCGCCCGTTTGAACACTGGTTTTGTGTAACGCAGAAAAGGACCGAAAATGCTCAGTTTACACATTTCGCAACTTTTAGGGGGGGGGGCCTAAACAGGGTAGGGGAACTCACATTAACGTTCAAAAACCTCAGAAAGTGAAAATTTCATGTCATGGGACCTTTAAAAAAAAAAAAATTAATGAATCATCATTGACAGCAAAAATAAACTATTATTGCTGTTTCAAGTACAGTTTTGATATTAACATGGTCACATTTATATAGCACTAACATCAAGCACTCAAAGCACTTTACATCACGGAACCATTTACAACATAACTCTGAAGTTATCATTATATGGTGACTAGATAAAAATCTGCGTTAATGCTGCATTCTATGTCAGCAGGAAGTTACTCACCAAAAGGGTCATAGGTTCAGCAGCTTGTAATGAGAGGATATTATCTGTACATGTTAGGGATTAGGAAAAAGTTAACTTCTGAACAGTAAGATCATTTTAACCTCTGAACTAAATTATTGTGTTGAAAGCATACCACTGGGTTATAATGCTATTTACTGGGTCTAATGGAATTGGCAGATGACATAGTTAATGTCCTTTAGGTCACAGATCGAGTTGGGTCATTCTGTATTCTTGTTTTTTTTTTTTATTGACATTTGTCTTGGTCAGCAGAAACGCAGCACAGTTTGGAATTTCTCAGCTGTCAGAACAATCTCCTCTCACTCCATCTCCATCTCTCCTTCTACATACTACGGTCTCACAGTCATCGCGGGGCTGTGATATGCCGTTCTAACACTCCCACTGTGCCTGCATCACTGTAGTAACACTATCTCCAAATAACCACATACACACTACTGTACAAAGTATACTACGCCAGTGTGTAGGCAACAGGGAATTCCTAGCACAGCCCTCCCTCATGGCACTTAAGCTTGCTTCCCTTTTAGCTTTGTAGCTCCAAACGCTAAGCTTCTCATGAATTATTTGTGCTTGGATCATAGCTTTGACTCATGGCTCATTAAGCAGCAGCGTACACATGGTCTAACAGCCTGAACAGGGTTGTGTTCTCAGGCCAGCCTTCTGCCCAGGACAGACATACAGCTACTATACTGCCACATTTGAGGCCAACTGAGGATATGGCTAATGAATTTTGTAAAATAGAAACCTTAAAAAGGAAAGAAATCAATGGGGAAGCTAAAAATTGTTTTTACTTGACGAAGGAGAATCAAGAAGATATATATACATAAACCAATGATTCATGGTGTGGGAATTTGCTATATTACATTGAATATAGAAGTATTTTATTTACTGACACCTTGATCATAATATACAATAATCCCTGTGCTGAATATACTTTGTATGTGAAATTGAATTTTTGTCAGCAGCAGCACCTTATTAGCTCCCTTGGCATGATGTTATAAAACACTTGACGCGTTAATGGATTAAACAAAAGTCTGCACAAAAACAAAGATAATTAATCCACAATTCTGTGTCACAGGCCTGTGTTCTCCAAGTCATGCTTCTGGCATGCTCTAGGGGCCAGTCTTGCATTCAGATCAGCTCATAAACTGATTCATACAAAACAAGTTTGGAGAGATGGTAACAACAGGTGGAGCAGAGCCCAGCAGTAAGCGAGCGGGGCAGAGAACTCAGGTACAGCCTGGAGGTTATAATGGGTGCATCCAGCCACACTGACTCATAACCTGGATCACTACAACAGGCCACACCGTGACTACCAATATGGCGCTGTATCCTTCATCACTCTAATATTTTATTCCTGCCTTCTCTCAGCAGCACACCTTACATAGTGTATTATTCTTCTTGTTTATGGCTCTCCTCTGGCTTTACTTCTTAACTAAGCAACATCATTGCCTATAGGTGGTGTGTGGGAAAGCCTAGAACATACATACCTACGTTTATCATTGTGAAGTACATTGTTATTCATTGCAATTTTGGAGTGTGACTGTAACACTGAGTGATATTAAGGCAAACAAAATGTGTATTTTCTTTTTTGTTGAAAAATTCCAGACATTAATGATAGAATCCAATTATTATTTCCATGACAAAGCAAAACAATATTCTTCCAAATATTTTCTTGTTCTAATATAATTTTAGATTTATATAACTGCACAGGGGTTATTAGTGGACTAGATTTGGTAATACACCTTTAGTGTCTTGCTCAAAGGAATATCACCCAAAAGAGAGTCACAGCTCTTCCCCAGTGATGTCAGTGTCATAACTCATCACTGCACACTGTTTAAAACTGTAAGCAATTTCTCCTCTCCACAGATCTGACCTGTAATTTTGCTTGTTATAGTACAGTTCAAAGAAATAGTTTAATGCCATACTATGGAACATTCAAGGCAAAGCAAGAACATCTCACTAGAAACAGATAAGCAGGTGGCGGACCGTCCAAAGGAAAGGTTACACAGAGGGCCTTAAATAACTAGATTATGTACACTCAACAAAAATATAAACGCAACACTTTTGTTTTTGCTCCCATTTTTCCTTAGATGGACCCAAAGATCCAAAATTAACTCCAGATACACAACACTACCATTTCTCTCAAACATTGTTCATAAATCTGTCCAAATGTGTGACAGCGAGCACCTCTGCCCCGCCGAGACAATCCACCCCACCTCACAGGTGCGCCACATCAAGATGCCGATCCGACATCATGACCAGTGCACAGGTGCGCCCCAGACTGCCCACAATAAAAGGCCACCCCGAAATGTGCATTTTTTTTGCTTTATTGGGGGTCTGGGGACTCAGAACCAGTCAGTATCTGGTGTGACCACCATTTGCCTCATGCAGTGCAACACATCTTCTTCGCATAGAGTTTATCAGATTGTCAGTTGTGGCCTGTGGAATGTTGGTCCATTCCTCTTCAAAGGCTGTTATGGACGAAGAACACAGGTGCATTTTATTGATGGCATTTTGAATGCACAGAGATACCGTGATGAGATCCTGAGGCCCATTGTTGTGCCATACATCCATGAACATCACCTCATGTTTCAGCAAGATAATGCACAGCCCCATGTTGCAAGGATCTGTACACAATTCTTGGAAGCTGAAAATGTCCCAGTTCTTGCATGGCCAGCATACTCACCGGACATGTCACCCATTGAGCATGTTTGGGATGTGCTTGACCGGCGTATACGACAGCGTGTACCAGCTCCCACTAATATCCAGCAACTTCGCACAGCCATTGAAGAGGAGTGGACCAACATTCCACAGACCACAATTGACAATCTGATAAACTCTATGTGAAGAAGATGTGTTGCACTGCATGAGGCAAATGGTGGTCACACCAGATACTGACTGGTTCTGAGTCCCCAGACCCCCAATAAAGCAAAAAAAATGCACATTTCGGGGTGGCCTTTTATTGTGGGCAGTCTGGGGCACATCTGTGCACTGGTCATGATGTCGGATCGGCATCTTGATGTGGCGCACCTGTGAGGTGGGGTGGATTGTCTCGGCGGGGCAAAGGTGCTCACTGTCACACATTTGGACAGATTTGTGAACAATGTTTGAGAGAAATGGTAGTGTTGTGTATCTGGAGTGAATTTTGGATCTTTGGGTCCATCTCAGGAAAAATGGGAGCAAAAACAAAAGTGTTGCGTTTATATTTTTGTTGAGTATATATTATGTATATGTATTATGTATATTTTTCTGCTACAAATCATGAATAAAGGGTTGCACTGTCAATATTGGGGCATTGAACAACCTCAGGGTCTACTGTATGTGAGTTATATAGTGTAGCCATCCTTGGACCTGCCAGCTCCCTGTGAGCTGAAGGCGCTGATGAGAAACACGGTGTTGTCTACGCTGTCGTTCCCCGCAGTGTACTGGTTAACCACCTTTCACGTGTTGACTAAATATTAGCACTGGATTAACTTTTCATACAACATGCAGGTGCCTCATGCAGCTCAGCAGATAATAACAAGAAATTCCTTGACAAGTTTGCACATTTTGAGCTGGGCAAGATTTCTGAGAGAAATTAATGCAATTTGTCCATATGTTGTTGATGTTAAAAATCTTTCCTGCAAAAATAGACTAAAGAATTAGAACTTTAAATTTCAAGGTGAAACTACTCAACAAAAATATAAACGCAACACTTTTGTTTTTGCTCCCATTTGTCCTGAGATGGACCCAAAGATCCAAAATTCACTCCAGATACACAACACTACCATTTCTCTCAAACATTGTTCACAAATCTGTCCAAATGTGTGACAGTGAGCACCTCTGCCTCGCCGAGACAATCCACCCCACCTCACAGGTGCGCCACATCAAGATGCCGATCCGACATCATGACCAGTGCACAGGTGCGCCCCAGACTGCCCACAATAAAAAGCCACCCCGAAATGTGCATTTTTTTTTTTTGCTTTATTGGGGGTCTGGGGACTCAGAACCAGTCAGTATCTGGTGTGACCACCATTTGCCTCATGCAGTGCAACACATCTTCTTCGCATAGAGTTTATCAGATTGTCAATTGTGGCCTGTGGAATGTTGGTCCACTCCTCTTCAATGGCTGTGTAAAGTTGCTGGATATTAGTGGGAGCTGGTACACGCTGTCGTATACGCCGGTCAAGCACATCCTAAACATGCTCAATGGGTGACATGTCCGGTGAGTATGCTGGCCATGCAAGAACTGGGACATTTTCAGCTTCCAAGAATTATGTACAGATCCTTGCAACATGGGGCCGTGCATTATCTTGCTGAAACATGAGGTGATGTTCATGGATGTATGGTACAACAATGGGCCTCAGGATCTCATCACGGTATCTCTGTGCATTCAAAATGCCATCAATAAAATGCACCTGTGTTCTTCGTCCATAACAGCCTTTGAAGAGGAATGGACCAACATTCCACAGGCCACAACTGACAATCTGATAAACTCTATGCGAAGAAGATGTGTTGCACTGAATGAGGCAAATGGTGGTCACACCAGATACTGACTGGTTCTGAGTCCCCAGACCCCCAATAAAGTAAAAAAAATGCACATTTCGGGGTGGCCTTTTATTGTGGGCAGTCTAAGGCACACCTGTGCACTGGTCATGATGTCGGATCGGCATCTTGATGTGGCGCACCTGTGAGGTGGGGTGGATTGTCTCGGCGGGGCAGAGGTGCTCGCTGTCACACATTTGGACAGATTTGTGAACAATGTTTGAGAGAAATGGTAGTGTTGTGTATCTGGAGTGAATTTTGGATCTTTGGCTCCATCTCAGGAAAAATGGGAGCAAAAACAAAAGTGTTGCGTTTATATTTTTGTTGAGTGTATTTTAATGTATTAAATCCTTGAATAATTAAAGAAAGCATACAACTACTGTCTGAGATATAGTCAACAACAGCTAATAAAAATATTGTTATTTTACGCATATAGCTAACTTTCATCTCTAATATACAGCTTGGATCTTTCCTTACACACAGTGACCTTTGACATGTACATCATCTTCTGGCATTTTTCCTCACCACACAGCCTTCTTATCTGTCGCCATTAGCAACCGTCTTCAGGTAAGCCGGCCAGCTCATTGAACTGTGGTCATGTGACACAAATCATTAACATCCCACGAGAAAGAGAGGACAGAGAAAGATAGAGAAAGACAGAGAGAGAGAGCCAGAGAGAGAGAGGAAATGAAAGCATGTTGGTGTTGATTTGTAAAAGATAAGTGTCTTCAGCAGATTTAAGATTATAAGATGCCTTTGGTTATAATGGATGATGGTGGAGAAGAGATGGTGATATGCTATCAGGGCTAAAGAGAAGGGATGGTCCAGGGCTTTCAGGCTTATATTGATCAGTGAGAACAACTATTAACAGCAATGTCAGTGTCTGCACTGGCAAGACATGAGAATTTGAGCCATTCAAGTAAATGGAAATTTACTTGAATGGCCCAGATTTACTTGAAATTTACTTGAAATTTACTTGAATTTTCACATTTATGTAGTGATTTTCTACTTTGAAGGTAGGCCTGTCATGATAATTACAATATTGACTTATATTTTGAGGCTCAGTATTTATCATATGTACATTTTCTTTGCAATAGTGGGTATTTTTTGCTATTTTTTTTATATAATTTGATTTGAGCTATAGAGAGTAGAATAAATAACTTCTATGGCGAATTATTGGTTCATTCTGATGTGCAGCTCAGGCTTTCTAATGACAACAGTGTACACAGACACTGGGGCAGAGGACACGACTATTGAACCCCCAACCTCTAGGTCAGTGAATATGACCACTCTACCAACAACCTTTGGATACAGACAGTAACAGTAGTAGTATAGTAATATCACTACTGTGATATACTGTGATGAACAATAATATTGAAACAAATTTTACCACTGATACAATCACAATAATGCAAGATAATCCCAGTAAGATATTTTTAAATAGACAGTATCATTAAGAGATGCATAAATAACAGAAGCAACACGTAAATAACACAATGAATCATTAATTAGTCATAAGTCACTTATTTAACCTTCTACAGCTCAAATTGTATCGTATTACAAAAAAACGATTAATATTGAGCCTCAAAATATAGTGTTTCAACTACCATTTATTGAACGATAAACAATACAGTATTTAACGTGATACGCCTAAGACACAACATTATTTGGCATAAAAATGTAGCTCTACATTGTTATTAGACATTAGTATGATAAGATTTGATATTACTCTAGTACCACTGTTCTTATTTGCAAGCTCAAGACACAATAAAGCATTTAGAACTGTGCCTTTTTATGTTTAATTACATTCCTCAACAGTAAGAGCATTAACTCCACTTCATCCCCAGTACAGCCTTCTGTTGAATTTTTAAACACACAAGATGCCTGCTGCTTGCTTTTGTCACTTACCATGCTCAAATAACACACAATTTTGTCATGCTGTAACCTTTTAGTGCTTCCCAATTGCTTTTTATAGACAAACACCCCAAGCTCCCATAGAGAAACCTTTCCAGTGTTTCATCCCGTAAGAGAAAAGGCCAGATTATGAGCGGATTAAGAAAAAAAGACTTGACCCAGTTGTATTTAACGAGAGTACAGGACCAAAAAAAGCCATGTTGAGGCTGGCACTGGTGCTGGAGAGTGGCTTAGAGCACTTAAGATGGTAATTAGCTCGGCTGGGTGAGGAGCTAATGTTGAATTACTGCTGATTAAAAGATGATATAAAGTCACATGGATTTTGCAATGCGGTGACAGAATGAGGTATATTCAATTACATCTAGTTACACAACTCAGACAATGTTATTTGAAATCCTTTTCAAATAATTTACTTTCCATGTTCACTGCCGTGAGCGCTACATTGGAGAAACAAAACAGCCACTTCACAAGAGGATGTACCAACACAGACGGGCGTGCCAGAGTGGACCTTCTTCTGCCGTACATCTCCACCTAGAAGCCACGGGCCACTCCTTTGAGGGCAGTGAGGTTCAGGTCTTAGCCAGGGAAAAGAACTGGTTTGAGAGCGGAGATAAAGAGGCTATTTTTTTGTCAAAAAAGAGAATCCTTCTTTGAACAGGAATGGGGGAGTCAGACACAATTTGTCTCCCATATATAATTTCATTCTCAAACCTAAATCAAAACAAACAAAGGAAACAAGGGGGCTAGCCAGGTCAGGTCCAGAGGTGTGAAAACAGCCATTAGGGTTATGAATGGGTATGCTAAACTAGACGCCAGAGAGAAACTGATAAACAAAAGACAGAAAGCTGAAAACAAAGAGGTGGGATAGTTTCAGAATAATTTCAGTGTATTTAGCTCCTCCCTGCAGCTAGATATAAGCAGTGTCCATCAGCACTTTAACCAGAACTGACGAAGCAACTCGGATGAGCTGCGAAACGTTTTCGACCAAATAAACTTTGTCCAGTTGACATATTGAATTTCTCCTTTTACCACTTTCCATGTATAGGGAAATTTGTCCATACCATTTGGCCAACTGGAATGCCAAACTCATGCACTCATCGCCAGATGTTGAGCCACGATAAGTAATGTGCATATGATGGTTGTGCCTAGAGAGACAGAGAGATCGTCCAAGCCCAAACTTAGACTTGGACTCAGTCAAACTTTGTTGATCCACAAGGGAAATTACTTGGACACAGTAGCTCACACATTATAATATATTAGAGAAAAAACATCAATGGTAATAATAAATTCTAAATAAGGAGCAGAAATAGCAAGGGACTGTCAAATAAGTGTCAAATAAGGCATAATTACTGCTTGGCAATATGGGGGGGAAAAATCACGTTTTTCTTTTCTCCATATTGATCAATCTTGATTTTTAATGTGATCTTTTTTCATTTTATTAAAATTAAAAACATGTGGACTTCATGTCCATGTCATATAGAGCAGGGTTTCAGGATCATTACAGTTTTTATTTTGTGTTGATAGGGCCAAGAGGAGAGAACGAGGAGAAAAGGTGAGGAGCAGGATCAGAGAGGAGGAGCGGGGGAAGCAGGGGCAGAGGCACAGAGAGGTAGACACTGGACTTTTAGTCAAATTATGCAGATTTAAGTCAAAATTTGTGAACATGTAAGGATATATAAAGAGAAGTGCTGTGGCTCTGGCTACTTTTTCCTAAACAAGAGCGTAACACTTCCTCAGCACCATGCGCTCTTTCTGCCACAGGATTGGCTGTAGACCAGTCGATTAAAATGCTCATGCCTTATCATCGAGGTCGACCAAAGTAGATCAAAATCTAACATCACATCACAATCTATCGATTTTTCAATTTTTGGCACAACCCTATGTACAAGTAAAAATAAACAGAAATGAACAGAAAGGCCACCATTTTGTACCCAGAACCTTGAGGTGAGAGTGCTTGCCACCAGCACTAGAAAAAGCACTGAAAATGTAAAAAAATACTAGGTGAGGTAATAAGGGTTAGTCAATAATAAATGGTCAGTTAATAATAATAAAGGATTAGACTTAAGTTGCTTTACAATTTTGTTCATTATTCATTCATTCCATACCGGGTGGACGTAAGATACTATTGTAGTAACAGCTGTCCTGGGGCAGACTGACGAAAGCGAGGCTGCCAATCTGCGCCATCACCCCCTTTGGTGGGTTTTCTCCGGGCACTCCGGTTTCCCCCATCAACCCAAAACATGCACCATAGGTAAAATCCTCCAGCTGAGGTCCTGACCAAGCCGAAGCAAGAAGATCATGGAGATGGTCCCCGGGCGCAGTAATGTGCTGCCCGCTGCTACTAATAACAGGATGGGTTAAATGCAGAGAAGAATTTGTCCTGTGTGAGATCAATAAAGTCACTTCTTAGAGATCAGGCTTTGACTAGTAATTGACAAGTTGGTGCCTCATTCAAACTCTTCCAAATATTCTAGAAAGATGTAAAAAAAAAAAAGAAACTTTGATAAAGATAAAACACTTCCTGAAGCAAAGAGAGTGGATTCAAACAGTTGGGGGTAATCATCACGCTCCCATGATATATTGGGGCTATCAATAACCCAGTGTGGTTCCATGGCATTATGCTTTCCTGCATTCTCAACAACATATAGAGCCAAGTCAGCAGGCAGAACAAGGGGGAGGACAGAGTGGAATAAGACAAGAGAGACAAGTGACAGCCAGATGTAGGAAGTGTTAGAAATCCACAAACATGTATGCAACAAGGGATACTACTACAGCTACTACTATAGCTGTGCACTGGAGGAGGCTAGGGGAGAGTGAGACCCGGGAGGTAAACTAATCACCAATGCAATTTTCTGCATCTCTGCCTCCCCAACTCTTCCCCTCTCTCTCTCTCTCTCCTCTCCCACCTCTCCTTACTATTCCGCTCACACACACTGTCTCTCGCCCTTCTATCTATCAGACCATACCATTCTACCACCCCCTCACCCCCTTTCTTCGCCTCTTTTTAGCACTGCCCACTGGCTCACCAAAAATGGATCTAACCGCTGTGGCCATCAAAGGCTCCGGCACACAAAATGGTTTTAAGTTGTCATTACTCATATTTTACTAGTGGAGAGTGCATGGCTCGTCCCCCAAGGTGATCTCATTTTAGGTTCGTGTTTGATATTGCAGTGGATTGAAGACTGAAGCGCTCTCTGTGGAGTACCACGTCTGCTGGCTTGCTTGTTTTCTTTTACTGTTTTGCACTGCCTTGATGATGATGATAGATGTACGCCGCAGACATGCAAATAAAGGAGGCGGTACCACTTAGACAACACAGACACTCTCTCTTTTTTCTCTCCCTCTTTTTCTCCTTCTCTCCATCTCTCTCTTTCTTGCACACATGCTTTAGCTCAAGTGTATGTTTGACTATGATCCAGTCAGCCATTGATGTATTAATCTCCATCTATTGGGAATACACGCTGAGAACAGACAGAAGCAGCACAGGAAAGAGGAACTAATTTAACAGAGATTGAATGGGAACAGCAGCAATTAAATAATATAGGTTTCGTAATTTCAATGGCGCCAGTGGATATGGCAAGGGTAAATGGGTCATGTTAACCATATCTGGAATCTTTTATGTTTGATAGTTGAATTATTATTTTCTTCAGCTTATTTGGAAAAGGGTGTCACAATATCCAATTTAATGTGAAAAAAATCCTTAATCCGCAGTCTCATATATCACCTTTCCTCTATGTTGCTAGCTTTAAGAAATCAAACTATCTGAATGATAAAGTACAGTTAATGTAAATAGTAGTTGTTAATGGTTGCTGCCCTCATATAGAGATGAGAGATACATTGAAAAATTGATAGGGTAAATTTTCTGCATTTGAGTTGTTAATTTTATACTGCATGTTTTGAGCATACCTTGAATCTCAACCATGATATTTACAGACATGTTTAGTACATTTCTGATGCACTGACATAAAACAGATTTTTTTTTCTTCATGGATGTAATATGCTAAGAGATGGAGATAGTAAATTATATGACTTGTTAACTGTTATCCATCTATCTAAATTTAAAGGGCCCATATTTATGCTGTTTCCTGGAGTTGTGTTTTGTTTCATTCACACATGTGTTTCATTCACATTAACCCATAAAGTTCTTCTCTCAAATGGAAAACACACTTTGTGATGTCATGTAGTAATATAGTAAGCGCTCCACTGTGTTTTTAAACTCCATACAGTTTCAGAAGAATAATTTGGATAATTTCAGCCCTGGAACTGCCAAACTCTATTCAACAATAGGTAAAAGGTAGCTGTTAAACTTGGAAACTACCACTTCATGACATCACAAAGTCAAGCAAACAATTTTGAGGTTTGGAGATACTAATAAAAAAAAAATAATAAGACAGACCAATAATAAAGGATTAACATTTTGTGAATGAAACAAAACACAACTCCAGGCATGTTTTTAAGAAGGTATTCTGGCTTAAAGTTCACAAGAGTTGAGCACAAGAGTTGATTATATGCTTTAAAGCAAATAACCGTGGTTATGTTTTTCCTTAATTTTTCTTTCCACAGCAGACTTCACACCTCCAAACTGTGTCACTACAGCAGAGACCCCTGGAGAACAGCCACTATAACCTGGGGGGCTTGTATGGCAGCTTCCATATGTGACAGCTAGACAGACAGACAGAAAGACACTGATATAATGGCACTATTACAGAACAGCACTGTGGGGTGGTGTGAGGTCACAGACAGGCCTGGTACAACAAAAGGGACTTAGTGCCGCTGTGGAAAAATCACTTGGATCCTCTCCAGAAGGAACAAATCTTTGTGCTGTCACACAAATACTTACTGCTCTATGAAAAAGTATATGAGAGTGCAGCCCCCAAGGTATTTGTCAATTATAAACAATGCAAATTAAAAACAAATACAAAAAGTTTATTGTGGTGTTATTACTTTGCCTAGAATGTTGCACAGTATGACATATCATTTATTCAATAACAGATGCTTTATTGTGAAAAACACTTTCAAAAACATTATTTTGTGAGCATGCTCACCTCTACACAAACCTGGCTTGTAACTAAACCTGAAGACATCACCTGCTTATCCCACTGGAAGATGCCATATTATATCTGCCATAATAACATCTCTGTAGACACACGAAGGTGGTGGACCTGCATAGTATTGTATATGTGACAGTGGAATATCAAAGGGACTTAGGCTGAAGTGACTGCAGATGACTATTGTTTAAAAGCAATTACCACTACCTAAGGGCATATGTGTCGCCAGTACTACTCATGCATGCAGTACATAGCCACTGGAACTTGACAGACTTTAAACGTTAACCAACCCTGAATGAGAAATCCCTAAAACTGGAAAATGAATATATACTTTTCTCTCTGCTTCTCTTCTGGGATCAACACAACCTCCTTGAGTGCAGGGATGTATTTTGTAAAGACTTATTTTCAATATCATCCATTTATCAGCTGATGGGACAGGTATCTCCACATTATAGCAGGAAAAATACTTGTCTTTGCTTTTAAATGTGAACCCTGTGCTGCTATAGGCTGGGGACACCTGAGAGGTTGTGAGACGGACTCAAATCAATACAATGATCCTGGGAAGCCTTTCTTTCTGCCACAAATTCATTGAAAAACACCAGCGCTAACATGAGCACGCTCCCTGCAGACGTACAGGTCGTGCAGGCTGGCCCCCGGGACTCCATCAATAAACAGAGGAATAAGAGGAAGAATGCCAATTTTTTCACTAATACATGTCATATCAATAACAATGCGGAACAAGATAAGAGCGGGGGCCTCGGGGTGAAGACTTGCTGATAAAGCACACCTCAGACATGTTTGATGTAAGGCAGCGGTGCACAGAGGATATGCATTCTGTCACACTGAGCTAATCTTACACATGCCAGAAAACAGGCAGCCCCCTGCTATGGTGTTTAAATGATTCAGCTGAGACAAGAACGCATTCACATCAAATACTGTATTTCAATTATGTATATATATATTTTTTTAATCGATGTAGTATTTTAATATAAAAACTATACCTCTTTATTAAGTTGTAGTTGCTTTGCCATGATCACTCCTTGAGATAACTTGAATTTTTCCATTGTACTCCTATTATAAAACATGAAAAACAACATTATTCCATTCTAATTACACATGACCCTATTCCCTCTCTATGTAAAAGGCTTACAGACAGTGAGAGCAGTGAGAGTGATGAATTCTGTGTATGGGAGGGAGGCGCTGACTCCAGGGAGCTGCTAAGTGATGGTAACCGGACTCCAACATGTTGCAGTCTGGAAGTCTCTGATGAATAGGAAGCAGCGAGGGCAGAGCAGTGGGGGGAGGGGGGAGCAAATCGAGCTGTCTCAGTAATGTACAGCACAGGCACTGAGCCAAGGAGTCCATTTCATTCACAAAACCTACAAGCATGTCTGACGTGAGAGGAAACAACCTGCTGCCAGTCAGCCCTGCACGACAGCCGGTTATCACCATAAATGCATACTACACAGTGAGTGTACTTTAACTTATGGTTAGTGCTGTGGACATGGAAATATTTTTTAAGGATGATACAAGATCTTGTGCCATAAGATCTCACATATTTGGATAGTGGAAAAATGCTATTTTTGAAGTTGTAGATCCAAAAGCAGCGCCAAAATAACAGCAAAAATATTAAATAGATTTTAAAAATGTGAGGGAACCATATAAATCAGTGGTTCTCAATTTGTGATAACATTGAGCATTACTTGAACACTACAATTTCTCACAACATACAACCGCAAACATGCAGTGTTTTGATGGACGCAACTACACCAATTCATTCAAATTTGGTTAAAAACATGGATTGAATGTCTACATTTTATTGTGATGTACTTGCAGAGGGCAATAGGTTGTCCATGGGATATTTTCATACTGGTAAGGGGTTCCTGGCTAAAAAAAAAAATCCCTGATATAAATTATGTAAAAATATTGCCTCGTTCCAGTGCCCTTAATCTTATGTCTTGTGGGAATTATGTCTTGTCCCACCCTAATTGTAGAAGATAAGACACAATGACAGTAGTAGTAAAACTATTTCCTATTTTATTGGTATTCATGAAATTACACTTCAAACATTAGTGGCACTATTAGCCTACATAAGAAGTAGCAATAATACTGCAATGAATAGTGTGAAAAAAGATGTTTTTATTTGGCTTAATATCCAAAAATATTTATGTTAATCATATTTCATAAACATTTTCAGATTATCATCGGTTCATTCGTTGCTATTTCACTCCATTGAACCGAACACATTAACTGTACTTGTATGGTAATTTGTTCATCTTCCTAAGGTTACTGTAATATCTCAAAATATAAAAAACTGGTTTTATGTTTTCCACAATAAGCATCAGTTCCACAGGCAGCGCTGGTGTGGTCCTGACTCGGGGGAAATCTGAGACTGGAGTGTTCTTCAGCCTGTCAGCTCATCAGACTGAGCGGCATACACAATACAGCCCTCTGATAAAAAGGAGAAGAGAGTTTCAATTGTAATGAAACAAATATGCAGCAATAAGGGTCAGAAATCAATGAACCAGTTGTTTTCAGAAGTGGTATTTTTAATTTTGTAATCCAGCATTTATTTTATCTTATTTGTTTATATTTTTGTTATGGTGGATTTGAGATTGCGCTAATTGTGTTTGTGTGTTTTTTAAAGGACACATACACTGCGTGCACATGGACGAGTGGAATCCGATTGCAAATGGATTCGGATCATATCGAATTCATGTGCACAGGCTAAGGATCGTATAGGGATTGGTTTCGCAAATCCGATTGGAACCCCTGGCATAGGCCGATAGCAATCCGCTTGGTGCCGCCTTGTGCACGATATCGGATTGGATTGGCGTACTGCGCATGCGTGGGAATTTTCGCCAGGGATTTCACCCGGAAGTGGCAGGAGGTGCCAACGCTGTCATAAGTAGCGATTGTTCACAGAAATGTCAGATGAAATCATGGCTGCGAAGAAAGAATGCACAACACGTACACCAACGCTGCTCCGTCAAACTCCTCAAGCGCCATCTTTGTATACCGCCACGTAGTTTGTTGTGTTTTTATTGAGTAGCCATCACCCGGAAGTAGTTGGACTACAGTGCCACATAGCGTAGCGGAGCCGGCCAGGTCGCTGACCATTATCTGATTACAAGAGCTTCATGTGCACTGGGATCTAAGGAGAGACCACCCGCCAAGTAACAGGATCAGATTTGGAGAAATCCAATCCGATCCTACCATGTGCACGCACTGATTGGCCGTCAAATCAAGTAAGGGTATCTGTAATACACATTTCAAACCATTATGTTATTTAATCTATGGCATATATGATTCAAGAACTTCTTAACTTATAAGTTCAGAAATGCATAAATAATTTCTCATCTGATAAAAATATAAAAATATCAATCTGAGAGCTGGACAATTTGGTGATAAAAAATTAATTGTGATCCAATCCCTAAAACAATATGTTTAGCTTATTTGTTTGCTATATCATCATATAGTCAGGGTTTCTCTGTTTAATGTAGCTCTATGCCCAAGCACAGACACCTTTCCACACACACCTCCCACTGGTCAGTCTCTCTAAGGCTCTGAGTGAGTGACAGGTGTATTTAACCAATCACAGTGAAGTGTGAACTCCCCGAAGAAGCAGACAGTTGTAGTTACCTCTTAAAGACAGTGTAACACTAAATCAATAATAGTTTATTTTATTTATTTTACCTTTATTTAATCAGGAGATCCTATTATGATTCAGAATCTTTTTTCAAGAGACACCTGGCCAAGGTAGCAGCCAACACAATCAATACAAAATAGTAAAACCACAAAATATCACATTATATAACCATTTGCAGCTCTCAAATTATGATCTTGGCTTGATTTTTATATACATTTGGCAAATCGCCCAGCTCAAAATATAAGCTAGTAAGCCCTAAATACTTTTAACCCTAAATGAACAGAGAACATTTGTAACCAAGGGAGCCAAACCTTGGAAGTATTTCTCTTTCTGTTTCAGTAATATGAAGAAAGCTTTCCAAATTGCCATCACATTCTGAAGAACTGCATACACCAAATGTCCGGCAGCTGCCCCAGTTACGCACATGAAGGTCAGGACAAACAGCACTCTACAAATTCTTTTACACTGGAAATCTGGAACATTTATTTTACACATTTCTATCTGTTTAATTACATGTACAGTGAGGTGTGGCCATTTTCTATCTCGAGATTTTGGGTCATTAAATCCATTGACTGGCCCGGTGAATTGCCTCAAAGCAACCCTGTATAAAAATAGTGCCATTAGCAAATCAATAAGTCGAGCACAAGCAGCCGTAGCTCACTTAGCAGCCCACAGTGTCACTTCAGGCACACTTGAGCATTTATTACAGAGCAGCACGCAGAGAGAAGCAGTCTGTGTGAGGCAAGCATGACAGACACAGAAATATGGTGATACAACAACTGGTAAGGGGAGGAGGGGAGGAGGGGAGGAGGGAAGGGGGAGCATTGCAGCAAAAGATGCTGCAAAAGTGATCCTATCTGAAGGGGGTTTGATGGTAATAATATGGTTAAATTCACTTTGCAATATTTTAATAATGAAAACTTTTGTTTGGAATAAAATGCTATACTATGCTGAGTCTAGAGTTATGATTAAAGGTTCCATATTATGCAAAATGGATTGTTGTGAGCTTTGATAGAGCGGTAAAAACCTATGGGTGACCTCCTGTCATCCATACACCCAGTACACTGGCACCTGTGCGTTCATATAAGCTTGACTCCACCCTGCCCCCTTCTGGCCAAACCAAATATACTGCTCAGACGTATACAATGACGTAAAATAACCCAACCCAAACGAAACAAGAATGGCTCCTACACACCTGCCCCAATTGTGTAACGGTACAATTCACCCAGAGAAGAGCCATTAAGTGCAGTGTCCCATGTGCAAGGCTTTAATCTTCTTCACAGGGCTTCTTGGAAAAGGAAGATTTTAGATATGGGCCTCTCCAACTGTCCTGTCTTAGTTTTCAGCTGCACGGCTCGCACTAGTCCCTTCCTATCTGGGTAAGTTCTCATGACTCTTCCCAAAATCCAGGAGCCATGAGGAGCAGTGTGATGACAATGACGATGTCGCTGGCTATAAAATTTCTCCAAGGCTTGGACCACTACAAAAAACAATGAAAATCTATCAACTGTGGACGTGGTGGGGCCTAGATAACTAGATAATGCTACATCATTAACTATTGGCTGTTGTCAATCAAACTCCCTACGCTTCAGCTCTGGCCTTCTTCAGTTCCTCCTATATTGACAGAAGCTGTAGAAGACTCAGAAGTGACAATAAAGGATGGCAATTCCTTTTTCTGCTTAAGCCCAACAGGATATCTTTGACCTTTAGGAACCAAGCCACTGAGGTCTTTAGCTTGGTTCAGCTTGAAAAATATTGCACCAACCTGGAGGTGGGGTCTTCTGTTTTAGTGTCAATTTGTGTTCACCAGAACATCCCTTTTCACCTCTAGGTCTTCTGGGCCATTTATCCACCTGTGACAGGCCATGAAGCTGTCTGCTGTTAGACCTCTGGAGGCTTCGTTGACTGGATTGGATTGAACCGATAGATCTCCACTGAGCCATGCCTGTCACTTCCCTGATAGCGACCACTCTATTCGCCACAAAGGTGTGAAATCGTTCTGAGTTGTTACTGATGTTTCACAGCACTGGTTGACTGTATGTCCAAAAACATGAACTCGTCAGCTGAAATGCTCCTTTTTTAGCATTCTATCCTCCCTGACAGCCAGAACAGCCGCTGTGAGTTCAAAATGGGGAATTGTGGTCTTCTTCAATGGCACCATTCTAGCCTTTCCCAGCATGCATGGTCTGGGTTCGATCCCCGGGTCGCCCGAGCCTTTCTGTGTGGAGTTTGCATGTTCTCCCCGTGTCTGGGTGGGTTTCCTCCGGGCACTCCGGTTTCCCCCACCAACCCAAAACATGCACCATAGGTACTCCAGCTTAGGTCCTGACCAAGCCGAAGCAAGAAGATCATGGAGATGGTCCCTGGGCGCCCTAATGTGTGCTGCCCACTGCTCCTAATATATGTATATATATATAGGATGGGTTAAAATGCAGAGAAGAATTTCTCCAGTGTGAGATCAATAAAGTTCACTTCTTCTTCTTCTTCTTCTGAAGGCCAGGTGCACCTTTCCACTTTCATCCTGTAACCTCAAGTATGACACCGTTCCATATCCAGGATCACTGCTATCTGCAAAATGGAGGAGCTGAGCCACTAAGGGGCCTTTGAAGGTATTGGGTTTGATGCTGTGCCTCACTCCTCCACTTTCTGATGATTCTGCAGCCACGCTGTCCAGCACTGAGACATTGATTGGGGAATGGGATCGCCCCAGAATAAATTCTGACTGAAGCAACAGTTTATGCAGCAGAGTGAATGGAGACAGGAAGCCCAACGGGTCATAGATAGAGCTGACTATGGAAAGAATGCCACATCTGGTGTGAGGTTTTGGTTCCACGGCAAGGTTTTTTAAGCAGCTGAAATCCTCCCTTTAAGCATAGGTCAATAAGGTCTGCCACCAGCTGTTCTGCCTCTTGCTCTGTGGCCACGGACTTCAGACAGTGCTCCACATAAAAAAAATGCAGTAAATTGTGTCAGTGACCTGTTTGCTGAAACTGTCCATATGATCTGCAGCAGCTTTTCTCAGAGCATAGTTGGCACAGCTTGGGGAGGAGACTGCTCCAAAAATATGCAAATATGTGATCCACTGGATGGGCTGAGGTGTCTCCATATTGCCACCACAAAAAGTGAAAGATAGTCCACCTGCTCCTCTGACACCTTCACCTGATGGAACATGGCCTGTATGTCAGTCATTAGAGCAACCTTCTCCTCCCAGAATCGGGTCAGCAAACCAAAGAGAGAACTGGTAAGATCCAGCCCCTGTATAATCTGGCTATCCAATGAGGTGCCTTTATAGCTTGCTCCAAAGTCAAAAAGCACTCACAATGTCCTTTTCCTCGGGTGGTAGATTCCGTGATGAGGCAGATACCACACAGTTCCATCTTTTGGTTCCAGTTGGTCATGAGGCACCATCTCTGCATAACCTGCATAACCTAAGTTCTATAATAAATGACACATATTCCTCCTTAAAATCCTTGTTCCTTTCAAATTTCCTTTTGAGGCTCTGGATGCGTTGCCCCACAATACACCGGTTATTTGGGCATATGGATATCATCCTTATTAAAGGGTAAGTCCACACAATAATGTCCTTGTTGAACACACACTGATTTTTCCATGATTTCCATAAACTTCTTGTCTTCTGCTGACATCCTACTGTATGCTCCTCCAACAGTGCTTTCTCATTGAACTCCTGATTGTATTGGGATATTAACAGTTCCTCCAGTTTGACAACTGATATCCTGTTAGCATAAACAGTTGGACAGATTCTCTTCTTCATTTCCACCCCTTAATGGTCCGGTTATGGCACACCCTAGCAGAGTCCTCACCGCATAGGGGCCATCCTTTTTGCTGTTAATAATCTCCCAGGGTTCCATGAGCTTTGCCGCATTTGTGACAATCAAAAGCTCCACCTCAGCATCGAATTCTGGGATCTTCATAGCTTTAAAGTGCTCCCATTTCTCAATGTCCTTCTGAAGAGGGATGTTCTTCCTTGAGACTGGTATAGCATCTTGTGTGTAGAGTGCAGGGAGCTCTGTGAAGTCATTTCCTCCCTGCTCAGCAATCTCCAGCCCAGTAACACAGCTGCTCTGCATCAGCTTCTCCTGTGCATAGTGTGCAACAAAATGTTGGTGAAAAGGGGCTGTACTTCCAGGATATAGGAAGGCATAAGACCGCAATACTGTACCTCCTTTCTTGGACTTGAGCTTGACAGGGACAATGGAGAGAGTAGAATCCTTGTCTCCGGCCCCAGTACAAGCACCAGCTTGATGAGACACAAGAGTGCTGCTCACCGGCATTTCAGATGGCTTTGCCTGATGCTCTCTGCTGTCTGAATGCAGAATAATGGGGTGTTTAAGACTGCATTTATTACAGGTAAGATGGTGTCTGCACTCCCTGCTAATGTGCCCAAACTTGAAGCAACCAAAACACACTCCCTTTAAATCTGCTCCTTGGTTGGATTTTATTCTTGTGTGCGTTCTTTGGTGCAAGACTGAGGGAGTCATCAGAAATGTCTCCAAATAGAGGATGAGACAGGATCTTAACTTGGCATTCAAGAAAGTTCACCATATCTCTAATGGTCCACTCCTGCATCTCACAAGCTGTGCTTCTCCATTTCTCACGCAGCTTGTAGGGCCACTTCATGATCACTTGCCTCATGTGTGAAAGTACATTCAGTTCCTCCATATAATGTATCTCAGACATTGCACTGCAGCATCCTCTTAGGAACAGAGTGAAATTCTCCAGTTCTTGAATCTCTCAGTTTTTATGACTGGCCAGTTAAACACTGTCTCCATATACAGTGGTCCCTCGCTCTATCGCGGTTCACTGTTCGCGGCCTCGCTGTTTCGCGGATTTTTATTTTTATTTTTTATAGTGTAACATTGTTTTCTGCGTCCTGATTGGCTAAGAGACTGTAGACCTTTGCCAATTGATAGATGGGGGGCGCAGGGGGGACCAGGACTAGACCAGGACTAAACGTAGACTAAACTAGGTCTAGACCAGAACTAAACTAGGACTAGACCAGGACTAAACGTGGACTAAACTAGGTCTAGACCAGAACTAAACCAGGTCTAGACCAGGTCTAGACCAGGTCTAAACTAGGTCTAAACCTGGACTGGTCCTGGACTAAACCAGAACTGGACAAGGTCTAAACCAGGATTAAATCACTCCGTGCGGCTCTTTGCTGGTTTCATGCGGCTCTTGGATTCGTTTGTGCGTGTTCGGTTTGTGGCTCGGGCTGAGAAGACGCGCTCCGGGTGCTGCGGATCGATCTCGTGCTCGCAGCCCCAGTGTACACGCGGCCTCGCGCACGTCGTGCTGCTCTGTCACGGATTTGACCACGATGAGGGGTGCACGTATCGCGCACTTCTTCAAGGGGTTGGTGCGCGTCACGTCCCGGGATGTGGCAGTGCCTTTGGATGAGCGCGGTGCTTCCGGTGGATCCAGTGACTCACATCTCCACATTCGCGTGTCCGGCGGGGCTCCCGGCGGAGCCATGTCTCCCCCCACGCTTCACTATTAATACTCTTTGTTGAAAATCTACGAAAGTTTGAGTGTTTAAACGAGAGAGAAATGTAAGAAAACGTTAATTCCAGTGTTTTAAGGCGTTTACAGCCTTAAAACATGTATAATAATTGTAAAATATAAAGTTGTCCTACTTCGCGGATTTCACTCATTGCGGGTTATTTCTGGAACCTAACCCCCGCGATAAACGAGGGACCACTGTATACAGTGGCAACTTGTCCTCATTTATTTATTTATTTGTTTATTTCAGGGACAGTGCATATTAATCAACATTTGCCTGTAAATATGCCAGAGTTAGCCAAACGGCTAATTTTCATCCGTAGTCCCTTGACAGATGTTAGGTGTCATTTCTACATAACAAAATACATAACATTACAAAGTTAAAATTCATCATTCTAAAAAGTACATTACTTCAGTTAAAATTCATCATTCTAAAACATGCATTACTTCAGACAACTCAATTACAAACATTCACCCACAATCAATAACCAGTCAATTACAAATATTCACTCTCACTCAACCACTCAATCACTTAATCGCTTAATAATAATAATAAAGGCCAGTGTCCAGCAGGGGGTAGCGAGAGGTGGATGTCTTAATGTTGACAGCTCTGATTATCTATGAGCCATTGTTTTAACTGTAATTTAAACAAAGTGTATGTGTTGAGGTTTCTGATGGTTGTGGGGGTGGCATTCCAGTACTGAGCAGCTCTAACAGAAAAGGTAGTTTGACCGAACAGACTTTTCCGGAGGGGGATGATACAGTCCCCTCTCGCTGCTCCTCTGGTTCTGCTGTGTTCAGAGGTCCGAGTGTTAATAAACTGTTTGAGTGGAGGAGATGACAAACCGTGGATGACTTTGTACAACAGACATAGATGAGCATATTTAATCATGTAGGTTATGTTTTTGTAGTATTGGACAGTAGTGGTATGAATGGGGTTTACAGTCCAGAGTCTTTAAGGTGCGTTTGTACAGAGTGTGAATAGGTTTGAGGGCTGTGATAGTAGTGTGAGACCAGACAGTTAGACAGTATGTGATATGTGATAGAATCATGCTCCATTAAAAGTTCCTTGGCCCTTCGATTTTATTTTACCTTGTGTGCCCACGGGCTCAGTTTGAGTGTGATAATTTTTATCAATATCCATATCATTCATTTTCAACTATGGGTGAACAGTAGCGTGCTGCGTCCTGCTTTATCAATCTTTACACCAGACAAAACACTCAGAAAATGGCTTGAAACACAAACATATTCACACAAATCTCTGCTTTATTTCCACGCTTTGAAGTCTGAATCAACAAGAAGCCACCACAAATCATTAGCCGCATGCAGGCTAACTCAAGGCATATAGACGCACCAAACTCTGTCTGTGAAATAACAAATAGAAGGATGACTGCACCCACCATCTTGTATAGTCGTGCCTCATACCCTATGTTTCCTCGGGCCTACTTGAAATAACAGTGGTGATAGTCCAAGACCCCACTAAATTACATGGCAGAAAGGAGTGGGGTTAGTGGATGTTCAATAATAAAAAAAAAAAAAGAATAGTGGAGGCTAGACCACCGGCCTAATAGAGCGGTAAAAAACATGTGATCTCCTGTCACCCATACACCTAGTATACTGGCACCTGTGCGTTCATATAGGCTTGACTCCACCCTGCCCCCTTGTGGCCAAACCAAATATAGGTCACCCTGTGCTCAGACATAAACAGTGACCCAAATTAATCCCAACGCAAACGAAACAAGAATGGCTTCTACAATGGATTCTTCCATACTTCAACATATTCTGACTTTCTGATGTAAAAGGGGTAAAGTGTCTTACAATACAATACGATACAATACAATACAATACAATATACACTGGCTCTGGGTTGTGAACATAACCAGCTTTGCCCCTTATAAATAATCATATCTACTTGTTGGATATCATCATCAAGAAACTATAATAACAAAGTCAATTTTAGTACAGTGAACCCTCGCTGTATCGCGGTTCACTCTTCGCGGCCTCGCTGTTTCGCGGATTTTTTTTCCATTTTTTTTTTTTTTTTTTTCAATTTTTTTTATAGTGTAACTTTTTTTTTACAGTGTAACATTCTGTCCTGCGCCCTGATTAGCTAAGAGACTAGACCAGGACTAAACCAGGTCTAAAGCAGGTCTAAACCAGGACTAAACCAGGTCTAAACCAGGACTAAACCAGGTCTAGACCAGGGATGGTAGGGACAGTCTCAGATTTCCTTCACGAGAGCGCCTGGGTGACAGGAGGTGTGGCCTTTGTTTACTTGCACGAGCCATGGAAGAGAGTGCGAGCCGGACAAATGGAAGAGCCAAGAATCAACATGGAGCGTCCGGGGGAGCCGCAGCGGGGAGAGGACACTCGCGCGCACAGAGGAGACAGTGGCTCTTCCCCGTGAGAGGACGAGAGGACGAACCCAATACTCCACAATACTCCACAGCTCTGTGGAGTATTGGCGACGCATTGATAGCGGACTGATTTTGGAGCCGGGGTGAAATGCAACCAACTCTTGTGAGCGCAGGTTGGTCTTACCTGGTCTTGTGGTGCTGTTAGCGGTTTGGCACTGTTAGCATTGGCTTGAGTCTTGCCCAAAATGATATCCAGGTCGCTTTCCACTCGACTTTCGCACATGGCATGGATATGTGGTACCAAAACAAACGCACGTGTCCGCGCGCACGTGCCCGCGCGCACGTGCCCGCGTGTCACGTGCCCCCGCCCCACTATTAATATATTTTAATGAAAATCTACAAAAGTTTGAGTGTTTAAACAAGAGAAAAATGTGAGAAAATGTTAATACCAGTCTCAGAAAGGTGTATAATGTGTCTGGTGAAGCATTTTCAGCCTTAAAACATGTAGAATAATTGTAAAATATAAAATTGTCCTACTTCGCGGATTTCACTTATTGCGGGCTATTTCTGGAACCTAACCCCCGCGATAAACGAGGGTTCACTGTACTACGGAAAAGGCTTGATACTCAATACTGTACCACAAAAGACTTTCAGTATCAATACTTGTTAAAATGAACATTGATTCTAGTTTTAGTACAGATTTGTATTTGAGGTTTTTTGTTTTTTCTTCTTTTTGATCATCGTAACTTTTACTTAGATACTCTGATAATGGATACATGAAGAATCATCCAATTCAGAAAACATGGGAACATTTTGTGCTGTAGTTTAGAGCTTGACTTTGGCAGTGAGAGAGAGGAGAGGAAGAGCGGGATTGAGGAAGAGGAGGTAAAGTAGGACAGAGATGGGTGGGCCTGGCACTGGAAGGACGCTGCCTCTAATCAGGATTCAGCAGCTGCTATTACTCCAGCACTCTCTTTGGGAGCGCACACAAACCCAAAGGCGCGCTTTAACATCAAGGCAAATCTGAGGCCCCAAATGTTCAGTCCCCACAACACTGTTGCAGAATTTAAAGGCATATATGGACTCCACTCATGCTGTACTGATTCTTTGTAGCAACTGGGATAATTAATGGCCCAATAGAATAACTTATGACAACTTATGCGTATGACAGGTTCCATCCATCCATCCATTTTCTTCCGCTTATCCGGGGCCGGGTCGCGGGGGCAACAGTCTAAGCAGGGACGCCCACACCTCCTTCACCCCGGACACTTCCTCGAGCTCCTCCGGGGGGACCCCAAGGCGTTCCCAGGCCAGCCGGGAGACTTAGTCCCGCCAGCGCGTCCTGGGTCTTCCCCGGGGCCTCCTCCCGGTGGGACATGCCCAGAACACCTCCCGAGGGAGGCGTCCAGGAGGCATCCGAAACAGATGCCCGAGCCACCTCAGCTGGCTCCTCTCGACGTGGAGAAGCAGCGGCTCTACTCCGAGCCCCTCCCGCGTGACTGAGCTCCTCACCCTATCTCTAAGGGTGCGCCCAGCCACTCTACGGAAGAAACTCATTTCGGCCGCGATCTCCACGATCTCGTATCCACGATCTCGTATCCACGATCTCGTATCCACGATCTCGTCCTTTCGGTCATTACCCAGAGCTCATGACCATAGGTGAGGGTAGGAACGTAGATTGACCGGTAAATTGAGAGCTTTGCCTTTCGGCTCAGCTCCCTCTTCACCACAACGGTCCGGTACAGCGACCGCATCACTGCCGACGCTGCACCAATCCGCCTGTCAATCTCACGCTCCATCCTCCCCTCACTCGTGAACAAGACCCCGAGATACTTGAACTCCTCCACTTGAGGCAAGGACTCCCCACCCACCCAGAGAGGGCAAGCCACCTTTTTCCGGTCGAGAACCATGGCCTCGGATTTGGAAGAGCTGATCCTCATCCCAGCCGCTTCACACTCAGCTGCAAACCGCCCCAGTGCACATTGGAGGTCCCGGTTCGATGAAGCCATCAGGACAACATCATCTGCAAACAGCAGAGATGAAATCCTGTGGTTCCCAAACCGGATCCCCTCCGGCCCCTGACTGCGCCTAGAAATTCTGTCCATAAATATAATGAACAGAACTGGTGACAAAGGGCAGCCCTGGCGGAGTCCAACATGCACCGGAAACAGGTCCGACTTACTACCGGCAATGCGAACACAGCTCCTGCTCCGGTCATACAGGGACCGAACAGCCCTTATCAAAGGGCCCCGAACCCCGTACTCCCAGAGCACTCTCCACAGGACCCCACGAGGGACACGGTCGAATGCCTTCTCTAGATCCACAAAGCACATGTGGACTGGTTGGGCAAACTCCCATGCATCCTCGAGCACCCGATGGACAGTATAGAGCTGGTCCAGTGTTCCCCGGCTGGGACGAAAACCACCCTGCTCCTCCTGAATCCGAGGTTCGACTATCGGTCGAATTCTTCTCTCCAGCACCCTGGAATAGACCTTACCGGGAAGGCTGAGGAGTGTGATTCCCCGATAGTTGGAACACACCCTCCGGTCCCCCTTCTTAAACAGAGGGACCACCACCCCGGTCTGCCAATCCAGAGGTACTGTCCCCGACCGCCACGCGATGTTGCAGAGACGTGTCAGCCAAGACAGCCCTACAACATCCAGCAACTTGAGATACTCAGGACGGATCTCATCCACCCCCGGGGCCTTGCCACCGAGGAGCTTTCCAACCACCTCAGTGACTTCGGCCAGGGTGATGAACAAGTCCGCCTCCAAGTCTCCAGCCTCTGCTTCCTCCTCGGAAGACGTGACGGCGGGATTGAGGAGATCCCGCCGCTTCCCCCTCCTGAGGCGCCGAACGGTTTGCCAGAATTTCTTTGAGGCCGTCCGATAGTCCTCCTCCATGGCCTCTCCGAACTCCTCCCAAACCCGAGTTTTTGCCTCTGCAACCACCCGGGCTGCAGCACGCTTGGCCCGCCGGTACCCGTCAACTGCCTCAGGAGTCCCATGAGCCAACAATGCCCGATAGGACTCCTTCTTCAGCCTGACGGCATCCCTTACTTCCGGTGTCCACCACCGGGTTCGGGGATTGCCACCGCGACAGGCACCACAGACCTTACGACCACAGCTACGGGCGGCCGCATCGACAATAGAGGCCGAGAAAAGAGCCCATTCGGACTCCATATCCCCAGCCTCCCCCGGAATCCGGGAGAAGCTCTCCCGGAGGTGTGAGTTGAAGGTGCCCCTGACAGAGGGCTCAGCCAGACGTTCCCAACAGACCTTCACGATACGCTTGGGCCTGCCAGGTCTTTCCGGTTTCCTCCCCTGCCAGCGGACCCAACTCACAACCAGGTGGTGATCGGCTGACAGCTCTGCCCCTCTCTTCACCCGAGTGTCCAAGACCGGCCGGAGGTCAGATGACACGACAACAAAGTCGATCATCGACCTCCTCCTAGGGTGTCCTGGTGCCACGTGCACTGGTGGACACCCTTGTGCTCGAACATGGTGTTCGTTATGGACAAACTGTGGCTAGCACAGAAGTCCAATAACAGAACACCGCTCGGGTTCAGATCAGGGAGGCCATTCCTCCCAATCACCCCTCTCCAGGTGTCACTGTCGTTGCCCACGTGGGCGTTGAAGTCCCCCAGGAGAACAACGGAGTCCCCGGGGGGTGTACTGTCCAGTACCCCTCCCAGAGACTCCAAGAAGGCCGGGTACTCTGCACTGCTGTTCGGCCCATAGGCCGACACAACAGTGAGAGACCTGTCCCCGACCCGAAGGCGCAGGGACGCGACCCTCTCGTTCACCGGGGTGAACTCCAACACTCGGCGGCTGAGCTGTGGGGCAATGAGCAGGCCCACACCAGCCCGCTGCCGTTCCCCGCGGGCAACACCAGAGAAATGGAGGGTCCAGCCCCCCTCAAGGAGTTGGGTTCCAGAGCCCAAACTGTGCGTGGAGGTGAGGCCGACTATATCTAGTCGGTAACGCTCAACCTCCCGCACAAGCTCAGGCTCCTTCCCCCTCCTCAGCGAGGTGACATTCCATGTCCCCAGAGCTAGTCTCCATGTCCGGAGATCCGGCCGCCGAGGCCCCCGCCTTCGACTGCCGCCCAGATCTCTCTGCACCCGGCCCTTATGGATCCTCCTGCGGGTGGTGGGTCCACAGGAGGACAGCCCCACGTCGCTTCTTCGGGCTTCGCCCGGCCGGGCCCCATTGGGAAACGCCCGGCCACCAGACGCTCGCTGGCGCACACCCACCCCAGGTCTGGCTCCAGGGTGGGACCCCGGTGACGCCAGTCCGGGCGACGTATCTGGCCTTGTTTTGGAACTCATCATAAGGGCTTCTGAACCGCTCTTAGTCTGACCCGTCCCCCAGGACCTGTTTGCCTTGGGTGACCCTACCAGGGGCATAAAGCCCCCGACAACATAGCTCCCGGGATCATTCGGGCACTCAAACCCCTCCACCACGTTAAGGTGGCGGCTCAAGGAGAGGATGACAGGTTCTGATGATTCTCAAATTTTGACTTAATGTTGTCGAATGTGGTGCTGAAGATATAAATTATATAAAAGCAGTTTGTGAAGAAAAGTCCTGTAAAATACTGTATTTTGAAAATTACAGGAAGTAGAGACTATTTTAAAGAGTTTCATATTGATGACATCACACTAAGGAGATCCAAAATCTAAAATGTTGCATTGCTGCAACAAAATAAAGGTGTATTCTTTTTTTTTTTTTTTTTTTTTTTAAACTAGTGTACAAGATGGTTGGTAGGTAAAAGTTACAGAATTCCCTAAGTGTGATGTCATGATTTCCAACCAGGAATTAAAATTTGAAATCTATCAAATTGCCAAATTGGGAAAAACTGTTTACTAATTTTTGGTAAAATCTTAAATATAATGATGTTAACTGTGTTTTTGTCAAAATTAGCAGTTCAAACTGTCATAGGCACTTTAAATGTAGTTTTGATTCATATTTTTATATATATATATATATATATATATTAGGGGTGTGAATCTTTCACTCACAAAACGGTTCGATTCGAATCTCGATTCACAGGCTACGATTCGATTCAGGGACGATTCATAAAATTAGTAAACGATCCGGTACGATTCGATTCGATACGATTCGATCCGATCCGGTTCGGTTAATTTCGATTCAGTACAAAGGTAGATAAGGTAGATATCAAAAATAAAAAAAGTAGTTATAAAACAAGCAAGTTGCCTATTAAAGGCAAAAATCTGAATGAATCAGAATTAGTGCTTCAGTCACAGTTTCAGTAACTGTATAAAAGTGCAACATATCACTGACAAGAAGATAGATATTACTAGGCAGTTATAGAAAACATTAGCATGTTAAATCCAACATGTCTTTTTATGCCTGTAATTAACTTTTCTTAACAAAAAAAAAAGAAAATCAGAGAAAGCTCTTAACACTGAATATTACTTTCTCTCCATCTCATAACATGACCTCAGTCTCCTTTGAGACAAAAATCATCTGTGTGTGTGAAGTATGTTTCTATACACACAAATCATAAGTATTTAATACAGAAATGCACCAATTCTGATTATACATTGTATTTTCCACACAAAAGTAAATTAACCAAGTCAATTTTAGCCCAAATCAAATATACATTGCCAATACATGAATGTTGTCTAAATAAATCACCCAATCCACTAACCGTGACAATAAAAACGCTAGTATCATACAATTGTTATGGTCTACTGCAGACTACTGAGCCGATAGTGAAACATCAGACCGACAGTGAAAGTTTTATCAACGCGACACAACACTGGCACAAAAGTTAACCACGTATAGGAACCATGTCCATAAATAGCGGTAGCGCACCAAATTAACTTAAACAACAGCTCAATAAAAGGAAACTTAGCTTAGCTTACCGATAGAGTAGATCTCCTGACGAGACGAGGCGGCGGGAAACCCGCCCTCCGCACAATGCGAATTGAGACACGGCTATACAGTGCAAACATTTTGTGCTCGCTTCCGCATATAGCCCGCGCCGCTCGCATGATTGGCAGTTAACCAGCCAATAAGCTTCAACCCCAGGTAAGTGAACCACCCACCGTTCGCTAAAGAGCGCAGACACACACAGGCGGCTGCTGCGCCGTGAGAGAGAGACCGCTCAGGAGCCGAGAACCGATTCTTGGCCGTAAATCCGGTGCATCGGACCTTTCGTAGTGAATTTGGACCGATCCGGGCTCCGCTGATCGGTACACTCAGATCGCAGAGGTCACAGACCGATAACCGATCCAAATCGGTTAATCTTTACACCCCTAATATATATATATATATATATATATATATATATATATATATATATATATATCATTCAATTGTACATAATAATTGTTACTCTAGCACATGGTCAACATCTGAAATCTTGTTGAAAGGCATCCAACAGCACATCCTGCTGAAATATTAAACCCGAAATGGGAAGGGACAGTCTTGGTAAAACTCAGCACTTTGTGAAGAAAACCAGGCTATCAATACAAGCATCTAAGAAGAGCAAAATAAGTTTAAGATGAAAAGGTGGACAGGCATTAGAACAGGGAAGATGGGACAGAAGCAAGGATAGCACTTAAACAAAAAACATTACAGGTTTGTTTGTCTGAAATAGGGGTATGTGATCACAATTTCCTATCACGATTACATTCAATTACAGTACCTTTCAGGGGTAACTAAAGCTATCTGAATCCAACTGTCACTTACTGAAAGCAAGATGAAGGCTGGTCAAAAAGGAGGAGTGGGTGGGTGTGTCTGAGTTTGAGCAAAAGTAATATTTTATTTTGTTTTGTTAATTTCTGTGCTAATTTTTCATCACTCTGAATGAAGGGAAAGTGAAGGAGTGCTTCCCTTATTAATAACAGAGATGTTCTAATCCCTTATAGTGTAAAACAGCCTGGACAAAATAAGAAGGACATGCCATTTTAGTTCAGATTAAAATGATACTTGAAGAATTGCCTGGGCCACCATATTCTTTAAAGGTCCCATGGCATGAAATTTTCACTTTCTGAGGTTTTTGAACGTTAATGTGAGCTCCCCTACCCTGTTTAGGGCCCCCCCCCCCATGGTTAAAAGTTGCGAAATGTCTAAACTGAGCATTTGCGATCCTTTTCTGCGTTACAAAAAATCGGAGCTCAAACGGGCGATTTTGAACAAGGCACCTTATTGACGTCAGATCGAAAAAAGAAATGCAAATGCAGTTCCACCCCGTCTGTCTGTACTCAGCGTCTCTGTAAATCACGCCCAGAGAGTTTGGACTGCGAATGCGCTAGGCAATGCGAAATGCGTTTTTTTATTTGCCTGGAGGCACGTCCGAGTGTTTCTAGGCTCGGAAGTCCTTTATCTGAGCCTCTGGACCTTTGAACAGCAGTGGTTTAATTTTATTTTATGTGGAAATGTGTTTATTTTTCAATGGAACGCTTCAAATCTCTCCCCCCGTGCAAAAACACGGAAATGGATCAGCTGTGAGCTACAGCGGAGAGCGGAGCATTTGGCCACGCCCCCACCCTCTACTATTGGCCAGCTCTTTTCTCCTCATTTGCATTCAAGCAACAACGCCCATTATGACCTGTTCTGAGGGAGAAAAAATACTCTTTCTCATCTTATCTCTGCTTCTCATGCACTGAGTGTTGATTTTGGAGGAGGATTCATTTACAGTATTATGGAACCATTAAGGAGCCATATAAAAGCATCAAGAAGTACCATGTCATGGGATCTTTAAAGATCTGTAGGAAACACAAGGTAAGTGGTGAGAAAAGAGGTGAAGGAAGGTGATGGGGTGGCTGACCAAACTGACACTGACAAGACAGAGACAGCAGTGGAACATGCTCACTGTTGTGATCGTGACTTGTTATAGTGTGGTCCACAGACAATGGTGTGATACACAGCCATCTGTTCTTTCTCAGACAAGTGTTGTGTGTCAGACTCTTGACAACACTGATGGAATTGGCTTTATTTAGAAGACCTCTTCGGGTTATCAAAAAAGTTTTCTATTGAGATTCTACTGAGATCGATTTAAAGAAAAGAAAGATGTGTTTAGTTGTGCAGTACAGTGGATTATATTAGGCAAAGGCATTAACATCCCCAATGCAAAGAAACAATTAACTATTTTAGTTCAGCAGGTATCAAAATCTCAACAAAAACACTAAAGGTTGAGAGTAGGTTAAGGTACATTCTATTGTATAGGGAGAAACAAGCAAATTAAGGCCCAGGCAATCCAGGAATTGAACCAGGAACCATCTTGCTGTGAAGCTAAGTGCTAATATAACGTAACATAACTAGCTTTATCTAACCACAGGGTGTCAGTAGAGGGAGAGTTTAAATTGTTCAAAATCTGTGCTGTTTTATGTTGTTGTTGTTTATTTTTCAAGGTCAGAATTATCAAGCTAACTAACACCAAAGTACAGACAAGTATCGCATTACTCCTCTCTGCTTTTTAATTAGTTACATTGTTTTCCCTTGTTTTTGCTGACATGTCCCCTGATGCAGAGTCCCTGGTTGTATCTTAAAACTAAACATCTGGGACAGGATAATTAGCTGATGCGTGTGTGATTATATTCGTGTTTAGACCCAGGTCGGCTCTAAAATTCTTCAAACAGCCTCCAACTGCCTGACACAATTTCATCAAAAGCAGCATACAAGAGAGGGCTTGAGAAAGGCACCAATGTTATGGTCCAGTTAACTTTCTAAACAGGCCAGACTGAACAGTAGAAGAACAAGAATATGCACAGTAACATACCTAGGTCATATGCATTTTTTTGCCTTCAGACAGTTGCATTTGTATTATACATACGTTGACTATTATTATTTGATTTGCTTTTAAATGTTATCAAATGTTAAATGTTGTCATCATCGTCATTACTTCAAATGTGCTGCCATTCTGGTCAAATGTCCTTTTTCAAACCAAAAAAGTTGTGTTTTGTTATATGTAGAAAACACAACATTATAACGGTTAACTAGGCCTGTCACAATAATTACTATATGGACTCATTGTTCAATATATGAAAGCTGTTACTATTTACAAGGAACTAACCTCGTATTTTGAGGGTCAGTATTTATCATGTGTACATTTTCCTTGCAATAGTGGGGAGATTTGTCACTTTTATGTAATATGGTAAGATTTGAGCTGTAGAGGGTAGAATTGAATAACTTCTATGGTCAATTATAGGTTCATTCTGCTATTTATTTGTTGCAGCTCAGACCTTTAAATGATACTGTCTATTTAAAAACTGGTTACCTGTGATTATCCTGCTTTGTGTCAGTGGTAAAACGTAACATTTAACGCAATATTTCTCTGTAGCAATATATCGTGGTTCATTTATCATGACAGGCCTACACTGAAAAATCAGTTTAGCACAATGAAGGACCTTAAAAGAAAAAAATAGATGAAGAGAAAAACAGGAGGTTTTGATGACTTCCAAGAGCACAACAAAGGTATTGTCAGTCCCGGCAGCTGGGTGTACGGAGCATGCTCAGTGGCACCCAGTCAATAAGGCATTAGCAGAGGCTTCACTGGCTGTTGCTCACCTTGTAAAGACCATGCAGTGACCCACACTCCAGCCTCTACTGGAGCGGGAGGAAAACAACAGCTATTTACTGGGTGTGGACTCTCTTCTTATTGTGGCCATTCTGAAGCCTTAAAATAGGCATGTAAACAGGTAGTCTTTCTTGTGAATTCCCATCAAATTGGCTACACTACACAATCCCTCCATAACACAACTTTAATTCCAAATTGACGCATTGTACACATAGCAAACTGCATACAATAAAACTTGTAAAATTAGTACATTTTTAATTGTCAGTGATATTCAAATAGGATGCCACCCACGACAACACCATAGATCTACAGGAATACACAGACTGTCACTGCCTACATTTCAAAGTGCATTGATGATGTCACAGAAACCAGGACCATCACTATTTGGGCCAACCAAAAGCCATGGCTCACAGGGGAGGTCTACGGGCTGCTGAGGGTAAGGAATGCTGCCTTCAAAGCTGGAGACGAGGTGGGCCTAAGGACAGCAAGGGCAAACCTGTCACGTGGCATCAGAGAGGCTAAGAGACAAAAGAGGAAGATAGTACAGCAGTTCCATGACAACAGAAGCACACGGAGTCTGTGGCAGGGGATACGGACCATAACGGACTACAAGCCAACGCCACAGACTGCCAACAGCTCCACCTCTCTGCCGAACGACTTTTTCGCTCGCTGTGAGGCACACAACAGTACCTTGGCACAGAAGACTCCACCCCCTCCCGGTGACCAGGTGATGACACTGTCCCCGGACAGTGTGAGGAGATCCCTCAGCAGAATCAACGCACGTAAAGCTCAACACATCTTTGAGCCAGGCCGTCATCTCCACATGCCTCAAAACCTCCACCATCATCCCCATGCCAAAGAAGTCGTCTCCATCCAGCCTTAACGACTACCGTGCAGTTGCGCTCACCCCCATCCTCATGAAGTGCTTCGAACGGCTAGTCATGCAACACATTAAGACATCTCTCCCCTTCACCCTGGACCCATTTCAATTTGCATACCGGTCTGCTCGACCAATGATGCAATCTCAACAGCCCTCCACTCAGCCCTTACACACCTGGACACCAGAGACTCATATGTTAGAATGCTGTTCATTGATTTCAGCATTCAACACAATCATCCCTCAGTAACTCATACTCAAACTAGACAAGCTGGGGATGAACACCTCGATGTGAAACTGGCTGCTGGATTTCCTGACAGGAAGACCGCAGACTGTACGGGTCGGCAGCAACACCTCCAGCACCATCACACTGAACACAGGGGCTCCCCAAGGATGTGTGCTGAGCCCCGTCCTCTTCACTCTGCTGACCCACGACTGCACACCGTCGCACAGCTCCAACTTCTTCATCGAGTTTGCGGATGATACAACTGTTTTGGGTCACATCAGCAACGATGATGAGACACACTATAGGAGCGAGGTGAGCCACCTGATCAAGTGGTGCAGTAACAACATGGAGGCAAAGGAGATTGTCATAGACTTCAGGAGAGCACATGTTACAACCATGGCCCCTGAAAAAGAGGGGATAAAACTTGAATAAAGAAACAGCAGTCGTTCAGGTCTCAAATCAGTGGTTTTAATGACAATCATTAATTATTATATAACTTTTGTACAAACTTGGTACATCAGAAGCACATAGTTACCTGAAAAAGGTAAAACTTGAAGGTCTCAAGTCAGTGGTTTTAATGACCTGAGACTCCCCTGGAGCTCCCCCTCTTGTTCAACAGACCAAAATCTTCCCACAATGCCCGAAAATAGTATAATATAATGTGGTACAATCATGTAATACAAATAATAATCATGAACCAATAAAATAAAATTACTTTATTTTTTAACATAAGTCCTATTATGAATTCTATATTTAACAATAGTCAATTTGTATCATAAATGTGTATAATTTTTTAATTGTCTTGTTTTACAACTATTACACATACACACACAGCACGCCCCCCTCACCATCAACAGGACTGCTGTGGAGAGAGTAAGCAGCACCAAGTTCCTTGATGTGCATATCTCTGAGGACCTCTCCTGGTCAAAGAACACTGCATTACTGGCCAGTAAAGCCCAACAGCAACAGCGTTTTTTGACAATAAAGCTGACTATGAACTTTTGAACTTTGATATGATTTTTTTTTTTTTATTAAGAGGTCTACGGCCAATCCTCTCTCAATAAAAGCATGTGGTTTGGAGCAGAGTTGAAACTTCAGAGTTTTCTCTAAGATGTTTTTTGTTTCAATTAGAAATTAAAACAAAGCCACTTTTATTTGCTTTAAAGGTCCTATATAACACAAAATTGCAAGCTTTAAAGATCCCATGACATGGTACTTCTTGATGCTTTTATATGGCTCCTTAATGGTTCCCTAATACTGTAAATAAATCCTTCTTCAAAATCAACACTCAGAGCACAGAGATAAGACGAGAAAGAGCAATTTTTCTCTCTCTGAACACTCTATAATGGGCGTTGTTGCTTGAACGCAAATGAGGAGAAAAGAGCTGGGTGGGGGCGTGGCCAAACTCTCCGCTCTGAGCCCTCAGCTGATCCATTTCCTTGTTTTTGCACGGGGGGAGAGATTTGAAGCGTTCCATTGAAAAATAAACACATTTCCACATAAAATAAAATTAAACCACTGCTGTTCAAAGGTTCAGAGGCTCAGATAAAGGACTTCCGAGCCTAGAAACACTCGGACGTGCCTCCAGGCAAATAAAAAAACGCATTTCGCATTGCCTAGCGCATTTGCAGTCCAAACTCTCTGGGCGTGATTTACAGAGACGCTGAGTACAGACAGACGAGGGTGGAACTGCATTTGCATTTCTTTTTTCGATCTGACGTCAATAAGGTGCCTTGTTCAAAATCGCCCGTTTGAGCTCCGATTTTTTGTAACGCAGAAAAGGATCGCAAATGCTCAGTTTAGACATTTCACAACTTTTAACCATGGGGGGGGGGGGGGGGCCTAAACAGGGTAGGGGAGCTCACATTAACGTTCAAAAACCTCAGAAAGTGAAAATTTCATGCCATGGGACCTTTAAGCCATGTTATAATGTTCTTACCTATCATAAACATACCTGGAGTTGTGTTTTGTTTCATTCACATGTTTGAATAACTCTTTATTATTTGTCTGTCTACAACTTCAAAGCTCAAAGTCCTCTGTCCATCTTGTGCTATGTTGTGGTAGTTTTCAATTAACAGCTATCTTTTATGTTTTGTTCAATAGAGACTGGCGATTTCAGGGCTGAAATTATCTGAATGATTCCAGTGAAAGTGTATGGAGTTTATAAACACAGTGGAGCACTTCATGTATTGCCACATGACATCATAAGGTGGAACAGAGTATTTTCCGCTTGAGAGAAGAACTCAGCTTAAAGGGTTTGTGTGTTAAACATGTGTGAAAGAAACAAAACATAACTCCTGATATGCTTGTGATGAGGAAACAACATTACAACATAGATCAGAAAATAGCATATATAGGCCCTTAAGTATATAATTTATGTTCATTAAATTAATATTTATAGTCAATACGTGTATAAAAAAAAAAACAGACATTCAATATGATGAAAGAAAACTGCTTTTTATTTTCTTCAGCATGTTAACCTTACATAGGGTTACAATATAACATTTTTGCTGCTTATGAATGTGTTGCAAATTCTAGGCCAAACCAATGCAGTGTCACTACACAGCAGCAGCAACAGCAGCAGCAGCAGCAGCAGCAGCAGCAGCAGACATTGGAGTAAAAAGGCAGTGTCTCCTCTCTCTGTCTCTCTATCTCTCTCCTGTGAACCCACTATCAAACAGTTCACGGCCAGAAGCGGAACAGATAAATAAGTAACAGCCTTGGTCTACAACTGAGACAGGAACAGGGTCAAGTAGATCTCTGCAGACACTGTAAAAAGATGTGATGAAAAGAGTGAATATTTATCACCAGAGATCAGATGGCGTCTGCATGTGATAGGGAGATCAAACTGGGTCCTGCAGAGAAGCACTTCAGCCAGTCTCCTCTCATCATGGCCTCGGCGGAGTGGATTTTAACCCACGTCTCATTTTCAAATCTTTGTTTTTTTCAACTTTGGTTTGTTTTAAAATGGAATCACACTCCTCAGCCTCCCCGGTAAGGTCTATTCCAGGGTGCTGGAGAGCAGAATTCGACCGATAGTCAAACCTCGGATTCAGGAGGAGCAGTGTGGTTTTCGTCCCGGCCGGGGAACACTGGACCAGCTCTATACTCTCCATCAGGTGCTCCAGGGTGCATGGGAGTTTGCCCGACCAGTACACATGCGCTTTGTGGATCTGGAGAAGGAATTTGACCATGTCCCTCTTGGGGTCCTATGGAGGGTGCTCTGGGAGTACGGGGTTCGGGTTTATTTGCTAAGGGCTGTTCGGTCCCTGTATGACCGGAGCAGGAGCTGTGTTCGCATTGCGGGTGGTAAGTCGGACCTGTTCCCGTGCATGTTGGACTCCACCAGGGCTGCCCTTTGTCACCAGTTCTGTTCATTGTATTTATAGACAGAATTTCTAGGCGCAGTCAGGGGCTGGAGGGGATCCGGTTTGGGAACCACAGGCTCTCATCTCTGCTGTTTGCAGATGATGTTGTCCTGATGGCTTCATTGAACCGGGACCTCCAGCCTGCACTGGGGCGGTTTGCAAGTGTAAAGCAGCTGGGATGAGGATCAGCTCTTCCAAATCCGAGGCCATGGTTCTCAACCGGAAAAAGGTGGCTTGCTCTTTCCTGGTGGGTGGAGAGTCCTTGCCTCAAGTGGAGGAGTTCAAGTAACTCGGGGTCTTGTTCACGAGTGAGGGGAGGATGGAGCGTGAGACTGACAGGCAGATTGGTGCAGCGTCGGCAGTGATGTGGTCGCTGTATCGGACCGTTGTGGTGAAGAGGGAGCTGAGCCAAAAGGCGAAGCTCTCAATTTACTGGTCAGTCTATGTTCCTACCCTCACCTATGGTCATGAGCTCTGGGTAATGATAACGAAAGGACAAGATCGCGGATACAAGTGGCCGAAATGAGTTTCCTCTGCAGAGTGGCTGGGCGCACCCTTAGAGATAGGGTGAGGAGCTCAGTCACACGGGAGGGGCTCGGAGTAGAGCCGCTGCTTCTCCACGTCGAGAGGAGCCAGCTGAGGTGGCCCGGGCATTTGTTCCGGATGCCTCCTGGACACCTCCTTCAGGTGTTGTAGGCATGCCCCACCGGGAAGAGGCCCCGGGGAAGACCCAGGACACGCTGGAGGGACTACGTCTCTCGGCTGGCCTGGGAACGCCTTGGGGTCCCCCCGAAGGAGCTGGAGGAAGTGTCTGGGGTGAAGAAAGTCTGGGAGTCCCTGCTTAGACTGTTGCCCCCACGACCCGGCCCCTGATAAGCGGAAGAAAATGGATGGATGGGTTTGTTTTAAACACCATTTACAGAAACAAAATGCTTCATTATTTGTGATGTAACAGCAGAATAACTGGAAATATCATATTTGTACAGTGATGTGGGCCTAATAAATAGGGCTTCCTTGTATGATAGAGTCAGAGCTGTACAAAGTGTAGTAATCAAATCAAAACTTCAATTTCATTAGGTTGCAGTTATTGAGGTAATGTAATATATTCTGTAAACAACATTAATATTACTTAAAAATCTACCAGTTTATTCCTTCTGAAATGGAATCCTTGCATTACTTTAGCAGTTCATACAGTTTTTCAGTATTCAATATTACAGCTCCTAGTGTGTTTGAAATGTGTAATCTGAACACTTACAATACTTGTCAGGAAAAAAGCATAGACTGTATAAAGAAGTGGACTAAGGGAGTGTGATGTCACCCAGAGAGTTGGCTCCAGTCAGATGAAGCTCGATGGTAGCGGTTATAGGAGTGAATTTGGACCCTGGTCCATATTAGGAATAGGAATTTATGTACGTACAAAATAGTGAACTAAAAACACCAGGACTATGTAAAGTGGGTTAACGCGAACAAGACCAGAATGACAAAGCTCACTGCAGCAGTTACAGAGAGAGGGGTGACAATTTTATAACGTAAAGTCAAATGGAAGCTGGAAGTGCTTCCATGTTCCCTTCCTATTTAAAACACAGACACTAGTGAGATAGCTATGTCCATTACACTACAGTCTATGGAAAAAACATAATTCTTTTTTTTTTTCTTTAAAATTTTGTGGCCCTATTCAGAGTAGTATTATTTTCCATTCATTCCATATAGCACAAATGTCTATTGTCTATTGTCTAATGTCTATTCTTATCTAACTTATGTGATGATTCCTTATGAAGTGTAACATGAAAAATGCACAATATATTTTTTACTTGTATCTATTATAACTATGATATTGTCTAATGCTTACAAAACAGTCAAGACAAAAGGTAAATAGACCCCTTGGCTTTGCTTCTCTTGGCAGTCAATTCAGATATGCCTATGTGCCAAGCCAGGAATCTGCCACCCAATTAATGCCTATTCATTTTCCATTAGACTTAATTTGTTTCAGTGCAAATGACTACACGATCTCGATGCTGGCCGGTAATAGCATTGTGCAGATCAGAGTGCAGCAGTAAAGCTTTGAGCTGCTGTAATGGCCGTGAAGGGTTTCTCTCATGTGTCCTGGCTCCACTAAACACTCAGCAAGTAGTTCAAAACCAAAATCCTCACAGTCCTTCAGTTGTGCATGCAGCTTTCTAAACTCTTTTCAGCTTTATTCTTAGAGTTGGGCTAATTGAAGGGTAATGAGATTTTGGATCATTATGAAATACTGTAAATTTGCTTGTAGTGAAAAGGTGTGACTTTGCTACATAAAAACAAAGACATTGACACAAAAACATTGAATAGATTGTCACTTTTCACTGATAAGGCTGAAATATTGCCAGTTTGTCCATACAACATCCTCGAATTTAAACAAACTGTTGTGAAATGACTGATTATTTATCAAAAAAAAATATCAATCACATCTGCTAATACTAATTAGTAAACAAAGGCCACACCTCCTGTCACCCAGGTGCTCTCGTGAAGGACATCATAGTCTCCGCCTCTACCACCTTGCGTGAACATGCCACAGTATCAACGGTAGTTATTCATGTTGGAACAAATTATCTTAAAGGAAAAGTAACGTTTTTTTACAATTTGAGCCTTATTTTGGTAATAAAACAAGTTGTTTTACTCACCCATAGCACTTTGGTGTCATATGGAGTACTTCCAGAGATGTTTTAAGATTTGCGGTTAGCCTAGCGCGACTTCTAGCCATAGCTCGGGGCATATAATATATTCCCCAAGCATGTAATATGCCCCATGCGGGCTCCAAATAACACAAACTTTAGCACTTTTCAAATCATAGAAGCCCATGTCTTAGTCTACAATTTCGTTTGAAGCAAAAGTGGCCTGTAATCTGAGATTTATCCATAGTTTACAGCTTTGCGTTTCATGTTTGGGTCCCGGGAGCTGAGAGCACAGTCCGCACGTGCGCACTGGCATCCTCATCTACTCGAAACTATGGCTAAATCTCGGATTACAGGCCACTTTTGACCACACGAAATCGTAGGCTAAGACATCGGGCTTTTATGATTTGAAAAGTGCTAAAGTTTGTGTTATTTGGAGACCGCAAATAAGTGCCCCGAGAACTCACATGATGGAGATCGCAAATCTAAAACATCTCCGGAAGTGCTCCATATGACACCAAATTGCTATGGGTGAGTAAAACAACTTGTTTTATTACCGAAATAAGGCTCAGATTGTAAAAAACTTTCCTTTTCCTTTAAACTGCAGCAGTCAGGAATACTCAAAGACAACTTCAAAATCCTCATCACTACAATCCACAGTTTAGACAAACAGCGTGCCATCTCTGGACCTTTTGCACCACCTCGTTTTGGAGATGTGAATTTCAAGAGCATTGCACATATGGCTCAAAAGATACTGCAGAGACAACAAAATCCCCTACGTGGACAATTTTATCACATTTTTTAAGAGACATGAACTTTTTAAAAAGGACCGCCTACACCCCAGCATCCTCAGATCGCGTCTCCTCTCATAAATATCGAACTCACTCTAGAAGAAGAATGACAAAATAACCAAGTACAATTAATTCTCGTGATCAGCAGAGAGCGGCATAAGCATGAAACTTTTCATAAATTTACTGCCAACATCCATAATCTCAGATCTCTTCCAAAAACACATTCATCACAAATTCCTGTAGTTACTCAGTCACCGTTAACTTTAAACATGGCCCTTTTAAATGTCTCTGCTGAACAAGTCTTTTATTGTTAATGACCTGATTTTAGACCACAAACTTGACTGTTTCTTCTTAACTGAAACGTGGTTAGGTGCAGACGCACCAGTTGTTCTCACAGAGGCCTCACCACCCACTTTTAACTTTGTGTTTTCAACTAGAAATGGTTGAAGGGTTGGTGGCACTGCTTCTATATGTACAAACACTCCGGCCACCAAACCCATTATTGAACAATTTTACAAGTTTTGAATATCATTCAATTGTTTTTAGCAACCCCCAAATTTTATGCGGCACTATATACAGACCACCAAAAAAAGCAACCTTTTTATCAGAGTTTCTATCTAATTTACACAATTAATTTAATATGATTAGTATAACCAGTGATTTTAACTTGCACATAGATAACCTTTCAGACCCTCTTGCAAATGCATTTTTAAATGTTCATAATTATATGGATTTTACTCAACACGTCACACAGCCGACTCATAACAGGGGGCACACTCTGGATCTGGTCATTACTTATGGCCTGACCATTAGTGTGTCCTCTGTTGTTGACCTGGCTGTGTCTGACCACTACTGAGTATTTTTTAATATCACTGGTTTTATACAGCGGGAGACCTCTGTGAAAACTGTGAGGAAACGCCGTCTGACCCCTGAAGTCGCAGCAAATTTTATTTATGTTTTAGATAAAAATCCCTCAATGGTTTTACATGCCCCTTGTGATTTTATTATTAACCAATTTAACAGTAGACTACGGTCAGCTCGATCAAAACCAAATTAAAACCTCCCTGGAGAAATTAAGATTTGAGAAAATCTTTTGAGAGTCCATTAGGGCAGAACGCAGATGGAGAAAAAACAAAACAACAATAAACCACCAATTATTCATCAATCAACAACGAACGCACAACAATGCAAGAAATCATTACTTCTCCACAATAATCACCAATCACAAAAATAATCCAAAAGTTCTCTTCTCAACCATTGACATTTTAAACCTTGATTTTAGCACGTTTTACTTGACACCCACTGACTCTCTCTGTGAGCAGTTTGCAGACCACTTCATGGGAAAGATAAGCACTATCAGATCTGTGATATTTTATTTTGTCAATGCTCTGTTTTTAACCCATCTGAGTGTTTGTCTGGACCAGAGGAAACACTGGACAGTTTTGTCCTGCTGAGATGCTTGACAAAGTTTTCTCCTCAGTGAGGCCCACCACATGTCTTTAAGATCCAATCCCCACCCCATTTTTTAAGTCATTTTATGCATCTTTTAGGGATGAGCATTTGGTCATGATAAACTGCTCTTCTTCAGACAGGGATCTTTCCCACTGCCTTCAAAGCGGTGGTGGTGAGGCCCCTGCTGAAGAAGAGCAATTTAGATTGTAATGATTTTAACAACTACTGACCAGAGTCTAATTTACCATTTTAAGCTAAATTTTAGAAAAACTTGTTTTTATCCAACTAAATGATTTTTTAGATGATCACATTTTGGAAAAATTTCAGTCTGGTTTTAGGGTGAACCACAGCACCAAGACTGCCTTGGCAAAGATTTTAAATGATTTAAGAATAAATTGTGATTCACAAAAGGTGACTGTGTTGGTTCTACTGGATCTGAGCACTGCCTTTGACAAAGTAGACCACACTATTCTTTTAACTCGCCTAAAACACCTCGGCCTCTCCGGTGCTGTTCACAAATGGTTCATGTCCTATGTCACAAACAGAACATGTATGATGAGTGTGGACACATGCTCCTCCAAGGTCCATAAAATCACATGTGGTGTTCCTCAGGGTTCCATTTTAGGCCCTGTGCTTTTTAACTTGTACATGCTCCCTCTTGGTGGTGTCATCAGGAAACATGGAATCAACTTCCACAGCTTTGCAGATGATACGCAGCTTTATATCTCCATGTCTCCCGATGACACCAGGCCAATGGATGCTCTTTTTAATTGCATTCTAGATATCAAATCCTGGATGGCAGAAAACTTTCTCCAGCTTAACCAGGACAAAACTGAAGTTTTAGTCATCGGTCCTGAGGCCCAGAGAGAGAAACTTCACAAGAGAAAATCACAAAAATAGATTTCTATCACTTAAAAAACATAGCCACAGTCCGCCCCATTCTCTATCGTGCCAATATGGAGACACCGATGCATGTTTTTATCAATAGACTACTGTAATGCCCTACTCTCTGGTCTTCCCAAAAAGAGTATTTCAGGTTTGCAATTTTTACAAAATTCAGCAGCACGTGTCCTGACTAGGACCAGAGGGCAGGACTACATTACACCAGTTTTAAAATCACTGCATTGGCTCCCTGTGAGTTTCAGGATAGATTTTAAAGTTCTTTTACTGGTCTCGGCCCTTATCTTTCAGAACTGCTTTTACCTTACAAGCCTTCGCAGACCCTGCGCTCCTCCGGCAGCAGGCTCCTGGTCATTCCCAAAGTCAGGACACACACTTACGGAGAGGCGTCTTTTCAGTACTATGGCCCTCGTCTATGGAACTGCCTGCCGGAGGACCTCAGGGCTGCAGAGAACATTCATGTTTTTAAGAGTAAGCTCAAGATTCACCTGTTTAGGTTGGCCTTTGTTTGAAATTTTATACTTTTACCTGCTTTATTATTCATATTTTATTTTAGGCATTTTATTAGCTTGAACTAATATTCATCTATCATTTTTAGGATTTCCTGTGCTCCCTCTGTAGGAGCCCTCTGCACCGGGAGCGGTGGGCTCCTGGTGAAGGGGATGGTGCTTGGGCCTCATCTCTCCCCTGGGCCCTGTGGCGGTTTCTGGTGGCGGCGGACGGCTCTCTGCTCTTTGTGTTCTCTGAACTGGTTCGCCTGTATTCAGCCTCACTTTTTTACTATGTGTAGTTTTATGTACTTTAGCATGTTAGTGTGTGTGTGTGTGTGTGTGTGTGTGTGTGTGTGTGTGTGTGTGAGTTGCTGTTTGGGTTATTTGGTTGTGTGGTGTCGGACAGCTGTGGGGTGAGGAAATGTGGGTTGTTTTGAAAAGTGCTTTACAAATAAAGTTTGATTGATTGATTGAAACAAACCTGCATTCAACACATTTCGTATAGTTTTCCTTTTGAATCATCTTACCGGCAGCTCAGAGCCTTCAAAAGCCTCCTTTGATAATCACAGAAGTCTGTCAGTTGTAGGAATGAAAGACAAACTACTATTTGTTTTGTTCTCTTGATCAAATGTTATCTGGGTTTACTTTTAAATCTTTCATGTGGCCAGTGCGCGTATTCTGTCCACCATCATCTGTCCATCCAACCCCATTTCCTTTTGTCCCATGCCAATTTCCTGTGCCTCCTCTGTGTGTGTATATGAGAGAAGGAGTGAGAGAAGAGAGAGCGGGAGAAAGAGAGAATATGAGAGAGAGAGAGAGAGAGAGAGAGAGAGAGAGAGAGATGGACAAAGAGAGCAGGAAGGGGGAAGAGAGGAAGTATGAAAGAGAGCAATGGAGTAATTTTCAGGGAAAGCATAGCTCAATGGCGGTGCAGCCCGAGGCTTAGCAGGTTAGCTGCGTTTGGACACCTCTCTGGGGAGCTGGCTGTAACCACATCCACACCTGACAGACATTGGGAGGTGTAAGAGAGCGGAAATCCAAGTGTCTAGTCACAGTCATCCTACAACCCCGTAATATTTACAATGGAAATATGTGAATAAAAAGGCTTAGATTGGTCATTAAAATAGCCTGCCATCCACCATGCATTCATCCAGAGAGGGGGCATCATTAAAAAGGACACTTCACTTTAAATTGCTAAAAGTGTGCTCTCACACACAACAGCACCATTTAATAAGTTTAGCATTACATCATGTACATTCTTTGCATCAAAAAACTGTAGAATATCCTTTATAATTATGTATACTGGCAGACATAGAAATATACTATGTTGCATTTGACTTTTTAGTTAAGAAGTCCTTAACGAAAGTAGCCTCACTTTTCAAATTATAATGGATTACACATTTTTAATGTACAATGTGGCGTGAATTCTTCTGGATTATTGAACAATATTGTTAAAGTTTTGTTTAATCTGAAATTCAATTCAAAAATGTACCAAGAAAAGAACTAGCTTCAACTCTGTCCCTGTAAACGAACAAAACACAAAATGACAAAGTACTAGTCAAAGCTATGGTTAAGCACAGGACAAAGCATATAGTTTATTAACACCAAGGATGGAGCATCTGACACTGGAGTCAGATCATAAGTTTGGCAAGAGATTCTTGTGAGAATGGACCTCATGCTGAAAAGGCTCCATCTGCAAAAATACGACTTTGACCGCCCCTACATTTGGTGCACTGCAGGGGGCATATACTTACAAGGGGATGCTATGGAAACTGAAATCTTGTATCACCTCTTTGCTTGGATACTGTGAGATAAAGGCAGCTGGGAATACAAAATGGACAGTTTTGCATGAGTTATACAGAACAATTGTATGCAGAGAGCCCAGTGCTGGGACAATATCCAAGACAAACACTGATGATCTCGGGGTTTAGCTGGGATTCCCTGTATTTGCTTTTTGTAGAAACTTTAAAAATTCAATGCAGACATGCTGTAGTAAGACAGGTGTGTGAGAGCGGTGCAGAGGGGGGCACAGGTACAGGCAAAGGAAGACACAAACATGACTCAACGCCATACGCAGGGCTCACAAAAACACCATCTGGAATCATGCCATTTTGCCAGAAACTGTCGAAAGTCATGAAGACATGGCAGCGGGAGGTAGAGGTTAGCACCCGAAACACAGTGGCGTACGACAGTTGAAAGCGGACTGTCACAGAACATTTAATGAAGAAGTGATGCTAGATGGTGGGACTTAACAGCTGGCAGGATGTGGGGGACATTCTTGATATACTTTTTGCTTGATTAAACATGGCTCCTTGTGTATAATATTAAAAGGGTTTCATTTCATTAAAACTCACACATGGACAGTGGTGGACCGTAGCAAAGTAAAAGGAGAAAAATACTGTACTTACTTAAAAATCTGTACTTTACTTAAGTACATTTCACTAGCAAGGACCACGCCACGACAATGAAATATGATAAAGATATTTATTGATGGTCAGTAGATGTGACGGCTGGGGGGAGACTTAGGGTGGGGGCTCCGTCTTCAATAAAAAATGGTCACCCAACTGATTCAGAACCCCCCTCCTTAAAGATGATGTCTTCAGGTTGAAGGATGGAAGAGAAACATGGGGTGAGAGGAGGGGGTCGAGAGAGCTGACATGGACGGTCTTGTCGGGATAGGCTGTATAAATAGGGCTTCTGGGTAACTGAAGGTGTGGTCAAGATGAGCTCTTAGCTGGTGAAATGGTTGAGGTGTGGTCCAGCTCCTGAAGTTAATATATTACCTCCACTTTAAAGTGGATACGTTTTACTTTTACGTCACTACATTTTACAGAAGGTATCTGTACTTTCTACTACTACTGCATTTTTTTAACTGGACAGAAAAGTAAAGGTATTTTTTATTATTCTTAAATATCTGCTGAAAGGTTATTTTTAAGAAAATCAAAAATATACAAATAAAAACAGTTAGGAAAAGAAATGATTGATTTAAATGTTATTAAATATATTTACATTTTATTTGAGGGTTTTTTTTTTTGCTCTGGTATTTGTACTTTTACTTAACTACTTTTACAACAAAACTGAGTACTTCTTCCACCATTGAGGGTTTGGGCCACTTAACAATTCATTTTTAGTTGCATCATCAATGTTTTAAGCTTATAATAATCAGATATTTGTGTTACTACTGAGCCAGTGACTGGCCAGTGATGATGTGTAGTTTTGACGAAGTACAGTTTTTGAGCAACAATATTCTGGTGGTCTAAGTTGCAGCTAGGGATGGGATGCAAAACAATAATAATGTTTACTGTGATACAAAGGGTTGACAATATCCCTTTATGTAAAAATGTCAGTAATTGTAATAATTAGGGGTGGGCGGTATAAACGGTATAAACAGTATGCGGTATAAATTTGGCCAACGGTAGAGATTTGGGTTATACCTTCCTATCGCGATAGTTCATTGCGTCACCACAACAAGGAAGGAGGAAAAATCGCTGCGAGCAGTGAGCACATGGAGGAGGAGGAGCTCGTGAAAAAGACCGGCTCAACTTCTGTAATCTGGTCATGGTTTGGATACAAGGCGTCGGATACTGAACAGGAAATTGTAAAACAATCTGCAGAATATGCTGGGCGACAGTGATCGCAAAACATGGCAACACAAGCAATCTGTTCTACCACCTAAAAGCTCGTTATCGAGTACAAAGAAAGCCAACGTATATGTGGTGACACTCAAAAGCCAAGCCAGTCTTCAAGCGGGAGGAAAAAAGTTGTCACTACACACCAGCAGTCTATCACCCGGGCATTTTCAAAAGGCGTAGCTTATGATAAAAAAGCCAGCGGTGGATTGACATAACGAAGTCCATCGCAATATTCTTATGTAACGACACGGTGCCTTTCCAAACCGTAGAGAGAAGCGGCTTTTTACTAGGCATGGTGAAGACGCTGGATCAACGGTACGTGGTACCAAACCGCAAATATTTTAGCTAGGTGGAAGTGCCCAGACTGCATGACGAGGTCCGCAATCAAGTGGGAAAAGAGCTTCGTGACATAAAACACTATGCAACCACCATGGACTTGTGGTCGAGTCGCACTATGGACCCGTATATCAGCCTGACAATCCACTTCATTAACGATGACTGGAAGTTGTGCGGCAAATGCCTGTGTACGGCCCATTTCAACAGTACATGTGTACTGCAAACATCGTATTTCCCTGACGACCATACAGGGGAGATGATTGCCCAGGGACTCAGGGAAGCGCTCGAGTCATGGGAACTTGACGAAGAGTTGCAGGTATGCATCACCACTGACAACGACCCCAATGTTAAAGCAGTTTCATTTTCGATTTACATTGCCTTTTTCAAATTTTATACTGCCTGAAAGTGAAGTTACTTGTTTTATGTTTTTTACAATTACAGTTTTGCACAATACATTTTCTTGTAGTAATATTCTTGACTTTTATGTTATTTAATAGTTTAAAAAACAGCTTCCTGCTTGAATGTTTTTTCCATGTGCTCTGGTGACCATTAAGAAAATGTTAATGCTGTTAACAGTTAATACTGTTACATACCAAAGTATACCGTGATATATACCGTCTACCGTCTACCGTCTATGGTTCAAATTATACCGTGATATAAATTTTAGGCTATATCGCCCACCCCTAGTAATAATTCTTGTGATATTATCGTTAATCGCAAATATTTTGGTCATGATAATTGTCACAATATTTCATCCATATCAATCCATGCCTAGTTGCAGCACAAATGCTAGGCTCTATGCTATCATGAGATCAAGTCCTGGCTCCAGTAAGTTGCTGAATGTCTCTCCACATTCTTCTCAGCCATGTCACAGTCTTCAAAAACAATATTTTTGGTTTTGAACAGCTGCTTCAGGGCTGCCGACAGGTCTAAACTCTTTTGGGAACCAGCCTCTTTGTTATATACTGAAGGGTTCACTCTGGGACATCCGAGCGCTGCACATTACATCACCTAGATTGCCATTCTCTGCAGCCTGGCCACTAAAAGCACTCAGTGGAGCAGTCTCTGGCGGCCCACTCGTTGCCATGGTGATTAAATGTCAATCAAAAGCATGGCAGCGCTCTCCACTTTAGACTTTTACACCCACATGTACTTGGCGCCCGCTCAGTTCTCAGCTTATTGAGGCTTAGACGTGAGTAAATAAACAAACATATATGGAGGCAGGGTTCACCAGTCATTGCAGTGTTAATTGTAGAAAAAGGCATAGAAGAACATCTTGTGCTGTATATGTGAGCATTTTGAGAACCGGTTTTACATGGCATGTAAAGGGCATCCAAGACTTTCTGCTGAGACTTGAACAAAGTAAAGACTAAATCCTAAAATTATTACAATGACAGTCAGAAAAACATTTATAGGAATTGCCAGCACAGACACATGTCCCAGGATTGTGACTCAGTTGTCTAGCTATCACAATTTGTCCTTGTTAATCATATGTATTGCCATATTATACATCACCACTGTACAGTCCATTTTGCTTACAAAATCACTTATTATATTCTCATCTTTTGTCCCTCTGTGCTGCACAGTCCTACTGGGGCAGACTCACATTGACCTCTGGAATGTACTGCTAATACATCTGCTCTCCCCAGGCTCCCGGCAGAACCCACCATAACCATTAAAAAACATTCAAAATCACACTTAGCACAAAATGTACTTTAAACAGAAGTCCACCTCAGCAGATGCATTTTGTGGTCAGGATGATACTTGTTAATCAAGCATAGCACATTTAAAAAATAACACAATAATTACATTGGGGAACTATAATGTTATTGCGGGGTGACAGTATCTCTAATGCAGTACTTTTATGCATGAGTTAATTTAACAATAGGCAGTGCTGTATAGTTACAGAATACTGAATACAGTGGTACCTCACCTTACGAAAGACCCAACAAATGAAAATTTCAAGTTACGAAACGCCTTCACGCTAAATTTTGGTCTCTATATGCGAAAGAAAATTCAAGTTACGAAACACGAAATCTCAAAAATTCAAATAATGCGCGCTCAGCCACACACATTATACGCTTTTCTCAGACTGAATTTAAACTTTTCTCACATTTGTCTCTCATTTAAACACTCAAACTTATTAATTAACACTCAATTAACACTCAAAATTATTAATAGTGAAGTGTGGGGGGAAGGGGGAGGGGGGAGAAAACTGCGCGCGGACACGTGTGATAGTGCAGCATGACCCGGCGCGGGGCTGCCAGCAGGTCTAGACCTGGACTAAACCTGGACTAAACCAGGACTAAACCAGGACTAGACCAGGTGGATTAAAGCGCCGCGCGCGGGTCTATTTCCTGGTTTCTTTTCGAGTCACGGCTGAGGCGAGCAGGCGAGCACGGCTGAGGCGAGCACGTGGGACCGCACGCAGTCTGAGCGCATGAACGAACGCATGCAAGAGCCGCGGTGGTCTAGACCTGGTCTAGACCTGGTCTAGAGGAGGCACGGTTTGAGCACGGGTCTCGTTCATGCGCTCAGACTGCGTGCGGTCCCCCTCGCTGCTCGCCTCAGCCGTGACTCAAAACGAAACCAGAAAATAGACCCGCATGCGGCGCTTTAATCCACCTGGTCTAGTCCTGGTTTAGTCCAGGTTTAGTCCAGGTTTAGACCTTGGTCTAGACCTGGTATAGTCTACGTTTAGTCCTGGGTCTACAGTCTCTACGCAGAACACAATGTTACACTATAAAAAAGTTACGCTATAAAAAAAAAACTTGGATCGCGGGCTTGGAACGAATCAGGCTTTTTCCATTGAAATAGCTACTCAACTTACGAAAAATTCACGTTACGAAACCACTTCTGGAACGAATTAATTTCGTAAGGTGAGGTACCACTGTACTCAAATTAAAATGGATTTTGTCACATATTCCGTTACATGGACCAATACTTTGAATACTTTTACAATGAGCTGCATTATATTTTAGTAAGAAAAAGATTACTGCAAACTGCTTTATTTTTGTTGCACTGTTTGTTGCATTAACTTGTGTTTAATTACAGAAGGGGGGAAAAAAATGGCACAAGCACACATTTCAAGAGTGGTGTTTTCTTTTTTTCTCTCTCTCTCTCTTGCAGTACAAACCCAAAATTACATGATAAAAGCAATGTCATGTATTCCTCTTAGTTGAAAAGAGTAACTGTATTCTGAACAGGGGAGTCAACAAAGAGGTCTGTTGTTCCAAGTCCCAGAGTCTTAGGAGCTAACAATTTGACTCCCTAGAGTATTTCTGTTACTTCTAAACACTGTTTATAAGGCATTTATACAGTAAACTTGAAAACCTGTTTTTTGGCTCTCAATCATAGGCGGGTAGAGGAATGCTTTCTTAGACTGCTTTGTGCTTGGTAAATGAAGTGTCAATCTTTCTCTGTAATATCAGTGAGCAAAGGATGCAATCAATATTTATCCAGGAAAAGGCTTTTTTAATTACTAAGTGCTCTTTCATGTCAGTCTCCCAGTCTCTTCCAAAATACACCCTGCTTCGTGATGAGCTGTAGTCTACTAGTTAAAAAATGGAGTGTGATTCGAGGCATGTTGATTAGTTTCCCTTGAGAAACCTTGAACAAATTAGTGTTTTGGCTCAATCACTTTCACGGCGTCTTGGCAGGGACAGGTGTAAATTAAATGTGGCACATCGAATCATCATCAGTGGTCCAAAGCAGAGCTCGGGCTGCCATATATGCACCAGTATACACACATATACACAGAACCTCATGGGGTAGTAGTTCATGGAGTGAACTGGCTGACTGGGTTTAAGCAGCATGTTTAGTTATGTCGACAGCAATTGTCATTTGGCAGTTGGTACAATTGGAAAAGCATGTAAAATTAAAGACAACAGTCATTAAGTCTGTAAGTCTATCATTTGGATACCAAGTACATAGCAAATATTGATACAGTTTAAAGATATTCTCGGTGATGCTCTCTAAAAAGTGGTGCAAAAAGGGAAAACTCTGTATTGCTACTATACTTTCAGTTTCACCCTATGAGAAAGTATTAGTGGTAATGGGGCTACAATGACAATGATATGCAAATCTTTTCTATGTAACTTCAGGCTGCTGTGGCATCAATATAATGCAGTGATTGAGGCATGTAAAAGTATTATCATTGGGGAACTTTGAAACACGATATACTGTTACAGAGAAATATTGCGATAATAATATTGAAACTATTTTATGCCACTGACACAAATCAGGATAATTCCAATAAAAAGATAGTGTCATTAAAAGGCATGAGTTCCACGAAATAATTAACAGAATAACAGAATAGTCATAGAAGCTACTTATTCCACCCTCAACAGCTCAGTTCTTAACATAGTACAGAAAACCGGCTAAGTGCTCCTTTTATTGCACAAAAAAGGAGCACTTAGTCACTTTATATTGAATGGTGCAATAACTTGTGCAATAACAGTTTGTGTAATAGGGCTTGTGCAATAATTATCTGTGCAATAATTACTTGTGCAATAGAGCTGGTGCAATAAATAGAACACTGTAAGGTTGTGCAGTGCACAAATGGACAATGGACATCAAAGATGGACAAATGTATCTGGCAATGAGCCGCGACTGTTTTCTGTTTGTCTGTCTGTACTGTATGTGTGAGTGTAACTGTGTTTTTATGCTGCGGGCAGTGAGCCCAAGACAAATTTCCCCTTGGGGACAATAAAGTTTATCTTATCTTATCTTATCTTAAAATCTCATCACTATTGCAAGAAATTGTACATACGATAAATACTGAACCCCAAAATATATACTGTAGTTCCATCTTTTATATATTGAACAATATTATAATTATCGTGACAGGCCTATTGGGTACTTCATGAGGGGCTTTTCCTTTATAAACTAATGTTGGTTAAACAAAAGGCAAAGCATAAAAACAAGCATGTTGATAGAATAGTACATTAGAGCATCGAACAGTTTCAGCTTCTAGGCAGATTGAGATGTGATCGAGCTCCAGAATAAGACCATCCTATCAGGACATGAGGCTAGTTCCAGTAAGTGTTTAATTGACAATCCTCTGTGTAGCAGCATTAAAGGAAAGCTGCCAAACAGGATTCATTATTAGGCCTGAGAATACACTTACATGAGCAAAAGACTGGCTCCAGCTGATCCCATGTCTGTAGTGGGCCCACAGTGCATGACGCCATCCATCCATATTTTGTTCCATTCACTTTCAGTCCTCAAAGAGTGGATATATTTGTGCCCACTGGGAAGGTGAGACAGAGGAGAGATTTGTCAGGCCAGAAAAGACAAATAGCGTCAGAAAATCTCCCATGGCAGTGTGTGGGAAGAAACTAAAAACTAAACAACTGTGCTCACTCCAAACCAAGACACAATTCTTTAAAAGTCTCAAAGATGTCAATACAGAGATGATAGCATATTTGTCAAATAAAAGACTACATCAAATTTCCTAAAACAGCTGTAAGAAAAAGTCAAAACTGAACACAGACTTTAATAAGATATCATACCATTTTGCTAATGCATGAGTTTGCATTGATTTATACGTGAATTTTAGACGCATTCAAATTCTCCATTGACTTTTGATGTTTATGTAATTTGTAGGAATAGAAATAATAATCGACACATTTGTACAGACAAACAGTAACAGTAAAGACATGTGAAGCCAAGTCCAATTCTATTATTAGTAAAGAGGGAAAAATCAAATAGCAGAGACTAGAGTTGTGGAAAAAAACAAAAAACAAACTAATTCAAACTCCTGTGAGCTTTAAGTAATCTCTTATTATTAGTCTGTCTACCTACACGCCAAATCTCAAAATGCTCTGTTCCACCTTGTGATGTCATTAAAGGGTAGTTTTGAAGTTGCCTTTTACCTTTGGTTTAGTAAATGGCAATTCCAGGGCTGAAATCATCCAAATGATTCAAGTGATGGTGTATGGAGTTTAAAAACACAGTGGAGCACTCCCTGTATAATCACTTGACATCACAAGGAGGAATGAGTGTTTTCTATTTTAGAGAAGAACCCAGCCTATATATATGGTTTGTGTGTTTAATGTGTGTTAATGAAACAAAACAAAATTCCAGGTATGTTTCTGATGAGGAAAAATTGTAACAAAAAATTGTGTAATATGGGCCTTTTAATTATCATTGCAGAGTCAAAATTGGTATGATTAGTGATTTTCTTGTTTGATGATAATATTAACAAGAATAATTATATTGTGAAACATAGCTAGCATTTACTCCATAGAAACAGGTCAAGCATTGTAGAGATTCTTATGGTGGTGGCTTCATTCCACATAGTTGTATCATAAAGACAGTGAAAATAGCAGCAAGAGCCATTTCTCCACTGTTTCGTCCCCTAAAAAAGGCTGGACTAATCCACTCAGACATGCTGGCTCAGAATATCTCACTGACTGCATATTTCCAGACAGCTCTGCAGAGGGACAAGAAAACGGAACAATGCCAGGCACATCTGAGAGAAGTCAAGATAGGAATTAAGATAAAATATTAAGCAGTAAAACCAAGAACTCTAAATTGGCAATTTTTAAAAAACTAGTTGGTTTTGTTCTTTGGTGTAAGGTTTATCCTCCAACATGGACAAAATAAATGTGATCACAAACAAGCAGAGGGCAAACTAAATATCTAACCAAAAGATACTGTGATCCTGATTTAAACACAAATAATCCACATTACCTTGAACAAAACAGCATTTTAATTAACTTTTGCCCATTTCTTTTCACATTCACATTCAGCAAACATCAACTGATTAAAAACAAACATTTTAGTATTCACAGTTGTAATATTGATCTTGCTACAAACATGGTTATGACTTTAACTCTAGACCTCTACTGCTGGTTTGTCTCATGGGTTAGGGTTAGGTTCTACCAGAAGTGTTGCCCAACTGTTCACATTCACACCTCCTGTATGTTGCTTTTGCACTTAACATGTAAAAGGCAAGGCAAGAAGTCGTAGAGATTTTAGATGTAAAATGTCTGAGCCTGAGTGATGAGCATTTGGGGCAGTTAAGGACAAGGACAGAGAGAGAACACTGTCCTAAAAATGGAAGGTCAAACGCACGTTCTCAAACTGGACAGACACGTTGGTTGGTTGGTTAAGTCAATGTTAAACATAATGTATGTTTTGTTAATCATATAAAACATATGGGTGACTGTTATGTCCCTCCTAAATATCTTTGTTGCCAGAGAGGATCCAGTTTAAAACCAAAGGCTATTCTAAGTTTCTTTAAGTATCTTTAAGTCTTTAAGATGGATAAATTAAAAGTATCTGTCTATGTGAGGTATATTACGATTATTTCCTACCTATTTCTGACCTGAAGCAGTCTTGTGTTATGTGTCTGCCTGAGTGCCTGTGCTGAGCTGTAGTGACAGGTAGTGAGAACACAGACTAAAGCCCTGAGACAGTTTTCTTCAGTGTTCAGAGACGAGCAGTTCACTAACAGTGCATAAGCGTGCACATATGAGAACCAGAGCAGTGTGACACTGTGAAACTAACGGCTTCTTTCATTATTTATGAGCACAGATTGTCTGTTTATCAAACCGATGCCGGGAGCGTCGGCCATGATTAGACTCAAACCATGTGGTCCTCTGTGAGCTGTGCTGAGGCAGCTTCTCTCACTTTCACACATGAATAAAATAACAACGCTGTGTGTTGCACTGGTGTGTACACTTTAAAGTACGCATCTTCAATTTGTCCCAGTCCTGATTGTTCACGAGTCCTTCTGTTATTCCATTTCATAACAGTTAATTACACTCTCTGTGGTTGTGAGCACTGCTCACTTGCTCTGCCTTTTAAAGATGCATCAACCAGGATCTTCAAATGCACATTATGATCACTCTCAATTATACTTGACCTGTCACCCTCAGACAAAAATTACCTTTGTATTTCAGGTTTGCATTCATTTATTTGTGTATAGATAAAATATGTTCTTTTAAATAGGCCTGTTCATGCTGACACTGATGGTGTATTCCTTGCATAGAGATTTGAAGATATACTTTTAATACTAGAATCCTTCCAACAAAACAGTTGCATTCTTCACTATTCATCACACAATAACAATGGCATACGATGAAGATATTTATTGATGAATTGATGATATGGATTGATGTGGTTTCTGGGTAAAGACTCAAGGTGGGTTTTTTGTCTCAGGTGGTTAGCAAAGCCGATTCAGGACCCCCTTGAAGATTGTGAGTTCTACAGAGGGTGTTGGATTGGCTTGTATAAATAGGGCTTCAGGGTATTTAAGGTGTGGTGAGGGGGGGCTCTGGTTTGCTGGAGAGAAGGCTGAGGCATGGTCCTGCTCCCAGATCTCAGTTAATCATCTTAACTCCATATCTTTCATTTTACCCCCACATAATGAACAACAAAGTTCATTTCATTTTTTTTTACCTCAGTTTTGGTATAGAAGGACTCATATATTACAGAATATATGTATGCATTATTTCTCACACAACTGCAGATGAGTTAAATGTGGCTTTTACACTTGTTCGACACTTCAGATAGTACTTATAACCTCTCCCTTCCACAGTGGTATTGATCCTGCCCATTGTGCGTATGCTTTCACCAATCCATAAATAAGAGGGTGTGAAAAGCCATAGATCGCCAACAATAGCAGTGGAGTGCAGCTATTAAGCCACATGTTGACTCGTGAACTGGGCAAGGTGTGGAGCAGATGAGACATTGTAGAACTGTTGTAGCTAAAGTGAAGAAGTGAGAAGCAGGTAAAAAGGAAGAAGTGAAAATGAGCTCAGTGGGGAGTAAAAGGCAGGGGATAGGAGAGAGAAAAGGAAAAGAGGAGTAACAGAGGAGGGAGAGAGAGAGCACAGTTGTAATGGGGCTGCAGCCAGATGCTCTAGTTTTTTTGACAGAAATGGAGGTCAAGTGCGGCTTTATGTGAAACAGCGAAGGGAGAAACGCAGGTATTTAAAGTGCCGTTGCAGAGTAGTGAGGTATCATCATGACTTTAACTAGTCAACAGGGAGCGCCAGTTGTGTACACTCATCCTTCTTTTCAGTCTTCAAACTTGTAGTTGGTTTACTATATAGCCAATAGGAAAATAAGATAATTGTGGCTTTTAAACGTGCACAGTGTAACTTTTCTGGTGGAGGGTTCCCCACTGTCTGGAATGTTTCACAGTATGGCATTATATATGAAACCATTGTCTGAATCAAAGACACAAACATATGGGTTTGCACTAATGCCACATCAGCAGTGGATCAGTTTTCCACTCCTCCATCAGTTCATCCCATCATCACCTGGCTGTCCTTCCCCCCAAAACAGAATTTAAACTCTTTCCTTCACCGCACCTCCAGAGTGCTTCTACCCATGTTTGTGTAAGTTTACTTTGCTTAGTCCAGGTAACCCCAACCTGCTCCCTGTGGGTCCAGCTGATCTATGGAGGTGGAGACTATAGCAGTTTTGTTGTACAACTTGAATATATGATGACAAGCAATGTACTTTTACTGTGACATCTTTATACTAAAATTCACCTGGGCTAAATATGAAAAATACATGCACTTATTCTAATAGACAGGATGAAATTATGCCATGCTTAAAAACATTAGTAAAAGCAAGTAAAGGGCTATAGTTAAACCACTACATAAAAGCAAAAATGTGTGTTAAGATGAGGACAGATGGTATGTGCAGGCTAATAGATGGAACACAATGATCTCAAATAGGGCATCGGGGAGCGTGGGTCTCTCCTATTAAGTGTAAATAAAAAATGGAGTCATTAAAGATCAGGGCCTCTGGATAAAAAAAATTATAAGACCTGGTCCTCTGGGTCTGGATTTAAATTTCCTGAAAGCAAGTAAAATGCGACTCCATGTAGAAAGATGTGCAACTTAACATGCTGTTGGGTTTTTGAATACAGTATTGGTGATACTGTGAAGGGCAGATTGAAAATTGAATTAACAGACAATAAAATAGGACCACTCCACACAACACTGAGCAAACACACAGAACTAAGTCAATAAATCCGACATAAACCAAGTCCAAACAAATGTGCAACACCACTGATAGAGAACACCAGAGCAAACATTTTAATAGTGACACGTGGAAACTGCAGAGTCAATCATCTGAGGCCATATTATTACTCCACATATTAAAAGATCCTGTATTTCCCATATTATATTATAATGTTCAAAAACATACCTGGAGCTGTGTTTTGTTTCATTCACACATGTTTGAGTAACCCTTTATTATAGTCAGTCTACATCTCCAAAGTTCAGAATGTTCTGTTCCACCTTGTGATGTCATGTAGTTGTAGTCTTCAAATTGACAGCTACCTTTTACCTTTAGTTCAGTAGATATTAGCCATTTCAAGGCTGAAGTCATCCAGTTCAAGTGAAGGTGTACTGAGTTTGAAAACACAGTGCAGTACTTCCTGTATTACCACATGACATCACAAAGTGGAACAGAGTGTTCTGTTTGAGAGAAAATGCAGCCTAAATATGGAGGGTTCGTGTGTTAAACATGTGTGAATGAAACAAAATAAAACTCCAGGTATGTTTCTGATAAGGAACCGACATTATAAGAAAATACCGTAATATAGGCCTTTTAACGCTGAATCCATATCCAATCTCCAGAACTCACTATGTGGAATTTAACTGAAAAGTGTATGTTTTTAACTACTAGATAAACAAGTAGTTCAGTAAGTACAAGAGACGAGTTTGGTCTCACAGTGATTCCAATTGGATTTCCAAAGAACAGTCCCAGAGGGAAACAGACATGAAACTGATCCCGAAACAAAGCATGTGTGATGGGATAAAATAGTATGATTGTTGTGAAAGAGCATCTAAAGAGGTATACATCGAGATAAGAGTTGGAGTCCTTTTCACATGAAGTGAATGGGAATGAACAACAGATCCGCTATGAGTTTCTTGTAATAGCGTTGCAAGACATAAATATGAGTTTAGTAAAACTGTACTATATGGTTGTGTGCCTGCATTACACTGGCCAGTATTCAAAACAATGTCACTATTGCCACACAATAAGACATGTGAGGTAAGGTACAGTACATCGGTTATTTGTTTATAAACACAGCGGAGGCGCGCGCAGCCTGAGTGCAGAAAGCACTGCTGTCTGTACAGTTAACATGAAATTGCAACGCTAGCTAGCAAAGTTGTCACTGCACTAAAACAGTCCGTCGTGCAATAAAATAAGATATGGTGCTAAATTAACATTACTGAGTGGGATACCACTTAATTACCCATATGCGTTAAATGCAGGTGAGTGCATAAATGATGAGAAAAAAATGGCTCAAACTTCAGTAGCCGTACATATGTACATTCATACCTGATCGATACAACTAACCTACCCCCAAGAGAGCCTGAAATCTGCTGAAATACTACAAGACACTGACATGATACAAACAGGACAGCAGCTGTCTGCAGGAGACATGCATACACAGTAGAGCGTAAAGTGACGTAGTCTGATAATCCGTCTATAGGATAAAACTTCAGTTACGTACTCCAGACCAGGATAAATGCAGTCAACAAAATATAAGGTCATCTTTAAATAAGAGGGCATGAATAAATATCATTTAAGGTGCATTATGTAACTTTTTCAGCACCTGCTTGATTCCATGGAGATGTTATTATTTTGCCTAGAATGTTCCACAGTATGGCATTTAACATCACCACATCACCACCAAGCCAGGTTCCAGGGGAGATTTGTGGTGACATTGCTTACACTTAGAATCTATGTTTTTTTCGAGGTGCTTTAATTGTATAAAAGCAAATGACATATGTTTAATCCATAGTTTCACCTACCACTATGTACAGGATAAGCAGTATCAGCAGGATCCTTGTAACATTGACCCAAGTACTCTGTAACAGTTAGTCTTAAAACCCTTTCCCTTTCTCTCTGTGTTTCCCTCTCTCTTTGGGACTTTGGAGCATGCAGTAGTCAGTGTGGTACAAAGTGGGAGACAGGGGTACATTGTCCACTGGTGGCAGCACATGTTTCTGATTTGAGCACCTGGAGAAACAGGGCAGGGCCTATAAGAGGAGTATATAAACATTATCCATTGTCCCTATGTGTGATAAGGGAACAAGCATCTGTCTGTGAACCCCTGCCAATGCGCTTAATATTCCTCTGAGCGTCTGAAGTGTGTGGATTTCTATTACAGAATATTTATGTGCTCAAAAGGCAGCCTCAAAGCAGTTAAATCAGGCATAATCAAGGCTCTTTATCTAAACTCATTCATTTGGCTCAGAACGCGAACAGCAACTTCATGTATTTTTAGGATTGTTATCCACATCATGGTATGGACATTTTTGGTGCTATTTCAGAATAGCTGAGGGAGGATCTTTGCAGCTGCCATCGCTGGTTTAGTTCAACTTCTACTTATTGCCGTTTATGTAGAAATGGGATTAAAGTTAGATTTAGCCCTAACACTAATCACCAAGATACAAATGAGCAACAGCAAAAAGCTTGTAGGATGAACAATTTCCTCAGGCTCTGCTACAGGGGGAGCAACAGGCCTATTCAAGGTTATACAACAATGCCCTGTGTTTATAATGAAGAGTGAAACTTGTACTCTTTACTTGCTCTGCAAACTGCCAGAGCACTATAGATTCATATAGACATAGCAATTTGTGGAATATGAAAGTTAAAATAAAAAACAGATACTCAAAATTTCAAGCTTTCAAAAAAAGCATGTCAAATATTTAGTTCTTTGAGACTGAAGACATTCTTTGACAAAACTAAATAAATTACAGAATAACACATATAATGAACTCTCCCACAGGTATTATGAAATGGTTTATGACAGTGTGTGTTGTCACATTACTGTAAATGTTGGGATATTACTGTGTGTAATGCAGCCAGGAACAAACAAAAATGAATTGACATAACAGGTGGTCAGAGTTCACTCTAAGATGGATATGTTATTTATTGGAGGAGCACTGAAATAGGAGCACTCTTTCGGGTTTTGTGTCCACAAATACTTTCCCGATTATCTCCAAGCCCATGGGTGATATGATTTGGGGGCTGTTAAATATTACTTTATTTTAAATTTGAGACCCTTGACAATTCGATGGAACCAACACTAGAACATGTAGTCAGAGAAACTGTTGTTGAAGATCTGTTCTCCATTAAAAAATATTGTAATCTCTGTGCTATTATAGCCTAAATATAAAGCATATTAACTTGAATGGCCTTCTACCAAAGTACAGATCATGAGCAAATAAATAATGTTTTGTTTTATTTACAAACCACTGTGCTCTGCCAGCACTGAGACCATCGGCCTCATAGCATCAGCACTTTGTAATAACAAATCAATAAGGGACACGTCTCCAACTGCACAGAAGACACTGATTCTTATTGGTCTCCATATAAATACATATGACTGCTGAAATATTGCAAAGAGAATCAAACATTATCCAGCAGTGGTCCCTAATTCAATAACGCAGCTTGAAATCCAATTCGGACGCCAGTAAAAACAAAACAGCAATTGAATCCTCTTTGCAGCCCCTCGTCTCAGTGCAGTACTTCCCCATCATTTGAGCCTGCCTGTCTCTAACCCTCCTGCTGTGATATGTCCCCCTCTCTCTGCTCCCTGTATTTTTCACCGCTCCGCTGTCTGATAATTGGGGTTTTCTTTGTGGACGCGCAAGGCTCAGAAGCTTGGTCCTCTGTTATCGACGCTAATGAGAAAATTATTGTTTCCCTGATTTACAATGCAAGTTTAATGCACTGTCTGTAAATAATGCATCGTGAAAAGGCTTAACAGAAGACAAGTTTGCTGACAGTGTGTTGTTCTTTCTTTGAGTGTTAGGATTTCCAACTTTAATCTTGCCTCTAAATGCAACCCAGATAGACTCAGCTGTCAATCATTGTATAAAAGAACAAGATGTGCCCACCAATCTTGTCTAACAAAAGCCAATTATACGGATAGTCTTTTCAACACTGTAACCCCCAAACCATACAGGGCAGCTGCTTGCGTCATTTCTATGTCTCACATCCCAGCATTTACAAATGTTCTTTTTTTTTTCCTTTCTTTGGCAACTACAGGTAGTCCAGTCAGCCAAGAAAAGGCTCTTGGCCATTCCTTCCCAGACTGTATTAATATTTACCAGCCTCACAAATCCAGACGTGAGGAAGTCGTGTGCCGTGCTGTAGTGAGCCAGCTCTTCAGGATTAAAATGTAATCCCAGCATGGAAAAACAGGGTCACAATTTGTTTGACTCTAATTGAGAAAGTGGCCAGACACATATGTGATTTCATAACGCATTGAAAAAATGGGCTGAGTTTGCAAAAATAAATACAATGCTGAATATAGGTAGCAATGAATTTTATACAGAGATATAGACTGGTATTCTGTATTATTGCTGTCTGATATATGGGTATATTGATAAATTGAATACTTAATTTACTTATTCATTAGCGTTTTTTGGTACAGGCAATTCTTTATTATTACCCTGTCTACATCTCCAAAGTTCATAATGCTCTGTTCCACTTTGTGATGTCATGAAGCAGTAGTTTTCAAGTTAACAACTACCTTTTAACTTTTACTCAGTAGAGATTGGCAATTCTAGGGCTGAAATTATACAAATGATTCTTGTGAAGGTGTGAGGAGTTTAAAAACACAGTGGAGCACTTCCTGTATTACCACATCACAAGATGGAACAGAGTGTTGTCTCCGTTGTGGCAGCACTTTTGTTGCTGCCACAACTGAATATATAATATATAAATATAAATAATATATAATATATAATATAAGGCAATATTTGTGAAATGCAGGTGGCATATTCAATATGTTTTATAAATTAATTAATTGTATTTCATAAAGAGAATGTTGTTTAACAAGATTGTTTAGTTGTATCGAATTGAGAGGGACCCTGCGATTCCCAGACCTAATCTGGGTCCTGCAAAATTAACAGAAACTGCACTTTTGAGTACATGTGATTACAACATCATTACCACTGCAAGATAAGACCAGAATACCACTTTCACAAGTTTGGATGTAGCAACTGTTAATATAAAGCAAGCACTATAAGCATTGCAATTTTCACTGGAATAAAAATGAACTAGATAATTTGAATACTCACAGCCACTACATCTGCCCACACACTCAGCTATAGCAAACTCAGATGAAGTGGAGTAAATGCAGCCAAAAGTTTTATAAAACACTGTTAAACTTTTACATAGCAGATCCACAATAGGTCACTATGTGTCACCACTGTCATGCTATAGGGCCCAGCATTCTCCATAAGAGGCTATGAGGCTACATGAGAGTGAGAGTGCCAATGTCTACAAGGAACATATAAAAATAATCTTTTGTGATATTTAATCCTCACAGATACAAAAAATACATTTACATTACAATTAATGATTAACCAAATAAAATGGACTCTAGTGAAGGAATTATCAGTCAATTTTAGGTCTTAACATCACTGCCCTATGTTTGGTAGCACATTTTTAAATTAAATCAAGAACATTGTTAAGCAGAAGTATCACATTCAGACATCTGACAAAAAAAACAAAAACGTATTCCCACAAAAAGTAAAAAAAGAGGCAGCACCCACCTATCTGTGCTAGGATTTCCTCTTGACACCACACGGGCCACTCTTCTCTTTGAGAGAGGGGCTCTAATTTGGGTTTGCACTGATGAAGCTGTCCATCGCAGCTCCTCTATGTGTGTGTGTGTGTGTGTGTGTGTGTGTGTGTGTGTGTGTGTGTGTGTGTGTGCGTGAACACATGTATGTGGGAATTACAGTCGCAGAAATCATCTCTCAACAATTAACAAGAGATCACTGTAAAAGCAGCAGGACATCTTTGACATCTTTATCTTTGAAAAAGTTCAGAATCAGAATCAGAAAGGTTTTATTGCCATATGTTTGAACATGTTCACAACATTAGGAAATTGCTTCGGTACTTGGAGCGGAATAAAATAGAATAAAATAAAGTAGAAAACTTAAATTAACATAGAAAAAAATAGAATATTTGCTCATATTGGGGGTTTACAAAATGGCTGCATTGGGTCTACTCTGTTTGATTAGGAAATTGAATTATAATACTGTACTTTAATTCACAAAGCCTTAGAGCTCTTGGATCTTTTTACAATATATTGCTCTAAAATGTATTGTATTAGACAGTCTTGAATAGTCAGCTCTTGCTGGGTTTCACCTGACATCACAACACAGGTCTATAATATTTGATGGAAGTAGTGTTAGGTTATACTATTATTATCATAGACTTTGGGTAAGAGTTAGCAATGTACTGTATAGAGTAAAACATGCAATAAAAATGTGGCATCGTCATGCCATCGTCCTATGCACCGCCACAGATATAGGCTTATGTTATGGAGAAACAACAATTGCACCAGCCTCCACTGCCCTGGGCCTGAGGTCACAGACTCACTAAGAGGACAAGAGCAGCATTTGACCCTTGACCCGGTTCATGTCCGAGGGGAGGTGTTGCCATAACAACGGTCCCACTGCCCCAAGATCAGAGCAATCATAATGAACATGACCATATATTCTGTTACACTGACCAGCTTAAGTATACAGTATACTGGTAATAATGACTGAGATGACATTTTGTACCGTATATCCAGAGAGTTAGCTAAAATGGTCTCTTAAATGGTCAAAAAATGAATAGTTATCTTAATTTTTATAGAATGTATAGGTGACCATCTGCAATTATGCAGTTAATGTGCATAACATAATAGCTACTGTATGTTTCAAAATTACTGCATATTAGCTGTCATCAGTGGTTACCATTTATACCCTTAAAAATGCTTTTATTTCAAAATATAACCCAATGTTGAATTAAAGGGATAGTTCGGTTTTTTTTTATGTGAATCTTTATGACATTCCTTCAGCAGTGTCGTGCATTAACACTGCCTTACCCCTGACTTGTAAGTGGCGATGTTTACAAATGAACAGGCTAATAATAATAGGCACGCAGTGATACGACTCGAGAGAAAATAGCACCAAGCAATTTAGACTTCTGACTTTTTTGGGTGCAACTGTTTTGTGATGCAAATATATCAATTTTTCCACAAATATTGTTTTGAAAAGAAAAACAAGCTTTATTTAAAGGGATATGCCACCCCCAGGTCAAATATGGGCATCTCCCCACAGTCCAGAGACTAAAATAAGTGGTGGAAAGCGTTTTCCTGCTCACCCAGCCATTGTCCGAGTCTGTCGCCACTGACCGCCGTGGTATCTGGTGCTCCTCCGCCTTAGACTGGAGTCTAACGTCGCCAGAGAAAGATTTCGGCCAAAAGGAATTAATTTGCTCGATGCGTTTCCCAATTACTTTGTGTGTAGTGCGCATTCATATCGAGTGCAAATAAATGTGCAAATCAACACGGAGAGCTTGCCTTGGTCATTTTGGGTGGGAACTATTTTCCAGTGCGTAAGAATACAGCCGTATCACGCACCACGTTGTGCAACAGGGGAACTCCCTTCCCGGTCCGTAACTGGGATTCCCCTGGCAGCGTGCTGCGTGATACGGCTGTATTCTACCGCACTGGAAAATAGTTCCCACCCAAAATGACCAAGGCAAGCTCTCCGTGTTGATTTGCACATTTATTTGCACTCGATATGAATGCGCACTACACACAAAGTAATTGGGAAACGCATCGAGCAAATTAATTCCTTTTGGCCGAAATCTTTCTCTGGCGACGTTAGACTCCAGTCTAAGGCGGAGGAGCACCAGATACCGCGGCGGTCAGTGGCGACAGACTCGGACAATGGCTGGGTGAGCAGGAAAACGCTTTCCACCACTTATCTTAGTCTCTGGACTGTGGGGAGATGCCCAAATTTGACCTGGGGGTGGCATATCCCTTTAATGTCCCGGCTAACTTGCCGGACCTACTTTCGTCAGCACCAGAACCGGGGCAGAACTCGGCTCAGAGGACACTGTCAGGGGTAAGCCAGTGTACAACACTGCTGAAGGCGGATATGTGTAGTTGTTTATTAGAAACAACTACACATATCCGCTTACCACACTCTTATCTGAGGCTGTAAAGATGTCTCTGCTTTCCTTCTCAGACACCTCTACAGGGGAGATGTCTGTGCTCTCCCAGCCTCTGAGCTTCAGTGCTGGGGTCCACTGTCCCAGGTAATTTTATATATATATATATATATATCCTACACCCAAGGTGTAGGCTGTGCAAAGAGGCTCCTGAGACAGTCCAGCACATAACTGCAGGGTGTAAGATGCTGGCAGGGAAAGCATACATGGAGCGACACAACCAAGTGGCGGGCATAGTGTACAGAAACATACAGAGTACGGGCTGGAGACCCCAAGATCAAGGTGGGAAACACCTCCGAAGGTTGCGGAGAATGACCGAGCCAAGATCCTGTGGGACTTCCAAATACAGACTCACAGAATGGTGATAGCAAACCAACCAGAAATAGTGGTGGTGGATAAGCAACAGAACAAAGCCGTGGTGGTGGACATTGCAATACCAAGTGATGGTAACATCAGTAAAAAGGAACACGAGAAACTAGAGAAATACCAGGGGCTCAAGGAAGAGCTATATATTGGGGATGCAAATTATCGATTAATTCATTAATTGATAGTTGATTGATCTTATCGATCGATTAACGATTAACTGATAAGCAGCGTTTTTCACCTGAATTTTAGTGTTTCAATAGGATCTTTAAGAATATAAGCTATAGTATACATACCACTGAGTCAAAAATATATCATTATATATCATTATATTGTATATTCCTCAATTAATTATTCCTTAGTAAAAAGCAGACAAATGTATTGATTAGGGGTGGGTATTGGCAAAGAAGTCACGATTCAATTCGAATCACGATTCATATGCCACGATGCGATACTATCACGATGCATCATGATACTTGAATTATTGCGATGCATTGCAATATATTTGACATACTTCAGTGAAAATGTACCAAAAATAAGAGGATAACTTAAATATCAGTGGCTGTGTATCTGGGTAGTGTCTTCAATTGATACATAACTTTGAGCAACTCAATTCATAACTGAATTTATTGAATAACAAAAACAAATAAACCCAACCAATAACAAAAAAAGTGCATAGGATTTCTTCTAAAACAAAAAATGATGTTCAAACATTTGCCATTTTGGAGGTAGCCACCATCATAACAAACAATACCCTTTCACAAAGAAAAAAGTGCATAGGATTTATTTAAAAAAAAAACGAATCATTAATTAATTTATTTATTTATATTAAATATTAAATTATTAAATATTAAATTATTAATTAATAAAAATCGATTTTTGGCATCAAGAATCGATGCAGTATATTGTGAAAGTTAGTATCGCGATGCATTGTCCAGACCCCCCAGGATTTCGCGGGCATTTTTTGTGATTGTGGCGGGCTAAAATGCCTGAATTTGCGGGAGCTTTTCCAAAAAGTTGCGATGAAAGTTGCGGTGCCTTTAAGGTTTTTGTTGCGATTTTGTTGCGGGAGGAAGTGAAAGTTGCGATGAATAGTTGCGATTTTCGCTTTTTGTAATTAAAATTGAATAATATTTTGAATACTGAGTTATTACTGACAAAGAATAATACAAAGACACAGATCACAGATATGGTCCTAAAACAACCTTACCAATATCGAAAATAAATTACTACTAGGAGGGGAACTGTTTCGCCCGGTCTTTTGCTGTTATTTTTGTGGGCAAATGGCGCCACAGACATGTTTCTTTGCCATTAGAAGTAGGAGTCGGCGATATAGCCTAAAATGTATATCACGGTATAATTTGAACCATAGACGGTAGACGGTATATATCACGGTATACTTTGGTATGTAACAGTATTAACTGTTAACAGTATTAACAGCTTCTTAATGGTCACCAGAGCACATGGAAAAAGCATTCAAGCAGGAAGCTGTTTTTTAAACTATTAAATAACATAAACGTCAAGAATATTACTACAAGAAAATGTATTGTGCAAAACTGTAATTGTAAAAAACATAAAACAAGTAACTTCACTTTCAAGCAGTATAAAATTTGAACAAGGCAATGTAAATCGAAAATGAAACTGCTTTAACATTGGCGCCGTTGTCAGTGGTGATGCATACCTGCAACTCTTCGTCAAGTTCCCATGACTCGAGCGCTTCTCTGAGTCCCTGGGCAATCATCTCCCCTGTATGGTCGTCAGGGAAATACGATGTTTGCAGTACATATGTACTGTTGAAATGGGCCGTACACAGGCATTTGCCGCACAACTTCCAGTCGTCGTCAATAAAGTGGATTGTCAGGCTGATATACGGGTCCATAGTGCGACTCGACCACAAGTCCATGGTGGTTGCATAGTGTTTTATGTCACGAAGCTCTTTTCCCACTTGATTGTTGACCTCATCATGCAGTATGGGCACTTCCACCTGGCTAAAATATTTGCGGTTTGGTACCACGTACCGTTGATCCAGCATCTTCACCATGCCTGAAAAGCCGTTTCTCTCTACGGTTTGGAAAGGCACCGTGTCGTTACACAAGAATATTGCGATGGACTTCGTTGTGTCAATCCACAGCTGGCTTTTTTATCATAAGCAGGCTTGGGGAGTAACGGATTACATGGAACGGCGTTAAGTAAAAGGATACAAAAAAAAGGTAACTGTATTCCCCTACAGTTACAAAGAAAAAGACGTACTCAGATTACAGGTACATTTAGTGAAAATGGGGATTACTTAGCAGGATTACAATTTGAAAGCATTTTATGTTATGGGTCATATGTAGGGAAAACAGAACGTACAGACTCGCACCGTGCGCGCGCTGTGAAACAAACTTGCAGCGGCTCGCACTGAACTTCACGCAGGTCGCGCACTACGGACTAAACTTGCAGCGGGCATGGTTTCAAAAAACGCATTTAGCGGGTGGAAATTTAGGGAGAATCTTATTTTTGAAGAAGACAAAGGGAACAACATCACAGTGCAGTGCAAATTGTGCCTTCCAGCGGTTAAACACCTGTCAATGTCCAAGGATTCTACTTCCAATCTCAAGACACATTTACAGGTAAGATCGCTAATATTAACGCTTTGATACTGACAGGCCCTAAATGTCCTGCTTCAATCATGTTATGTGTGAATATGAGTCATTTCTTTGTCTTGATTCATTGGTAGGAGCAGTACTCGAGTTGAGGGGGGATGGCATCCCCCCTGTGGGAAAAAATAGTCAAAATCATCCCTCTTCTAAAACGGGCATCCCTTCTTCCATCCCTTATGGCATTTTATCAATCAGGCATGAAAATCCCTAAACCTTTGGTGAATTTCGCCGTTTTTAAGTCAAAATGGCCAGTGCGCTCCAGCTTCCAATCATGTTGCAGCATAATTACGCACCGATACGCGCTCCCGCCAATCATGACGATTGCCGCTGTTGTGTTTGCGCCTGTTCGCCGATCAGCTGTGAGCCTGATATTTACGCGGCATTTCTAAGAGAAGAAGATTCCTTAACTTGCTACGTTAATGCTGCGTAAGAAGGAACTCTCGCCTCGGGACACGGGATACGTTCGGGATTATGTCCTTTTCTCCGGAGCTCCGGATTATTAAAGACAACACGGCAAACTGTTAGAATGGATCTGACCGCATTCTTATGGGTGACTCATATTATCAGATTATTTCTGCATCTATTTCGACACTAAACCAGGACTAAACCAAGACTAAACCAGGTCTAAACCAGGACTAAACCAAGACTAAACCAGATCTAAACCAGGACTAAACCAAGACTAAACCAGGTTTAAACCAGGACTAAACCAAGACTAAACCAGGTCTAAACCAGGTCTAAACCAGGTCTAAACCAGGTCTAAACCAGGACTAAACCAGGACTAAGCCAGGACTAAACCGGGACTAAACCAGGACTAAACCAAGACTAAACCAGGACTAAACCAGGACTAAGGTGTGTGTGTGTACGTGTGTGATAACATATATCCTGTGTATTATTGAATTATTGAATGATTATATGGACTTTTTGTTATAAAAGCATTTCCATTTTAACAAAGTACCTTCTAATTCTGCCCTGCCCTGAAACACCACAGTGATGTCAGTGATGGCGGAGGGCTTAGCTTAATGCCTCCCCCCCGTTGGTGAAAAATTTCACCATCCCCCCTGGTTTCATTTTACAACTCGACTACTGGGTAGGAGCCAGTTCGAGTTAGCTATCGACTAGCAAACTATTAGCAAGCTAGCTAACGTTTGCAGTCACAAGTACACTTTGTGCATTTGTAGAACGATATTACAATATTTAAACATTATCTAGGCAACATAGTCATGTTAACTGATCCATGAAGACCCTTTAGACAATTCCGAGCAAAGCTGTCGTTAGATGTAGGCCAGCACGCAAGCTGGACGAACATCCTGTCCAGCTGTGGAGATCGGGCAAGATGACTGTCCCGGTAAAACTAAAACTTGACTGAAAATATAATTTCGTTTAAGTCATAGGTGTTTAGGTGTTTGGTTTAGTGAGTGACCTTGTTTACTAGTGACTTGGCTTATAGTGATAACAGTTGTTAAAACTACACATAGAACTGTATTTGTCCTCCTAAAAACTTTTAATTGTATTGTAATTTTCTTGTTTTCTTGTTGTTATAGGTGTTAAAGTCATCCAAAAGTAACTGAAAGTAATCAAGTTACATTACTTTAATATTATAGTACCAGGATTACGTTACTGAATACATATTTTAAGGAGTAACTAGTAACTGTACCGGATTACATTTCTAAAGTAACCCTCCCAACCCTGATCATAAGCTACGCCTTTTGAAAATGCCTGAGCGATAGACTGCTGGTGTGTAGTGCCAACTTTTTTCCTCCCACTTGAAGACTGGCTTGGCTTTTGAGTGTCACCGCCAATGTTCCCCCTAATGTTTTATGTGTCTAAGCAAAGACACTAACTCCCTGAGCGCTCCTTGGACTCCTGTGCGCGACATCCGACATGCACCCCCGCTACACGCTGTTGCGAAAGAGCTGCCCGTGCTCGCGGCTTGCGCGTGCTCGTGGCTTACACCGGTAGAAGTTTAATACGAGACACATACTTTTGTTTCTGAATACTGGACGATTCCCCCGTATTCAGATGACCCCGCGTCTGAAAAAAAAGCGGAACTCTTTCATCCCTGCGCTGCATAGGTTTTCGCGCGCAGCTTAGAGGGAACGTTGGTCACCGCACATTCGTTGGCTTTCTTCGTACTTGATAACGTGTTTAGCTTTTAGGTGGTAGAACAGATTGCTTGTGTTGCCATGTTTTGCGATCACTGTCGCCCAGCATATTCTGCAGATTGTTTTCCAATTTCCTGTTCAGTATCCGACGCCTTGTATCCAAACCATGACCAGATTACAGAAGTTGAGCCGGTCTTTTTCACGAGCTCCTCCTCCTCCATGTGCTCGCTGCTCGCAGCGATTTTTCCTCCTTCCTTGTTGTGGTGACGCAATGAATTATCGCGATAGGAAGATATAACCCAAATCTCTACCGTTGGCCAAATTTATACCGCATACCGTTTATACCGTTTATACCGTTTATACCGTTTATACCGCCCACCCCTAATTAGAAGCCCTGTCTCAATTCCCAGAGCGCGCGGCTTGGAGCGTGGCCCGAAGGGCATGTGCGTCACACATTTCGACAGTACACCGGCGCGACGACTGCTGTCCCACTTCTTTTTTGTCCCATGCGCAGTTAACACACGGTCCGAAGACCGCAGTCATTAAGCGGTCCGCGGACTGCAGTCGGGGCTGAGCAAGTGTGCACCTCCTTGACTGCAGTCTGAGCCCCCTTCGGGCCGCGCTCCGAGCTGTGCGCTCTGGGAACTGGGACACGGCCGCAGTTTTGTTTCGATACACGGAAGTAAGGCAGAATGTTGCGGCTTCCAAACTCAAACCTTTTAGCCGCCGAGAATATGAGGTTGGGTCCTATGGCTCGCAGATTTGTGACGCGCAAAGAGGAGGCTTTGGTGACAGATACGCTGAGATCCAGATATGTTTTGTGCATTTGTGCATTGCACAAAAAGAGCGCACACAGCTATGACAGCGCAGCAGGATGAAATGGAACTCATGAAAACCAGCAGGATGAACAGATTAACGTGAAAGATGAATGAATGGTTTGCGTTCAACAAAAAATAAGGCTACACCCCAACCCTGACTCTCTCCTCTGTGTGACAGGTGAGCGCGCGCTTTTACACGCACACACTTCCGTACGTGCACACACCCACACTCACGTGACCCACCGCCTTTGCCGCACACACACACAAACGCACCGTGCACCTCATCTCAGTTATGTCTCCTACACAGAAGGAAGTTGGTTGGCGTTCAATACGTCGCCGATGATTGGTCAAAATTAGTAAAAATTGCGGAAAAGTTGCGGTGATTGGTCAAAATTGCAACACCGCCTTGAATTCGCGGGGATTGGCTGAAGTTGCGTTGAAGTTGCAAATCGCAACATCGCGAATTCCTGGAGGGTCTGATTGTCATGAGGATTATTTTGCACACCCCTAGTATTGATGCTGAATAACAAAATACAGTAATCCCTCGCTCTATCACGGTTCACAGATTTTTTTATTTTTATTTTTTTTTTCAAATTTTTTTTATAGTGTAACATTGTGTTCTGTCCTCATTGGCTAAGAGACTAGACCAGGACTAAACGTGGACTAATCCAGAACTAAACCAGGTCTAGACCAGGTCTAAACCTGGACTGGACCTGGACTAAACCAGGACTCGACCAGGTCTAGACCTGGACTAAACCAGGATTAAGCCACCACGTGCCGCTGCTGGTTTCGTGCGGCTGGCCCTGAGCCACAAACCAGCCACATGAAACCAGCAGCGGTAGACTACGCATTCCGGGCGCCGCGGTTCGATCTCGCCTCGCGCGTACACCCGGGGCTGCTGAGCAGTGCCGTTGGCACCTGCGGCCGGCTGTGAGTCAAGCTTGGCGCAGCGCGGTGCCTTGTTTCGTGACCACGCGGGTGCGCATGTCCGCGATTAGCGATTAGCGATTAATTACAATTAATGCATTTTGTTCGACCAACGTCTTAATCGACAATTAATCGTTAATCGATTAATTGTTGACATCCCTAATATATATATATATGTAAAAGTATACAAAGACATGCAGAAATATAATTTGAATATATATATATATATATATATATATAAAATCAAATTATATTTCTGCATCATGTCTTTGTATACTTTTACAGTCCTTTCACATTTAAACTTAATGGTGCAGTTATTGCTTTCCCTGGAATGTTCCATGGTATGACATTAAACATATCCAGCTAGTATTTTTTCATCATTTAAAAATGTAAAATAATTCCTTATGTAAATGGGGTGACTCTCCACATAAAGTATCTGAATGGTAATGTAGCATAGTGCTGTAACTTGCTTGTCTCACTCGTAATCTATATTGTGGAACATTCTGGACAAAGCAATAATATTTCCATGGAGACAAGCAGGTGGTGGTCCCTCCACTAGGAATGTTACACAGTCCACCTTTAAACCTACAACATTTAAAAACACATTTTAGCACATTTCTGAAATAGATACAGTAGCAATTAATTGTACAACTGACAGCACTGACCGAAACCTACTCCAGACTAACCCAAACAGCTGTCCATGTGTCCACGGTCCACCTATGCCCACCTTCTCCAGATGTGGGTGAAAGGTCACTGGACTCCCAAGCACACGGTAAATAAACCTGACCTGATCAATGCAACAGCCCTCCAGCCCTCTGATGACAAATGCAAAGTGGACTCATTCACTGTGGAAAAAAACTGCCCAGAATAACAGAGCACTGATTTTTACTGGAGGTGACTGCTGAGCCATGCTATTTTTACCATATCAGGGAAATCTCAGTAAAACAAGGTATTAACGCACCAGCAGATTGAAAACAACACTGACATGACAAAAGAAATAGGGTACTACAATTACAATTACAACCTTAATCAGCCTTAAAGGTGTTCTATGCACCTTTTTGGTTGAGGGAATGTTCCACAGTATGACATTAAATAGCTCTACCTTTTTTACATTTGCATTCAATCACAGGTGGTTTTATAGCTCAAACATACCTAGAAAAGCATGCACTCTGACTGTGAGCAGGGTTGCCTCTCCACAGATATGACCTGTAACTTGGCCTATTTTGGTCTCCATGTTGACAGGTTTAATGCCATACTGTGAAACATTCCAGACAAAGCAATAATATTTTCATGTAGAAGAACCTTTGACAGACCCTCTACCAGAAAAGTTACACAATGCATCTTTAATAAAGCATGAACAAAGACTTAATTCCTAATGAACAAATAGTTAATTAATTCATGCTTGTAACTTGTACTTGATAATGGGGTATTAATTAAGTAGTTACAAAGTCTGAATCATTCAAGTGTTTGTTCATTAGGAATTAAGTCTTTCTTCATGCTTTATTAAAGATAACTGAGGAGTATTTACACAGTGTTCCCAGGTATATAGAAATATAGTCAGAACATTGTGGACAAGCTGCTAAATAAATGCTGAAAATGAGAGAGGTTGTGTGTTGTGTGTGTGTATATTGCAAATGCTTTGACCCTTCCGCTCTCCCTCCCTCTGCTCTTTTACATTTTCCCAGCCGCTGGCACCCGTCTCCAAGCAGCCGTCATGCGTTACTTCTTCCCATTAAATGCCAGCCACTGCGTCTGACTGCACCAAAAAAAAAAAAAAAACGCTCTCTCTCTCTCTCTCTCTCTCTCTCTCTAGCCCAAACACAGATGCTTCAGCCATGCTCGTTTTTACTACTTGAAACCATAACCACAGCGTGCGTTTACAATTAGCACAAATGAGAATTAGAAATGTCAATGCAGGCAAATGGATTACATCATGTCTGCAAGGGTGAATGTTTAGTTTTGTAAAACACATGCTCGTCTGGTTTGCTCCAATGAAAGAGAGGAAGAGAGAGACATGGGGTGAAATGAGGCAACTGTTTGTACTTGCAGCGAAGGGAACAGTCAGAGACACTCAATCACTATACAGCACATACACACATTTTAGGCTACTACTCATCTCTATAGGGAACATATAACAGACAGGGCACACTGAGGAAACATGACATGGGTTGTATGTAACGTGAATGTAGATTGTAATACAATGTCATGAAAATATATGGTTTACTGTAAAATGTATAGCCTTTGTTTGTGGGCTAAGATCAAATGAGAAATTGATCCGTCTTGGAGTTACATTAAAACTAAAACTTTTGAATTGGAGAAACAATCTTGGATTTGTAAATGGAACATATATGTGCAAATTCCAGTCAATAAGTTTGATTGATAGAGGGAGACAGAGGAGAACGAATAGGAGAAATACATTATACACAGCAGAAGCGAGGCTAAAGTGGAGAGGATTTAGCAGTATTTCCAGTGCGGTGCAGGCTGGGGTCCCTGGTGTGAGGCTGTGATTAGACAGTGGCTGAGCTCATTGTGAGTCCAGTCAGGCTGCTGCACTCAGGGTTACACCAGGTGACTGTAGGAGGAGCCACTCAAACCAGACTATGGACCGGTCCAATGTGAGAAACAGACCCAGAGGAGGCTTTCTGAACCAGCACTGCTCAGACTTAAGTTAGAACTAATGGTGAGCTGGAGTAATGAATAACTGCAGGTGAAACTGTGTGGGGAGGTCACAAAGGGAGGAATCAAAAGTGAAATTGAGCCGGCATCATAAAGAACATAGTGAATCTGAACAAGAAAGGACTAACTTACACCAGACAAAATAAGCAACAAATCACCAGATCATCAGCAAAAAGAACATTGACAGCAGCAGACGTGAACTCAACCTTGACCAACTCATGTCACTGTTAAAAGGGTAGACTGGGAGGACATATCACTCACCTCCACACCTGTCCCAGCTGAAAGACGTGTAGCACCGTCTGCCAGACCCACACGGACAGGCGACAGCACGCGTCCTGCCGCTGCAGAGTGGCCGTGGCTCTGCGGCTGCTGAGCCCCTCCACGGAGCCCAGTCCTCCCCCAGTGTAGTCCTGCACGAACCACCTGAAGCTGAGGATCTGCACCAAGACCGAGGGCACGAGCACAAAGAACAAGGTGAGCCCTGACCACAGAAAGTCCCGCCGGTGATAGTAGTGCGCTGCCAGGCACAGATCCGAGCCCACGTCCCAGAAGAAGACGACCAGCGCCAAGACTATCCAGAGGCAGTCAAGCCAGAGGCGCTGCTCGTGCGTGGTGTCCCCCCTTATCCCGCGCCCCTTCCCGCGCAGGTAGTGCAGACACGCGCTTCGGCAGCCCCAGTAACACGAAGACGTGTTGCAGCAGTGGCAGATGTGAAATGAGCTGCCATCGCGAGGGTCGTCCAGGTCCTGCAGCTGTGCGAACCCGGTGACGACCCCGCGGCCGTCCGACTTCGCTGCCATCTTTCCCTCTGACGCCTCCACCCCCCCGTCCGGCTTCCGGCCCAAGTGACGACACTTCCCTGACACCTGTTTGGCCCCCCAAAAAATGTCGGAGCCATCGACACAGCCAGCCCCTACCTGCGCAGCATCCCTCTCTGCGGCTCCGCTCTGAACACGGCGTCCCTCAATGTCCCTCCCTCTCCTCTACACACACACACACACACACACACACACACACACACACACACACTCCACCTCCACGTGGTGCCATCTAGTGTCTCGTGTGAAGCCCCCTGCAGCATGTCCATGATGTAATGCCACTGAGATCTGCGCGTGTACCCTTCACTTTAGTCACCCAAGTCACAAGAAGGTGGGACAAAACCCAGACCACCCGCTGATGAAAGCCTCACTCCAATCATAGAGCAGGCAGGAATGGTTGGGTTCCTTGCACGTGCCAGACTGATGTTTTAGGTCACCTTTTAAGTCTCCCGCTGACAAGTTCAAAACGTATTTGCTGCAGCTCAAAGAAATTAGAGGAGCACTTTTCAATAACACAGATTGTTCCCCAACCTCAAAGCTTTCAGCCTCTGGTGGAGCTGTCTAGTGCTGAAGTTGTGCTGAACTCGGCGCAGGTAGCGGATAATACTATATTACCTGAAGCAGCCTTGACAGACCTGTGACCATGACTTTGCCAGGGGCACAAGTTTGATTACTACACGTCTGCGGACCTCAAAAGCCCCATTCAAAGATAAAACTGTTTAGATTTATAAATGCTCAACTTCAATTTCATGCTAGAGCCATTTTATTGATTGCTGTACTAACTCAGCCAATTTTGTCATTTTTATTTGTATTGCCTGATATCAAAACATAGCTCCATCCCACAATAAATTACACTATTCTCTCCTTCAAGGTGAGGAAACTTTATGCAAGGAGTTTGACAAGAGAGTGGCTGCTGATGCAATGCAAATGAGTGAGGCAAGACCTCTGAAGTAAAGTATGGTATAACAAGTTAAGAGTTATAGTTGTACATAAGGTTAAATGACAAGGGGTTATTTACTTTAAAGGTGCATTATGTAACTTTTCAGATGGAGGATTTTTATCTGCTTATTTGTTTATGTTGTGGTTTTAATGCGGCTTTCTTTTTTTAGTAAAACACTTTGAACTACTTGAATAAAACTATAAATAAACTTGCCTTCCTATTTTTTTCTAGTGATTTATTTTCATTAATTTGTTTCTGTGACTCTGAAATGTTGGGATCAAATAGATTTCCTGAACTGTACATGTTATGCTTTATTCACATTCGTGAAGGTTGCAGAGAGGCAAACAGAGTGTACCTGCAGTCTTGAGGAGGAACCTTCTGAGGCGGAGGACCTTGGATCTTCCAGACAACAGCTCTTTCCTAAAAAAAATCGTCTTGTTTTGGGGTATTATGACAGTCTGCAATCTGCCTTGAAAAATATAAGTAAATATGAATTCATAGTACAGGGGTATGTGAACAGCTTTAGTCATTTTATTTGTTTATTTATTTTTATTTAACCAGGAGGTCCCACTGAGATTAAGAATCTCTTTTTCAAGACACATCTGACCAAGGTAGCAGCCAACACAATCAATACAAAACAGTGAAATCACAAAATATCACATTATATGTGATATATGTGCGGGTCGGCAGGAACACCTCAAGCTGCATTAGACTGAGCACAGGAACCCCCCAGGGCTGTGTGCTCAGTCCGATGCTCTTCACTCTGCTGACCCACGACTGCGCACCAGCCTTCAGCAGCAATCACATTGTGAAGTTTGCGAATGATACGACTGTGGTGGGTCTCATCTCCAATAACGATGAGACAAACTACAGGAGTGAGGTGAGCCTTCTGACCAAGTGGTGCAGCGATAACAATCTCCTTCTTAATGTTGAAAAGACCAAGGAGATTGTTATTGACTTCCGGAGAGGCCCCACCCGGCACCCCCCACTGTCCATCAATGGTGCTGCTGTAGAGAGGGTGAGCAGCACCAAATTCCTGGGGGGACCTCTGTGAGGACCTCTCCTGGACAGCGAACACTGCATCACTGGCAAAGAAAGCTCAGAAGCCCCTCTATTTCCTCCTCAAACTGAGGAGAGCTGGAGCCCCCCCCCCACCCCCACCCATCATGACCACCTTCTACCGAGGCACCATTGAGAGCGTCCTGACCAGCTGCATCACTGTGTGGTACGGGAGCTGCACTGAACAGAACAAGAAAGCCCTGCAGCGCATAGTGAATGCAGCTGGGAGGATCACTGGTGTCTCTCTCCCCTCCCTCCAGGACATTTTTAACCCCCCCCCATATTGGCATAACCTGTATTCCATAAAAAGACATATCACTCTAGACAAACACACACACACACACACACACACACACAAACTGCTGCTAAGGACTACTGTTGCACTTTTGCACATTTACTACTGGAATTTTACAACTGTTGTACTGTTGTTTATTACTGTTATTGCACTGCAATTACTACTGCTGCACATTTATTTTTATCTTTACTTTCAATGCACATTCTATTGCACATTACCATTTCACTGCGGTATCTTCCATTGCACATTTTTGATGCACACTGCACATTTTTTGGACATCTGTAAATAGGTATTTATTTATTCTGTTGCACTGCTTTCAGATTTTAGATTTTAGATTTTAGTTTTTAGATTCAGATTTTTGTCTTAGTTTTTTTTTTTGTCTTTGTATTGTATTCTGTACACTGTCTTTTTTTGCACTACCTGGCCAGAGAGAAACGAAATTTCGATTCATTGTATGCTGAACACATATGGCAGAATTGACAATAAAGCTGACATTGATCTTTGATCTATATTATGGGAGACACTGTCAGGTAGCAGTATCATGTACATAGTGTTGTTTTGTGTATAGGTAAGACACTTTACCCATCTTGTCTAGCATGAATGTAGCCCCTGTGTCTGTGAAGGACCGGTGGTGCAGATTAGCAGCCTCACTCACAGACCAGCCCAGGGAAGCTGTGGCTACTGGTTACAATAGTAGCATACATCACCAGGTGTGGAGAGAATGAATAGAATGAAAAACGTAGGCCTTTTGAGTGTCAAAAAAGCATTGCATTGTATTAGCGTTATTATTATAATCAAAGTAGCAGATCCCAGAACAAACAGCAACCACTGTGAGCAAGAGGCACGGGGGGAGTGGTGATTCATAAATGAGACATTGTCTTTAGGACAACATGAATGACAGACGGTGCTGAGTAATGCTGGAGGTGTGTGGACAAACTGTCAGTCTGTTAAAAAGTGGCCTGCAGCCCCATCTGAAAACATGTCAATATGTGTCAGCTTCAAAGACCAGTGGCATCCATCATCACTGATACAAGTAGAAGTCAAGCACCCAGTAAATGTAATTTAATCCTCTTTACAATGGAAACAATTATGAATGAGCTTCCATTAGACTGAATGTGTGTGTTACAGAGATAGATATTAACAAACAAAAGTAATCTAAAAACACTATAAGGCATATAATTTCAGTGCCTTGAAAAGGCCTGTGCTTGTAGTTTATTGTCTTTGGAGGGAAGGCTTCACTGAATCATCTCTCTCCAAAGCAACAAAGTTATTTGGTTTGTAAAGCCACACTGAATTTCACATTCAATTAAGCTGTGTGTCTGTTCTGCGTTCTGTTTGTTGTGAGAGCTGGAAAGGCCCAGAGCAAACCATCTATTGTGACACACTGCCTGAGGCTACTCTGTTCCTTCTGCTACTAATAATGAACCATTTTTTTTCTCTCTCTCTTTATTTTGTGATACCTGTGGACATGTGTGGAACCTATGAAAAATAACTGTGATTATGCCCAGGCATATACCAACGTTTACCCTGACTGACATCAGGGTCACAGTAGAGACACAGCTGTGGCCTTCCAGGAATTCAGAAGTTTGAGATTATCATGCATACTCATCATACAGTCATCATACATTTTAGACATGTATGATGAGTAAAATGTAAACCTTTTAAGGCTGGGGAAATGCATTAAGTTTGCTCAAGAAATTAATTGGGCTTAGCTAATTAATCAACTCTAATAGACCAACTAGGTAAATAAGGTCATAAACTAAGCACAAATTGTCAAGTGACGCCATCTAGTGCTAAAAAATTTAATTGAGGTCACAGTCGGCATTTAAAGCAAAAAAAACAAAAACCCTTGTAATTATATAATTCTTTGAACTATATAGCTTAATACACGATGGAATATTTTGTTTGTATCTCCAGTGGTCTTCTTGCTTAATTGTTTAAATCCGCTACTTAAATGTTGTAAACGTTAAAGACAAAATATTGATTTATCTGACTTTGTTACTTTGTAAATGTTTAAAATGTTTAATTTATATTTATTTTGAAGACGACGTACTTCTTGCTTGCAACAGAAAAAGGTACATAAAACTAAAAACGTTCAGAGTATTTGTTTCCAGTCGGTGTGTTTTTTTTGACGCACAAGGTTAACAGCTGATTTTACAAAAAGGTAATTTGAGCAGATATTCACATTTGTTGAACTAAGAAAACATTCACAGAAACACGGGTTTAGTATGATGTCGATAACGCGTTTCTCCTAATGTATTTGTTTAATGTGAAAGTTGTTTATTTTTGTACCCCAGTTCCTCCTTTTTCTTTCCTCTTTTGCCAGCTAGCGCTATTAGCTTTTTATTTCCTGATTTCGCCACTATCATAGATTTTTGTATAATTTATCTTTTCCTACTAATTAAAAGTCTTAAGTTCATAGAAGCATTTACGAAAAGTAAATAAAAAATACGTTATTTAGTATTTGTTGAATTGTTGTTTCTAGAACATGGAGTTTGCGGAGCTAATAAAGACGCCTAGGGTGGACGGGGTTGTCCTGCATCGGCCTTTTTTGCCCACAGTGGAGGGGACCCTGTGTCTCACCGGACACCATCTGATTCTGTCCTCTAGGCAGGACAACACGGAGGAGCTATGGCTTCTCCATTCAAACATTGATGCCATAGAGAAAAGGTGATGCGAATCATTGACACTGGCACATTGTAACACCACCTGTATAACAATAAAAATGGTCAATCTTTCAGATTTGTGGGTTCACTTGGAAGCATCATTGTCAAATGCAAAGACTTGAGGATTATCAAGTTGGACATTCCTGGCATGGATGAGTGTTTAAACATTGCTAGTTCTATTGAGGTAAAAGAAAAATAATGACACTATAGGATCAGGCTTTGCACTAGTTGTCAGCGATAATCTTTGTTTTCCAGGCTTTGTCTACACTGGATTCTGTGTCTTTGATGTACCCTTTTTTTTATCGGCCCATGTTTGAAGTAATTGAGGATGGCTGGAACACTTTTCGCCCTGAGGATGCTTTCAAAGACCTGGAGTCTATGGTACATCAGTGTCTTAAAGGACAAGTAACATTTTTACAAGCTGGACCTTATTTCGGTGATAAAACAACGTCATTTACTTACCCATTGTACTTTGATGTAATTTGGAGTATTTCCAGAGATTTCTGAGTTGGGCTATATCCATTTAACGTGAGTGGTTGGGGCCACGCTGTTGCAGTCACCAAATAACACAAATGAGAAAAGTTCAACGTGTTAGTCTACACTTTCGTTTGAGTCAAAAGTGGCCTGTAACCCGAGATCCAGTCATGGTTCTGATTGAGTTTTCACACACTTCCTCATCACAATCCGGAGTTATTGAAGTTGTGGCTAACTGGCTTGAGAAAATGGACCCAAACATGAAAGGCAAAGCTGTAAGACGTTTGGACCCACAGTACCCACTGCAGTCCGGACGATTTTGTACCAGCAAAGGAAAAGAAAGAAGGCCAGCGGATTCAGCGCATGATTCTGAGAAGTAATGTGATACTGATGGCTGTTCTCTGGTGCGCTGCTCCTAAAACTGTCTCCGCTTCCTTCTTTCTAATACCTCCTCATCCGTATACTCAGGCTCAAAACGATAGGGACGGCCATCATACTCTTCAGCCATGTCTCACTTGCAACAGAAAAGTTCTGAGCGTCTTCTAAGCAGAGTAGCGGAATGAATGCGCGCAGCCCTCGTTGATGACATCATCCAATTGGAACCATGACTGGATCTCTGGTTACAGGCCACTTTTGACTCAAACGAAAGTGTAGACTAACACATTGAACTTTTCTTAATTGAAAAGTGATAAAGTTTGTGTTATTTGGTGACTGCAACAGTCTGCCCGACCACTCACGTTAAATGGATTTAGCCCAACTCTGAAATCTCCGGAAATACTCCAAATTACACCAAAGTAGAATGGGTGAGTAAATGATGTTGTTTTATCACCGAAATAAGGTCCAGATTGTAAAAACGTTACTTGTCCTTTAAATCTTAATGTCAAATCTCTTTCACACATTAATGAAACATTTCTTCTCTTCTCTCTAACCTGTGACCCTGTCTTTTATTAGACCGATGAATGGAGACTAAGTGATGTCAATAAAGACTTCAGCATCTGTACATCATATCCACCACTAGTGGCTGTACCTAAAGATATTGATGATGACACATTAAGAAAAGTTGCAACCTTCCGTTATGGTGGTCGCTTCCCAGTTCTTAGCTACTACCACAATAAGAATGGCATGGTAAGAAAAACAATGAGATATACATAATAAATAAAATGTGTGTAATATTTTACTGTTATGTTTGGAGGTGATGATGCGAGCTGGACAGCCTCTAACAGGCACCAATGGGAGACGGTGTAAAGAGGATGAGAAGCTGATCAATGCCACTTTACGTCCTGGTAAACGTGGCTATATCATTGACACACGTACCATTAACGTGGCCCAACAGGCAAAGGCCAAAGGAGGAGGATTTGAATCTGAGGCAAACTACCCACAGTGGAGGAGGATACACAAAGCTATTGAGAGGTAAGTTGGCATCATTATGGTTATGTGCTCTTTGCTTATTTAAGTTGAACTAATAATACATTTTTTCTGCCATTACTGAATTTCATGCTTACAGCTCTGTCTTTGAAACTACAGTTAGCACAGTATACTTACAAGTATACATTTTTGTTAAATCTGACCTATGTAGCATTGTGTTTAATTCCAGGTCAAATGTGCTGCAAGAGAGCCTGATTAAACTGGTTGAGGCCTGTAATGACCAGACCCACAGCATGGATCGATGGCTGAGCAAGCTGGAAGCCTCAAACTGGCAGACTCATGTCAAGGAGATCTTGACAACAGCTTGTCTGGCTGCCCAATGCATTGATAGGTTGGTTTTACAATAAGCACACAAAAATGTCACATTGTCTCACACACAGATGGAGGGTAGGAGACATTTTATTTTTGTAAGCAATATTAAAAAGGTATTTTACCTTTTTAATATTGCTTACAAAAATAAAATGTCTCCTAATCCCTACCCCTCTCCTACCCCACAAAATTAAATTGTGAATTCTATTAGTTATTGTGTGCACTACAATACACGTAGAAATACATCCACAAACTTATTATATTAACTATATGACTTCATTCAGCTAAAATTATGTTTTTGGGATTGGAGTAATTGCACCAGCTATACTGACTGAGAAGTGAGAACATACTGTCCTTTGTGCCACCATTTGGTCATTTGACTGGGCCTAATTATTACAGCAATAAAAACCATGAACTAGATCCAAATACCTCCATTATTAAAAGGAAAATTCCATAGATTGAATGATTTGTTTATTAGTTTAAACTATATACAGTTAAAAATGTTGCAGTGTCATGTGAACTAAACCTATATTGTATGTTGCAGAGAAGGAGCATCAGTTCTTGTTCATGGCACAGAGGGGACAGACTCAACCCTGCAGGTTACCTCTTTGGCCCAGATCATTCTTGATCCGGCTTCTAGAACCATCCAAGGATTTCAGAATCTGGTGGAGAGAGAGTGGCTCCAGGTAGACTCTGAGGCTTTACATAAACTGTCTTTATTTTTGATTATGGACACTAATTTGTCTTCCTTGTTATGAGCGCTGACTGTTGTCTGACTGTAGTGTGACGTGTGAGTATCCCCTTGGGGATAATAAAGTTGATCTTTATCTTGATTAAGTAACTAGAACAGTTAGCTTTCAGGCTTGACTGAGAATTATTATCCAGTGCTAAAATTAAATTGTTTCCTATGACTGCATGAAATACACTCTGACCAGTAATTTCAGCAGTCAGTTAAATGGTGAGAACTTTATACAACACTGCCCCATTCTTAGTAATACTAGTTAAGAAAACATACAATATTGATATTTGCAGTGGGAAGTAAGGTCTGGCTGACTGGACATGGAAGAGGCAACTCAACAAACAAAAATGATCACCTGTTATATAGCCATGGTCTAATGAAGAAGTTATTACAGGTTATACTTAACAAATGAAAAATTATCTAGAATTGTAATAGAATAGAATTGTTTGTTTCATTTCACAGGCCGGTCACCCATTCCAGGTGCGGTGTTCTCAGTCGGCCTACTCCAACACTAAATCGCGTCAGGAGGCCCCAGTGTTCCTGCTCTTCTTGGACTGTGTGTGGCAGATCCTTCGACAGTTTCCGTGCTCCTTTGAATTCAATGAAAGTTTCTTGGTGCTGCTGTTTGAACATGCCTACGCCTCTCAGTTTGGGACCTTTCTTGGCAACTGTGCAGCTGACCGGTACCATAAACATGAACAAAAGGTTTAGTACTCAATAAAACAACACAATCAGCACATTTTCTGTCTATTTTAAAGGGTAAAGCTGGGTCTGCCAGACAAGACGGTGTCTCTCTGGTCCTGGGTGAACAGGCAGCAGGAGCTCGAGCGACTGACCAACCCACTGTATGAGGCCAACAGTTTAGTGATCTGGCCCTCTGTCGCTCCCCAGAGCCTGCTTTTATGGGAAGGTAAGGTCAACCTGAAATCTCTGCTCTGTGAAATTACATTAAAGTTAGTGTATTAGCTTATAGGTTTATATGCTCTATGTTTTTTAGTGTAATGACATTTCCTTTACTTTGTATCTTTGTGTAATATTAATTTAGTTCCGCCTCTGCTGGGATTATTGTAATTACCCATTAGATTAGATCGTTTATTATGGTATTATGCAGATTTTACATTGTTAATATTTTTTTTGAAAGCATACTAGTGTTGTAAAAGGCTCTATAAATAAACACTGATTGATTACAAACTTATTAAATTGTTGATAAAACATTGCAGAAATTAACCATTAGAGGGCACTGTTGTTCACAGTAACATTCTTTTACCGCAGCTGAACCTAAACGATATACTAAATTAGTATCATTATTTGTTTTCATTTACTTCCTACATATGGAAAGCATACTTATTTTTTTATTTTATTTTATATAATCCAATCCTGATTACTCATTGTTAATATAATATAACTCTTAATGTTATATAAAAATAGATTATACAGTTATAATAAAATAGAAATAGTACAGTAGTGGAGTTTGAACAACCAATAAATTAAAATTATAGCTCTACAGGATGCATACCCAGCCTTTGTCCACTGCAGTTGCTAACTTAGTGTTATATTTGCCTTTCTGACATATGTTACATTGCTACTGTAGAGATTGTTTTAGCAAGGAAAATGAGAGTGTCTTGAGTGAAAGGATTTTTTGAGTTTAGGGATTGAGAGGGTATTCAATGCACTGGGCATATTATATAAAGTGGTAACAAAAGAAGTCTGGCTATTGTACACCGCCCTATTTCCCTCCTCTTTTTGTCCATGGGAGCGCAACCTAAGCTTCATCTCACAGTATGAAAGCTCTCCCACTGCGGTGTCCTACGTGATGTAACAGAAATTAGGGCAGGCCACTCCTTCAAAAAATATGCTCTTACTCAGAGAAGAAAAAATGATGTGTTAGTATGAATGAGCACTTTGAAAAACTGCCAGTCAAAAGTATAAACAATGACATTGACATAATTTGACACTCATGGATACTCATATCAAAGTATTAAAAGCATCTATGTCAATATCACTAAAAAAGGGAAAGATAAATAATACAACAGATACCCTATAGCTGCATGCTGATGAAAGTCTCATTCCGTTGAATAGGTGTAGTGAGTGTGTACAGTGCATGAAACACAAACACAGTGTTTAAAAGTAACTTTTTACATGGAAACTATGAAATTATCCAAGTATGTTGCCAAATTTAGTTTGTATTGATTTGTACGGGTAATACCTTGGCACTCTTTTACATGGATCAGATTTTCCAGTCTTGTACAAATTCTTGGTTTAAACAAAAATACTTTTGATACCTTATTCCTACTTTGTTTATTTTATTTTATTTTTACAGATTTTGTCCAGTAACATAGTTTCAAATATCAAATAAATACACCTTTAAAAAATAATAAATTTAAATAATAAATAATAAAATAATAAATTTAATTATAAATTTAAAAAATAAAAAAAAATATTTATTAAGAAGTTGAACCATGACTCCCCTTATATTTGTGTCTGTTTTTTATTTTGTCAATTTCTGAAACGCAAAGATAAATTTGAGTTTTAGTAATTTGTATATTGCTGGTAAATCAGTGTTCTCGTATCACCTTCTTCCTCATCTCATCAGTGGTAGAAGTTCTTAGATTAACAATAGAAGAATGAACCAGTAGAACCAGTCTGTATTAATGCTGATTTATGGTGGTTTTCTAGGAGTGTTTCTTCGCTGGAATCGCTCCTCCAAATGTCTGGATGAGGCATATGAAGAAATGGTTCATATCATAGAGTACAACAAGGAGCTGCAGAACAAAGTGAACAGCCTCCGCAGGCAGCTGGCTCAACTGGAGACTGAGGACCCACTACTGCAGTCACCATAAATGGGTAACATAGATAAAAGTATGCTCCAAGAAGAAGGTGATGGGTTGAATTGCCAAATAGAAAATGGCATGCATGAATTTTTCTTTAAAGAATACATATTATGCACTGTCTGCATTATATTCTATGACACACATGGATCATTATTCTATATTTTGGACATTTTTAAAGAGTCATAATGATCTAAAACAAAGAAACATGTCCACTGACTTCTGGTTGAAAACTGTGGTGCTGATTTCCACCAACCCCTTTTCCACCGTAAATGCATCTCAACTTAGTGCTGTCCTGCTTGGGGGTTGGGTAAAACACAAATTCTCTAAGCAATGGCATCTTGAAGGCAGTGTTTCATGCATGAAACACTCTAAATCACAGAAAATAAATCTTTGAGTGGGAAAATGAATAGGAAAAAATAATTCAAACACTGTTCTCTTAAAAGCCAGTTTTGCATAATATGTCTCCCTTAAAAATCTGTGGATTTGTCTATTGTACAATGTCTTGCCCTTGGATTTTTTTTTTAAATTAAGCAGCTACGTGTGTATTCCACTCCCCCTGCCAAAGGCTGTGTCTCCGTGGAAACATAATATAGGATTCATAAGGCCAGTCATGATGTAATGATATGTGTAGGCAGAGTCACCACCTACTCTACTGTATTTGCTTATATAAATTCATAGGACCAAATGTGTATCACTATGGTACTTTATATATTTCTGTTACAATTAAAATTGCTTGAATATCAATATAATTACATAAAGGGAGAGGGGTTGGCCAAATGGGTAATATATTCAGCAAAAAAGTCGTCTTATAGGGGTGAAGGTTGTGTATCCTCAGGTCTTCAAAGGTTCTAAAAAAAATTATTAAAAAAAAAATTATGTTTGAAGGAAACCACATTTAAATTTCACACAAGTATCTTTGTCCTGACATTTTGTGAAATCAAAATGTGCTACCCTTTTTTTAACTAATGGATGCTCATATTTTAATGTATCACAAGAACTAATAATGAATGCATTTTATTCCATCATAAGATAAGATAAGATAAGATATGCCTTTATTAGTCCCACAGTGGGGAAATTCCAGTGTTGCAACGCACAGATCAAGAACAGCACGAAAAAGTAACATGCAACAGAACAATATAATAAATAAATAAATAATGGCCTAGGATAATTTAAAACTAGACCTAAAAATCATCTTAAGGGTTTAAGAATTTATGAGTGATTTTCTCACCAAGCATATAATTTTAAGAACCGATTCAACAGTGCCATCCTAAAGATGATTCATTAACTTGAATCAATGGTAATTATGGTGATCTAACCCATCTAACAAACTCATTTTGGTATGTGCATAAGAAGGACTGGTACTATTCATTGTTGAGCATTTTATTACACAAACTTGAAAATAACTGGTGATTGTGGTCCATTGTTCACTTGTTTGTAAGTGTGCTGGTTTAGCCTCTTATGCCCAAAGTTCCTGAGTTTTCTCAATAGAAACATTCACACTAATCTTTAATCCGATTGTCGCTATTACACTAACAGCTTTATTAACAGAAAGTTTACATGTACTTTGTAAGAGCTCTGTACATATCACTGGAAATACTGCTGTATTTTCATAGTCTGAACATCTTTACTTTAGACAATGAGCTTGTCTCAATTTGCCACTTTGGTTTTGCCTTAAAATATGTAAAATATGAATGGTGTCACTAAATATTGATGTTGTAATTGTTTTGAAAATACAATGCACATTAAACATATTCTTATGCAACCAACCTCAGCTTTGTTTGTTTTTTCTTGTGGGTTTCCCCTTCAAAACTTTCTCCTAAAACTGATCTCTCCTCAAACTTGTTGAGCAGTCTGCATTTCTTACATGTTTGGCTGACATCTATCAGTATCCATATCTAACAGTTTATGGAGGGGCAGTTACTTCTTTTTCACCATTGCTACAGGGTGCTAACTTTCCCTATACCTTGACCCCTTATGGTATGCTATAGCCTCAGTAAGCAACACCTCGGCATGTGAGACAAATATGCTTGGGTGTCATAGCGAGAGATCTGATGAGGTCGGAGTGAAATAAATAGCCAGTGTCAGGTGCAGCACTGGAGCAGCATGTGATTGCAGTAGTGTTTACAAAGCCAAAGTTTAGCCATCACCTCTTCTTCCCATTAAGTTGGTACATGTCCGTCCAATACAGAGGCTGGGGGAGTTGTGACATTTGGCAAACAGAAAAATCCCATTGAAACACCCCTTTTGTGTAATTTTAGTTATGTAACATGCAAACAAACTTGAGACTGTTTCCTTCTTGTATCTGTCTTACCTTCTTGGTGCTATTGTGTGGTTTTATTGCTCTTTTTTGATCATGATATTATAGTATATTGATTTTATTTATCATTTGTACATATGCCAGCTTAGTCATTACCTTGTTTTGAATCCCTTTCAAGGTGATGACATCAGAAGGGGTGTGTGTGTTTCTACCACTCAGGACCCACCACCAGTCATAGACCAATCTCTCTTTTCACTGTTGTCACATTTGGGCTATGTTTTGACCTCTATATTGGCCCCACTCTATCTACAGCAAACACTGCACACATTTCAAAGTCAAACAGCTTAAATCCTACCTCTGCTTGGGTAAACACAAGTGGCATATGGCACTGGGAGGAAGCTGAATACTTGAAAGCTCACGCCACTGCTCAAGGCACTGAGGTCTTCAGTTGAAAAGGCTCATTGACTCTGACCCCCAGGGCACGTGAGTCCATCTAGTTCAGCAGGTCAGCCTCAGTGTGCACCAAGGACTTACATTTCACCCTGTAGGCCTACATCAACTGTGATGCGATAATGTGATACAATCCTCAAAATGTTGAATGTGAATGCAACTTAATAATTTGGTTGTATCTAATTGCACAAAATGTTTGATTAGCCTATTAATAAGTTATTAATATGGGCTGTTAAATGCAATGGAAGATACATTACCATCTCACTGCTGTATCTTCCATTGCACATTTTTGATGCACACTGCACATTTTTGGACATCTGTAAATAGGTATTTATTTATTCTGTTGCACTGCTTTCAGATTTTAGATTTAGATTTTTTGATAATTTTTGTTTTGTTTCGTCTTGTATGTTGTATTTTGTACACTGTCTTTTTTGTTTTGTTTTTTGCACTACTTGGCCAGAGAGAAACGAAATTTCGATTCACTGTATGTTGAACACATATGGCAGAATTGTCAATAAAGCTGACTTTGATCTTTCATTATTAGACAGAACATTTATTAAGTAGACATTGTTTTCCCTCACTACTTAATAATGATGTGTTATGTTGTTAATATCATCAATGTTAATATGATGTTATTGTAAACTTTAAAAATAGCTTAAACTCAGCAGGTTTCTTTTATCCCGGGGAGCGCACGGAGAAAGCCGGGGGAGCTGCAAAGAGCCGGCTGTCTGAGGGGACGTCACACGCGGGCGTGGCCAGCGAGGGGAGACCGCACCTTCGAGCGGCCACCAATAGGGTGAGGACGCCGGTTTCCTCCAGAAACAGATTGCTGCCGATATAAAGCCCTCAGAGGCAGCTGACGCAATACTGGAAGAAGATAACACCGACAGTGAGCGTCAGTATACACGCGCTCAGAGGGATTTATTTAACACTGAATTTGACCGGTAAGTAAACCTACTGCGTCCTTACTTATTGTCTCGTAATAATGACCATGTTGCCAGTCAAGATGTGAATAACTTGCTCAGTAATTGGATATGAAGTAATTCACGGTTTTATTTAATCCTCTACCCACATGCACCACTATAGGCCTATCTGGACCCTATTTTGAGTTTAAAAATTGAGCTTTTGTACTCATATATTTCTTAATAGAATTACCATACCTATTAATCTATTATTGGATGTTATTTTCTTTTATAAAAAAATGTGATTTATTCGATTTATCACTATTTTATGTTCTCGTTGTGTTTTCAATATTTAGGACATTAGGCCTATAATCTACACATAACACAGACATGATTGCATTACATTTAAACCACTTGTGGAGGAGAGTGGAGGTCATCTTTAGAACTCACTGGTGACGCACAGCGCACAGCCAAAGAAGGAGTACCTCTTATATAACTGGCTCTAACCTCGTGCGTAAAACACCTTGGCACAACAGAGCGTGTTAAGATGGGAAGACATCAAACAAACAAGCGTGGAACTAGAAAATCAGAGCAAATTACTTTAACTCGAACTTTTACGCTTCATTTAAGCTATTAGTTGTTAGTTCTAACCGTCAGTCATCTTGATCTTGGCAGTGTTGTCGTTTGCATTGTGTGATATACGCCCTCTGGTCCTGATTGGCCTCTTCGTAAAGGCAGGGCAGTATAAATGCTCTCAAGTTACTCTCCTCCTTCCTTTTTGGGAATCTCTGCGCTCTCTCGGTAAGTAGCTCACGCGCACTACTGAATTTGATCCGAGGCAAAAGGATAGGCAAGGAGAGAGAGGGGAAAAACTTGGCTTAGTTCTAATCCCTCTTTATAACAGTTTTATGTTGGCATCAAATGGTGTGTTACATTATGGTCATATGATGTTGGTGTCTAAAGTCTATGGGATACTGTGCCCCTCTACTGTCCGTTGCCATGTCCCCCCAGCGTCCTGACTCTGAGCGCCACTAGTTTATTTTCTTTTCCCTGTCGACGTGTCTCCAGCCCACCACAGTGTGTGTTTACCTTTAAAAAGAAAAGTCTAGAGATGCACTTTTTAATTCTTGGCTAAAAAAACCTAGTGGCGTTAAACCTTGCTCTTTGCTTTCACTGAATCTTCTTACTCTTACATGAGAGTGAGTGTTAATGAAAGTACCCTATGTTTGTTTGTAGATACCAGTATGCCTGTGATCAGAAGCCTCAGCAGAGTGGCCAAGCAGGCCCTGCTCAGCTCGCCGGCCTGTAGCTGTCAGCCTCTGGCCATTGCAGTTCGAAACATCAGCTTCTCTCCTCGCCAGGTGACTTCTGATGCCAGCTTTCACTCTGTGTCCTTCTCAGAGACTGACCATCCAAAGGTGCTCATTACAGGTAAGATGTAGGTGTGACAATTGTTATGAGCTGGTACATACATGGCTGGTCTCTCATTCAGATGTAGTTTATTGATAAACTGTGAACCCAAAGCCAAATGAGAAGCCAGTTTCAAAACAAAGTGGGCGTCTGGGCTTTGACCTTTTTTCTTAGTGCCCACTCTCCCCCTCTTGAGTCTCCATAGAAACCAGTGGAGGAGATAATTATTTGGTGCTGCTGTACTGCATGTCCTGTGCTGACTCCAGTTCTCTCTTTGCAGGTGGCCTGGGACAACTTGGCGTTGGACTGGCTAAACTCTTAAGGTAAATAATGCTACTGTCATAACTAATCTACAGTCAAAAAGTCTTGTTTCTTGTTTTGACACTGATGTTTTCATTTTCAGAAAAAGGTATGGAAAGAATAATGTAATTCTGTCAGACATCAGGAAACCCCCAAGCAACGTCTTTCACAGTGGTGAGTCATAAATCTAAATATACACTATTTGTACTGTATTTGGTTAAATAGAAACATGAATTATTTTTTGCATATCACAACAAAATCCTAATCATTTGATACTGAATAAGGATGAGCCATTTGTGTTGTATTATTATCAAATGTCAAAGACAAAAAAAATCCCTTATCGTAATGTCCCAAGAATGCTCACACAGTGCTGCCATTTACTTCTGCTTTTCTTTTTATCAGGGCCTTTTATCTATTCTGATATTCTGGACTACAAAAACCTGCGTGAAATAGTGGTGAACAACCGCATCACATGGCTGGTTCACTACAGTGCCCTGCTCAGTGCTGTGGGTGAAGCCAATGTGGCTTTGGCTCGCTCTGTCAACATCACTGGTGAGTAACAACACAAAATACAAAATTGCATATATATTTGTAACGGTAGAGATAATATTGTTTGTTTCTTAGGACTGCACAACATTTTGGACATTGCTGCTGAACATGGCTTGCGCCTCTTTGTGCCGAGCACCATTGGAGCTTTTGGACCCACCTCTCCCCGTAACCCAACTCCCGACCTCTGTGTACAGAGACCACGCACCATCTACGGAGTCTCCAAAGTGCACGCCGAGCTCATGGGAGAGGTACGTTTTTATTACCTCCCATTTTAGTACCTTTATGTCTTACTTGGACTAAAATATAGATATATATATTTACAGTACTACCACCACCGCTATGGCCTGGACTTCCGTTGCCTGCGTTACCCAGGGATCATCTCTGCTGACTCCATGCCGGGCGGAGGCACGACAGGTGTGAAAGATAAAATCTTATACTTGTGCAGGAGGTTTAGATTTTATTGGATGTCTATTTCTGTATTGCTGCTTTGTTATGTCACAAGTCCATGACATATTTACTTAATGCATGTTCTGTTTATATTCTGCATCTGTTTATTTCTTATTTTATATTTCTTTTCAGACTATGCTGTGCAGATTTTTCACGATGCAATCAAATCTGGTAAATTTGAATGCAACCTAAGACCAGACACGCGGCTGCCCATGATGTACATTGACGACTGCCTGCGTGCCACACTGGAGATAATGGAGGCCCCAGCAGACACTCTGAGCATGAGGACATACAACATCAACGCCATGAGCTTCACCCCTGAGGAGCTGGCCCAGGAGCTGCAGAAACAGATGCCTGAACTAGAGGTCACATATGATGTGGACCCTGTCCGGCAAGCTATTGGTGAGTGCCTTTGTCTGTTGCACCATTTGAAGATGATGGAGATTCTTAGAAATATATTTGTAATTTATATCAGCACTTTACTGTATCATTGTGACTTCAACTAGGCCGGGTACACTGCAAACAATGGTCACATAGTTTCAGTTTTTATGTCATACCTTTTTATTATCTTTTTTCATTTTACATATTTTAATACTATTTTATTTAAAACATTAGGAGCCGATGAGGTAGTGGTTAAACATCATATGATACCAACAGTTAAAACATATTTTAATATGGTTGTAATAACATCCAGAAACTTAAGTCTTGTTTTTCTCATCTTCCCAGCTGACAGTTGGCCAATGAACTTTGATGACTCCAATGCACGAAATGACTGGGGTTGGAAACATGACTACGACCTCCCGGAGCTGGTGCAGACCATGCTCAACTTCTTTGCAGCAGAAAGACGCATGGCTCAAATCAACTGAGTTCAAACTGCTCATTCTGAGAGTTGTACATATGTAAAGACTGACCAAAGAGAATAGATAAAATGGCCTGTACATAGTGGTTCACTTACGTCTCTGCGTAATGGACTCTTGCCTGCTGTGTCACCAGAATGTAATAGTCAAAATGGGGTAGAAACTTGACTACGTTTTGTCAATCTAGCAGTGTTTTTTGCACTCTTTTACTCCTGTGTCTTGCTTCAGAGTTGGATGAGTCAAAATCTGTCACCAGTCTTATCAGTGGCGTCTATGTGACCTATAATGCTGAGATTTTGTTATGGGAACTGTTAAAAGGAGGTTACGGGGTAAATCAAAGACAATCAGAGTATTGTCATTCATTCCTAAACTTCTTGAAAGGAGTCATAAATTGATATGCAAAATGTCACCTTTGATGCACTTTAGATCATTTTGCAGCATCTTGTTTCGGGCAAAAATCTGCAGCTTGTGAGGTTTCTGACGCAGTGCATCTGTATGTATGAGAAGTGCAGAGCAAAAATTCTTCTTTATTCCATGTTTTTATTTATTCTGTCTGTCTGATATGTGTGGGGCATTTTCTGAGCTGTAATGCCTCTGTCTGTTTTTGTTATTTGAAGGTTTTCATGTGAACTTGTTTGAAAGCGAAATGAGAATGTGAGCTTAATGTCACTCTACAATCAGCCACTCCTCTGTTTTCAGAATTCTGTGTTGAGAATGCATTTACATTTTAGCAGTTTTGGAATCTCAAGCTTTGACAATAAAACCTTTTTGAACTATATGTGCCTTCTGTAGCTTCTGTAACTCCTGAACTGGTCCATGTCTGTGGGATTAGTTGCACTACTACTACTACTAATAATAATACCTTCCATTTATATAGTGCTTTTCAAGACATCCAAAGCGCTTTACAATAACACGCACACACACACAAGTGCGGTTAGGTGAGATTAAAAGACAAATTAAACAAATGTTTTGAGAAGTGATTTGAACTGATAGATTCAGCAGTTTGTATGTGTGGAGGGATCTGTGATCTGAGAGCAGGAGGGGTGTGTGTAGGTTTGAAGCAGGTCTGAGGTGCTTGAGGAGCCTGGGTGTGGAGGGACTTGTAGGTGAGGAGAAGTTACTGGATCCGGTACCACAACCATGAGCTCTGTTTTGTTGCTGTTGAATTTGTGGAATAACCAGGTCTGAAGATCGATAAGGCAATTGAAGAGTGATGGGGCGAGCAGGGCAGAAGGCTTGGTGGAGATGTAAAGTTGTGTATCATCGGCATATGATTGGAAGCTGAGTCTGTGGTTACGTATGATTTGTTCGAGGGGGGAGCATGTAAATAATAAACGGAAGTGGACTGAGCACAGAATCTTGCGGTACACCTTAGTGGATGAGAGAGGGTTGGTGAGTGGAGTCACTGAGGGAAATGAACTGTTGTCGGTGGAAAAGGTATGAGTGAAAGCAGGAAAGTGCAGTACCAGTCAGTCCAATGTAATTGGAGAGGTGGTCTAGAAGGATGGAGTGGGAGACTGTGTGAAATGCAGCAGATAAGTCAAGGAGGATGGGTATGGTGACTTCCTGAGTCTGCAGCTCTTAGTAGGTCATTTGTAGTTTTGATGAGTGCCGTTTCAGTGCTATGATGGGGTCTGAATCCTGATTGAGATGGTTTATAAAGCTCATGGTTGGACATATGATGTTGGAGTTGACCAGCCACTGCTTTTTCCAAGATCTTACTAAGAAAAGGAAGTTTGGAGATTGGCTGATAGTTAGAGAGCTTTTCTGTGTCTGTTTTTTTTAATTTTTAGAATGGGTGTGATTCAACTAAACAATAATATTTCTTAACTCACCTCTTCAAGGTTGCCATTTGCTTGTGGGATACCAAGGTACTGGTAACTATCCTCAGTGTCTGCTGTTGTTCCCTCTGGGAGTGAGACCCCCTCTGTGTGGACTACCTTCCCTCTCTTTGTCACCATCCTACTACATTTCTCAAGCCCGAATGAAATTCCAATGTCTGTGCTGTAGATCCAAGTGGTGTGGATCAGTGAGTCGATATCTCACTCGCTCTTAGCGTACAGCTTGAGTTCATCCATGTAGAGGAGGTGGCTTCTGTGTCTGTTTTTTCAGAATGGGTGTGATGGCAGCCATCTTGAGTGAAGGGGAGACAGAACCAGACGTGAGAGATGTGTTATTGATATTAGTGATGTAAGTGCTGAGAGTGGAGATGGAGGCTTTGACCAAGGCTCTGGGGAAGGGGTCAAGCAACAAGGTGGATGTTCTGGACAGGCTCACATGCTCTGTCACCCAGGCTGAGTCAGGGTGATTAGAGAGTAATTGTAAATAACTGTAAAACTAATTTTCATTTTTTTTGCGTGAAGAGTCCCTCAGTCGTCCAGGTAGAATCCATGATAAAAGAAGAAATTCAATTTGTCAACTGGACAAAGGTTGTTTGGTCGAAAACGTTTTGCCGCTCATCCAAGAGGCTTAGTCAGTTCTGGTTAAAGTGCTGGTAAGACACTGCTTATATCTCGCTGCAGGGAGGAGCTAACTATACTGCAGTTTTTCCGAAACTATCTCGTCTATTTGTTTCTGTCTTTTGTTTCTCTAGCGTCTAGTTTAGCATACCATAGCATACGTGTAGTGAAGACTGCAGTGAGCGCTACATTGGAGAAACAAAACAGCCACTTCACAAAAGGATGTACCAACACAGACGGGCGTGACAGAGTGGACCGTCATCTGCTGTACATCTTCAACTAGAAGCCACGGGCCATTCATTTGAGGACAGTGAGGTTCAGATCTTGGCCAGGGAAAAGAATTGGTTTGAGAGGGGAGCTAAAGAGGCTATTTTTGTCAAAAAAGAGAATCCTTCTTTAAACAGAAATGGTGGAGTCAGACATAATTTGTCTCCCATCTATAATTCCATTCTTAAACCTAAATCAAAACAAACGAAAGAAACAATAAGGATAGCCAGGTCAGGGCCAGAGGTGTGAAAAACAGTTGTGTAGGGATGAATAGGTATGCTAAACTAGACGCCAGAGAAACAAAAGACAGACACAAATAGGCGAGATAGTTTCGGAAAAACTGCAGTATAGTTACTGTAGCTCCTCCCTGCAGCGAGATATAAGCAGTGTCTTACCAGCACTCTAACCAGAACTGACGAAGCCTCTTGGATGAGCGGCAAAACGTTTTCGACCAAATAAACTTTGTCCAGTTGACAAATTGAATTTCTTCTTTTATCATAATTTTCATTTTGCAATGTTAGTCTCACATACAGTAATTTTTGTTTTACTATTCAAATCAAAGTTAATGTTTCTTTCAACTAAACAAAAATTTCTTAATTCAAATTACTGAAAATATTTTGAAATACTTGCTAGGAAGTTGGGCATTTCACAATAGCAAACCAAAAGTGACACATTGCAGTAAGTTGGAAAGTTGAAGAGTGCATAGGTAGATATACTGAGTCAACAGGGACATGGTCATCCTCTCACCCTTTTTTGGTGTATTTGAGTTTCTTTCAGTTGAAACATTGTCCAACTAACCTAAAGTGGCAAGCGATGAATGACGATCACTGAGCTAAGCAAATCAATATAAAAGAACTCACACAGCCCAATTTGAGTGAGCAGTGACTAGAGCCGCACACGTCAGCAGTGTCCTTCACATCACGCTTGGAAGCCTTTGTTCAATTTATTTTCTCCGTTCAGTGACCCTTTTTCTCATTTAGGCTGTATTTTTAACTGCGCTCATAAATCTTGGCATTCAAATGTGAGCATAAATGCAGAATTCAAAAGAGGTAAGAAGCAAGTGCACCGCTTTAAATGTGATGAATTTTAGCTATAAGATGTTTTGTCTGAGCTATGCGGTGTTTATTTGCTGTTTTTTATGTTATATTTTACTGTTATTGTGTAAATGTTTGTATTGCAGTTTAACATCAAAATTATAGTTATAGCAGTTGGCCTTATCTAAGAGTGTATTGTAAGTGGAGTGCACATTTTGTTTGTGCCTGTGTGTATTATTAATACAGTTCCAAGAAGTAGCACAAAGCCAGGGGTGTGTACTTCTGCGTACAACATTTACAAAAGCCATAAGAGATCCCTGTTTCACTGTTGGGGAAATGGGCACAATGGCCCATCTGACACGGGTAACTCACTCTCTCCTGTGTTTTGCTGTCTTGGGCCTCCTCTTATGTAACCATCTCCTTGGGCACCCACCGTCAGCCAATCAGTGGCCTGCGGGTTCAGACACTGGGGCCCCCTGCTTGAGTGTCTTAAACTGGACATAGAGTATAAGTGTGACATATAAAGTTTGAATGGAGGAGGGGAGCAGGGGGAGTATTTTGGCTGCGCTCCAACCCGCCATAACACAGTCCCACAGCTGTTACATGAGACCCCAGCACACAAGCCCCTCCTACACTATACACTGGTATCCAGAGCTGATGTGGACACCAGTCAAAACAGAACAGTCTGTGACTTTCCTCGAAGTGGTAGACAAACAAAAAAATGAAAATACAAAGCCATACCGGCCAGAGAAATCATATCTGGGGAAAGCATTTTTAACTCAGTAATAATGTACTATATAATGTATTTATTTAGCCTAGACCTATAGCTTAATAGCTTAAATAATTAGCATAAAATTGATCTGTTTTATATATATACTGTATATATAAAACAGCTCAACCACCGTGGAAGGTGAGGTGAGGGAGGCCGACCACGGTGGTTGGTCTCCCTCTCATCCAGCTCGGGTCATCTACCAGAGACCTGGGAGCTTGAGAGTTCTGCGCAGTATCTTTGCTGTTCCTAGTACTGCACTTTTCTGGAGTGAGATGTCTGATGTTTTTCCTGGGAACTGCTGTAGCCACTCCTCCAGTTTGGGGGTTACAGCCCCGAGTGCTCCGATCACCACAGGCACCACTGATGCCTTCATCTTCCAGGCATTCTCCAGCTCTTCCTCAAGCCCCTGGTATTTCTCTAGTTTCTCGTATTCCTTTTTCCTGATGTTACCATTGCTTGGTATTGAAATATCCACCACCACAGCTTTGTTCTGTTACTTATCCAACACATGTCTGTGCTGTAGATCCTGGTGGTGTGGATCAGTGAGTCGATGTCTCACTCGCTCTTAGTGTACAGCTTGATGTCATCCATGTAGAGGAGGTGGCTGATGATGGCCCTGTTTCTGAGTCAGTACCCATAGCCAGTGCCGTCGATGATTGGCTGAGGGGGTTCAGACCTACGCAGAACAGCAGTGGGGGGACAGTGCGTCTCCGTAGTATATGCCACATTTGATGGACACTTGTGCACTTGTGGCTTGGTATTGATTTCAAGGGTGGTTTTCCACAACTGCATCGGGTTTGCAATGAAGGCCCTTAGAGTTCGATTGATATTATACAACTCCTAGCACTCAATTATCCATGTGTGTGGTGTCACAGGCTTTCTTGAAATCAATCCAGGCAGTGCACAGGTTGCATATAACCCCTTAAATACATCTAAATCAAGGGCCATGTGCCTGATTTATTCTGCTTGACAGAAACTGTCCTTTGTTCTCCACTGGTCTGTAAACATGACTAATACAATAAAATCAATATTTGACTTGCGTGACCTCAAATGTTTGCTTACATTATGCTGGCTGTTAACAGCACCATGCCTTGGCCCTTTTTGCTGTAACTTGTAATACTTTCAGGTCAGGACGACATTCACTGTCACTGAGCCCTGTACAGCTACTGTTACACAACCCTTTAATCCCACGATTAGGGCAGAAACCTGAGAAGCAGATCTGGAATCTGATTAGCACCTGTACTATAGCATACTGCACTATATACTCTAACATCAGGAAGCTGGGGTCTGTTTCAAGAACAGTCACTGCTGAAGTAGGTGGATCTCTAGCTCTAATATGCATAATTAGGCCAAGACCAGGCTCCAGTATGAGGTTGTCCCTGAGGATCTGTGGAGTTAAAGATTAGGAGCAGGACAACTGGAAAAATTCATGTAATGGTATATTTCTTATAATGTAATAGTATTAAAAAAAAATACATACAAATAAAAAATAATAATGAAAGGAATTGGAAAAGAAGAAAACACAGGAAAATAAATAATCTGCTACTTACTCCTCACAATTATTAATTAATTAATTATAGGGCTATAACACACACAGTAGCACAAGACCACTCATTTACTGCTATGCTTGACAATGCAAGGCAACAAGTTTCAGAAATAGCCCTCTAATCCATTTGCTAAAAAAAGTATTTGTAAATTTTATGGTAAAAGGTCCTAAATGTAAAACATGGGAACCCTCCCATGGGGACAAAAGTTGGCATATTGAAGGAGATTCTGTGTTGAGATTATTTGTGTTGCAGTGTTTTGTTATACTAATGGCTCTGACCACCTGAAAGCTGTAACCTATGTCATTTAGGTTTAAACGAACTGGAATTTCTTAGAATAAATTGGCCTTACAATTGTTAGTAAAAGCAAAAAGTTGATTGGAACTTACCTACCTCCTATCTGGGGACACAGTACAGGTCAGGTTTATGGAATTTAAAATCGATATCTTACATACAGTAAGCTCAGTAAAATTAAGCATGTTAAGCAAAAAGGGTGTTAAGGTGTGTGTTTTAGGAAGGTCAGTGAACTTGAGTAACCCGTAGCCCCTTAGTCAAAAAGCGCGTTATAAGGACAAGTACTCCCTCTGCTGGCCAAAGTGGAGACTACGGTTTTATTTTATTTTATTTATTTTAATGCAATTTGTACAATATAAATAGCAGTATTAAAATAACAATGAACCAGATTAATTTTCGCGTAATTTTAATTAGTTCATTTGGTGTTTCGCAAATCAGAACTTTTTATTAATATACATATTTTTAATTTGGCATGGTTTCGGCCGCTATTTTTGCCGGCTCGGTGTTGTCAGGACCCCAGGATGTCCATGCTCGCGGAACGTAAGTTTCCTTGATTTATCATATTTTATTAGTTATGACGGTCTAAAGTTGATATATGCGTGTATGATCTCATAAAGCACGTAGTGAAGTTTCGTTTCGAGTGCTTATTTCCACAATGTCTCTCACAGTAATGGTTTTCTGTAGTTTTTATAGCATTAGCTGCTTATGTTGTGTGTACACGTGTTAGTCGTAGCATTTAAATAGCAAGTACCTGTCAGTAGTTTATTTCATTATCCCTTTAATGTTTATTTTTCGATCGATTGCGTTGTGTGTCCAAAGATGACGGGAAGTTTGATGTGGACTGGGCCTGTATTGAACCTAAATAATGGGTAGCTGCTAAACGGTCCAGTCCACACTAATAAATGGTTTCTGAGTTTTGACGTTTTACCACTAACGGACACCCCTTTACTGACCAGTCATCTGATCTTTTGAATACACATTTTTCTGTCTCCAGCCCGGAGGAAACAGAAGTGGTCAGTTGACCCAAGGAACAGCGCCTGGAGCAAAGATGACAGCAAGTTTGGTCAGAAGATGCTGGAGCGAATGGGCTGGTCCAAGGGCAAGGTGAGTGATTTTACTTAATCATAGTCATAGTCATAGTTGCTTTATTGTCGAAAAACAATCATATGTACATGTACATAGAATGAATTCGAAATTTCATGACATTATAGCATGTATTATTACGTCTCAATTGTACTGTGGAAAAAAGGTTAGTAATGCGTGTATACAGGGCTCTCAAGTTTTGAAGATTGCTAGGAGTGAGATTTCTGAGGAGGCGAGTGACTTTTTTCCCGAGGACCGGGGGGGGGTGCGAGCAGTAGTCGTCGAGTTATAAAATGAAACCAGGAGGGGTGGTGGAAGGGCAGGGCAGAATTAGAAGGTACTTTGTTAATATGGAAATGCTTTTATAACTAAAAGTCCATATTATCATTCAATAATGCACAGGATAATATGTTATCACACACAGACTTGGTTTTAGTCTTGGTTTAGACATGGTTTAGTTTTGGTTTAGTCCTGGTTTAGACCCGGTTTAGATCTGGTTTAGTCTTGGCTTAGTCCTGGTTTAGACCTGCTTTAGTCCTGGCTTAGTCTTGGTTTAGACCTGGTTTAGTTCTGGTTTAGTCCCGGTTTAGTCCCGGTTTAGTCCTGGTTTAGATCCGGTTTAGATCTGGTTTAGTCTTGGCTTAGTCCTGGTTTAGACCTGGTTTAGAGCTGGTTTAGTCCTGGTTTAGTGCCGGGTTAGTCCCGGTTTAGTCCTGGTTTAGACCTGGTTTAGTCCTGGTTTAGTCCCAGTTGAATCCTGGTTTAGTCCTGGTTTAGTCCTGGTTTAGTTCTGGTTTAGTTCTGGTTTAGTCCTGGTCAAGACCTGGTTTAGACCTGGTTTAGACCTGATTTAGTCCTGGTTTAGACCTGGTTTAGTCCTGGTTTAGACCTGGTTTAGTCCTGGTTTAGACCTGGTTTAGTCTTGGTTTAGTTCTGGTTTAGTCCTGGTTTAGTCCCAGTTGAATCCTGGTTTAGACCCGGTTTAGACCTGGTTTAGACCTGGTTTAGTCCTGGTTTAGTTCTGGTTTAGTCCTGGCTAGGTCCTGGCTAGGTCCTGGCTAGGTCCTGGCTAGGTCCTGGCTAGGTCCTGGCTAGGTCCTGGCTAGGTCCTGGTCTAGTCCTGGTCTAGTCCTGGTCTAGTCCTGGTTTAGACCTGGTTTAGTCTTGGTTTAGTCCTGGTTTAGGTCTGGTTTAGGTCTGGTTTAGTCCTGGTTTAGTGCCGAAATAGATGCAGAAATAATCTGATATGACTCACCCATAAAAACGCGGTCACTCGTATCCATGTATGCACGTGTCACGGTCTTTAATAATCCGGAGCTCCGGAGAAAAGGACATATCCCAAACTTATCCCGTGTCCTGAGGCGAGAGTTCCTTCTTACGTAGCATTAACGTAGCAAGTTAAGGATTCTTCTTCTCTTGGAAATGCCGCGTAAACATTCACGCGGCTCGCTCACAGCTGTGAGCGATCGGCCTCACAGCTGATCGCTCAACTCGAGTACTGGTGTGCGAGTGACTTTTTTTTCGCTGAAATCGCGCGGTGCCTGCATTAACTTACCGATTTTCTGGGCACAGAAGCACTGTGAACAGTGGCTACAGTTTTGAATTGCTTAAAAAAATTTCAGCGTGAGAAATACCATGTGTGGCGTGTGAGCGTGTGAACACGTCGAATTGCGTGTGTCACACTCTCAAAGCGTGAGACTTGAGAGCCCTGGAAATGTTGGCATTCAACACACACACAAACACACACACAAATTACACTACTTTTATGCAACTCAATTACTTATTTTTTTGTGTGTTTTAGGGCCTGGGAAGAAGCGAGCAAGGTGCCACAGATCACATCAAAGTCAGAGTAAAAAATGACAGCTATGGTCTTGGAGCCAATGCCAGTCATGAGGTAATCTTATAGATTACTTATAGGTACAGTGGTACCTCACCTTACGAAATTAATTCGTTCCAGAAGTGGTTTCGTAACGTGAATTTTTCGTAAGTTGAGTAGCTATTTCAATGGAAAAAGCCTGATTAGTTCCAAGGCCCCGTTCCAATTTTTATTTTTTTTATAGTGTAACATTTTTTTATAGTGTAACATTGTGTTCTGCGTAGAGACTGTAAACTCAGGACTAAACGTGGACTATACCAGGTCTAGACCAAGCAGCAGCGGTGTACCTCACGAGGCTGAGGCTGAGGCGAGCAGCGACTGCGTGCGTGGGGGGGAGGGGGAGGGCGGTGTGTGTGCGCAGACACGTGTGTGATAGCGCAGCATGACCCGGTGCGGGGCTCCGAGCAGAGACCCGTGCTCAAACCGTGCCAGGTCTAAACCAGGTCTGAACCAGGTCTAAACCACCGCGTGCGGGTCTATTTCCTGCTTTCGTTTCGAGTCACGGCTGAGGCGAGCAGCGAGGACTTCCCTCGGGACTGCACGCAGTCTGAGCGCATGAACGAACGCAGGTAAGAGCCACGGTGGTCTAATCCTGGTTTAGACCTGGTTCAGACCTGGTTTAGACCTGGCACGGATTGAGCAAGGGTCTCTGCTCGCAGCCCCGCGCCGGGTCATGCTGCGCTATCACACGTGTCCGCGTGCACACACACCACCCTCCTCCTTCCCCCCACGCTTCACTATTAATACATTTTGTTGAAAATCTATGAAAGTTTGAGTGTTTAAACGAGAGAGAAATGTGAGAAAAGTTTAAATCCAGTCTGAGAAAAGCGTATAATGTGTGTGGCTGAGCGCGAATTTTTGAGATTTCGCATTTCGTAACTTGAATTTTCTTTCGTATCCAGAGACCAAAATTTAACGTGAAGGCGTTTCGTAACTTGAAATTTTGGTTTGTTGGGTCTTTCGTAAGGTGAGGTACCACTGTATAGGTAAACCTTATAGATATATGAATTATTTTCTTGTGTTTTGACTTAATTAGCTTTTTGGCCAATTTTTAATGTAATGTTGGACTGTGCAATTTATTTGTAGTAGAAAAGTCAAACATGGATTCAAATGCGTTCTGCTTTGTGTATTCTTGACAATCAGTTACAATTCACTAAAGTGAGCTACAAGTTTAAGTTTTTATTTTATTTACTATGAGACAATGCACATTTACTAACATGTCTTTGGTCAGCATAAAACATAAAGGTCACTTTTGTTGTTCTGTTGTTGTGATGCGTGAAAAGTCCCTCAGTCGTCCAGGTAGAATCCATGATAAAAGGAGAAGTTCAATTTGTCAACTGGACAAAGTTTGTTTGGTTGAAAATGTTTCGCCGTTTTCAACCAAACAAACTTTGTCCAGTTGACAAATTGAACTTCTCCTTTTATCATGTTGTTGTGATGCTTTTTTCCCTCTGTTGTGTTACTTAAATGTAAGTGTAATCTGTGCAGATTTTGAATGCAGTCCATGTGTGTTAACAGGATAACTGGATTGCCCATCAGGATGATTTCAATGAGCTTTTGGCTCAGCTCAACAGTTGCCATGGTCAGAACGACAATAATGGTACAGTACTGTCATGTTTTACTTATATTTTGTCAGTAGAGGGCGCCACATTGTCACTCAAATAAACTAGCATTGGTTCTGTTCAGTCTTTCATGTTTACAATGAATTGGATTTGGATAATAATCTAAGGGAGTTTGGCTATTGTACATTTAATGGTACATGTTGTATCTTCTAATTTAGAATCCCCTTCAGAGGAGCAGAAGGGGTTTAGCCTGGAAGAGAAGTCCAAAACTGCCAGAAAGAGGGTTCATTATATGAAGTTCACTAAAGGTGAGTTAACCTGTGGGCAGCAGACCCATAGCTCCCCAAATGTCCAGTGCATGAGGTACTTGTAATTCCTTTTCCAGACAGAACCTTCCACCCTGATTAAAGATTAGCACATCTATTCTTAAGCGCAGACACCCCTTTTATCACATATTCAAAGCCTTGGCGCTGACCGCAGACTTTGCCAGCCTGTGCCGGGTCAGGGAGCCTAGTCAGTGCCAGGGAGCCGTCTTGTATTTTCATTACTTTACAAGGCAGGAAGTCAAAACGTGGTGGTCAAGGCCAGTGCACTGACAGATATCTGGAGGAATTTTTTGTCAAGACCACAGAACCGAAGTCTAATTATATTATGGGCATTTATTAATGCTGACTCCTTTAAATTACATAGAATACTTTAGTGTTAGTGAAAAAGTTTCCCTGTCAGTACAACCCCTTAAAACACATACCACCACACCCTGTAGAAATAAAAAATGACATGCACAAATGCACTCATGTTTTATAGTGAAATAAAGTTGAATTGTGTCAACTGGACAAAACGTTTTTGGGGTGAATGTTTTACCACTCATCCAAATAGATTCTTCAATAGCTACTTGAAATGGATCCATCTTTTGGTAAGGGATTATATTTGCATGTCAGTAAAATATTTTATTCTCCATTTCCATCATCGACCCTGGTGATCCATTTTTGTAGTACCAACACGTTTCTAATTGAAGCAGACTAAATTTTAAATTAAGGCCTCTTTAGCCTTTAGGAGATTAGTTACTCCCAGTACATTTTATGTAATGTGTAGATCCCTGGATGTTTTTGTCTTGAACCAATCTTTAACTCCAATCTTATTATTGTAATTCAATATTTACAGTGTTTTGTTTAACTTACTTTAATTAATTGCATACTTGGGTAATGGGTAAGTAACTCAATACCTCCTGTCACTCCTCTCACAAGCGGTTGCCATGTCAATGGCAACACATTTTAGAGTTGCCAGATTTACTTAGAAACCTAATTTTGCTTTACATCAAAAAATGTGTTGCCGTTGTAAATGACACTGATTTACCAGAGCTACTTGAATAGTTTGAATGAATATCTCTGTATTGTAGAAATCATACAGTTGGCATGGCATCACTGTCTCGCTTGTGATATGGATTGGCATGGTGACCAAAGCGTTACCTTGGACTAATTTCAGTCACGCCTGTTTGCATGTTTCCAGAGAGTGATCAAATATCAGCTCCTCTTTGTAGCTGTTGCCAAGTTAGGACTGGTAATGGCGTTACCGTTAAGCTTGTTATTTGATAAGTTGAGAATGTTAAAGGTACCATCAGGCTTACTTCCAATAAACTGAATTTTAAAATTATGTTAAGAATTCTATAATGTACCCAATAGTCAAAGGTTAGTGCATCAATATAACATTATTTTTCTAATCTTCTATGTAAACTTTAAATGTCATTGTTTTACTTGCATATTTTTTTAATTATTAATTTAGACATAATCTAAGTCCTCTTAAGTCTGACTGACCTGACCTTAAGGTAGTCGGCCTCATGTAAGAACAGTATTAATTAACGGCCCTATATAGCCTTTCTTGTAAACCAATGTGAATATATAGGACCCATTAAATTCTTTTCTCTGCACAGGTCGGCTGTGCACTTTGAAACTTTTTATCGATATCCTCTTTGGGGCTTCTTCATAGTGGCAGAAGTGAGGATTGATTGTCTTTGTTTGTGGGGAAAAGCATCAAAATCTCCACTGCATTGGTGTGGACCTGTGATATAAACCAGTAACCCACATTTAATTGCTGCCTTCATCTATCACCTGTCCGAGCGGGGGGGTGCATTGTCATCTGTGGTTGTGGTTGGCCTGCCTGTGGTCATTTTACTATGTAGTCATTAGCTGTTTTTCTTATGCAAACATTATATTATACTGTATGTATGCGTATATTTAATACTAATGTCTCTGAACAAAATGGCTAATGTTTATTGTTGTTAAGATATTCTTTCAGTTTCTATTGGGGTCCATTTTTCCTGTAATCAAGTATGCCTTTTCATATCTTCTCATAACACTAAAAAAATTTCCTCTAAAATGGCATAATTGGTATACACGTCAAATATTTTTTCAAATTTATGTAATACTTTTTTTAAATTTAACCATTTGATCCTGAATGGCCCATGGTTGTGTGTTTGCAGCAGATTAAACTAAAGTGATACAGCTTGTGGCGGTCCCAATACTACATAAATTTGCCAGTATATTTACAACCCAAACCTGTCCAGAGTTTCTGACCAGGTAAATTGAAGTTGATTGGAAAAAAATTTCAGTAGGTTCAACCCTAGTGTAAATCAAAATTGTGGTGTATATAAAGGTACTTCCTTGTCAGAAAGGGGAAAGTCACACTTGTTTTTGCCAAAAGGTCAGTGATAAACATAACAGTCCCCCAGACATTTTGGTTTTCAGCATATTTTTTGTTTTTACTTCTTAGACATGTCTTGGGAGTGACTTTCAAAGCCAGGACACCGGGAGATAGAGATTTTAAAGCAATAAATAACCAAATGTTATCAGGGTCATGCTGAAGGAAGAGGATGCAGCTGTGCGAACAGGTCCAGGCTGTAGATGGGAGGCCATGTTCTTCAGGAGTCTTTGAGGCCTGTCCTGAAAGTGGGACTCCGGAGGTTTGGAATGGCAGGACTAGAACAAGTTTATTTTTCTTTATCGTTTTTGTCCTGCAGACAGAAACCACCGGAATTCCCAATATTTCCACTGTTTTGGCACAAACTTTAAAGTGATGCCTATGCACCATTGTAAACAATATAATATAATGTATAATTGATATTGTAGATATGGTTGTATAAATGAAGCACTAAAGATCCATGTTTTGTTTGTTTTAGGAAAGGACCTTTCTTCTAGAAGTGAAAAAGATCTCAACTGTATTTTTGGGAAAAGGGGTCCATCCAAGGAACAAGATCAGGTAACCAACTTGGTGCATTTATAAGATAAGATATGATAAGATATGCCTTTATTAGTCCCACAGTGGGGAAATTATGACAAATTAGTTCAGTTAGCATGTTCTGTTTTTGTGAATTAGATTAACATATTTACTGTGACATTATTTGCCCACCTGTACAATTTGCTTTTGACAAAGTGCTAAATTTTCTTGAGTTCATCATTGTGTAAATGTTCAGTGACAAGGTGACATTGTGGTTTAGCATTGTGCATGTTTTCTGTTAACACTGTGTCCCTCTGGACTGTCCTATAAATGAGATTCCAAATCTCTCTGGGACTTTACCTGCTTAAACGAAGTTAAATCTGGTCCAGATGTGATATCCATCAAGACTATGGTCAGGGATGAAAGAGTTCCGTTTTTTAGCGGATCTCCGCTTTTTTTTCAGCTGTGGGGTAATTTTTTTTTTTTTTTTTTAATAGCTGTGCAAATTCGTTGAGAAAGATTTTGGGTGTATATATATGTATAGTTGTGTTTAGGGTCGCCAAAAGTCTCTTGAAAAACAGAATCGTCCCGTATTCAGAACAAAAGTACGTGTGTCTCGTATTAAACTTTGTATTAAACTTCGGGCCGCGCGAGCCCGTGTCTGGAGCCGCGGACCGAGCGAGTGAGCGCAGCTCTTTCGTAACAGCCTGTACCATTGCGTCTACACAGGTTAAACTTTATAAAACATCCTATATACCTCATCCTACCTGCCCGTGCCTCACTTAACGCGTCGCTCCTCGCTTTTTTTCCCCTCGCTTTCACCTGCGCTAAAAGGCGCAGGTGAAAGGGGGGGGGGGGGGGGGGGACTTTCCGCTTTTTTCATGTTTGGCCACTTTCATCCCTGTATGGTGCCGTATACTATCCTACAAATTTTAATACTAGTACTAAAATTATATTTTAACCCATTTCTGAAGAAGCAGGCCTTGATTACTGTGTTCCAGCCAGTGTCTATGCTGTAATGAGTGTGGCTCGTGGTGCTGATGCTGCCATCACTCCAGTTTCACAGGCTCTGGCTGCACATTGGCCTATGGCTCCAGATTAGCTTTGTCACAGTGCGCTGCTAAACACTGCCAACAGGCCACTGATGGAGGCTGGAGCATCTAAATCCAGTTAAAGGATTTGTCCCCTTCTACTCCCTGCCTCTTCTCTCTTCTGCCTGGGAGTGCTCACATCAGGAAATTCAGTCTGCCAGCAGGCATTATCAAAGGCAACTTCAAATTGTAGATGTTGTGGAAAAATAAAATGGTGACTCTTGCAAAAAAGTTTAATCTTAGCTCCTGGAATTTGTAGTTGGTCTCTTCAAACATAACATTTCCATTTTTTATGACACAGTTAAGGTATTAGCAATCTTTAACCCTTCCTTTGTTCCATTTTGGCAACTATTCAACATGTAAAACTTGGTTGGAGAATTGACAACCTCATATTGAAATTGGGAATGCATAAAATCTTAGCAGTGTGCCAGACTCAAAAGTTGAATTATGTAGCAAGAATAGCTCTCTGTTAGACATGGAGGATGGATGTCAATATACAAGTCTCCCAACTGGATCCCACTCATTTCAGATTATACAAATTTATTTAGGACATATAAATAATTGTTTTTGCTTCCTTCTCCCATGCAGGTGTAGTCTTGTGAGTGCAATTTGGGTCAGAATCGCTCCCTTTTTAGTTGACTAATGAATCGGCAGGACATGTCTTTAGTTGACCGTACAGCCTGGAGGTAAAATCGGCTGAATGGGCTATAAAATAATATAAATTCTTCCATATAGTGAGCCTTAACACAATGACCACAGCATTTCAGCTGATTAACACTGTAAATGCACACGGTCTTTCTTTGTTCCTAATTGTTGGGTTATCGGTTATTTTTCAGTCAGGAGGGACACCACTGACCATAATGAAAAGTGCACAGATATACAGTACAATGACTCCTCTAGAGGCTGTGTGTCAGAGTCGGGGATATCAAAGATGGAGGCACTGTGGGTGATGCACCGGTCACTTTGCACCATTGTGCTGCAGTGAGGCGATCCATGACACCAGCCCTCTCTGAGCTGTAGTTTACTAAAGACACTAAATGCTCTGCTGCATTTTAAGTCAAAGATGGCTTCCTGTTTTATTTCAAGGGCTTGCGCGCTTTGTATTGTGACTTTGAATTGATAACTGATTGATATTGTAATCTATCAGTTCACCTACTACCCTTTTATGGTTGGATTTATTTTCTTCCCTAGTAATCTGCTTCCTACTTGGTAGGTAACTCTGCCTATGTGGATTCACTCATAAAATTGCAGTATCAATAGCTCGAAATAAATGCATACAGAGTGACTGACTTTCGCTAGTTTAAATAATGCATCTTCTGTATGAACCATGTACATATTGTAGGTAGGGATACTGGGGATTAATTGTTTGAGTTACAAATTTGTGTTGTCGACCATCTCTTCACAGTGGCTAAAGCTATTATTTACAGTGTGTCCGGTGAGGGTTATGGGGTTCTGGTGGAGCACATGTCCATCTACAGGCTTTGGTGTGATCCATCACCCGTCCCACGCCTGTGAACCTCCTCCTTCTCCTGTGCCCCTCAACACAATTACTCACAGCATGACAAACGACAGGCCTTCTCTGCCGAGATATCAAAAAGCCACGGCCACTTCTAAATGAAGGCTCTTTGGCAGCCCTGTGCTCCCAGTGCTTATCGGCGGGCGAGCAGTGCCCCTGGCCGTCTTGTGTCCTCCTCCTGTGCCCTCCTCGGGGGGTTTAGTTAAGGGAAGCACGCACAGGGCCAGCCCTGCTTGATTTATCTCCCCTGCCCCTCTGCCCGGCCACTCATGCAGGCTGAAAGAGCCGACGAGGCTCCAGCGGGCCTCCACTGGAAACCCGGCATTAGCTGAAATAAACCATTCTGCCGCCCAGTGAAAAATGTCCTCTGATTGGCTAATTAATCAGTCAAAGGGGAGCGACGCGACTTGTGACTTAAGGGACCAAAGCGGGCGACCACAGAGGGCCGGCTGATAAATAGACTCCCCGCCGATTCATATATCAACAAAAGTTGGCCATTTTTTAAAGCTGGCGGCTCTCATGAAAGGTGGAAACCAGGCACAGTTACATCTTCTTGCCTACATTTCATTTCTTTTTGTTTTGTAACATTAAAAAAAAAAGCTTTTGTTTTTAAAGGCAAATTCGATAATTATTACAAAAAGAGTTTTACTTCCTGAATTTTTTTTTTGTGTGTGCCTTAAATGAAAGATGACGAGAAGAATTTGGGTTTGTTTTGGTTCTCAGTGCTCCAGTCACTGGGTTGGTATGGTGCTCCCCAGTCCTGGGTCGGTTTGACCCCTGCGCCCTCTCTCACTCCCACTCTGGCTGCACACAAAGGCCTGAGGATTAGGCCTCGTCGGGTGGCACCTGTTGAAGGTTTCCCAACCCACGCACCGTCCACATGAAGGATCACACGTCAGCAGAGCTCCCCCGACACCTCCAGCCTGAAGTGTACACCCTGCACCGGGCTAGGGCCATTTGGTAGATGTGGTCATTTGGCGACACTTGGCCAATTGATGTCAGGAAAAGTTTGCTGATAATGTAGATTCAACTTATATTTTAAAAACAAATACATTTTGGTGACTAGACTGTGGCTACCAAGAAATCATAACCATATATATTTTATTTACTTGTTTGATTACACTGTGAAAGTTCTCTGAATCAAAAACCCATAATTATAATTATTTTTCTCTCAGTAAATATAATGTACATCATGCCATAACTCTGGTACGTGAGCCTACACTCTTATTCTCTTACTCTTATAACGTCATATTGCTTCACATGAAATCTTTGTGACTAAAGTCTGTTGACAGGTAAGTTTGCGGTTACTGCCAAAAATAATCAAGGGCACTGCAGTAGCTGCAGTAGCTTTTATGCAGCTCCAAATATTAACACTAGATAAGAAAGACTGGCAGTCTTTAAGCTACGTGCTTAAGTAAGAATACATTGGGTTGTGGTAATTACTGCAAGGTGCAGCTAACCATCCAAAGATTTCTAGCCCTCTTGGCTGTTTACAGCCACCACATAGCATTTAATTATGGACTTTAATAAATCACTGCGGAGAAAATGATCAGTGCAGCCCTCTAGGGTTTTGGCGGGGGAGACTCTGTACACTTGCGGGCGGCTTTGTCTGCAAGCAATTGCAATGTTGAACAAGGATTGGGCAGCCCTACTGCATGCATAATGCTTTATTCATTTGTTCTTTATGATAAACGTTCTCACACTGGGAACAAAATGCAATTTTTCAAACTCACTTTTGTTTTTCCTACTATTCAAACACAAAAACACCTGTGAGTTTAGAAAAGTAGTTTGACTACAGCAGGAGCTTCTTGTGGGGCATGGTTTTTGAGCACCCATGTTACTCTAAATTAGTTTATGCAGCAGAGAGGGGGAAGTACGCAAATATTTCCATTGTGGCAGAAATGAGTAGCCAAGTCAATTGTTTGCTTATTTAGCAAGGGAAAGGTATCCACCTGTTTGTCTGTCCACCTACATGAGGCGTATGAAGGATGGGCTGCTGGACTGTGCTCTCATCAGGGAGAGACAGCTGGCTAATCAGGGCCTGATCCATAGACCTCGACTATCGCCAAATTTATTATTGTGGCAGGACAATGAGGGCACACTCGGGCAATTACAGACCCAACCAATATTGGCTAGAAACTACTGAAAGATGAGAAAAATATAAATAATGCAAACAAGCAGTTTTTAAGAAAATAAATGACCAACTACAGCATTACCAAATGCGTGTTAAAATATTAAGCAGTGAGTTGCTTCACATGGGAAAGTGGGAAAAGTCTTGTTTTTTGTATGTCTTGAAGTATTAGAAAAATGGAGGAAACTGTGTTAACCCAGCCTTTTTCTTATTTCAGCAACAAATATTTTATATCCATGTATACTAAAATACTGCTTTCTCTATCATGTCGACACATTTTTTGTTTGCATCTGGTCTCATAGGGAATCAACTTGTAAAAACTAAGTTGCTGAGAACCTTGTGAACCTCCCATCATCTCTGCTGCTGCTGGCTTGATACTCTCTGCTGAATGTGTTGGCCTTGGTATGTTGGCATCTTTGTGAGCATTGGCTTTTCCCTGTCTAAATTAGCAGAGACAGAACTGGAAAGTCTTGAAGGAGGTGGCCTGTTGAATGTCTTCCACCCGTCCTTTTCTTTAGGGCCCTCTGCAGGCCAGACCCAGCCCCCGCCAGGGGAGAGCAGTGCAGGAAGGGCCCTATAGCCAGCCAGGCCTCTCCTCTGCTGAAGGAGCCTTATCTCAGCGCTGCACACAGCGCACACGGCGCATCCTTTTCCTGGGGCTCTGCTCTGAGGGGAGGAGGAGGACTGGACAGGGCTGGATATAGGTGTGATCTCAGCCCGACATTTCCCAGCCCTCTGTGCTATGGCTGGGGACTATCTATTTTAGGCATTTTGTCAACAGTCATATAAACAGATTTTGAGCTCTGTGACCTTGAACAACACTTGGGATATTGTAAACATTTTTTATTCATTTCATATTTGTGAATATTTTATTATGGTATGACTGCACAGTATTTTGCCTACTTAATTTTACATCTTGTAAACTTGACGTACAATGATCACAATGCTCTTCAATCAAACCTCGTGCATAGGTAAATGAGTAGCATTAAAAGGAAACAAAAAACAAGCTTAAAATGTCAGTTTTCAGGGACCTTGTTACCCAAGACTCATGACCAAAACTCAAAGGGTTTGTTCTGCAGAGCAGACCCACTGTCTCCTGTTTCTGTTGGGCTTGTGCTCAGCACAGCACTTTGTGCTCCTGAATCAGTCTAATGGAGGTCCCCAGGCAGGTGGGCCTGTGCAGGGCTCCTGATGAAGATGTTTCCCTGTCACTCTTTAACTCTCACTCATTCACCCTCCTTCTCTAGAGAGTAATTTCACAGGCAGCGCTAAAGTGGCCCCCAGCCATCTTTCCAAATCCCAGTTACAAGTTGTTTGGCACTGTCAGCGCTGAGCCCTTACCCCTCTCGCAGGCAGAGGATACCATTGTGCAGTAACGGGAAGTATAGATTTTTTCTGGGAAGTTGAACTTTTTTATAATTGCAGTGAACCTGAAGGACCATGTATTGCTTGTTAAATGTTGGTCCTTAATATTTCATTTATGTGTCGATATTACATTTAAAAGTGAAGAGGGGTCTAAAATTTGTTCTATATATTGCATCTTTAAGCTTGGAAAAAAAAAAGCTTTGTTAATCAATACATTTGAGCGCACTAAAACAATAGCGTTTCCTTATGGATATGTATTGACTGTGAAAGGCCTTTTTAGTCGGATAAGACTAATGACGTGCAGTATTTCAGTAAAGTCCCCAGAGGCTTTGAGGATGCATGCTAATTCAGAATTTGGTTTGAAAAAGCTGCTATTGTGAAACCTCTGGGATAACTTGTAATGAGAGTGACCGGTTCGCACCTACCTGTGCTTTGTTTTAGCGGCCCATCGGTTAACCTGTCCATCTAAATGATTCTTGAATGCTTTAATGTGAAGGTAAAAGCTTAAAGGCCAAACCACAAAGTGACTTGACACCATACCATATTTTCAATTTATCTCTAATCTGTAGGGTTTGAAAAATGCTGTCCAGAGGTAATACTCAGAATGGTATTGTGTAGTGCGAATCTCAGGAGGAGGGTCTGTATTCTTCTGGACAAATCATTATGCATTGAGTAGACCATTAGGAAAATGAAGACAAATGGTGCATGGACATGAGGTGACAAATGTTCACAGTAAAGCTAAAATGTAGGTGTTAAAGCATACAGATGTAAAGTCTTAGCCTAAAGGTTAGTGCATAAAGAGGTGAACTTTATAAATTATATCATTGCCTTTTTTTTTTTTTTTTAGAAGGGGCGTCTCCATAACAATGAATGCAGATGGAACAGTGGGGGGGGTATATACGGTACTAAAAATTTCAACAGTGAAATTATCAATGGCTCTAAAATAAACTCTTTTAATAGTAAATGCTAAAATTAACAATGTATGGGACTTCAGCGATGTGTGTCAAATCATTTAGTGTGAAAAGGCAATAATTGGTCAAACGTGCCATGAGGATATTTTTATTAATGTAATATAATGTAATATAATATAATATAATATAATATAGGAAATGTTTTTCATTCTATATTGCAAAAATTGATGACCACACAAAATGTCTGGAATAAGATGAGCATGAGATTAATTCGTAATGTTGGACATTAAATGAAAATCTTATTTTCGTTTGATCCTAACACCTATTGTTTGTTAAAAAACATCCTCATTTCACTCTGGGCCTGCTCATCTGGTTAATCTTGCTGTGACGGCAGATGACACTTGTACTCCCACATCCTCCATTGTGTGCTGTTTATTTCTAAATGCAACATTGAATCCTAACTGTGCTGTTTTCTGTTTTGTCCAGGAGAGTGACAGCAGCGAATCTCAAGAAGAAAAGGAGCAGGCCACAGTCATGGCACCGACTGAGCTCGACACGGAGTCCATCACAAACACCGTCACCAGCACCCTCACCATGCAGGAGTACTTTGCCCAGAGAATGGCCCATTTGAAAAAGGCGCAAGCCCTCAGGTCAGACGTAAGTGAGAGGTCCGCTGAAAACCGTCCTACGCACAACACCAACAACTGCAGCACGGAGCAGCCAAAGAAGAAGAAAAGGAAAAAGGATAAAAAAGCAGCAGATGAAGCTCAAGTGTCTGAGGAGAAGTGTGATGCTCCAGTATCAGAGGAATGTAAAGAACCAGAGCAGAGAAATCCTGAGAAGAAAAAGAAGAAAAAAAAGTATGAAAATGAACGACCTCTTACCTCGGAAGAAGAAATGCCCAAATCCAAAAAGAATAAGAAACATGAAGATGAGACAGAACAAATAAATGGACATTTATTGGCTGAAGTTGACAATCTGCAGTCTGAGGTTAATGAGGAACAGAAACATGACCAAGTGGAAAATGTTTTTGCAAAGAAAAAATCCAAGAAGGACAGAAAAGAAAAAAAGATTTAAAAAAAACAAACAAAAAAAACATTCTAACATAATGGAATAAACAGTAATATAAACTTTTATTTCAACTCAACACTTTTTTAACATGCAGGAAAGATTGTTTTTCCTAAAAATGAATTTGAAAATATTACCAGTATTACAAAATTAAAGATGAAATTGAATTTTACATGATGAATTTGTGTAAAAATGTCACGTGACGGCGTTGTATTCATATAGTTACATAAATCATATTTTGAATGGCAGGATAAATGTAATGATGAAATATTGTTGACTTTGCCCGTTCACATTGAAGATTAAATAAACCAAAAATGGTCTTCATACATTTTTTGTATTTAGCAGGTCCGATGACAGGATAAATGCTTCAGTGCAGATATACAATAGCATACGTTACAAAATAGTGTTTGACTTGAACTCTTAAAGTCGTAAGCAGTGTGATTCAAAAGAGGAAACAGACCGTCTGGTATTACACAGTACTGCTCGGCAAGACGTGCACACAATTCTTTTAAGAATTGAGTACTTTTTTTTTTTTTTAAATTGATACATATGAGTGCATGCATTATATTCAAAACCAATCAACACAACAGCCCTCCACACAGTGACAATAGTTTGCCCACACAAAGTTGGGGGTTTCAATGTCCCGCCTTTGCAGACTTTCACTGGATATGCAGCGATGAGGCAGTGTCCAAACAGCTACGGGAAGTGCAGCCCTATAGATCACTAGAGTGCCTGGACCATGCACAATCTGTGGCTTCAGGTGCAGTATCCTGTTCCTGTGCAGGCCAGGTCTCATATCTGGACTTTACTCCTTGGTTTTATGTTTATAATAAATCTTGTTGAGTGTAACACATTAGTTACAAGCCTCACAATGATCTTACACAAGTGTTCAATGTTGACTATTTAAGTTTGAGCCTAAAGTTTGACATGACCTATCAGTATCAGTATCTATGTGAGTGTGGGGGATATGTTATGGGGTCGTGGTTGCTGTCAACAGGAACTCCTGGGCTTGCTGTGTACTCCCTTGAGCCAGTGAAGGAAACTGATTTGTGTAGTGGCTTTATCTCTGCTGTCACCCACACATGTGCTCACAAGTTCCACACACTGAGCGGCCTGAGCAGTTTATATAAACATAGTAAACGATAATGCATTAATTCACCATTATTCTATGCGGAAATATGAAAATGTCACTTCAAGTTTTGTTAGGACGTTACGTTAAAAGAAATCTACAACAGAACAGGTTAGATAGGTTTGTCTTAGGGAATTTGCCCAAGTTGCAAAATGTTTGTGTCATTGGGTTAAAATTAGACAGGAGTATAATTCTCCGTAGTAAACCTTCATAATAAGGTTGAGTAAGTTTTGGGCGGGTTTGTTGTTCTACAGGTTAAAGTTGTGTGCAGTTTTGAAATCTGTCTCTCTCTTCACGGGGCTGTATTTGCATCAAGGAGGAGCGAGCGTCCTGCGGGGTTTCTCTTGGAACCTGCTCCTCAAATATAAAGCTCCCCCTCACAGAGCAAACACTGAATCAGAGCAGACGAGCGGCGCTACATCAGCACATGCCAGTTTGTAAGTGGGCCACTTGAGCATCACATCCACTGGCCCGGCTTCCTGCGTGGGTGACTTTCACAAAGAGTTATACCAAGAATACTTCCACTTAGTGCCGCGCGTAAAGTTTGGGGCAGAGTGCGCGCAGATGGCTGCTCTCATCAGCGCGTACTCGTCGTGGCCGGAGTCCTTCGAGTGTCCTTCGGCAGATGGAGACGGGTCCGAGGGACACGGGCCTCACAGGAGCGCAGTGGACAAGGCTCCGGAGCCACGGATCCGACGACCCATGAACGCGTTCATGGTGTGGGCCAAAGACGAGCGCAAGAGACTGGCTGTACAGAACCCGGACCTGCACAACGCCGAACTTAGCAAAATGCTTGGTAAGAAAATAATGGTATTATTATACAGAAGTATTTCTAGGCTGTTAATGACGAATTATAATGAATTATAGTGAATTATTATACTACTAAAATAAATCGTCTGTTGTTGCCATTGTAGATTAAACTAACTTTATCCAAGGCCTTACATTTAATTAGAAAATGCTTGAGATGTAGGGTACAATATATAATATGGGCCTTAGAAGTGACTCAAACATTTTGTAATGGAAATCCATTACAAAAGATTTCCATTACAATTTAAAAGTAAAGTTGAGGTTTTACAGCTGAGTGAGAATTAAGGAGAGAAAAGGCAAAGTTGATAAAGTAGTGACGCCAACGTTTTGTTAAATTACCTTTTTACACTAGTATTTTCATTATTCAAAAATGCTTTGGAATCATATTTCTTTCTTCAAACAATTAGGAAAACTTTTGGTGTAGGTTTAAACCACACACAGGTGCTCTCAGTGTTAATAAAAATGCAATGTAAACAGTTTGAACTAATTATCTTACCGGTTAAAAGTATGAACAAATTATTGTTGCTAATTTTGCCAATTTTGCTTTTTTAAATTTTTATCATTTTAAAATGTATGCAAAACTTGGCCACCAGCTTGTCACTTTTTTGCCCCATAATTTGACATTGAATGGAATATTACAGAAATATATTTTGTGTTAAAACCAGTTTTTCCCCCAAATGTAGGTAAGTCATGGAAGGCCCTGACTCCCCCTCAGAAGAGGCCCTACGTGGAGGAAGCTGAGCGGCTCCGTGTGCAGCACATGCAGGACTATCCCAACTACAAGTACCGTCCTCGCAGAAAGAAGCAGCTCAAGCGCATCTGCAAGCGAGTTGAGCCCGGGTTCCTGCTGAGCAGCCTGGCTCCAGAGCAGAGCTCTCTGGTGGAGCAGCGAGTGCTGTGCCACCCTCTGGACAAGGAGGACGGGGGCTTCTCTGGACCAGGCCCAGTTCTGCCCGGGGTCCGGACATTCAGAGATCCAGCCACTTCTACCAGTACCAGCGGCACCAATAGTGGCTTTGACACTTATCCCTATGGCCTGCCCACTCCCCCAGAGATGTCCCCATTAGACGCAATGGACCATGAGCATGTACCCTCAGCTTACTACTCTTCAACTAGCTCCTGCTCCTCCTCCTCAGCCTCATGTCCAGAGGAGCATCAGAATCACATGGGCAGTCCGCCCCCGTACCACACTGACTACTCTCAGTCTCAGGTACACTGCGGCCACATCCCTCACATGTCCCAAACTAACACTGGACTCATGACTGCCCCTCCACTGTCCTACTTCAGCGCTTCTTCTTTCCCTCAGGTCCACCACAGTGTCCACCAAGGACACCTTGGCCAATTGTCCCCCCCACCAGAGACACAGGGACACCTGGAGACTCTGGACCAGTTGAGCCAAGCAGAGCTCCTGAGTGAGGTGGACCGAAATGAGTTTGACCAGTATCTGAACTCCACGGGGACTGGCTTCCACCCAGAGCAGGGCAGCACCATGACAGTGACGGGACATATTCAGGTGGCATCAGCTGCCGCCACTGGCCCTAGCAGCTCATCAGAAACCAGTCTGATCTCTGTGTTAGCGGACGCCACAGCAGCATACTACAACAACTATGGCATTTCATAAGCTCCACTGCTCTGTCAAAGACACATGGTTCAAGAATAAAGATGCTGGGTTGATCTTGTAGCATAGGACACTGGACTGAGCATGAACGATTGTGTAGAAACACTGGAGGATGTGAATGAAAAGGACCCAGCTGCCTCAGGGATGCAAACACTTATGTGTCACCTCCAGCTGTCCGAGGAACTATCTAAAGACTTGTCCCTCTGTAAATGTCACACTTACTCTTGCCTCCATGGCGTGTACATAGAACTGCTCTTCCAAAAGCTAATTTAAGTGCTTAGATGTTTTTGATGCTAACTGTAATACTGACTGAAGAATTAATTCTAATGTTAATGGCATTTGCGCCCTGCCTCTTGGGTTTAGAAGCGTCCAGTTACCTCAGTTGCTGTAAAATGGATGAGGTCTTGTTTGGATATTTTATATGCAATCTATATGTGTGTGTATAATGAGAAAAGACAAGGAGTTTAAACTACTTCTCAAGTACCTAATATTTAATCATAGCCTCTAAAATGGAAAATAATAATGGCAAATATAGAGTATGCTGATTTAGGTTTGTGAAAGACACTAATTTAAAATAAAGTTCATTTTTACATAAAACAGTTGTTACTTGACCAATACAGGTATAACTTGTGATTTTCTGTTGTCATTTCCCAATCTCAGATTTCCCGAAGATGCATCAACACTTTAATTTTATCCAAATTAAGGGCTGGAGAAAAAAATCTCTCACTTCTTAGTTTTAGTGTTATTATTGGTGCTCCTGCCTCCTTCACTCCTGACCCCCTTCCCTCCTCATCACTTTCACCCAACTTACTCCAGACTTACTCCTGGTAAAGACAAAGTGATGGTGCTTTCTCTGGCCTTCTCATTTCTCATTTCGCTCTGAAACAGCACCTCACCCCTCAACATTTTTTCTGTTTAAAGTCTGAGCTTTTGACAAATCCAGGAGTCGGGCTGATCTTCCTGCATTTTTCGGGAATGGTTGAGTCGTGCTTCTTGTAAAGAGGATGCAGCGGAGGAGCAGTGTTTCCTGCCTGATAAGCAGCCGCAGCTCTCCGTCAGGATGTTTGGGCCTGGCTGGGCTCTGCTTTAAAGGGCTGCACTGAGGGAAGGGAACCGGCCGCTCAGCTCACAGCAGGAAGCTCTGCGCTCCTGATTAACATCTGACTTAACCGGCATTTTTTAAAAGGGGCTTCATCAACCTGTCCAGCCCTACATGTTATTCCATATTATAGGCTAAAACATGTAACATCAATTTGGTGCTAGTGCTAGACCATAGAATGAGCATTCATCATGTGGCCAGGAAATGCTGTGCTCATTTTGTCAGGGTTACCCCATTACCCTCTATGTCTATGGGGGTTCAAAACTCAATGGAGGGTCCATTTTAAGGGCAGCCATATTTTGGATGTCAGGACTGGACGGGCGTGGCCTCGGGCATTTAGCATTGAAAGAGTCGCTGTCGTGGCCCTTGAGTTGTTGAGGTCGTTTTACTGCAGACTCCAGAGATAAATACTTGATACAATGTCTCAACAACCACCTCAGGGAAGGACATTATAACATACAGGCAAGGACGATCATCAACCATGTGTGATTAAATCAGCTGATGGTGTGACTGACATAGGCTATGCTCTGGACGACCAAATAAAATAAAAATACATATTATATTTACAATAATATCAATTCCTTTTATAATCTTGAAGATTTAAAATCTGGTCCACTTTAAATACATTCACAGGGTCTGAGATATCTGAAATGTTACTAGAACATAGTTTGGAAGTGAGGGCAAAACACTCAACTTATCAGAGAATTCTTTCCTTTACGTCATAGCTGACACAGTTACATCACCAGGTTATAGACACTGTTTATTTGGCACAACATGATGGTCATGGCTTATGCCATGTTTCACCTGAAATCTGTGTCCACTGTGTCCATCTGTGTCCACTTTCGAAGCAAGCTTTTCCCTAAAGGCTATTAGGTCGAAGTCTTTCATTTTCATAAACACTCCCAAATGCCAGATCACAAGATTTACTTTATTTGTTAATTAAGGATATAGGCTGAACAAACAAGTGCCGTGTGTCTTCCTGATTGCCGGTTGGCTATGTTCCAGTCTCAGGTCAGGCTCGTGGAATGAGTCTGTCAGGTAGTCTCTTATGTTTCCTACTTCCTCCAGTGCAGTCATGTCACTTCCCTATGCAAACAAACAACTGGACCCATCAACTCTACACTCACTGTCAAGGTAACAGTGTAAAGCTTCATGCGTGATTGAGCCCGCTCCCACACAGCTGCATAAAAGATTATCTATGAGGGAGGGACATGGGGTCGGAGCAGGCTGACTGTCTGGTTAGTCCAGTGCCCATTGTGTACTTAGCAAGTCCATATCCAGCTACCTATGGTGATGGTGACACTGTTGCCATGACGTTCTTTGAGTTGTAGCTATAGGTCAAGAGGAAGTGGCTGATGTTTACTACGTGACTAAAAGTACCCGGGACAAGAATGCCCTTTAAGGCTGAGCTTTTCTTGCTGCTGGAAAAGTTTTTATCTTCACATATTTTCCACCAAAATAGATATGGTCTTAAATTTGAAACCAAAGGAATGGGAACAGTCAGGATAAAAAGTAAGAATTAACAGTAAATGACAAATAAACCATTCTGATCAGACATATGAGGCCTTCACTTTCACTAATTTCTTGGAAAAAAATAAAAAAAAATGTGTCAAGATAAAAAAGATGAGAGAGAGAGAGAGAGAGAGAGAAAGAGAGAGAGAGAGAGAGAGAGAGAGAGAGAGAGAGAGAGAGAAAGAGAGAGAGAGAGAGAGAGAGAGAGAGAATTTTTGTACATTTTTGAGCATTTCTACTTGGAGTGCGCAGCAGCAGCATAATAACCTGTTTACAATTTGTATTTGGCCTCAAATCTGGCCAAAGGAGAAAAACACACACAAGCATCTCACAGCAAGGGATTATGGGTGCAGTTATTCTTCATCTCATTGTGGCTCAACAACAGGCAGCGCGCGGGGTGGCAGCAGGCGTGTACGGGCCGCACAAAGAATGGACCAGACTCGCCGAGGGACAGGTGCCATGTGGCAGAGGATGCGCGCGGACGCAGATGGGGACCCCTGGAAAACTTACGGGGCCGTCGCAGCGGCCAAGGGCGTCCCAGCCGTACCTGCGCTGTGAATGCTGCAGCTAACCACCAGCGCCACCTGTTCTGTGCAGATACAGGAAGAGGCAAGAGCACAAGGCCAGCGCGGGACTGCCAGACTGCACAAGGAGAAGGCTAGATTTCCACGCGCTCATAACATAAGCACGGCCAGGTTTCCAAATCGGCTCCGGCACAGCTGAATGTTGGAAATGATGCACCCTTAGAATTATGGGCTCTCAGATTATCCCATCTATGAAAGGCAATACATATTAAGTAGCTAACATGTAATAAGCCTAATGGTAATTTTGTGTGCATTTAATGATAGTTGTTTAGTGAATGTTGAGTAGACATGCTCTTTACTAGGGACAAAAATTGGCAGTTGGAAATAAATACATAAGAATGAAACATATAGAAACAGATACGTGTAAAAAAGTCAAATGTATTTCACTGCTATCAAAATAATGTTCCACCCCTTCTTGATAAAATCCACTATACATGCCATTGATAATATCTAGAAGATGATAAAAAAAAGAAATGCTATTGAACTCTTCAAACATTGAGATGTATAAATAAAGTGAAGAAATATAAATGTGTAAATAAATAAATGTAAAAATAAATAAAGTAGTAGAAATGCTTTTTCTAAACACAGCCTAGAATGTATGCTTTAGGCTAATGTATAATCTTATCTTATCTTATCTTATAATGGATAAATGCATTTATTTATTTACACATTGATAGTTTTAATCGCCATTAGTTTAATACATGCCAAAATGTATTCTTGTATTTCATTCCAATTATGTCATTTTTGCTCTTCCATACAGGGCCAGTGTCTCTGGCCCGGTGGTGCCTGCATGCCGTGGCGTTATCTGCCTTGTTTTTGACTGCAGCATTGTCCCCAGGGTGATGTAACTCTTCACCTCCATGTGGAGGTGGATGTTCCATTGTGCTTCCTAATTGCAATGAGGTTGTTCCATTTAGGAGACAGTACATCCGTATCTGCTACTCCGTTCAAATGAATCCTCCAAATATGAACATGAAGTTTAAAAATGACAGGGGCAAAGTGAAACTGTACACCAACAATGTGAGCAAACATGTTACAAAAGAAAACAAACATCTGTGCATATAATAATACATAAAAAGTTCATTCTAAATTCAAATTAAGTCTGCATTTTGCAGTAATATATTTATTTACAAGAGTGGACTAGTCAGCAAGTACAGGCTGTTTTTTGATGACCCAACTAGGTTCTCTGGCTCTATTGTGTCTTAATTTTTTATTTTTTTTAACCAGATTATTGTAGAAAGATGCAATAAACATTTCCTCAAAACAGAGATGTTTTACAGTCCAGATAATGACAAACTAATATTAAAGTTTGTCAACTAATATTAAAGTTTGTCAGAACATAGTCAAAAAATATTTCTTATTCTTTGACTAATCCCTATAATCTGATCGTTATAATATTATAGAGGCCTACAATCACTAAAGTAAAATGTGCAGTTTGTGTCCAAAGACCAAAGTGCCTCTGATCAGGACCTCTTTAGTGCCTCTGCTTCAGCCTGCAGGCACAGTTTACTCACAGCACATCCTGAGCAGCAGACGCTCTAATGATTCAGATGAGTGATGTTGTAATTTTAGTGGTGTAAGAGAGCCCCTTTTAACAGCTACTGGAGAAGAGAGACAAAGCAAAACTCACATCAGATGACAGCTTCACAGACTTTCTATTGCTCATTTAGTTTACCAAATACTAATGATCATCATTCAAAAATGTTATTCTAATTTTGTGATTAGTTTTTTATGATTAGTTTTACTGTGAACTGCACTTCACTTCAAGTTAAATTAGTTTATTTTATATCTATGTTTATTTTAAATATTAAAAGAATATTGTTTTGATCATTATTATTGATAAAGAAAAGAATGATCCAAGTCAAAATAGTTTTGCACGAATCTAATGACGATAACAAAGCCAGTGCTTGTAAAGTATCTGACCACGTCAGTAGTGACACACTGTATTTCCGCTGCCTTGATGTGCTGTTTACTCGCAGAGCTGTGGTAAAAATGCCAGTGTCCTTGGCAGCGCATCACTTTGGCATCCCTCCCATGCTCACTGCTCTGACCCTTCACTCAGGGTACAATATTGTGGATGTTGTTGATGTCTGAACTTGAAGGAATCCCTTCCCGTTGGAGGCCTGGCCCCACTTCCTTAAAGACTCCACATCAAAAATGAGGCTGATGGAAATGACTCACACTGCAGTCCCCAGAGCGCAGACACTTCGCCAAAGTACGCTGTTGACAGCCTCAAAACAGGATATGAGCGTTATACGTCTGTGTTTATTGCAGATGGTGGAATACTTGAGAGCTCAGGCTGTGCTGATAAGAAAATACTGCCGCTAAAGTCACGTATTCACTGACCAAAACTTAGCACACAGCTTGGCTCATAACAACACTACTACGCCCTCACCATCCCTCTGCATAAAGCCAACAAACACAAAATTACTAATTTGTTAAAAATACTTTTGCATACTATGTGCTTTGCAAACTTTTATTATGGCGGGTGCTAAGACACTGCAAAAGCTCATTAATTACAGCCCTCTTGACCTTTCAGCCTAACTTGCAAGACATAACAATACTAAGTCTATTTTCTACACCACAACTACAACCACTTGCAAGCTGGACTACTTTTATACATTATTAATTTGCTTAATTAATTAATGTACTTAGTTATTAAATGTTTCTTATGTGGTTTCTTAGGTACAAAAATATTTACATAAAAATCTAATACATCATATCATAATTAGTTTTATTTATTTAGTTATTAAATATGTATTGACCAATATGTTCATTATGTAAAGATACTTGTCTACAATAAGGCAGCTTAAGCTCTGTCCAGAGGTTGGCTAAACCTGTGCTGTAAGTACAAGAGGATTTGTGCACTCATTGTATAATTGTATACTCAGGGTTCTCACAGTTATATTTACTCTGCCTGCATTTGATCCTCCACCTGCCCTGGCCATGACTCCTGGGTAATACTGTCTAACTGAAATCTTTTACACTTTTAATCTCATACACTCAGCAAAATATTTTAATTTGGTTAATTTTAAATATTGATTGTGTGTATAATCACAAAATAATATTCTTGGAAGCAACATCTGCATTGTTCTGACTTTAATTGAATTGATTAGCCTGAACTTCAGCTGAACTCACCTCTTTATTCAATCCTTTAAGGTGGTGTCATGGGCTTAGAGGGTCCAGGACTTCCTAGGTGAGGCTTTAGTACTATGACAAGCCGGGCAGGACTCCTCTTGTACAGCAGGATTCATTGTAGTTAGGCCTGGTATCTGTCATGACAGTGACAATAAAATCTTGAATCTTGAATAACATTTATAATTTTTTTTTTCTTTATGTCCTTGCTACATTAGTTCACTCTAATTTGCAGGATTGCTCTTGTCAAAACCTACACAGATGTGAACAATCAGAAAGAAATCAGATTACTCACATCAGATCTAACTGTTTATATATTTAAACTCCAGAAATTATATAATAATGAGATTTTTATGTTATAATAAACATTGTGATGAGCTGGGAGTCTGCTGTGAAGACCTCTTACAGCTGATGGATCACAAGCTCCTGGGCACCCTGCTGTGAAGCGTATCCAACTGGCATTAGCCTCCACCAAACATGGTGTTAGTTTAAACTCAGCCAGGCCAGTGCAGAGGCATTTCTCCCCCAAATTGTTAAGCTGCAATTAGTTGAAATATTTTAGCAATATATCGGATAATTTGCTAATAACTTATTTATTAATAAAAGAAGGATTGCAGGTGAAATTGTACTAAATCAGTTTTTAAAAAGCTGATCACAGTAAAATGTTTTTTAGTTTTTTATTGTATTTATTATAATAATCAAAATATTGAATGTTCTTTAAAGGAAACATTTTAAGTAAGTAAATAAAAATTTGATTAGAAAAATCAATACATTTATTCATTTAGGTCAACTTTTTTAGTAATTATTAAAATAAATACATTGGATAAATAGTTTAGTATGAATTATGTATATACTTATTTTTATTTCCTTTCATATGCATTTAATTTCACTGTTGGGCAAGTGAGCTGACTCAGAATGTTTACTACTTAGTGACTGTGCTCGAAGTGGCCATTATTACACAGGAAAGCCCAGTCACTGAACAAAAAGCAGCAGTCAGGGGCACTCTGTTGAGTCACTCTCTGCTGTGACTCAGACGGGGGTCTTTCTGCTCACTTCAGTCGTGAATCACAACACAATCACTCACCCACCTCCTGTCCACCCATCTCAGAATGACCCACCAAGCACTACCAAGGAGTGAATGTAACTTCCAGCATCACAGGGAGGGTCCATCATACCATCTGTAAGAACAAGATAAGGCCTATTTGCTTTGCACTTCAGGGCTGCTCCTTTGTCCTTGGAAAGAGTGAGCTGACCCTGGGTAATAATTAGATGGAAGCGCAGACTAAAATAGTGCTTTATTATTTTACCTTAAAATAACAACCATGACTCAAGTTTGACTGAATATAGTTTGCAACTTGTGGTGTTGAGGGCGCTTTATGAAACTTTTCTGCTTATCTCGTACCACAGGTATTACACTTATCTATATTTGTTCATTTGCATGTGTTTTTATTGCTCAATTTTATTATTATTATTATTATTTATTTATTTTTTTACTGTAAATTGGTTGCCTCACCACAGATCTGACCAGTGAATTGGCCTGGTGGTGTCCACTACTAACATATTGTGGACCATTTTAGACAAAGCAATAACATCTCCATGGAGACAAGTAGGTGGCAGACTCTCTATCAGAGAAGTTACATAGTGTATAGTGCATAGTCCCTTTCAGTTTGTAATATCTTGTTTTAGATTGGTATAGATACTGGACAAGTAGCTAAACGACCAAAATCAGTGTATTGTAATTGTTTTAATTTATTTTATTAGAATCTATATCTATTGGGAGATTTGCGTTTGTCTTCTAAAAGTGTGGTTAACTCCATTTATGCAACAGTGCAACTCAAGTCATGTGTCCAAAGCCTCAGCAGCTTCAGCCTCTCTCAGAGTGATTAGTGAGGCTTTTCCTGCTATCCTTAGCGGCGCATGTTTGTGATTAGCAGACAGGCCACTGCTGCACAGGAGCTTCACCTGGACGGGTTTGCTCAGCCAGTTTGTGAACGATATGTGGGATATGCAGCTCTGTATCAGGTGAGTAAATTTTAGTAGTAGTGGTGTAGTAAAGGATGACACTAGTTTGGTGTCAAATATGTCAAATATGTAGCATATAGCTTTTACTTTTTGATAATGTCATATTTTCAACTGGAGAGCAGGCTCCTATATCACCATGGGAGATTCACTGTTTTTGAAAAAGGTTATGGTCCACAAAATACTTCTGGTCAGATGTGCAAAATATCCATAGAGATACATTAGCCGATATAAAATAAAACTGAACAAAAGATCTGTTAAACATCCCAGTAAGCTGCAAGGTCACTACTAGCAAATAATATATCATTTATTACACTATAGTGTCAAAATATTTTTGAATGAATGCTAAGTTTAGTTTTTAGCCTCTTTACATACCAGTATTTTATGTGTAACAACACAATTCCAAGCTTCACTGGCAACTGGTACTGCACAGAGCAGAGCCCCCAAAGAAAAGTAACTTCATCTAACATTGGAGTGTTTGTACATGTAAGCTTTGTTTGTGTTCACCATATTTTAAATGCCGATTTGAGAGATATGGAAACATTTAATTAATTAATCCAGGCTTTGTGGCATCTACAGGTTTGGTGATTTTTGATTTCATCTGTAAACTATACTTTCAATCCCATGCATGCCTGCCACCATCATGGCAATATAATTTTATATGAATCCTCCTTCAAAAGTTGAGCTCCAATTGTGATATTGGTTTAACAGTGCTATGCAGACATTGTGTTCTGATTACAGCAATGGTGTGCAAACACATAAAAGAATGATTATACTAAAATACACATTAGACCAGGCACTACATCTAATCATATAAGAGATGTTTCTTACCAGTAATTTTTAGAACAATACTAATGCAGAACACAGATGTCTGCCAAACATGCTCTTTGGTCGTGTCAGTCAAGCTTAGCCCATTTTAGTACAGTATAGAATTTGAATTTTTACACTGGTCTAAATGCACTCAAATTCCATTGCATTGTATTTATTGGAGATATTTCTGCTTCTTAAAGGTAATCCGGGCTCACACACTGAAAAGATGGCTCAGTGTTCTTCTGTGACAGGGACAATCACGGAGGTAATGTCCACTTTCACTGCTGCACAAACGTAAGCCTGTTATTTTAAGTCAGAGTTTATTTCTGTACTGCTTTATCCTCACAACGTGTAACAACCATGGTCTGCAGGGTATACTGCTTTATGGGCATTTTTATAAAAATGAATGAAAGGTAAAACTCAAAAGCATTTTATGCATGTGTTTATTTTTTTTCTTCCATTTCTATTTCTTTTCAAGCAACTGTAACAGTAAAGTGTAACATCTGGCTGCATACACAGTGTTAAATAGTGTTAATGGTGCGATTTTATACTGTAATGGTTTTGACAGTTATTTTTTTTCACTTTTAGGTTTATGTACATTCACTCTGGAGAGATGTTTGATGGAAAGTCTTCTGTAGGATTCATGGAGCACTTTGCCCTCTCCCCTGAGGTTGCTCTTCTTCAGTAGCTCAGGGACCACTGTCAAGGGATTATAACATGTCTCACAGACACCACTTCCAGTGCTTCCAGTGTGTGAATGGAGAAAGTGTCAATAGATCATTATTTTACTGCCGGCATCATGCCAGCAGGTTTCCCCGGATCCCTCTGTCTGGCATGGCGGGACACTACGACCATCACGAAGACTGCTGTGTGTGCTCCGAGTGCAGACATGTCCCAGCCCTGGAGACGCTGGAGCCTCTGTACCATGCAACATGCTACTTCCATCAACCACTGCACATCCCCCGGAGACCAGAGCAGCCCCTCGAGGGCCAGCTGGGGCAGGACCACCACATCCATCACCACAGGCACCACAAGAGGGTGGTGCTGGTGAAAAACAGTGACCCATCATGCAGGAAAACTATTGTTCTGCACCGGAGGGGTCTACGCAGTTTGAGCCTTTTTCTGGAGGAGGCCTCTGAACTCATGGAGTACCACATCAGGAAAATGTACACTCTGGAGGGACGTAAGGTAAAGCTCTGACCACAAAGGATTCAATCAGGAAATATTGCACGTTTTAATATGCTAGGCCTTGTACCAGAATGTGATTATAAAATCTTTTTAAAACTATAAAATAATTACACACACACACACACACACACACAGATAGATAGATAGATAGATAGATAGATAGATAGATGCACGTGCATGTGAAAATCAAAATATTCTCTCACATGTTTAGATTGGTGATGTCTCTAAACCACATTTATCTTGCTCAAATGAGAGCTATTTTTGAAAAAGGGGAAACGGGTCAGCACCGAAACTCTACTCTCTTCGTTTGATCCAACAAGCATCTCAGAAAAGTTTCTTCTACCGGCAATTAATTATCTTCACCACGGCTCTGTGACCATGGATACAGCCATTCATCTGCCTTTTACACAGGCTTCTATATTCCAAACTGCACTGTCATCAAAACATGTTACACAGGCAAGCTCTGTTAACAGAAGTCTTTATGAAGTGTTTCAGGATTACTACATGTCAGCAGTATGCATATCACTTTATATGCATGCTGAAATATAATAGGTGCTATAATAATAATAATAATAATAATGCTAAATGTTTCAATATATTATTTATTTTCTGTAGATTAATACATAATAAATGAATACATTGTTATTCAGATCCAGTCCTTTTTATGCTTGTTCCAAACACAGTGACATTTGCAGCTGACCATTACAGGAATGCAGTGTCATCTGGTGAAGACATGCAGAGCTTATCCTGGATTAGGGTCATTAACTGTTCCTGAGTCACTGCTGGACTCTTAGCCTTTATTCATCTTAATGTAATGCCACTGCTGGCTAATGGAGGGACTACCTTGACCTAAATTCACAAAGACAACACTTTTGTAAATATTATTTAACTAAACTGATCTGAAAAATGTCTTCGCCACATATTTTCTTTTTTTTTCTTTTTCTTTTTTTTCAGATTGAGACTGTCCAGGGTCTGATGCAGTGCCCCACTGTGCTTGTGTGTGTAGGACAAGAGCCATCTCATCCCAGATTTGCAGACATTTTTACCAAAACATCTGATGACAGACTTCCAAATCTCATAAAAACACAAATGGAAGATTGCAATGACAGTATGTTTAGCAATTAGTTGCTTCCTTAAATATGGTGTTTCTTGAAAAATAAAACTAATATGTATTTGTTTTTTCCTGTGTTGGTAAAACAGCCAAATTGAAGGTGGACTCTGCACCCAACCCAGTCAAGAACTCTGTGTCTTCAGGCAAGTCTTTACCAGATGGAACAGAATCACCTGAGAATGACTCCAGTCCCAATGCACAAGACAGACTGAGAGAAGATGACATTGAGAAAACGGTCTGTGTGAATAAAGATGGCAGCTTATCAATGGAAATGAAAGTGCGCTTCCGACTTCAGAATGATCAAACATTACATTGGTCAACACAAGTGACAAAAACCAATGAAAGATCTTGTAATCCACTAAAATCACACAATCATCTACTTGATGGAGAATCTGAAGACATCTTTGCGAATGAACACAACGAAGCTTACATGACTAACTATGAAACACACCCAGGCTGCACTCACACCAATGAGCCCCACAGAGCACAATCCTGCAGCTCAGGTGCATCTGCCCAAACAAAGGTCTCCAGAACAACAACGATCGAAAGCAGAAAAACCATATCAAGATCAAGTGAAGACAATTCAGAACATGTGGTGGAGACCAACCAAATCTTCAAGGCAACTGAAGCTGTGGAATACTGCACTATTACGAATGGGACCTGGTCACCCAAATCCATGGTGGGGCCTCCCTCAGCAGATGAAACAGTACAAGACAAACCTGCCAGTGTGGCTTCAACACCAGAGACAGAGAAATGTCAAAATGAAGAGGAAGTCGCTGATCCCTCTGCATCAAGGGCAGGCTCAACAAATGAAGACACACCATCAAACCATGGAGACAGATATTCTACTGGTTCAAATAAATCTTCTACTTCCAGAAGTTCCAAAAAGTCGTATCCGTGTCAATGTGACATATCTAAAAATAACAAAGCACCAAGTCCAAGCACATCTGGAGTAGAACATGATGTAGAAAGAGAACAGCCATGTGCCATGTCAGTCAAAACTGATGTGTCTGAGGGACCACAATGTACAGAAGAAGAAAAACAAAGTGCCAATACAGTGAACAGTGAAATTTTATTAGAAACTGAGGTTTTGAAAGATATACAAATGTCTGACAACCAAACTCAAGAAACACCCTCATGTGGTTCCCGTGATTCTGAAAATATTAAAAAGGTCAATGAACAAGATGATCAAGTGGAAAATTTAGAGAGTGAAACAAAGGAGTCAGCTGGAGATGTTTCATTAGAAGCTGAAGATGAAAAAGAATCAAACATTTCTAAAACTCTGGAAAGCCCAGACAACATATCAAAGGAGACTGGTGAGGGGCAGGAGATAACTGATCATGATAGAGTGCCAAGTGTGATGTCAGCCAAATCAAATACATCCTCAAAATCTAAACAATTAAAAATCTCTCATAGTTCAGAAAAGGAAACAGAAAGTCAAGAGAGAGTTAATAGTGTTATGTCTGTTAAATCATCTAAATTAAATGTCTCGAAAATGGAAGATGACCAATCAACAGAAGAAACTCAAGTGACAGGAGAGCCAAGCACAGCTGACGTAAACAAGACTGCAACCACATTAGAAAGACCACCAAGTTCTGTGAAATCATCCATAGGAAATAATGACACAGATCCTGAAGATGTTAATGAGGAACTAAGCAGATCAAACAGCTCAATGCCAGTTAAGTCTAATGTATCTACAGAGTCAAGAACATCTAAAAAGTCTGAAGACACCAGTGAAGTTCAAACTGCAACTCTGGATGAAGTCTCAGAAGGACGTCCACAAAGCAAGCTGTCAGTCAAATCTGCAAAGTCAAATCGATCTGTAAAATCCAACAAGAAAGAGGCTGCTGATTGTACTGAAACCCTGTCAATCAGATCAGAACAATCAGTTAAGTCAGTCAAGTCAAACACAACAAATATTTCTCGAATATATGCGACTGAAGACTCTGGTCCATTAGATGACAAACAGAGATCGCCAACTGTTATGTCAAACAAATCAACAAACTCTAATGCAACAGCAAAATCAAGTAAATCAAAGGTTTGTGAAAGTGGTAATGTTGAGGTGAAAAATGAAGAAAGATCTGAAAGCTCAATGTCATCTCTGTCAGCCAAGTCACGTAATTCAAGAAACTCAAAGACAACTGAGGTCAGTGAGAATTTAAATGCAGAAAATCAGACTGAAATGAGAGCTTCAAGTAGCTTGTCAGTTAAATCAGCCAGATCAAATGTTTCTCACAAATCAGAGACATCCACAAAGACAACCACCAGTGCCATTTCAAATAAGTCTGGTGCTTCGAGAAAGTCTAATGTCTGTGAAGATTGTGGAAACCTCGTTGACAATGATGAGGAACAAAATGTAGAAGAAAGTGAAGAACGCGGAAGTATACGGTCAGTTCAGTCTGCCAAGTCAAATTGTACTGTGGATGCAAATACTGAAGAAAGACCAACAAGTGCCACATCCAAAACATCCCAAAAGTCCGGCACTTCAAAAAACTCTCTGAGATCGATCATTACTGAAGAACCTAATGGCTGTTTACCTATCGATACCAAGGATACTCAGGGGAGGACAGAGAGTCCTATGTCAGCTAAATCTGTCAAAACATCAACTTCAGACAATCCAGAGACAAATACAGAAAATACCTTGGATGATAAAGAGAGGCCAGCAAGCACATGTTCATGTAAATCAAAAAGTGAAAATATAGATAGTGAAAGGTCAGTCAGCTCGATGTCAGTTTCCTCCATTCAGTCAAACATTTCTGCAGAGACTAAATCGCTTGCATCTACCCTTATTACAATTAGTGCGTGTGAAGATACATCAGAAGTTCAAGACAGAGGAATAAGCCCAGCATCAGCCATATCAGCAAGATCCAACAAATCAACTAATAAAGAGACTGAAAGGACCCCTAGTGTTATATCTGTGAAATCAAGAACATCAACAAAGTCAAATCGATCTAAGAAAAGTAACAAATCTGAAGCATTGGATCAAAAGGATGAAGGAATCAGTGAACGGGCAAGCTCAGTCCTTACAGTTAAGTCAAGTATTTCAGTGAAGTCAAAAGCTACAGAAGAATGTAATGACAATGAAGACAATGGTTCATGCTCAACTGTGAGGACAGGAGACGCACAAGGCTCGGTGATGGTGGACAAACATGATGATGCAGAAAGTGGTAGTGTAGTGTCAATAAAATCACATTCTTCAGTCAAATCTAGTAAATCAAAATTGAATGTTGAACCAGAAATTCAAAGGTCTTCAAGTGCATTATCAGTCACATCAGCCAAGTCTAGGAAATCAACTAAATCTGTTGCATCCAATAGGACTCAAGTCTCAAATAATCAACAAGAAGAACATCAGGGTAGAGCATCAAGTTCTGCCTCCAAAAAGTCTTCACTGTCAGAGAAAGTAACCCAGACCACAGAAACAAGTGATGTAAATAAGATAAAAACAGATGTCATTGAAACGGTCTCAATTAGTTCAATGTCTGTTAAGTCTGTTAATGCCAAGTCAAATAAATCCAATAAGTCAACAAGAACAATCCAGTCAAAAGTCTCTGAAAATCCAGAAACTTCTGTGGAAACTGATGACAGGTCACAAACAGCCAAATCTTCAAAATCTAAATCATGTTCACAAAAGTCTACAGCATCTAAGACAAAAGAAAAGAACAGTGAAGTACAGCCCAAAAGTGCATTATCTGTTAAGTCAAATTTGTCAAATAAATCTAAGAAATCCCCAAATTCTTCTATGTCATTAAATGAGAACACAAATGCACCAAAAGAAAACATATCTTTTCTTAAAAGTGCTCAGTCAATTGAAAGTGATTTGTCACAGGTATTGTCAAGTTCAGAGATTCCCAAAGACTGTGAAGCAGCAGTTTTGGAAATATCCAACCAGGAACTAACCAATGGTCCACTGAAAGATAAAGTTGACCTGGTTCCTTCAAGTCTACCAAACGCGTCACCTAATGAGGTTGTACATCAGTGGCTAAAAACAATATCAACTGAGGGTGATATGTGTGAAGTGGAAGATTATACTGAAAACTGTAATGGGGAAAAGACTGGCCATTCAAACAATGAAGATAATGACAATAAGAATGAGACATCACCTGATTTTCCTCAAAATAATGATGATTCTAAGATTTTCCAGTCATCTGTTCAAGTGATGAAAGTTCTTCTGAATCCAAAGCTTGACAGATGTAACAGCACGCCAGAGATTTCACCAGTATATGGGCGTAAGCTGAGCACATCAGCTCAAGGACTTTTGGACTGTCTTGTAAAGTTACAGTTACTAGACCAACATCCTCAAAATGTCAATGAAAAAGATGCAAAATATCAAGAATTAATGACTATTCTTCAGTCTCTGTGGCTTTCTGATCCAACAGAAAGTAATCATGCTGGAACTGGCAAAGCTGACGAGCACCATTTTGTAGATACATCATCGTCTGGTGTTGATGTCAACAGTGGATCTGGAAAAAGTAGTGATGGTAAAAATATCGACCCATTTCAACCAGATGTTACAGCGCGTGAAGATGAAAAAGAGGATGATAAACACAAGGAAGATGACCTAATAACCAATGAAACAGTCAGAGACTATGAAAGTCCCAAAGACCTACCAGAATCGCCAACCTCTGCCGGACATGACAATTGTCCTTCTCTGAAAGAGGAAAGTGAAGCTTCCCGCTCTGGAAGTCCTTGTTCACTTAAAAGAGAAGAATTAGCAAAAATAATTTTTAATGATCCGGATCCTCTGTGGGTCCTTGCATTACTGACCAAGATTGAGAAACAGTTTATGAAACATTACATCAGTGCAATGAAAGAGTTTAAAGTTAGATGGAATTTGGATAACAATGAACAACTTGATTTTATTATTAATGAGCTGAGGGGCAAAGTACATGGTAAAATCCAAAAAAGTATTGATAGAGAACTTAATAAGATAAAAATCCAATCTGGACTTCCAAGACCTCCAACAGAACCGAAAGAGGGACAGCATTTGGTGAGAAGTAGACACAAACAATCTCAAGAACAGAAAGAAATAAGTGAGGATTCAGCCACGGGCACATCCTACAGCGACCAACGCAGTGAAAACGATGATGAATGTTCTTGTCAAACATGTGTTCCAACACAAACATCAGATGCATCAGCTAATGTTCAGCCTGTGGACAGTAAGTCTGAAGACGATGGTGCTACACAAAAGATCAATGCAGCAAAAATGTCTATCACTCATGATGAAGCAGAGGATAATAAAACTGCTGCTACTGATCAAGATAACACCAACATAAGTACAACAGTGAATGAACAAACGGAAGAAAAAAATGCTGCTGAAATAGAAGCTGAAGCCAAATGCACAAGTGATGCTGAGGATGAGATTAATAAAGCTGAGATTGAGAATGCAAAAGAGATTGTTGGGGAAATGGAACGAGATAACGATAAGGCAAAAGAAACTACAAGCCAGAATGAGAACGAGGGTGAGGATGAAGAGACTTGTTCTTCTAGAGCAGATGAAAATACTGATATAACTAAAGATGGCGTTTCAGTGGAAGATCCTGCTGATGAGGAACATGCTACACAAGATACAATACTGGAAAAGGAGAATTTTGATGCCACCAAAGTTGAAGAATCTGACGCAGGTTCAAACACGGAGGCAGAAACAGATGAGGAGGAGGCGGCTCCTGTCAAAACTGCAGGAAAGTCTGGTGACAAGAGCCATTGCCCCATTACAGAGGAAGAGAAAGACATCAGTGGAAATAAACAAGAATCAGGAGAAGATGAGGAAACCGAAACAAATAAATTATCAGCTAATGAAGCAATAATTGAAAATGAATTGTTTGAAAACTCTGGCAATGAAGCAAGTGAAACAAAGTCTAACACCAAAGAAGAAGACAATACCATAGTTGGAGAAAACACAGAAGAACCTCCTGCAGAGCCCACAGAAGCGGCCTCCATTAAAGAAACCAGTGACAATGAGGCTGACCAAGAAAAAGAGGATAACAGCAATGATGAGGAAGATAGAGAAGAGGAAAAAACTAAAAACAAATCTGAATCATATCAGGAAGAGGAGGAGGCAGAAAATGAACCAGATGAAACCACTGATGCCAATAGGTCTGCAGATGAGGAAAATAAAGCCAGTGGTCTTGAAGTCAGAAGTGAGGAGCAATCTGATGAAAAAGAAGAAACAAATTCAGATGTAGCAGAAGAGACTGAGAAAAATATTGAAACTCAGAAAGAAAATGTGGAAGAATCTGACAAATATGAGGGAGACACTGAGAAAGACAACAGCATAGATCTAACTGAAAAAGACAATGCTGCTAATGAATCAACAGATGCACAAGAGGAAGTGAACGAGGATGAAGCTCTAGAAGATGAGGCTGAAGTTGAATTTGAAAGCTCTGATAATGGAGAGGAAACTGAAAAAGTTAATGAGGAGGAATGTAATGATGAAGAGGAAGGGGAGGAGATTTCTGTTGAAAATGAAACAAAAGAGGAAAAAACTGAGGAGGGTGATAACACAAATGAAGATGTTGCTGAAGATGACAAGGCCGAAAATGAATCTGACGCAGCAGATGAAACAAAAGGAGAAGGAGAGTCAGCTGACGAGGAAGAAGAGGTTTCTGCAGAAAATGCATCAAATGAAGATGAGGATCCAGGTGATGAAGTAATTGAAAACTCACAAAATGACGAAAATAAAACAAAGGAGGCGGAGGAGGCCAGTGACGTTGATGAGAACACGAAAGATGTTGCTGAACCTGACAAAACAGAAAGTGAAGCCGAAGCAGCAGATGAAACCAAAGACTCAGGTGATGAGGAAGAGGAGGAAGAAGAGATTTCTGCAGAAAATGCAAATGAGGAAAATGATGAAGATGTGACAAAGGAGGAAGCAAATGAGGTTGATGATAGCACAAACGAAGATGATGCTGAAGCTGACAAAACAGAAAATGAATCTGAAACAGCGGAGGAAACAAAAGAAGATGAAGAGTCAGCTGATGAGGAAAAAGAAGAGACTGCTGCAGAAAATGCACCAAATGAAGATGAGGGAACAAGTGATAAAGAAACCGAAAACTCAGAACAAGATGAGAATGAAACTAAGGAGGAAATCATTGAGGTTGATGATAACACTAATGAAGATAATGCTGAAGCTGACAAAACAGAAAATGTATCTGAAGCAGCGGATGAAACAAAAGAAGGGTCTGCAGATGAGGAAGAAGAGGAGATGTCTGCGGAAAATGCACCAAATGAAGAAGAGGGAGAAGGTGCTGGCATAACTGAGAACTCACAAAATGAGAAAGATTATGCAAAGGACGAAGCCACAGAAGTTGATGATAACACAAAAAATGTTATTGAAGAAGACCAAAATGAAAATGAATCTGAAGCAGCAGATGAAGCAAAAGTAGATAAAGAATCAGCTGATGAGGAAGAAGAAGAGACTGCTGCAGAAAATGCACCAAATGAAGACGAGAAAACAGGTGATGAGAAAATGGAGAACTCACAAAATGATGAGGAGGAAGCCATTGAGGTTGATGATAACACAAAAGATATTACTGAAGAAGACAAAAATGAATCTGAAGTAGCAGATGAAACAAAAGGAAACGAAGAGTCAGCTGATGAGGAAGAAGAGGAGATTATTCTAGAAAATGAACCAAATGAAGATGAGGGAACAGGTGAAGTAACTGAGAACTCACAACCTGATGAGGATGATAATGCAAAGGAGGAAGCCATTGAGGCTGATGATAACACAAAAGAAGGCAGAACAGAAAGTGAATCCAAAGAGGCCAATGAAACAGAAGAGTCAGCAGATGAAGAGGAAGAAGAGGAGACTGCTGCAGAAAATGCACAAAATGAGGATGAGGGAACATGTGATACGATAACTGAGAACTCACAAAATGATGAGGATGAAACAAAGGAGGATGCTGCAGAGGTTGACGACAACACAACAGAAAATCCATCTGAAGCTGAAGAGGAAAAAGGAGAAGGAGAAGAAGCTGAGTCAGCAGCTGAGGACAAAGGTGCTTCAAATGAAAAAGATGACGAGGAAGAGGAGGGAAATGAAAAAGATGTGACAGAAGATGATAATGAGCCTCCTTGTAAAAACATTGACAACGACAATGCAAATGATGTGGAGAGTGACGAGGAAAAAAGTGAAAATGAGAATGCTGATATAGCTGAAGAAAATGCAGATGAATCAAATCAAGAAGAGGAAGAGGACACACCCGTCAGAAATGGAGATGAGTATACAAATGAAATGCAAGATACTGCCACAACTGGTGGCGCAAAGGAAAAAACAACGGAACAAAAGTCTGATGAAGAAGGGGCTATTGAAGAAGTCAATGAACTGGCAGAAAACAATACAGAGACCCCGGAAGATCAAAATGAGGACCTATCAGAAGATGAAGACAACACCTCTGTAACTCAAGAGCAGTCTGAAAATGACACATCTGAAGTGGCCGAGTCCAGCACCAAAGATGAAGACAATCCTACAGTTGAAGAAAATACAAAAAAAGAACCTCTTCCTGAGCCTCAAGAAGCAGTTTCCATTGAAGAAACCTGTGACAATGAGGCTAGCCAAGAAAAAGAAGATAACAGCATTGATGAGGAGGATGGAGAAGAGGCAAAAACTGTAAGTAATGCTAAAACAGACCAGGATGAGGAAGAGGAGGAGGAAACACCTGTAACTAGTGGAGATGAAGATGACACAGCAGGTAATGACGCAAAAGAAGAAGATATCACTGATGAAGAACCTGAGCTCCCTGAAGACGAAGACGTTGAAACCATTGAGCAAAAATCTGACGAGGACATGACCAAAGAGGATGAAAATGTAGATGCCAACTCAAATGATGAAAATGACAAAACCCCCGTCACCAGCGGAGATGAGTCTGCAAATGAGGACGCTGCTGTCAATGAAACTCAATTGACAGAAGATGCAGAAACAGAACAAACATCAGATGAGGAAGAGGATACAGAAACAGGCAAAGAGGAAGGAAAAGATGAAGACACATATAAGGAAACAAGAGAGAAAGAAGAAAGTGAACAAAAAGAAGACGATGGCGAGACTCCTCTTACGAGCGGAGATGAGTGTGTAAATGAGAGTAGTGATGCAGATGAGTCGAACGATGAAGCAGATGGGGAGAAAGATAATGCCAAATCACCTGAACCTCAGTCAGAAAATGAGGACAAGGGAAACGTTTCTGGGTCAAATGCTGCCAAAAGTGAGGATGAAAAAGACACGGATGAAAAAGAAGATAGTGACTGTGGATCAGCAGATGAGAGGCTTTCAAAAGCCACTTCAGATGACAAAAAGACACAGTCAGCTACAGTGGAAAATAATTCACAAGATGTAAACGAGCCACTTGATAAGGATGAGGAAGAAAACACTGAATCTAAGTCAGAGCAAAGTGATGAGGACATAGAAGAAAGAGAGACTGAAGAAAATGAAAATGAATCTATTGAAAATGGAGCAAAAGTCAGTGCAAAAAGTGATGCTGATGGTGAAGAGATTCAAAGTGAAACAGATGATGAGAGAACCACAAATGACTCTAGTTTTGACAACGACAAACAGGAAGGTGACCAAGCAGAGGAGGTTCAGCAAGAGGACGTTACTGAGACAGAGATCACAGAGATAAAGCCTGATGAACAATGACGATACGACAACATGATTGTGATGTGTTAAAATACGATGAACTGAAAAGAAAGTTGCATTTTGAAGTCATACTGCGCTATAAACCATAAGTGTGGTTTTAGGTCATTTTGTTTGTTGATTAAAAAATATTTTAGCCTAAATAATGTTGTATAATGTTACAGGTTTTCAAATCTTCAATGGCATCAATGTACCAATCACCAGGGTATTTTTAAAACTTGAATGTACAGTATATAACTATAATATGCAAACATTACATGTCAGTGAAGTTACAATATAAGATTGAACCTTAGATTTAACAAATGCTAAAAATTGACAAAAAATTATTGAACCGATCTCTATATATTCTTACACCTAGTAAATGTAGTCCTATATTTATTTGCTGCTAAACATTTGGAATTTAAAAGAAAACCTCCATATGTTTTTTCTTGACCAAACTGCAGAATGTTTTATTATGTACATATGTTATACAAAAATATATATTTACAAAATGTACTTTTCCTAGTATATGATGCACTTCTTTCTGCTGAGTGAGATTGATAATACTTTAATTTTAAATTGTCAAACAAGTCACTTTATGTTTATAACAAACACAAAACGTAAGTCACTTTTCTGTACATTAACAGAGGCCATTACAAGCTATTAATTGCACAGTTTCATAGTCCTTATTATTGAAAGGATATAAAATATATGTTTGTGTGTCACATCGGTGATCTGCACCTCAATGTACTGTAATGTTTCATTGTGAAATAAACGAAATGTTAAAACTTTGGTGTTATTTGATGGGATGAATTGCCAATACTTTGCTACAAAACTCTAAACATTTCTCCTTTAGAGCTCCCAGTTCAGAGGTTTATTCATGGGTCAAACTATTTTTATCAGTGATGTCAGTGGCGTTGGTATAACACATTTTGTTAGATGTGACTTCCATTGTATTCACTCTGCTGCTACAGTGACAGAAATGATGGATGTGTCCCAGTGAAATGTATATTCACAGTCTCTCGTGCTCGTGTGACTTGTGTAATTGGTGTCACACAGGCTGAAATCATAACACCACCCGAATGATGATGAATAACAGGAACTAGTAACAAAACCTCATCAAGCAATGACCTTTGCATATTATATGAAATAACAACATGAGTGAAACTGAGTGTACTAAATAAAAGATAATGGGGTGTCTCACATTTTAGAGTAACAGAGACATGGAGGCACAGAGAGATGCAGTAATAATGTGAAGAGATGTTTTTGAATTTGAGAAGATTAATCCTCTCATCTTAAAAAATAAAATTTCTGAGGAAGCACCTGCTTGCTGGCATTCTGTAATTTCCACGGTAAACATTGGAGGAGTGAGGAACGTCATCCGGAGCACAAGAACAAGGGATTTTCCCTCAGCTATGTTTACCTCAGTGCAACCCATCCCTCCACAGCTGTACTGGTCTTTGTAACAACTGGAGAAGTAATTATAATATGATTTTTTTATTATTATTATTATTATTATTATTATTATTATTATTATTATTATTATTATTATTATTATTATTATTATTATTATTATTATTATTATTAAATATGATTATCTGGTTTGAGTAAAAATTAAAGAAAGGTGCATTTCTCATATCCGACAGGAAAGCTAAAGTGCTTATTAAATATGTGTCCAACCAACGGTCCCTTACTTTTGACAGGGGACACAGTCTTCAAAGCCAAAAGGGAGATCAGGACCTTCTTTTATTTGATGTGTGAGAGACGATAGAAATGGTTCCCACACTGACAGGAAGTCCAAGAGGGGCCTTTTGTGAATTTGGAGGGAATTCAAATTGAGTGGCAATGTGTGTTTAAAGTGTGGTGGTAATAATATTAAAGCAAGACACTACAAGCAAAACAAGCAACTCCCTTTTTTCCTTTTTTGTGGTCAGTTTACATGGAAACAACATTGTTCAATTGAAATGTATTCATGTAGTTATTTTTTACTTATTTTTTATGTGTGTATAATATCTAAAGTGATCTGTAAATTATGATACCTGAAGCCTATTATAAGTTCATATTTTAAAGCTGCAGATTAAAGGAAGATTTACAGGAGTGCGCCGTGCATACATGTGCGTACATTATTAATGATGGACCATAGGCAGCGTGTCCACTTTGGCCTCACCATGGGCCAGCAGCACATAACTAAAGGAGACCCACGCTCCCTTTCTTTCCCACCGTTGTTCAGGTTATCCTGTGGGGCCACTTATGCCCCGTCTGCAGACAGGATGCAATGTCGGGGGACCCCAGTCGAGCTGTACACAAGCATCCGCCCGGCCCTGGGAACCAAACAAGGCCTGATGGAAAACCAGAGAAGAGAGTATAAAGAGAGGGAGCACTTACTAACTAGATTCACTCAATAACACTCAGCGTGCACCTGCAGCCTGTGTTTACTGAACTACAGCACAGTCCCCACACAGCGCACAGGTGGTCCAAACAAAAACCTGTGAAGTGTTGCCCAGAGAGTAATATCCCCATGTTACGTGTTGTATAAAGCCCCCCATAGGAAGCAAACACATCCGGTGCTGTAAGATTTATTGTCGCTTGCACTTGCATGTTGCAACTATGTTGAAGTTGTTTCTTCCTCAAATGTCCTTTTATTAATTTAATATGGTAAGCATTCATTGTTGTTTGGCAAGTAGAAGGACACCATAAAAGTTTGCAAGGGCATATTGTTTAGTGTTAGTGGTTTCCATGGATTATGGGGATGGGTAAATCCCTTTCAGAGTATTGTGTGTGAGAAAGGAAAGACCTGGTTAGCTGCATTGTGTGAAATTCAAAAGCGTTTTACTACATTAATTATTATATTTTCCTGGTGATTTTTTTTCTTAATCTTATAAGTAGGCCTATAAAATAACAACAAAATGACTCTTGCTTGCAGTTCATATTAAGAGAGACATTTACCTGAAACCAGTGCAGGGGCCTCGTTGCCTAAACTTTATCGCCCCCTACTGAGCATGGGCTATGGGACCATAGAAAAGTAGAGAACCATAAGCATGGCTTTTGGCAATTTAAGGCCGAAACGTCTTCGCAGAGAAGAAGCAACACAGCAAAAGTAGGGTTAAAGTAGAGTTTAAAAAAAAAAAAAAAAAAAAAGTAAAGTGTTTATTTTTTTATATCGAATCTTAAATGCAATACAATTTCTGTAAAAGGTGTGATAAAAGACTTAAACTAGCCTGCTTAAACTGCTTGCAAATAAAATTCTTACATTAACCTGTGACTGTAATACAGACAGTATAAAAAATATCTGGATTCTTTACTCGTATAAATGGGATCGCGCACAAGTCCAGCGCTCGTGCCGCTTTTCTTTTATTGTTGAAACTCTTGCGCCATCTAGCGGCAGGGTTTGGAGTGTTGATTTGTTTGTCATGAACAAACAGGAGGAAATTCAGATGAGTGTATTTTTGCATAAAGCTGTGTCACAGTACCTTTGAAAAAGACACATTCTTTAATAGACCTATATGAGTGTTTGTGTGTGTTTCATATTATAATAAATATGAGCTGTGTGTAAACGCTTAAACTGTTACAGTAGGCCTAATATTAGGGTTCATTTGCAGCCTCCCTAGGAGACGCTGATGCTGTCAGGAGGAGGGAGCATAGAGGAGAGAGAGAGTGAGCTACAAACTGAGCTGATAAGACAGATATAAGGAAGTAGAAGACTGTGCCATTGGAGCACTTCACTAACAAGTCACTAGGAAAAGATTCAGGTGTGTAGCCTTTTATACATTTTTTGTTTGTTTTTTGAAAATAAGAAGAAGAAAAAGAAGTGACTTTATTGATCTCACACTGGAGAAATTCTTCTCTGCATTTTAACCCATCCTATATATATATATATATTAGGAGCAGTGGGCAGCACACATTACTGCGTCCGGGGACCATCTCCATGATCTTCTTGCTTCGGTTTGGTCAGGACCTAAGCTGGAGGATTTACCTATGGTGCATGTTTTGGGTTAATAAGTTAAGCTATTACTATTAATTTGTTTAATTAGTTATTTAGTATCTATATTTGTATATATTTATAATAAAGGTTCATTAGGCCTATAATAATTGTTGGTTATAAAAAGTTTAAAGAAACTACAGTACAGTAATGCTCTACTTGTAAAAGTCTCTTTTGGGTCCTTTCTGTAGCCTCATTTCCTCTTTTAGGGTGGTTACTGGTTAGACCTCATCATAAAGAAACTAATTTTTTCTAATCAGATGTCAGCAGCAGCATGAATGCGCTAAACCTGTCATCCAGGAGGAGCAGAGCCTGAACACTGACAGGTGACTCTTCATTATCTCACACAATTTTACATTTTTATGCTGGAAATGATTATTTTGTAGTTGTTGTTGTTGTTGTTGTTGTTGTTGTTGTTTTTATTTGTTCTGCTGGCTATGTTTGGTGGCATTTTCAGCATCTAGGATGGGCTGTGCTTGCAGTGGTCAGAAGGATTACAATTTCAACAAGGACAAACAAAAACATCAGGCCTTGAACTCTTCCAGTCACACTGTAATTACACTGAAGGAGAAGATCAATATATACAGTATAGTCATCTACCTGCTTTGACCTATTTGTACTTTCTGTTGACAGGGGAATAAGGGAAACACATATCAAAATGGTAATAATGTAGAGTTTTTTTTGTTTGTTTGTTTTTGTTTTTAAAGACCAGTAGTCATGTCACGCAATATAACAAATTAATTGCACACAGCGATTACAATCTTTTGTGACTTCCTCTGCATGCTTAAAGGAAAAAGATGAGATTAAAGAAAATTCACAACTTTTACATTTTTCAATAGTTTTACACACTAATCATGTGGAACATGATTAGTGTTCAGGAAAATTAGTGAACAGGAAAATGAACATATTAATTCTATTTTGGTTTTCAGATAATAACGTGTATGTGGCTCAACATGACTTTGTAGCAACCAACAACACTGATCTACCTTTCAAAAAGGGAGAAAAACTCACGGTTTTACAAGAGTAAGTAATAGATCATGTTAAACTACTTTAGTGGATTTTTTTTATGGCTTTCCAAAGTCATAAACTACTGTTTGTTTGCAGAAATGGAGAGTGGTGGGTGGCACACTCACTGGTAACTGGTCAGGAAGGCTTAATACCATCTAATTATGTGGTCAGAGCAGACACACTGGAAGTGGAAAAGTAATACATGTCCTACGATGAAGTATGCCTATGTGGTAGTATGTAAATGTGTGTGTTTTTTATACTGGTTTACAGGTGGTTTTTCAAAGATGTGAGTCGAAGAGAAACTGAGCTATTTCTTTTAGCTCCAGGAAACAAACCTGGGTCATTTCTGGTCAGAGAAAGTGAGACCTGTAAAGGTAACTAAGACATTACCCCCTTGATCTCAGTTATAAACCTTCATAATGCTGCAACAATAACATAACTATTCTATAGGTTCTTTCTCCCTGTCTGTCAGAGATTATGTCCCCGGTGAAGGAGATGTGGTAAAACACTACAAGATTCGTAATCTGGATAAAGGAGGTTTCTACATCACCCCTTCGAATGCCTTTGTGTCTCTGCAGGACCTAGTCAAATACTACAACCGTAAGTTTTTACTATAGAATTCAAATGATGTGTGCTGCTTATACTTAAGAGAGGACGTTCTTGAAAATAGTCCTGTGGGTTTTTGTGGTCAGAGCACATAGTAATGCATGTTAAATTTATAATATTTATTTTTGTTCATAGGTACAGCAGATGGCTTGTGTCAGCGGCTTCTTGTTCCATGTAAACCCAGGACCCCACAGCGACCGTGGGCTGCAGATGAGTGGGAGATCCCCAGGGAGACATTGAAAATGGTGAAAAAACTTGGGGCTGGGCAGTTTGGAGAGGTTTGGATGGGTAAGACTACAAATTAATAGGCATCTTGGGGCAATGTTAGTGTAAAACTGGGCTGAATGCAGCAAAGTTTATATATAATAACTATTTTCAGTAAAGTGTTAACTATATCATTTTGGACACAGTAAGTTCAGTCAAATTGTAACAAGATTGTAAATGACTTAATTTAACTTAAAAACTCAAACTAAACCAAGGCCATGTATGACTCATTTTAGAGACATTCTAATGTATTATTTAGTTTGTTATTTTTTTTCCAATTTTGAGATGTTATGATCTTTTTGGTAGCTTTATAGTGTCAACTGTTGAGTATATTTAGTTTATTTTTATTTTTTTAAAATTTTTTTTTACATTTCAGGCTACTATAAAAACACACAGAAAGTAGCTATCAAGACTCTGAAGGAGGGGACCATGGAGCCAGAGGCTTTCCTTCAAGAGGCCAACCTCATGAAACAGTTAAAACATGAGCGACTGGTACGACTTCACGCTGTGGTCACCAGGGAACCCATCCTCATAGTGACAGAGTTCATGGTAAACGGTAAGTACAAATGAGGATCTATGTCAGCATTCAGAGAAAATGATTTCACGAAAATGATTTGCATGTGCTAATGTCACTTATGTATCAGGGTTTTGTAATGAAATGTGTCATGTGTTGTGACCTGTTAGACAAATATGTATTTCGTTCTTTGCAGGTTCTCTTCTGGAGTTCCTACAGACCAGTGAAGGCAAAAATTTGAGGCTGACTAAATTAATAGACATGTCTGCCCAGGTGGGTATCTCCTATTAGAGTCCAAAGATTTTTTTCTTTTTTTAAATTTTACTTTTCTATTATGGTCTGCCACCTGCTTTTCTCCATGGTGATGCTCATGCTTTGCCTTAAAATGCTCTACAGTACGGCATTAAAATTATATATCTCCATGGAGATAGCAGGATACACCACCAGGTTACAGGTCTGATCTATGGAGAGTTGACCCTGCTCATGTTTTTCCAAGGTATTTTTTCCAGCAATAGAAAGTCCATGCAATATGAGTAAATATGAGATTTGAGCTGCTACGAAAGATTCCACATGATCAGTCCTTTTCCCTAACCCCTACCAACTAGTTATCATAAATTAATATATTGTTCTCAGTGTTAAATTATAGCCTTTCTCTCAACTATATCTATTGTCAGTTTTTACCGTTTGGCTTCACTGCTACAATCATAGCATTTTTCACTAACCTCCATTCTATTTATCATTCATGTAAGCAGCAGTACAATTACAATATAGTGTTATTGTAGGAGAGTTAAATGTTGTTTGCACAGTTTGAAAATATTAAGTTTTGTGGCTTCTGTGGCTGTGTTTTAGCCTGTCAACTGTGAACCAGTCAGTTATTAACATCCGGACAGGAAACCATAGTTCCATCAAAACTGAACTGCTCTAAAAATAAAACTGGCAATTTATCATTCTTAATTTTTGTTTTCATGTTTTCAAGTTTGTCAAATCTGGAGGCCTAGTGGAATAATCCAATTTGTTATTTTGTTATTTATTATTATTATTATTATTATTATTATTATTATTATTATTATTATTATTATTATTATTATTATTATTATTATTATTATTATTATTATTATTATTATATTTTGCAGATAGCTGAGGGCATGGCATATATTGAAATAAACAACTATATCCACCGAGATCTCCGTGCTGCTAACATTTTGGTCAGCGAGACCCTTCACTGTAAAATCGCAGACTTTGGACTGGCACGAATCATCGATTCTGAATATACTGCAAAAGAAGGTTGGCTATATTACGCTCAAACTATGCATATATACAGTGCTAGTGCGTGTACCTAAAAACTGCCTGAACTGAAAGTGTGTGGTTATACAATTACATTATTTAAAGGCATGCAGCCTACTGTGTAATTTTGACTTGTCTATGTTTGCATTAAAACAATCAATGTTTATTTGTGGCTTAACACTGAAGTCTAACCACACTGAGGTTATTATTATCAATATGTACAGATGCATGTACAAACACTGAGCCTGCTCATGTTTTATCTGATCGTTAGGGGCTAAATTTCCAATCAAGTGGACTGCTCCAGAAGCGATTAATTACGGTACATTCAGCATTAAGTCTGATGTCTGGTCTTTTGGGATCCTTCTCACTGAAATAATCACCTATGGAAGAATACCCTACCCAGGTAAACAGAAAGAAACATTGTACTATAAACAAATGTTGTATGTTAAATTATATTCAAAACATTATGAGTCACTGCCCTTTTCACTTCCTCTGCTCAGGAATGACCAACCCTGAGGTGGTGAAGATGCTGGAGATGTTGTACCGGATGCCGTGTCCCGAGGGGTGTCCCAATGAACTCTATGAGATAATGATGATGTGTTGGAAAGAGGAGGCACCAGCAAGGCCCACGTTTGAGTTTTTACAAAACACTCTCAATGACTTCCTCATTGCAACAGAGGGCCAGTATGAGTTACATCCATAACCACTGCTGGATGGCCTTGGATAATGGACAAAACAGACATTGACTACTTCGGACAGCAAGAACACCTGACACATCACCGTCTCAACATGTTATCCCTGAGGTGGAAGAATTACAATCAAGCACATTTTACAAGAACTCTTTTATAGGTTTGTGATTAGTTACGATATTGTATATTTTCTACCCTGTATTTTGGGAACATTGTCAAAAGCTGGTGTAAACAGTACCCCATACTTTTTGTATGTGGGATGGTGTATGTAGAACTGTATAAATGCAGTCTAAGCTGTGCACATGCATAACTCATCGAGATGCCAACAGGAAGTCATGCAGCCTTAGACTTTGTGGTTTGATCCCTGGTGGCCGAGACAATATCTTGAAGATAACAGTGAAATGGCCCCACCAAGCAGGGGTTAAACCCAGCCATTTCCTGATTGCAAGGAAACAGGAAGTGTGCGTCAGCGTTCCTCAAATACCACATCTAGAGCCGGAGGCTGGGGAGGTCCTATCCTGTGCATAAAATTTTCTCTGGTTAATTATCAAAAATAAAATAAATTATTGGATAAGATAAATGGCACCGCAGCTTTTGCCTAACAATAACAACAAAAAAGTGATGTAGCTTTATGTATTTTGGAAACCCTTTCTGTTGTATTATCAAAACTGTATGTTTTTGTTTACTGTAAGAAAGTTGGCCTTTGCAAAATCTACTGATGTAACTCTGGAGAGAGCCCAGCTGTGAGGGGGGACCACCTCCAAGTGAATGTGTGTGTTTCAGTTCTTCACTGAAAGGTGCTGCCAAAATCACAATACTGTTATTGCTATCCCATAAATACAGTTTATTACCTTAATTTGTATATTGCTAATAAGTGATGATTTTGTATTTTGTTTTTGCAAAATAAAGAGAATATTATGAATGCTGTTATCCCAACAGTAACCAGCAGATGTCAAGCTCACACAGCATAATAAAAAATACAGTGCCGTGAAAAAGTATTTGCCCCCTTCCTGATTTCTGTGTTTTTTGCATATTTATCACTCAAAACATTGTCAGATCATCAAACCAATTTTAATATCACACAGAAACAACCCAAGGAAAGACAAAATTCAGTTTTTGAATGATGATTCCATTTATTAGTGCACAAAAAAAATCTAAACCTATCTGGCCCTATGTGAAAAAGTAATTGCCCCCCCTTGTTAAATCACAAACTAACTGTGACTAACCACAGTTTTGAGAAAACTTAGTTCAGTTCTACATGCCACACCCACACCTGATTGTCACCACCTGTGTTGAATCAAGAAATCACTTAAATAGTTCCTGTCAAACAAAGTGAAGTTGGCTACAACATCTCAAGAACAAACACATCATGCCACGATCCAAAGAAATTCAAGAACAAATGAGAAAAAAAGTGATAGAAGTCTATAATTCAGGAAAAGGTTACAAAGCCATTCCCAAAGCTCTGGGGCTCCAGCGAACCACTGTCAGAGCCATTATTCAAAAATGGAGGAAACTGGGAACAGTTGCAACCCTTCCCAGGAGTGGTCGACCAACTAAGATTACTCCAAGAGTGCGACGACGGCTCATTCAGGAAGTCACAAAAGAACCTAGACGCACATCGAAAGAACTACAGGCCTCGTTGGCCTCAGTTAAGGTCAGTGTTCATGACTCCACCATTAGAAAAACACTGGCCAAAAATGGCATCCATGGAAGAGTTCCCAGGAGAAAACCACTGCTTTCACAAAAGAACACAAAGGCTCGTCTCACCTTTGCCAAAAAGCACCTTGATGACCCTCAAGACTTTTGGAGAAACATTTTGTGGACCGATGAGTCTAAAATTGAACTTTTTGGAAGGTCTGCAGCCCGTTTCATCTGGCGTAAAAATGGCACAGCATTTGATAAAAAGAACATGGTGCCCACAGTAAAGCATGGTGGTGGCAGTGTGATGGTCTGGGCCTGCTTTGCTGCCTCAGGACCAGGACAACTTGCTGTGATTGACGGAAAAATGAATTCTGCTGTTTACCAGAAGATCCTGAAGGAGAATGTCCGGCCATCAGTTCGTGCCCTCAAACTCAAGCGCTCTTGGATCATGCAACAGGACAATGATCCAAAACACACCAGCAAGTCCACCTCTGAATGGCTCAAAGAAAACAAAATTAAGGTTTTGGAGTGGCCAAGTCAAAGTCCGGATTTAAATCCGATTGAGATGCTGTGGTGTGACCTTAAACGGGCAGTTCATACAAGAAAACCCTCCAATATGGCAGAATTGAAACAATTCTGCATAGAAGAGTGGGCCAAAATCCCTCCCCAGCGGTGTGAAAGACTCATCACCAATTATCGCAAACGTTTGGTTACAGTTATTGCTGTCAAAGGAGGCTCAACTGGCTATTAGATTAAGGGGGCAATTACTTTTTCACATAGGGCCAGATAGGTTTAGATTTTTTTTGTGCACTAATAAATGGAATCATCATTCAAAAACTGAATTTTGTCTTTCCTTGGGTTGTTTCTGTGTGATATTAAAATTGGTTTGATGATCTGACAATGTTTTGAGTGATAAATATGCAAAAAACACAGAAATCAGGAAGGGGGCAAATACTTTTTCACGGCACTGTATATATATACAGCTCGCTCTATCGCGGTTCACTGTTCGTGGCCTTGCTGTTTCGCGGATTTTTTTTTTTTTTCCCCGATTTTTTTTATAGTGTAACTTTTTTTTTTTTACAGTGTAACATTGTGTCCTGCGTCCTTATTGGCTAAGAGACTAGACCAGGACTAAACGTGGACTAAACCAGGACTAAACCTGGACTAAACCAGGACTTGACCAGGTCTAAACCTGGGATGGTCACGCAGGGTGGTAGGGACAGAGTCTCTGATGTCCTTCACGAGAGCGCCTGGGTGACAGGAGGTGTGGCCTTTGTTTACTTGCACGAGCCGGACCATGGAAGAGCCAAGAATCAACACGGACGGGCCTGTCCCGGATGCCGCGCGGCTGGGGGAGCCGCAGTGGGGAGAGCCGCATTCGAGGGAGCCGCAGTGGGGGAGGACACTCGCGCGCAGAGAGGAGACAGTGCGTCTTCCCCCCTCACGCCTAGCGAACAAACCCGACCCCGTCCTAGAGAGCTGTGGAGTATTGGCGACGCATTGATAGCCATGCCCCGAACTCAGGGGCGGTCTGATTTTTGCAACCAACCCTTGTGAGCGCGGGTTAGTGGGGGAAAATCCTCATGGTAGAGCTGATCGGGGCTTTAGACCAAGCCCCTCGCTGAAGTGTTCGTACCTGTTCGGGTGGTGAGGGCTGGTGCTCAGAGGCGTCTTCGGAGCAGTGAACCGTGTCAGCCAGTTTGGCACTGTTAGCATTGGCTTGAGTCTTGCCCAAAATGATATCCAGGTCGCTTTCCACTCGACTTTCGCACATGGCATGGATATGTTGTTTTATGTTTGCACCTTATCACTGACAAGTTCCTAGTTTTGTGAACTCTGTTCACTTGACAATGGCAATAAAAATCATTCTGATTCTGATTCTGGGATTCTGATTCTGAAAACAACGCATATCCATGTGCACGTGTCCGCGCGCACGTATACACTGACAGCTGGTCAGCTTAGTCATATATCTGGTTTTGGATTTGACCCCTTCTGCTGCTGGGGTCATTTTTATCAAGTTCTACCTGCTGGTCAGTTTGTCTACTGTGTAGCTGTTATAATGAAACTCACCCAAAACTGGGAGAATATAAAACTCCAAATAGAAATTTCAGTGTCGGAGAGATGAACCTAGAACTCATTTAGCTGTGAAGTGAGAAATGAAAAGATGTGCACTTCCTGTTTATTATCTATATATCTTATACTGTGTTCAGTCTAAAGTGTTATAAAGCTTTATAAGTGACAGCTTTCACAAAAATGAGACAATAGGACAGAGTAAGTATAAATATCTATACTTTATCTAAGTACATTTTAAAGTGCATACTTTTTACATTTACTTTACTACATTTGAGAGCAGGTATGGGCTGAAAAGTAAAAGCATTTTTATAGTTTAAAGCAATGTTTCCCAAACAGGGGTACAAGTACCCCTAAGGGTACGCGAGCACATTGCAGGGGGTACTTGGCAGTGTCGCTGCCAGGCGCAGGGGGAGATGTTTTGAATTTTTAAATTATAATTTGAGTAAATTTGAGTTAAAGAAAAGAGAGAAAATGCCTGAGAATTTAATTTTCAAATTAAGGAGATGAAATAAAATGATTTTCATTTAATAATCCATTGTGTCACGTTCTACTTTTGGAGATTTATCAACATATGAGTGAGGGGGTACTCGAGGTATGACAAAAAGGCTCAGGGGGGTACACAAGACAAAAAAGGTTGGGAAACACTGGTTTAAAGTATTATATAGCTTTATAGTTTGAGACCTTCTGAAAAGAAGAAGAGTTCATTTGTAGCTTGAGCAAACTAAACAGGAATAAACTATCAATTCAGCTGTTTCTACTTAAAGTACAGCATAAACCTTTATCAAAATCACTACATTTGAAGTTTTATTAGATCTCAAAATCTGTGCAAAATATATTTACTTTTATTCTTTGGTAAATGGTAACATTTTTATACAGTACTTTTCCACTTCAAGGCGCTCAAAGCACTTTACAACAAGGAACCACTCAGCCCTGTACATTCATACACCAGTGTACGCAGACACTGACCAGGAGAGCAGAATTTGCACCGCCAACCTTCAGATCAGTGGAATGCTCTACCAACTGAGCTATTGGCACCCTCTCGTACTCTGGGACATTTTTAAATGGAGACTTTTACTTAAGTCTATTTTTTGTGATACTTTTACTTGAGTATTTTTTTGTTTGCAGTAACAAACTTGAGTAGGCTACTTCTTCCACCACTGGTGTCACATCATTAGCATTGTGAATATGACCTCCACAACCAGCAGGGATAGAGCCAGAGCAGATGAAAGAAGCCCCACTTTCATCTCAGTAATGTGGCTGTTTTTAGTGGCTTTGGTCGACATTATGCTCCTCGTGCACATTTTTCCTCTCAGGAGCTTTGATGTCTTCATTTAATGGACTCTATCCATCAAGTGCATTTGCTCCAACAGGCATGAGAGCCCTTGAAACACACCGAGAAGATGCCACATTTAGCAGGTTTGAATTTCATGAAAATTTTCTATTTATATCTCAGTAATTAATTAATTAACCATAAGGCTAATTGTGTTGGAAAAGAAAACCAAGAAAAACAAATTATCAATGCTCATGAATTTTTTGATTTGCTTGTTAAAATTAATAAAATCAAGTAAAAAAATATAATGTCTATTCATGGATTTATTGAGCAAAGTATATCTTAGGGTTCAATAAGTGGCATAAAACAGAAATGCATCATATTTGAAATGAGATCCATTTGTGGACTGGTATTTCAAATGTCTAGATATTTATTTGACAGTATAATCAATTTCTGGTTCTTAGCAGTCAATCATTGCCTCCTTACAGTTGAAATCAGGAAAATGCAAAAGTGAAATAAGTCAGTGTATTTCTGTGCCAAACTGTAGATAAATTGATATTTCTAAACACAGGAATTCTTGCCAAATAAAAATGCTGGCCTTGTTGTTGAAAAGAAGAAATGTTGAGTGTTCAAATATTTTTTTTCTACATAATTTGTCTGGTACAAAACTAACAAGCAACCAAGGCATTTGCAGACCAGTGAGTCCTACACAGACAGACGCCACCAGTGCTAATAGAATTGTCTTTAATGAGGCTAATACAAACATGCAGTAATGTCTCTGTGGATTCTTCCTTTTTCCTTGGGCTGGACTGGGGATTTCTGCAAAACTCTCTGCTAAGTTGATGCTTTTATAGGCAACACGTCAAACCCAAACTCATTAAGTGAGAGGAAACCTTAAAGCCTGGAGTTAACAGAGGCCCTACCACCTCCAAATGAATGTGGTAATTGACCTCCAGCTCAATGTTGATTCAAGGGAAAATTTAATTAAAAGGGTGCAAGTGCAGGGAGAAATTACAGGTGGATACGACTTCATTTTGTCTATTATAATATGTTCTTTTCTGGGGAAAAAAATACGTAAAAAGGAACCTATGGAGTTTTGTGAGGACAACCATAAGCAATCTGCTGTATTGGCTATGGCGGTCTTACATAGCACCTGATCACTTGTGTTATAAAGCCTTTTGTTAGCTCACCAGCACTGACAGTTCATCATGCCCTGATAAGTATTCATCCCCACGCTCCTCTCTATTCAGAGATTCCCATCGTCACGTCTTCGCTCACCTTTTTGTTTGTGTAGCAAATGTCACTGTAAATATCCGTACGCGTGGCTTTGACCTTGGATTGAAAACACATCTCTCTTGCATTGTTGTCATGTCATTTTTTTTTCTTCTGAGGACTAAAATAGCATTCAGTATAAGATTAAAGATGTTATCAAATCTTTATAACAAAAATGCAGAGCTCTGACAATCAAGATAGGGGGTACTACACACTGGGCAGCAAATGAAAACTGTGTTCCCAAAGTTTTTGTGTTTAAACAGAAGAACAGTTTAACAATTTGTAAGAAGAGGAATCCATTTGTCTGGGTAACTGACTTAACCTCTCCAAACGTGCAGCTCTTACGGAGAGTGATAATTATTGCAACTTACACAAACTTATCACAATTTGTTCCATATATGTTGCAACCAAGCAACCAAGAAAGAAAGAAAAAGTCAAACATTTTTATTGGTTCTTCTTCAGTTTATTCATTAAAACACAGCATTTTATTAGTGGAACTTTTCCAAAGGGCTTTACAACATTCTTGCTTGTCAATATGCATGGATGGGAATAGAAAGAGTGCTTAAGTCGTATTATGGGGACTGTGTGCCAGTGCTCATTTCTCAATCCAAAGAGTACAGATGTATACAACCATCAGACCAATGCCATTGGGACCAAGACCAACATTCAGAGTTGGTCTTGGTCCCACTAAATCATGATAGAAGTAAGACTGAATATAAATAAAAAAATGGTAAAATACATAAATATAAAAGATACATAAATTTATGTAATAAGATACATAAATATAAAACCACTCTTCCTGTAATTAACATAAATCATTAAAGTAGTCCTATAGTACATTCTGTATTCAAAGGCACCATTCAAAACACAGGACCATGGGAAAGTTATATAAGTTATATAAGCTTGCATTACTGTTATTTTCTTTTGTTCCTTTGAGTCATTTTACATTGATGACATATTTCACAATCATAAGTAGCTTTTACCAGAAAATGTGTTCTTTTCTTCTTTCTGACCACACTCAGCAGTTTGAACACTCGGTTATGTGACGTTTTAAATACAGTACAGTAATGCATCTCATCTTGTATCCATATATTGATCGTTAAAATAAAAATAAAAATCAATTCAATAAAATTCAATGGCACACAATGAAACTAATCATTTCATTGCAACATCACTATCTTGGATCCATCTCACAAATTCATACACAAAACTCCACAACATGAATCTGGACTAAAAATGATTCGCTTTGCCCTCTGTCTATTGCTGACCTTTACTATACATTTCATAACAAAAATAAGCAAAAATCATGTATACTTATAAAATGGTTGAGCTTGACATTTCCATGGACAAATTCTTGCAGTAACTATGGACCACAATAGCCTAGAACTGTATAAATAAATACCTCTTAAATGTCATGGTAACACAGACTTGTCAACCTATTTTTTCTGTATGCATTTGCCAAGAACATTAGAGAGTGCATAAAACTAACTACTATAGGAACTACAACTTTTTCTGCCAAAAGGTTTGAAGTGCTTAAAGGGCCCATTTTCCTATTTTCAGATCTATGTTTTAATGAGGTGATACAGGAAGTACTCAACTGTATTTTTAAAGTTCATACACCTTCACTAGAATCATTTGGATAATTTAAGTCCTGGAATTGCCAATTGCTATTGAAAAAAAGGTAAAACGTGGGTATTTTTTGATGAGGTAACATTATAACCTGGCTAAAAGCAATTCTGCTTAATAATGGGCCTTTAATGCATCAATACATGAACAAAGTTGTGGATTAAACAGCTACAACTGTAACCATGCAGTACTAAAGATTATGATGTCAAATACAAACTAGTGCTGTTGTGTGTGGGACTGTGCATGTAGAGGCAGGCAGATTCTTTTATAGACAAGCAATTGGAGTGACACCAGAAGGCAGTGCTCTGAGCTTATCAATGCGATTCATCTTCCTGATAACACGGCTGTCCTCTCCACTCTGCTGTGTGCCGCCTGATGGGTAAGAGCTGCACACAGACCCTCACAGCTCCATGGACGTGAAAACAGACAAACTAAACAATTATTTTAGGAAGCTTTCATTATTGGCCAGGTTGTTGGCAAGGTTGTTTTAAATAATTATAATATGTCTGTCATGGGTGTGATAGTGAATTAGTCAGGACAAAATAGCAAAAAGTGTAATGTTAATGATGCATATTTGAACCTCAATTAAAATGCTGTATTTATCATGTTTTTGTCTTTAACTACAGCTCTGGAAAAAAATAAGAGACCACTGTAAAAATCAGTTTTCTGATTTTACTACTTATAGGTATATGTTTGGGGAAAATAAACATATTTCTTTGAGTCTATAAACTAGTGAAAACATTTCCCCCAAATTCCAAATAAAAATATTATCATTTAAAGCATTTATTGGCAGAAAATGACAAATATACAAATATAGATACATGAAAAAGATACATGTTTTCAGACCTCAGACAAAGCAAAGAAACCAGATCTAATTAATTTTAAAATAACATAATACTAATGTTTACACTTAAGAACCAATATTTGGTACAATAACCCTTATTTTTAATCACAGCTTTCATGCGTCTTGGCATGCTCTCCACAAGTCTTTCATATTGTTCTTGGGTGACTTTATTCCACTCCTGGTGCAAGAATTGAAGCGCTGTATAGGCTGCTTTAAATATTCTGAACATATGACTTCTCACGACACAACTTTCTTTGTTGCATTGTAAAGTGTCATTTGAACCAGCAAGAATATGTTATCTTTTCACATATAATGGATAACAGAATACAGCTAAACTTAGTAAAATATTAAAATAGCAAAAGTTATATATTTTTCAGTTATTATATCTACATTTGACTGTGCTGAAACAAGGTAAATGTCATGAGGCAAATTATTATTATTAATATTGTTAATAATTGGTCAACTGATCCACTCAGAGCATTATCGGAAGGTTGTTGGTTTGCAAAACATTCCCTGAAGGTTACTTTTGGTTGTTTTAGGGTTCATTTGGAAAGGTTTATAATGGCTGGGCAATGTTCCCTAAATGTTCCTCTAACCTAACTTAAGCTGCGTGAAAAGTCCCTCAGTCGTCCAGGTAGAATCCATGATCAAAGGAGAAGTTCAATTTGTCAACTGGACAAAGTTTGTTTGGTTGAAAACGTTTCGCCGCTCATCCGAGAGGCTTCGTCAGCTCTGGCCCTCATGCTGGTTCGACCCTGTTTATATCTAGCTGCAAGGGAGGAGCTAACTTCCCTGAACAGATAGGTCAGTGCTTTGTTCAGGGAAGCTCACTCCTCCCTTGCAGCTAGATATAAACAGGGTCGAACCAGCATGAGGGCCAGAGCTGACGAAGCCTCTCGGATGAGCGGCGAAACGTTTTCAACCAAACAAACTTTGTCCAGTTGACAAATTGAACTTCTCCTTTGATCTAACATAAGCTGTAACTTTCAGGAACCCTTCACAGTAGGCAAACATTATTTGAAGATTTGGGAACATACCTCTGGAGAATGTTACATTTTTGGTTCTCTAAACGTTAAGATAAGTGTTGATCTTTTGGTTAGTAACAGAAAAAACAACAACTTCAGAGAACCCACAGGTTTGGGTACAAATCTCTGGGGAACGTTTGAATTGTTGGTTCCCTGAGTGTTCTGGGAACGTTTGGTTATAACCTAACCTTTAACAAACGTTTAGGGAAAGCGAGTGTTTGCTGGTACAAACTAGCCTTCTCTGTTACCTTGCCATAGCCTACTTTTTGTTGACACAAAGCACGAAACGGGAGTTTTAATGGAGGTCTTAATAAATGTAATCGTGATTTAGAGTTAAAGCAACTGCTCCTAGGCTGCATTGCCTATATTTAGAACAAACCCTGCAAAACAGTTATGTGTAAGTGTTTTAAAAGCCTCTTGTACAGTTTTTCGGAGCCGAGTTGCCTCCTGTTTTGATGACACATGGGTGATCAATCATGTTGGATATGCTAATCACGCACTAGAGCTGAAGCGCCATTGGCCAAACCTTGTGCGCATCGCTCAGCCCTGAATGAACCGCTCTCCACTGTCTGAAGTTAGAGGCGCTGTCCATGGTGCTCAAAGCGTCACCGTCCTCAACTCACTGCAGCGCGTACGGAGGAGACGCTTTTTGCAACCTGATGCTCGATGGTTTAAGACAGAATATGGGAATTTACGGCCACACACGGAAAACAGTGAAAGGACTTGAGGAATGCAGGCGACGATGAAGACGCCAACGTGTTTCGCTCGTTACGCGCTTTGACATTGTATCCGTTTATTGACCCGCGTTCAGTAAAGACCTCGCACTGATGTTGTTACGGTGAACTACGGACATTGAGCCTGTCTTCAAGCGTAAGAATCGTTTTTGAACTTAGAGAATCCCATACTACCTCGCTGCTGCTTCTGCTGCTCCCGCCGCCGGAGACATGGCACGTCTGTTTGTTTGGATCAACTCTACGATCCTGTTGCTTTTTGTCACCGATGTGTTCTTGGTGGGAGCAAGTAAGTGGGTAATTACGTCTTACGAGAGATAAGTGATGTTTGGCGCCTGCTACTCATGTATTAGGTCAGGATTTTTACCTTTTTTTAACCAATATATTTTGACTTTAAGAATGAAACTATTTTACATGTTTTTACAAGGGCAATTACACAATATTCAGTTTTGTACTTAAGCACCTAGTTCTTAAATCCCGTTGCATTGTTACAGCCACAGCACTTTATTCTACCTTGTTAAGGCTATTATAAAGCTATCACATTAACCACGTACACTTATCTTAATGGATGTGCCATCAGCTCCAGCAATTACCTAAACTGCCTCTGCAATGTCCTATGACCCACACTGCATTTGCTATGTAGAGTGAGCCATAACCATCACATTTCCATTCCTCTTTATTCTGAACATCGGCACATCCATCCCATCTCTGTCTAGTGAATTCTCAGGAGGACTGATGCTTCCTGTGATCTTGTCTTCACTGTCTGTGTGGCTCCATGTCAGTCTTGGTTCGGAGCTTCTGAAATGCCTTGGTGGTGTGTGTGAAAGAGCTTCTCCTGATCTCAGCTGAGTTCTTCGTGGAGTTGACAGGAACAGGAAAAAACAGGATTTTAAACATCTCTAAGCAAGAACTGATCTATAAATAAGCCTTAACAAGTCTGCAAACATGTGGAATAGAATAGAATATGTTTTATGCCTGACAGTGAAACATAGCAAAGTAATAACATCTTGACAGGCAGGTAGGTGGCACCCCTCAGCAGAAAAATTACAAAGTGAAATTCAGTCAAAGCACTGCACTCTCAGGTTGCAGATGTCAAAGTTTTCTAGATTAGATAACATTTTGGCCTTTTGCCATCATTAGATATTTTTTCTTTATCAACACTTGAATTTTAATGCTTTGCTCCTGCATCTGTAGCTCAAAAAACATTTCTTCTCCTCTTTTATCAACACTGATATTTAGAGCAACTGAACATCACTTCCCATGTGCATTATTTGGTTCTCCACTGTTGTTGCCTAAAATGACCATCAGTGATTTTTGTCAACTGCAGACCGTAAACACCTCATAGGAGCTGTATTCCACTGGCCCTATGCTTCCAGTTTCCAATGCGTGAAATTATTGGAAAGATTTTTCACTTGTTGCCTAATATACAACAGACATTTAGTAGAGGTTTAGTTGGGCAAATAGTCCATGTAATTTGTATTCTATAGGGCAGCCTATACATAAATTGGAGTTAGGAAAGTATACAGGCCATATAATAGCCCATAGATCCTCACTGCTGTCCCTGGTCAAGTCAAACAGGATTTATTGCAGTTGCATTGAGTGACACATGTGATGGGACTGCCATGTGTATATCTGCAGGGCTAGATGAGACAATCATGCTTGAAAATTAATCTTGAGATGTGCTTCAGCTGTTAAACAAACATAGATTAAAATGATATTGGATCCATTGGAACGCCTGGGCTTCTATCAAATTGCCAATCTAGTGCTGGTAAACCTGGTGACACACACTCGACAAATACATTTATGGAATTAGAGCTGCAAAAAGTGTTTACTCATATCATTTCTCCTCCTGTCAAATATGAAGCTGTCTGTTTCAATCATTTTACGTCATTTTAAATTTCTTTGCTGCTGCAGTCTTGCATGGACGTCAGACCAATACTGAGTTTAACCTTGAGCTTGTTGTTATGGAACAGTTCCTTTATATTCTTCTCTATGATATAAGCCTTAAGTGTTAGTTAGCCCGGGGTCTTTGATTACATATATATTATGCATACAGTCACACCTGATGCTAGCACCTCCTCTGGCTGTGATGATCTGAGCATAGACAGTACAGCACAGTCAGTTCATGTGTACAGGAGAAACACTTAAACAGAAAAGGCACAGGGCTTCACGCATGGTTGGTCAAGTCTTCTACTTTAGGAAAATGCTGTTATGACGCTGTGCTTGCTTCAAACTCTAGAAGGAAAAATAGCACAACATAAATAAATAAATAAATAAATAATAAATGCTTCGCCATAACCATACAAAGGCCATGTTATACTACCATATGGTTTAAAAATAATGGTGAAGTGTAAAAACAATTAAAGCAAATTAAAATTGTGTATGTAAATGTACAGTGATTTAAAAAGTTAAAATGATAAGCTCTATGGTTTGAAGGTTCATTTATTTTAAATTTTCTTTTGATTGATTCATAAAACTGTCACAACAGTGTTTTGTTACTGACCCCTTGTGGCTGGAGATGGAGATTGTGGACCTGTCTTGCAATGGCACAAAAAACAACTTCAAATGTTCAATAGTTTGTTTTTAGTATATCTTATCCACACTTTCCAGCACCATGACCTGCTACATAAAAATATCCAAAAGCTATTCTGGGCATTGAAATGAAGTGTGTATAGCTTTATTTAAAGTTTAGTGGAGCACACAGATACTTCAACTTTATGTGAAGAGTGTCACTTGAGGAGCTGATGGGGGTTGAATAGATGGAGGAAGGTTTCAAACAGAGCTCAAGTAGAGATAAAACTGTTGCTTTTGTAGCTTTTGGAGCAGCACAAAACAATTTGCAGCTGCATGTCGGCCTCCTGCTGATTTGTTAGGCTTCTCAGGGCTGACGTGAGAACACATATACAAGCTTTTGGAGCAATACACAAGTGTCAGAATCTGAGGCTGTTCCAAATTATAGCTCTCATTATACAATACATTGCACCCAAGAGTGTAACATGTAGCTAACTTCCTCAACAGCACTCCATCTGTCACAACTGGAGAATAATTTACTCAAGTAGTGAATATCTTCATTTCTAACATAATGTCTGTTCAGTTACATTACGAGGAGTATAAATGACATGCCTATTGCTTTTTAGAGGTGTCTATCTTAATAGCTTGGGGTCTCAAATAGTGCACTCTTTTCATGGGTTTGAAGTTATGGCAGTGGTCCTTTATCGCAATAGAAATTAAACAATTCCAGTAAAATAACACACACAAGAGGTCGTAAAGAGATGCAAAAATGAAATAGTGCCTTATATTGCAAGCTAATGTGGAGTACAGATGTAGTATGATGTTACGGGCTAAAGCCTAATCATGTTTCTTGTCCCCTAACGGATATTTAGAGATGCACTCCCCACTTTAGTGTCTGTGCTCTCCGCTCAGAGGGGGGAGCTAATGTTCTTTGGTTATAGTTTATGATTCATACTCGGAGTGTGGCTTCTTCCCAAGAGAGTCTTGCCATTTATTTTCACTGACACATGTGTCGGCTACAGCGACCTGCTGCTGTTTGATTACAAATCTTATGTAACATATTGTCTTGACCATTGATATGATTATATGATTATGATGATATGATTATATTATATGATTATATGACCACATTTTAACAAGGTGTGACTGAATCATTGGCAAAAGGAATTCATAACAAAAGCCCCATGATCTTTTGCACAAAACAAAATTTAGAACAGCATTTCATATTTCATAAAGTTCCTCCCGTGGACCCACCACCCGCGGGGGGATCCATGGGGGCCAGTGCACTGTGATCCGGGCAGCGGACCTGGATCATTGCCCCCGCGACCCGAAAATTACGGAGGAAGAAAATGGGGGGAAAAAATGGGGGGGGTTGGGAAATGGAATAAAGTGCCTTTGAGCATTATATAGCAGAGAGAAGAAAAGGAAGAAGGACACTAATATAGAATGTGTGTAGAATCCCTCAGTCATCCAGGTAGAATCCATGGAAATTCAATTTGTGAACTGGACAAAAGCTTATAAAAATAAACTTTTGTCCAGTTGAGAAATTGAATTTCTCCTTTTGCCATTAATAAAGAATCTTAGCTTAAAATATCTTCCTCATCCTTCATGGATGTCTCACTTTTCCAAGCTCAGGAGTTTTTAATCAAGAAATGTAATTTTCTTATAGTTTCAACACATTGGAATTAGACTCTCATTACATTATTACATTGCACTTTCTAACCTATTAACATTCAGCTTTATAGGGAAATGAATAATTTCCTTTTACTATGCTGACTCATTCATTTGTGCTGGATTCAATGGACAAAGTCACCTTACACAGGTGTTCAAGTGGAGAATACGCTTGTCCAATCCACTGCCACAGTAATGGAAACAACATCATATAGGCACAGGCCTCTTATACATTAGTGATGATAGATGGCTGACTTCAGCTGAGTTGTCACTTCCTCCATCACCAGTAAATGACCCTAGCACAATGCATCATGGGTAGGGGCTCTGTTTTGCCGACTCGCGCCTGTCTGTAACCCCCATTACCTAAGGGACGACCAGAGTCAGAGGAATGAATGTGACAGACCTTAAATAAATATAGTGAATCTCTATGGAGTGTGTACACTGGGATGCTATACAGTAGATACTATATCAAATTCAGAGTTACTGATGCCCTTTAACTGCAGAGTCAAATAAATAAATAAATCAGTAGTTGATATTTTGGCTGTTTATTTTTCTATTACTATAATTTGTGTACAGTGTATTTTTTCTCTCTCTCTCTTTTTCTGGAATTTCCCCACTGTGGGACTAATAAAGGCATAGCATAGCTTTCTTTCTTTCTTTCTTTCTTTCTTTTTTTTTTTTTTTAGCAGAATCAATTATTATTTTAATAGTTGATTAGTCTCAATTATCCCAACTAATCATTGAAATAACACCACATGTCAATACAAGAGTCAAGGTTAAGGTAAACTTTATTGTCCCCATATAGAAAATTGTCCTCTGCATTTGATCCATCCTTCAATGCACAGTCACAACAAATAGGATGATGTTGTTGCTATGCTCGGTCAGAACCTTAGATCGAGGATCTGACCCAAGGTGCATATTTTAGGTTAATGGGAGAAAGTGGAGTGCTTGGTGGAAACCCACCCATACAAACTGAAAACATGCAAAAACAAAAGGCCCAGGCAAACTCGGGATCGACCCCCAGACCATCTTGCTGTGAAGCATGAGTGCTAGCCACTCAGTCACCATGCTACTGCATTAAATATTCATACAACTCCATGTACTTTCTCGTCTTTGTTAACTTATTTTTCCAAAGACTTCTTGTTCAACAGCAGATATGAGAATGCCCTGCCCTGTTAACCTCTGTCTTCACAAGCTGCATTGCTTCTTTTGCTTTAGCCATAGAATGAATTTTCTGTCACATATCTCACCATACTCTATAACTATTAGCACAAAAAGCTATCTTCTACCGTGATATGATCCAGAGAAGAAGTGTGCCTACCTGTGTGTGACTTTAACCTCCTTGCTACATGGTACATCACACAGCCCGATGACTCTACCGGTAGACGGATGGCCTTTGTCTGACCCCTGTAGCCTTGTGGTGCTCTTCAATGTCACCTTTTGGACCAAACAGGGAGGCCATCTTGATTGTGAGATACGACAGATAGGGACGATTGGCAGAGCGCAGAGAGATAAAGGAGAAGAGAGATAAGAGCTGGACTGTTCAAGGGAGACCACTTGAATTAATGTCCAATTCATGTCATCTTTTACTTTCAAGATAGTAGATTATATGTTCCAAAAGATAAGGGAAGTTGCATGCATTATCTCTTGTCTTTTAATGCTCATATGTCCATATTTTTTAAAGTTTGTTCAGAATAAATATATATATTTTTTCTTACTAAAAACAAAGTGGCTTTCAATATTAACTTCATGAACATAAATAAGACTGTCTTTGATTCAGTCCCATAGACTGTATAAAGTGGATTAAGGGAGTGTGACATCACCCAGCTCCAGTCAAATGAAGCTCATGAGGCTAGCAATTATAGGAGCGAATGTGGAGCCAAGTTCCATATTAGGAATAGGAATTTACTGACAAAATAGCAAAATAAAAACACAGGGATCGTAGTTAAGCGGGTTAATATGAACATTTTAAGACCAAAATGACGAGGCTCACCGCAGCAGTTGCAGAGAGAGATGCAACGTTTTTCAATGCTCACTTTCTATTTGGGACATAACAGCTAGCAGGATAGCTGTAATCATTTATATATACAGTCCATATTAGTCCTTCCTTAAATGTCTGAGGTCTTCTCCAGATCACATAATTTTACTGACAGAAGATTGGCTGTAGACCTCTCCTTTAAAAAGATTCAAGCTGATAGATTTTTTTTACTAAATTTGATTAATTGCATAGCTCTGATATATGGCGTAATCTGTGAGCAATGTAACAGCAATCTGCTTTTTGAAGATAAACCAATCCTGCAAATCAAAACAATTGGATTAAGGGTTCAAGGGTTTCAGGGAAAACTAAAACTCTGTGAACCAACTCACCTCTTGTCACAGCAAATGGAATAGATAGCTTTTTAAAATTTTGTACATATGCAGGCTTGGGACTGGCACAAATAAGACACATATATAAACTCTAGGTTCAAATTTTCATTGGTTCCCTGGTCAGTTAAACTACTGAAGAGTAGGTCTTAGCGGGTGTGTGTATGTGTGTGTGTATGTGTGTGTGTGGGGATGCAACTTTTCTGTAGGGTTTTTATGTGTTTTTATGTGTGTGTGTGTGTTTTAAACAGGTTTTACTAACAATGGCAGTCTTTTTATATGCTGCATGTTCATGTGTTATACATGTTTCTTATGTGTCTGTCTGCTGTGCTGTTTTTAGTGTTTATTATAAATCACACTCTCTCATGTCCAAGCAAAATTTCTCTCCTGAAGAGACAATAAAGGCTTATCTTATCTTATCTTGTGGCTCAATTTTTGCTAGTTTTTATTATAGTTTAGCTCAATATATTTTGAAGCTTAGACTTGCTACACTAAGCTGTGTTATTCAACTATTTGAGAAAAACTACAAACTAGAGATTTGTTCCTTTACATAACGGTTCCAAGAAATTACAAAAGGTTACAAAAAGGCAACTCTGTGGAAAATAGAAGTCTCAGAAAAAAGTCTTTTGCCTGATGAAGGCCTAGGGCCAAAACGTTGCATGTCTTAATAAACTTTTTCATTTTGCAAGTAAGACGGAGTGCGGGATTGTTTTCTCCGTGTGTGTTCTGGGTTTGCTCCCTCGCCTCCAACGCACCCGTCTGAAGAGATAGAAGTGCGAAGTTCTCATTTTCAGAAAAAGTCTTTAAAAGCACCATTATTGAGAAGAGTAAATCAAATTCACTGGCTTCTCTTCATACATGTCAGATGAAGACATCTCACATTCCATCAGTTACTTTTAGTGTGATACATATAAAACCCATTAGAGACACATTAACAACAAAAGCCCTGAAGACAGCCTGCGGGCCCTGTTTTACTCACAATCCCATCTCCCCTCTCCATCTGAGGCAGCCATTGCTACGAGTGTCTTACCGCTATAGAAAGATCTGTCACCTTCTCTCCCTGGGGTCTCTGCTAAAGGCCTTTGCACCATTCACTGTGTGGCCGATTCATTCAGCTTACAAAGGCCAGATAGAAAAATACTGTAATGAAAAGGAAGAATAGATATACTCAACAAAAATATAAACGCAACACATTTTTCCTGAGATGGACCCAAAGATCCAAAATTCACTCCAGATACACAACACTACCATTTCTCTCAAACATTGTTCACAAATCTGTCCAAATGTGTGACAGCGAGCACCTCTGCCCCGCCGAGACAATCCACCCCACCTCACAGGTGCGCCACATCAAGATGCCGATCCGACATCATGACCAGTGCACAGGTGCGCTCCAGACTGCCCACAATAAAAGGCCACCCCGAAATGTGCTTTTTTTTTTTTTTTTGCTTTATTGGGGGTCTGGGGATTCAGAACCAGTCAGTATCTGGTGTGACCACCATTTGCCTCATGCAGTGCAACACCTCTTCTTCGCATAGAGTTTATCAGATTGTCAGTTGTGGCCTGTTGAATGTTGGTCCACTCCTCTTCAATGGCTGTGCAAAGTTGCTGGATATTAGTGGGAGCTGGTACACGCTGTCGTATACGCCGGTCAAGCACATCCCAAACATGCTCAATGGGTGACATGTCCGGTGAGTATGCTGGCCATGCAAGAACTGGGACATTTTCAGCTTCCAAGAATTGTGTACAGATCCTTGCCACATGGGGCCGTGCATTATCTTGCTGAAACATGAGGTGATGTTCATGGATGTATGGCACAACAATGGGCCTCAGGATCTCATCACGGTATCTCTGTGCATTCAAAATGCCATCAATAAAATGCACCTGTGTTCTTCGTCCATAACAGCCTTTGAAGAGGAGTGGACCAACATTCCACAGGCCACAACTGACAATCTGATAAACTCTATGCGAAGAAGATGTGTTGCACTGCATGAGGCAAATGGTGGTCACACCAGATACGGCACGGTAGCAGAGTGGTTAGCGCTCTTGCTTCACAGCAAGAAGGTTCCGGGTTCGATCCCCGGGTCGCCCAGACCTTTCCGTGTGTGTTCTGTGTGGAGTTTGCATGCATGGTCTGGGTTCGATCCCCGGGTCGCCCGAGCCTTTCTGTGTGGAGTTTGCATGTTCTCCCCGTGTCTGGGTGGGTTTCCTCCGGGCACTCCGGTTTCCCCCACCAACCCAAAACATGCACCATAGGTACCTCCAGCTTAGGTCCTGATCAAACCGAAGCAAGAAGATCATGGAGATGGTCCCCGGGCGCCCTAATGTGTGTGCTGCCCACTGCTCCTAATATATGTATATATATATATATATATAGGATGGGTTAAAATGCAGAGAAGAATTTCTCCAGTGTGAGATCAATAAAGTTCACTTCTTACTGACTGGTTCTGAGTCCCCAGACCCCCAATAAAGCAAAAAAAAAAAAAAATGCACATTTCGGGGTGGGCTTTTATTGTGGGCAGTCTGGGGCACACCTGTGCACTGGTCATGATGTCGGATCGGCATCTTGATGTGGCGCACCTGTGAGGTGAGGTGGATTGTCTCGGCGGGGCAGAGGTGCTCACTGTCACACATTTGGACAGATTTGTGAACAATGTTTGAGAGAAATGGTAGTGTTGTGTATCTGGAGTGAATTTTGGATCTTTGGGTCCATCTCAGGAAAAATGGGAGCAAAAACAAAAGTGTTGCGTTTATATTTTTGTTGAGTGTAATATCAGTTAGAGACTGGCCGACTGGTTTAAATGCTGTGCTTGTTGTTGCATTCTTATATTATAATAAAGTGTAATCACGTTTTAAGACACTCACTTGTGATTTGTAACTAGTGATAGGTAAATGTTTCAGTTAAAGGTGAACCATGTACATTTTCAGGTGGACTGCAGTCTTATTGCATCACCTGGGATGTTTCACAGTATGGCATTGAATATCTCAGGTCACACTATAGGCCAAGTTACAGGTCAAATTTGACCCTGCTCACTGTTGTAGAAGTGTTCAGCTTGTCCAAGAAAGGGTGGAGCTCAAAGCAGGAAAAGTTTATGTACCATCAATATTACAGGCCAGTGGGGACTTTACAGTCAACATAGTATGATCTTTGAGTGTTCAAGCCCCTTGACTATGCTTCTAAAAGAGGGGGTTTATATACCAAGTGTAGTGAGACTATGAAGTTAGACAGTTAGACAGCAATATGCCACATTTTAGACAATGGTATACCAATGGTATGCCAAGGGTAATTGGTGTTGTAAGTATTGCTCTTGTGAGGCAAGAAATGTAAGTGAAAGATATATGATCTAAATTCTCTTACACTCACTGTAAGATGTAAGATTCATAGATATTGTTGAGCAATGGAAACACTTGGAAATGAATACAAAACCAATAATTTAAAAGTACAGGGGGTCCTCGGGTTACGACGGTCTCGGTTTACGACGTTTCGCGGTTACGAACGCGCCCCCATTAAAAAAAAATATATATATATATTACGCGTCATTCTGTCTTACGCGGTTTAGCGTGGTAAGAGATGTAAACAAACGCGAACGGCACGCGGCGCACGGCGGAAGAATACGCTTTGTTGTGGTTATAGGGAGAAGAAGACAGCCTCGTGTGCGTGCCCAATGTGGGCGGAAGTACCTGATGTGGGCTCTGATCTGCTCCTATGAAAGCGGCAGTGATAACCAAGCAGCGTAGTGGTCTAATTATTGAGATGGAAAGGTTATTGGTGCTTTGGTTGGAAGATCAAAGTCAAAATCCGACTTACGACGAAATTCGGGTTACGACGTGTCTTAAGAACGGATCAACGTCGTAACCCGAGGACCCCCTGTATAGTCAAGGCAGTCAAGGCAAAGCAGTTGATCTCCATAGAGACAAGCAGGTGGCTGACACCTTTACATACTGAATTTATTAATTTGTGAATCTTGTGTTTTTTATATTTTGAAATAACCCAGATTTGGACTATTCCTCACACTTTAAGAAACATTCAATTGACAAATAAATTATATTTTTATTGACTGTTATTTATGAATTATTTTCAGATCGGCCCCCAGCTCCTGTGAATGTGTCCGTCATGCACCTCCGGTCTGACTCCGCCACTGTGTCCTGGGATGTTCCAGAAGGAGACACAATCATTGGCTTCTCCATCTCACAGCAAGTACGAGACCACTTTGTTTTTGCTTCTTCTGAGACTAAAGTTAGACTGTAAAGGTCAAGGCTGTGACATTATGTTCTTGTTTAAATCAATAACTCCACGTAAAAGGGCACAATTCAAAAAGAAAGTGTTTGGCAGTGAGCCTTCGTCATATTGTGCTGAAATGTACTGGCTTGCCTCCCAGTAAGAGGTGAACCGAGATACACCAAAATTTGTGGCACAAGGTGAGACAGGAGTTTTAGGCACAGGAACTACATTTTAATTCACAACACAGAGAACACATTGTCAAACTTTAATGTTTTTATAAATTATTGGTCTGGGTAGCAAGTTACACAAATGATTTGCTTCCACTGCAGTGTGTATTTTTAGTAATTTGTTGTTTTGGATGGAATACATCATGCCTTTCAAGCCCCAAGTTAAAAGGAGATGTGGCGCTGCTGATTTGTCAAGAGTGACTATAAGGCTGTAGTCTGAATGCAGAATAGTAAATGCAACAGCTACTGAGAGAAGAAAAGTACACAACATCTTTACTAACTTTGTGCAAGAGCTTTGAAAACCATATTTCTACACCGCCACTATGCAACAAAAGTGATTCAACAGGCCTATGTCTCTACAGAAATGTTAAAGGGATAGTACGTTTTTTTTTATGTTAATCTGTATGGGTTTCCTTCTAAAAGTTACGTGTGTTGACACCGGCTTACCTCTGACAGTCTCAGCTGATCCCGGTTCGGCTCGCTTTCTGGAGCCCATGTAAGTAGGTCCGGTAAGTTCCCTGGAACATGAAATAAAGGTTGTTTTTCTTCTCAAAACAAAACATTTGTTAGAAAGGTGTTATATTTGCATCCGAAACAGTTGTCCACGAAACATCCAGCAGCGTATTTTGCATTCGCGTATTGTCTCTCTTCACTCGTATCACTACGCTCATGTTAACTCTATCAGTCTGTTCACTTGTAAACTTCGGCCTAGACATCCGCTGAAGGTGAACAGGCTGATAGAGTTAACATGGGCGTAGTGATACGAGTGAAGAGAGACAATACGCAAATGCAAAATACGCTGCTGGATGTTTCGTGGACAACTGTTTGGGATGCAAATATATCACCTTTCGTACAAATGTTTTGTTTTGAGAAGAAAAACAAGCTTTATTTCATGTTCCAGGGAAGTTACCGGACCTACTTACGTGGGCTCCAGAAAGCGAGCCGAACCGGGATCAGCTGAGACTGTCAGAGGTAAGCCGGTGTCAACACACGTAACTTTTAGAAGGAAACCCATACAGATTAACATAAAAAAAAATTGCACTATCCTTTTAAGTTATGAAGACGTGTGGTCTGTTTTGCTTGATGATATTGCCAAGTAGCTCTAAGGTGCTCTATTTGAATTTTCGTTGCGTTAGCCACCTGTTTGTCCCAATTGAGATGTTATTACTTTGCCTGAAATGTTTCTCAGTATGGCCTTAAATGTAAATCAAACTCTAGTTTCAATGTATATTGAAACTGAATAAATACCAAACAGATGAGTTGAATGCCATAATATGGTGTCTTCAAGGCAAAACAATAATGGTCATCCACCACTGTTTAATGGTCTACAACAGCAATTAAATGTAGCAGTGAGTGTATGTAGCAAACAGCATTCCCCTTTGTTTAAAAAGTTATCTGCTTTTCTGTGAATACCTGAATAAAATCGGACTATAAAAGGCACCGACATCTGGCACAGGCCCACTCTTACAGATTACAGGCTCAGAGCTGTGAAAAATCTTGTATTGCCTAGGGCCAAAAATAGCACCATTAACAATTTAAAAGGTCATTGAACGTTCATGCCCCCAAGTGTTTACTCAGAACTACCAGACATTCACAAGACAACTTTTCAATTTCCAGCCCCGACTCCACATGGTGGGAATGTGGTGAACTGTTAGTGTAATAGAGCAGTCTACATGCTGTTTACACAGACCCTTAACATTTTCTACCTGATCACCTGCTCATTGTCATGCTCCATTTACTGAGATATGGTGTTTTTTGTAACATTTTTTGTTTTTCTACTGCTCGCCGTAAGTACAGGCCGTTTCTTTCAGTGTTCAAAAATCATGCATAAGCATCAGTGTAAAGACAGTGAAAGGGCTTCATCAGGAAGGACACCCTATGTCAAATCAAAATGCAAAGCTCGACCCAGTAGGCAGCAGATGATTTGCTTTGGCAGTCGGTCCCATAATGGAAAGATGAAATATGTATGTCTATGCGTCAGACTTTGTGAGTTTATTCTTCACAACTTTGAATAAAAGTATTTATTTTATCAGTTATCCTTATTTGAAAAAATATGAGTGATTTTTTTTTAATGGTTATGATGCAAGATACTCCCCCATTTACCCCAATTTCTGCTCATTGCCCTATTGACTATGGAGGACCACCATGTCAATCCTATCGATATCTTCTGTAAATGCATTCTTTTATCTGTGTATGTGTGTGTTTACAGAGGCAGGATGGACACATGCAGCGCTTCATTCGTGAGGTAAACACCACCAGTCGCTCCTGTGTGCTCTGGGACCTGGAGGAGGAGACGGACTACATCATCCAGGTGCAGTCCATCGGTCTGTACGGAGAAAGCCAGGCCAGCAAGAAGGTCCATTTCCGCACACTCAAGAAAACTGACCGCTTCCCCTCCAACAGCTCCAATCAAGGTGAGAACACTATCAAACATCATGCATTTAGTGACAGTTGTTCCTCGCTCTATCGCGGTTCACTGTTCGCGGCCTGCTGTTTCGCAAATTTTTCAGTTTTTTTATAGTGTAACATTGTGTTCTGCACCCTGATTGGCTAAGAGACTCGACCAGGTCTAAACCTGGACTGGACCAGGTCTAGACCTGGACTAAACCGGGACTAGACCAGGTGTAAACCAGGATTAAATCACTCCGTGTGGCTCTTGCGTTCGTTTGTGCGTGTTCGGTTTGTGGCTCGGACTGAGAGGACGCGGTTCTATCTCGTGCTCGCAGCCCTGGTGTACGCATGGGCCTTGCGTCGGTCGCGCTGCGCTGTCACGGATTTGACCACGATGAGGGGTGCACGTGTCGCGCACTTCTCCAAGGGATTGGTGCACGTCATGTCCCGGGACGTGGCAGTGCTCCTCGCGCGTCCGGCGGGGCTTCCGGGGCCGTGTCTCCCCCCACACGTCACTATTAATACATTTTGTTGAAAATCTATGAAAGTTTGAGAGTTTAAACTAGAGACAAATGTGAGAAAAGGTTAATTCCAGTCTGAGAAAAGCGTATAATGTGTGTGGTGAGGCATTTACAGCCTTAAAACATGTATAATAATTGTATAATATAAAGTTGTCCTACTTCGCGGATTTCTCTTATTGCAGGTTATTTCTGGAACCTAACCCCCGTGATAAACGAGGGATTACTGTATAGCAATATGGGGCACTAAAGTCTAATTACCACTATACTGCTGTAACTATTACTATGTACACGTTTGGGCACCCTTGACAATTGCCATTATTTTCATTGGATCATTCTGATCTAGCAAATTTTTTATTTTATTTTATTTTATTTTATTTTTTCGCAACAAAATTAGTATTTAATAATTAGTAATTAATATTTAGTAGAGCCTCCTTTTGCAAAAATAACAACCTCTAGATGCTTCCTATAATTACTAATGAGTGTCTGGATCCTGGATGAATGTATATTGGATCCTTCTTACAAAACATCTCTAGTTCAGTGAGGTTTGATGGTTGCCGAGCATGGACAGCCTGCTTTAAATCAGTTCAATTCAGATTTTCAATGATATTCAAGTCTGGGGACTGGGATGGCCATTCCAAAACATTGTACTTGTTCCTCTGCATGAATGCCTGAGTAGATTTTGAGCAGTGTTTTGGGTCTTTGTTTTGTTGAAATATCCAGCTCCGGCGTAACTTCAACTTTGTGACAGATTGCTGAACATTATTCTCAAGAATCCACTGATATTGAGTGGAATCCATGCGACCCTCAACTTTAACAAGATTCCCAGTACTGGCACTGGCCACACAGCCCCACGGCATGATGGAACCTCCACCAAATTTGACTGTGGGTAACAAGTGTTTTTCTTGCAATGCTGTGTTCGTTTGCTGCCATGCATATCGCCTCTTGTTATGACTAAATAACTAAATTTTTGTTTCACCAGTCCACAACACCTTATTCCAAAATGAAGCTGGCTTGTCCAAATGTGCTTTTGCATACATTAAGTGACTCAGTTTGTGGCATCTGCGAAGAAAAGACTTCTTCCGCATCATTCTCTCGTACAGCCTTTCCTTGTGCAAATTGCGCTGTATTGTTGACCTATGCACAGTGACACCATCTGCAGAAGATGACCTTGCAGGTCTTTGGAGGTGGTCTGTGGGTTGTTATTAACTAATCTGATCATCCTTTGTCTTTGCCTCTCTGATATTTTTTCTTGGACTGTCACTTCTGGCCTTAACAAGAACTGTGCCTGTGGCCTTCCGTTTCCTTACTATGTTCCTCACAGTGGAGACTGACAGCTGAAATCTTTGAGATAGCTTTTTGTAGCCTTCCCCTAAACCATAATGCTGAACAACTTTGCTTTCAGGTCATTTGAGAGTTGTTTTGAGGCCCCCAAATTGCCACTCTTCAGAGAAGAGTCAAAAAGAAAAACGTCTTGAAAACCTTTTGTCATGACTGGATGCACCAGTCTATGAAGTTCAAGGCTTAATGAGCTCATCAAACCAATTTTGTGTTCCAGTTACTCTGTGTTGGTTAGTTAGAGGTATTCAAAGCAACAAAATGACAAGGGTGCCCACATTTTTGCACAGCCTATTTTTCACATTTGATTTAATTTCATACAAATGAATATTACTACACTTAAAATCTGTGTCTGGAAAACCACCCAGTTCTTGGCTTTTATGGGAAATTGAATGACATGCCACTGTGATCATTTTCTGTGAAGACAGAGTCAATTATTATGCAACCTCAGGGGGGGTGCCCAAACAATATACAACTGTATGTAATAAAATGTGTTTACAAGCATTCAATAGAGCCACAAGATTACAGTGAAATCAAAATAGCTTCTGTATATGAAGATTTGCAAGTATTTCAATTACTTAGGACTAGATGGAAAAATACATATTACTTCTTCAGAAAACAAAATTTCACATCTCCACTATACAAAACCTGCTAAAGCTGTAATTTTGCCTTCAGACACTGACAATGAAATGCTGAAATTCATGTGATTCTTGTATCTGTTCAGTGGTTCATAGTTTTATTTCAGTGTTCTTATAAATAAAATGTAATAAAGAAATGATGGCTAAAGAAATGATGGCTAAAGAAATTATGGCTAAATCAACAAGCAATTCATGAATGGCTTTACAGCAAAACCTTTTCCACACTATTTAACCCAAGCTGTGTTTTATAGGTCCTTTTCAATAGAGTCCTCAAGTACTGTTTTCCAACCACAGCAGAATTGGCAGTTATTGCAAGTGCGTCAGATTTTATAATTAAAAGCTTACACTAAAGTAATAGGATTGAGGTAGATTCAGAAAACACACATATTGATCTGAGGAAACGAAACCCACAGGAGCCTATTGAAATTCAAATGATCTTGCTTCATGTGGATGTTTAATATGGAAAAGGGGATTTCCAAGCTACCTTTACATTTAGCAACGTAATCACATTATCAGTAAGGCCCTGGGTAGGAAATTTAAAAGCACCATTGATTTATATGTATAAGAGAGGGGCTTTACAGGCTTTTTGTTGGGGCTGGTAACTTCCTCAAATTGGTTTAGTTTTCTATAGGATGCACTTGCCTGTGCCAAAGGGATTCTTAAATGGATATAGGATACATAGGCCAGATTATTAAAGTTTAAAGCACTGTCAGCATGAAGGTACACTGTGTCAAAAAGCTGTTGGTAACTGGAGCCATTAATTTACATATGTTTTAATTAATAGTACTTTATGATCATAGATGTTTAGTTGGTTAAGGTTAAAGGTGCACTGTGCAACTTTTCTGGAGGAGGGTCCATTGCCTGCTCGTCTCCATGGAAATGTTATTAATTTGTCTAGAATGTTCCATAGTATAGATTAAACCTATCATGAGATGAGGGAGACAAGCAGGTTACAGCACTACACTATTCTACAATTCAGATCCGAGTTGCCCCCTATTAATTATAGTATTTTTGAGCAATAGAAACAAATGAATAAATGCTATATGGATATCTTTAATATTATGCTTCCAGGGACAAGCAGGTAGTGGACCCACCACCAGAGAAGTTACTCTCCAACTTTAAGTTAAGATGTGGTCACTGGATACTTTATTGGTATAATGAGTCTTGGTAACCAGTATACAACAAATTACAAACACGTCTATGTTACAAAACTATTTACATAACTATTTTAAAGTAGCCCAAGCTTCTGTTAAACATATTTACAATGTTTGTTATTGCACAAAAACATTGACAACCTCTATTTTAATGGATGTTCTTATAGACTTTAAAGGACACTGTAACTGCAATGTTGAATACAAACTAATTCCTTCACTGATTACTATAGAACCTTAAAGGTCAAGTCATCCATTAAATTGCATTAAGCATTTGTCAGTTTATGAGGACAAATCAGGCTATAATGAGACCATTATTAATGTAAGAGCTAGGCATCTTAAGAGATTATTTGAGACAATTAGCAGTGGGAGATATCATGCCTACTTGAAGTTGATTAAAGTTGGTAGAATGTACTTCAAATGAGTGATCGGCTTCCCCTTTAGTCACAAAAATAAGTTTTATGAACTTCCTATCAAAAATACTTCTCAATCTGGGTCAACTGTCAGATGTATTAAATGGTGAGAGTGAGTGAATAACAAAAACAAATTGTTTTTCTGACCCACTTGGAGGACTCATGAGGCCATAAATCTTGATTAATGGTGCATCCTCAATCTTGATCCTTTTTAAAGTAGTAAAAGTGTTACTTAAACTCAGCACTTTGCCTGGACACTTGAAAATATATAGTCATCTCAACAATTTCCTAATGTAAGACAACAGTAAGGGTCACCAGTGGAGTTAGTATGAAGCTAATAAAGAGGCTAACGTGTCAAACTTGAATTGGTGTCTTTGCCTATGGCTGTAGAATGTCCTGCCAGTTTAATAATGGTATCTCACCTGACTCAGCGAAAGGAACACTTTTATGAACGACCTTCGTCAGCGTTTCCTGTTTGCAACACTATGACCAGTCCATAAAATTACAGTGAAAATACTTTCTCGGTCAAAGTCAACGCGAGGCATCAATAAACCAGATTTGATTTTGTATGCCAGCCAATGGTACACGTGAAAGAACATTTTACTGTAAAATTTGACAACTTGAAGGGAAAGGGTGACTTTTATAACAGTCACTTTTAGATAGGTGTCAGTGTGTTACGTTTTGGTGATATCATACATATCAATTCTAAACAAGAATGATGTTTTTAGTATTACAAGTTAAATCATTATCACTTAACTGTAAACTGTAAACAATGTTTCATAGCTACTGATATTACCACCACTACTACTGGATCCAAATCGAATCTGACTCAAACTCATGTTTAATTCAATGTATTTCTCATCATTAGACCTTAACAATAAAATATATAAAACAATAACATCCAGAGAGTACATTTTCTATGATATATTCATATTCAAATAAATGTACATAAAAAGTTCATATTCTGAGATGTCTGGCTGTCATGCTTGAGACGGGGCTCACAAGAACACAGAAATGGGCTGTACCAATGTTGTGTAACACAAAAGCCCCAAAAAAGCAAACCTTCTGAGTCATAAGCGTTTGGTGTGTGGAGACTGAAAAGTGATCTATTTGGGGATAGAGAGAAAACCTTATTGGTAAAGGGTCACATCTTTATATAGCGCTTTTCCACGTTCAAGGCATCCAAAGCGCTTTACAACAAGGAACCAATCACCCATTCACACACGCATTCACACACCAGTGTACGCAGACACTGGGGGCGAGGAGGGTTAAGTGTCTTGCCCAAGGACACAACGGCAGCATTCATCTGTGGGAGCTGGAATCGTACCAACCAACCTGTGGGTCAGTGGATCTGACCGCTCAACCACTGATGTTTTTTATGTCAAGAGCGGGATTTGAACCGCCAACCTTTGGATCAGTGGACAAACGCTCTACCAACTGAGCTACTGCCGCCCTTATTAAACCTTTTATTTAATAAGCACAGACAAAATACAGAAAACTGCTGATTCCGTTGGAGAATAACTGAACCCTAGCATTTTACCACACGGCAATAAGAGCATGGATAGGAATAGCATGATAACTAAAAGTAGAAACATGACACATCTGTCATTCTGCATTATTCCATCAAAATATAATTATTTTATCACTCTACCCCAGTATGAACATTGTAAATATTTCTTGGTAATACAGTGGTACCGCACCTTACGAAATTAATTCGTTCCAGAAGTGGTTTTGTAACGTGAATCTTTCGTAAGTTGAGTAGCTATTTCAATGGAAAAAGCCTGATTCGTTCCAAGGCCCCGATCCAAGTTTTTTTTTTATTATAGTGTAACTTTCTTTTATAGTGTAACGTGTTCTGCGTAGAGACTGTAGACCCAGGACTAAACGTGGACTATACCAGGTGGATTAAAGCGCCGCGTGCGGGTCTATTTCCTGGTTTCATTTCGAGTCACGGCTGAGGCGAGCATCGAGGGGGACCGCACGCAGTCTGAGCGCATGAATGAGACCCGTGCTCAAACCGTGCCTCCTCTAGACCTCCTCTAGACCTGGTCTAGACCACCGCGGCTCTTGCATGCGTTCGTTCATGCGCTCAGACTGCGTGCGGTCCCCCTCGCTGCTCGCCTCAGCCGTGACTCGAAACGAAACCAGGAAATAGACCCGCACGCGGCGCTTTAATCCACCTGGTCTAGTCCTGGTTTAGTCCAGGTTTAGTCCTGGTTTAGTCCAGGTTTAGTCCTGGTCCAGTCCTGGTTTAGTCCAGGTCTAGACCTGCTGGCAGCCTCGCGCCGGGTCATGCTGCGCTATCACACGTGTCAGCACGCAGTTTTCTCCCCCCTCCCCCTTCCCCCCACACTTCACTATTAATACATTTTGTTGAAAATCTATGAAAGTTTGAGTGTTTAAACGAGAGACAAATGTGAGAAAAGTTTAAATCCAGTCTGAGAAAAGCGTATAATGTGTGTGGCTGAGCGCGCATTATTTGAATTTTTGAGATTTCGCGTTTCGTAACTTGAATTTTCTTTCGTATCTAGAGACCAAAATTTAACGTGACGGCGTTTCGTAACTTGAAATTTTCGTTTGTTGGGTCTTTCGTAAGGTGAAGTACCACTGTATGCCAATATACATCTCTTTGGCTGCAAAATGCATTCATCCATTGTTATCCCAAGCATCCTAGGCAAGGCAAGTTTATTTGTCTCGCAAAATTCCTACACCATGTAATTCAAAGTGCTTCACAGAATAAGAAAATTCAGAGTACAAACAAATCAAAACATAAATAATTATCATAAAATTAACATTAAAAGAGAAGTCAGTCATATGCACCGCTAAACAGGCCTGTCTGTCTCACATCAAGACATCCCACTTGGAACCACATAAAAAAGGTAACACTTTCTAGTTACCATTTTAGGACAGAAAGAAAGCGAAAAACAACCGCACAGCCTCAACAATCAGAGCGCACTGTAGTATTTAGCTTTTGTAGAAATGAAACCGCTATATCCAAATGCCTGGATTTTATTTTTATTCTAACAGGGAGCTTCTAAATGATCAGTTTTTTCTATTTTAATCATTAATTGCCTTTTTCAGGGACATTTTCCAAACGCATCTTACTCTAATCTTGTACACCAGCAGCATGAACATCACTATTAAGTGACGCTTCAGTCACATCAAACTCACATATAACGGTCACCCCTGACAACCACAACCACTAAAATGATGGCACCTGCGCCCCCATGAGCTGTCACACACTTTGACATGAGCGGAGGTACAGTTTCAAAATGGAAGCCAAACTTCACTTGATTATTGTGCTACAAAGACAAGTTGTTCAGCTATCTCAACTGTGGGTGTCAGTGTTATGATTACTGTCACATTTATTGACAGATGCATTGAAAAACTAGTTTAAAAATGTTTACTTCACAGCTGGCTATTTATTATTATTCATTCTTACACCTAAAAGAAAATATATAATCTTTTGAACAGGAAAAAGTCAGATATAACATATCAAATTTCACATCCATCCAACTGGAAAATAGCCAGTGTTACTCTTTTTAAAGGAGGGGATCCCACTGGTATGAGTAACTATCAACCAATTTCCCTTATTTGCAAAGTTGCTAAAATATTTGAAAAAAATATTTTCCATCAGTTATATAACTATTTAAATGAATTTAATATCCTATCCCCTTTTCAAACTCGCTTTTGCTCTGTTTTTTCCACCACAGCTGCTGCTAAAATTTACTAATGATGTATTCTCTTCTTTTGATCATAATCAGAATGTGGGTTCCATTTCTTGATCTGCCCAAAGCTTACAATCTTGACACTAATGCCATTTTGTGGTTTAACTCATACCTTCATAATTGACGTCAATGTGTTGTTCCACATGGTGCTCAGTCAGACAAATTCATAATGGATAAAGGTGTCAAAGATCAAAGTCAGCTTTATTGTCCAATTCTGCCACATGTATTCAACATACAGTGAATCGAAATTTCGTTTCTCTCTGCCCAGGTAGAGCAAAAAAGACAGTGTACAAAATACCATATAAAGACAAAACACAACAAAAACTATTCAAGACAGAGATCTAAAGTTAAACTAAAGTGTAAGATCTAAAATCTTAAAGCAGTGCAACAGAATAAATAAATACCTATATACAGATGTCCAAAAGTGTGCAGTGTGCATCAAAAATGTGCAATGGAAGATACAGCAGTGAAATGGTAATGTGCAATAGAATGTGCATTGAAGTTAAGATAAAAATAAATGTGCAACAGTAGTAATTCTAGTGCAATAACAGGAGTAAACAACAGTAGTAAAAATTCCAGTAGTAATGTGCAATAACAGTAGTAAACAACAGTACAACAGTAGTAAAATTCCAGTAGTAAATGTAAATGTGCACCAGTGCAGCAGCAGTTTTTTAAAGTGTCTAGAGTGATGTCTTTTTATGGTATACAGGTTATGCCAATATGGGGGGTGGGGGGTGGGAGACGGGCAAGGTGAGAGTTCAGCCTCCTGACAGTCTGGTGGATGAAGCTGTTTGACAGTCTGGTGGAGTGGGCCCGGAGACTCCGGTACCTTCTCCCCGAGGGCAGGAGGCTGAACAGGCTGTGTGCGGGGTGGCTCGGGTCACCCACAATGCTGGACGCTCTGCGGGTGAGCCGGGTGTTAAAAATGTCTAGGAGGGAGGGGAGAGAGACACCAGCGATCCTCCCAGCTGCATTCACTATGCGCTGCAGGGCTTTCCTGTTCTGTTCAGTGCAGCTCCCGTACCACACAGTGATGCAGCTGGTCAGGACGCTCTCAATGGTGCCTCGGTAGAAGGTGGTCATGATGGGTGGGGGGCTCCAGCTCTCCTCAGTTTGCGGAGGAAATAGAGGCGTTTCTGAGCCCTCTTTGCCAGTGATGTAGTATTCACTGTCCGCAGAACCCGAGCACTAGGAAGTGCAATCGCGCAACGTAGACCTTAGACGCTCGTCCAATGGGAGCATCCCTTCGTCTATCCCGTCTATCCTTCCCGGCCAATCGCGGCTCGGGACCATCGAGCGTTCTCCGCGGCGACTTGCACCTCCGGCCAATCGGACGCGAGCTGGGCGGGGCCCCCCGTGCCGGGACCTGCGAAATGAGAAACCTCTCAGATAGCGTTTACCACGGAGAGGAGAGGACAAGAGGAGCGATTGATTCGACTATTTAAGGTAAGACGCGTATTTTCGGATAGCGTGATAATTTAAAACGGACCGCTTTGCGACACAAAAGCTACTTTGTTTTTTTACGTAGAGGCATAGGAGAGCTCACAGACGTAAATACGATAGACAGTTGTCGCTCGCCATTGGCCTACTGGAGTCTAAGGTTATGTATTGGCGACCTGTGGATTGGTCTGGGAGTAATAATACAGCTTATGATATAGTAGTATAGTTATAATATAATCCTGGGGCATGGAGGGATTTATATCCAAACATTGAAGTGACCTTACAGTCTTTGTCTTCCCAGAAGAGAATGGATCCTTTGATGCCTGTTCTGTGCATTCTGGACCCAAGTGTGCCCAAAGACAGGCAACAGTGCATCATGAAGGCAAACAAGGAGGCCAGGACATACCAGTCCAAGCCTATGTCCGCACAGACCGACAGCAGGCTGAGAGACCCCAAGCTTATGAAGAAGGTAATAGCTGGAGTCACAGATGCGTGCCCATCTTGTGTTTACTACTGTCCAGGCATGATAACCTAATGCACAGCACTGCAACTTTTTTCTTATTTTTGCCTTCAGCTAAAAGGAAATGCCAGCTACTGTTCACAGCAACCCCAACTGGGTCAGCTGATTATAACCTTTGGCAAATACAGTGGCAAAAGTTTTAAAATGGCTGGTGGAAAATGATGGGTACATCAAATAGTAAGTATGGCACACTAAATATGATCGACATGTGCACAGTTTTGTTTCCGATGAATAATGTCATTTAATATGTAACATGTAATTTCAGTCTCCTTGAACAACAGCAAAACTGCCTCCGCCACCACCACTGCCACCAGCGTGCTAACACCACAGCTCCATGCCACACTCCTGTTCAGCCAAGTGCCGCTTGCAGTGTCCGGCCAAGTGATGCCAGCCCCCCCCAAAAGAAAGAGAGCAGAGCTTTCTGTAACTGTACAGGATAACCCCAAGGTGCAACTTTGCACACTCTGTGCCCAACCCACACAGGGCCACAAAAAATATAAGAAAAAAACATACTCTGAAGTGTCCAAATAGTCTTCATCAAAGGGACTTTCTGGAAAAACTTTTGACACCTTCACAGATTTTAAGAAGGCAGTGGACGAACTCCAAGAACAGGCCTCTGAGTCTGTCTGAGCAGACTATGTACATATTGTATATTTATTGTTATTTTTTGTAACATTTTCTACTCTGTCTGTTACCACCATGTTGTTATTTATTATTAAGTATTTTATTATAAGTATTTATATACTATTTATTCTTAAGTGTTTTACTGTTTTATGCTATTTATACTTACATCATATTGATTCTTCCCATTGTTATTACATTGTTACTGTTACTGTGTAACTGCAACTTTATTGTTTGTTGTCTCACTGTCTATTCATTGTCTTTATTTATTGTATTAGGCCTACTTATTTTTTTATTTGATTTATTGCCTGCAACTGCACTGTTACACTTTTTATTTGCACTACCTGCTTTGTCTGTTGTCTCACTGTCTATTTATTTTATTGTATTTATTGTAAATAATATTCAGTCTTATTACACTTAAATGCCCTGCTCCATAGATGTTGCCTTTCTACTCCCTTCCTGTTTGACCTGTTTGTGCACTGACATAATTTTGTACTGATGTCTTTTAATTACTTAAATATGCCTTATACTGTTTTGCTTTCTTTACATCATGCACTTTAATCATTAAAGTGTCTTGAATTGCTATAACAGCGTGTTGTGTCATTTAGTAATCTTATATTTTTTATACAGATGTGTGAACAAGTGTGATTTCAGTAATTATGAGATGTAATGTTTTTTTGCACAGCTTTGTAGCCTAGTGTTTAGTGGTTGTGTGGCACGTTCATTAATGTCTTAAAGGTCCCATGGCATGAAATTTTCACTTTCTGAGGTTTTTGAACGTTAATGTGAGCTCCCCTACCCTGTTTTGTTTGGAGTTTTTTGGGGCCGGGTGTCATTTCCTGCCTCAAACCGTGCAAAGAAGCTGTTGAGGTCATTGAGCAGGGTGATGTTGTTGTCACAGGTCTGTGGCGAGGGTTTGTAGTCCGTGATGTTCTGGATGCCCTGCCACAGACTCCGTGTGTCCCTGCTGTCTCTAAAGTGTCCGGTTATTTTCTGTGTGTATTTGTGTTTGGCTTTTCTGATGCCACGGGACAGGTTGGTTCTTGCTGCCTTCAGATGTGTGACATCCCCGGCTCTGAAGGCAGCGTTTCTGGCTCTCAACAGTCTGTGAACCTCCCCTGTCAGCCATGGCTTCTGGTTAGCCCTGGTAATTATAGTCCTGGTGTGTGTGACATCACCAATGCATTTGGTGATGTAGGAAGTAGTGTCTGCGTACTCCTCAATGTCCGTGTGGTTGTTGTATGTGGCGGCCTGTTTGAACACTGCCCAGTCTGTTGTACCGAGGCAGTGCTGTAGTGCAGATGAGGCCCCCTCTGGCCACACCTGGATCTGCTTCAGAGCTGGCCTGGAGACCCTCACACGGGGTCTGTATGCCGGTCTGAGCAGAACAGAGATGTGGTCAGAGAGGCCTATGTGGGGGAGGGGGGAAGCCTTGTATGCTCCTTTGTGTGGTGTATAAACCATGTCCAAAATGTTTCCTCTGGTGGGGAAATCAACATGCTGATGCATTTGTGGTATGACAGTTCTGAGGTCTGCATGGTTGAAATCCCCGGCAAGGATAAAAAATCCGTCCGGGTGAGCCGTCTGTTGCTCACTAATGGAGTTATACAACTCGTACAGTGCCTCCCTTCTATCGGCGTTGTTCGGTGTTGGGGGGATGTAAACAGCGACCAACATGATCGCTGTAATTTCCCTCGGGAGATAAAAAGGCCGGCACTTCAGAATCATAAACTCCACCAGAGGTGAACAGTGTCTACATACCACCACAGCGTCCCAACAATAAGCATCCCGAAGAAAGATTATTAAACCCCCTCCGCGGGATTTAACTCCGGGGACACCGCTAGCTCGGTCTGAGCGGTAGCATGTTAGCTCGTCCAGGCGCACCGCTGAGTCCGGGATGTTGTCATGGAGCCATGTTTCCGTAAAAACAAAAACACAGCACTCCCTCACGTCGCGCTGGGCAGCCCGCAGTCTGATATAGTCCATTTTATTGTCCAGAGACTGCACGTTGGCGAGGAGAATGGATGGAATAGCCGGCCGGTGCGGGCTAGCCGTTAGCCTAGCTCTGATACCACCGCGCTTGCCTTGCTTCTGCTTCCTCGCGCACCGCTTGCGACATCTCCTCTCTGGGCGGGGGGCAGCAGGCGAGTCCGGTGTAGCAGCATTAGCAGCATTAGCAGCAGGCCGGCGGAGTAGTCCGAAACGCGCGACTTCTAGCTATAGCTTGGGGCATATAATATATTCCCCGAGCATGTAATATGCCCCGTGCGGTCTCCAAATAACACAAACTTTAGCACTTTTCAAATAATAGAAGCTCGATGTCTTAGTCTACGATTTCGTTTGAGTCAAAAGTGGCCTGTAATCTGAGATTTAGCCATAGTTTACAGCTTTGCGTTTCATGTTTGGGTCCCGGGAGCTGAGAGCACAGTCCGCACACTGGCATCCTCATCTACTCAAAACTATGGCTAAATCTCGGATTACAGGCCACTTTTGACCAAACGAAATCGTAGACTAAGACATCGAGCTTCTATGATTTGAAAAGTGCTAAAGTTTGTGTTATTTGGAGACCGCAAACATGTGCCCCAAGAACTCACATTATGGAGATCGCAAATCTAAAACATCTCCGGAAGTGCTCCATATGACACCAAAGTGCTATGGGTGAGTAAAACAACTTGTTTTATTACTGAAATAAGGCTCAGATTGTAAAAAACGTTACTTTTCCTTTAAGTCCTCTTTACCGGTCAGCTAACTGTTTCACTCAAGAAGTCAGGAAAATAATTATTACTCAATTAGTTCTACCCATCCTTGACTGTTCTAATACAATTGATCAAAACATCTAAAACCACTGAATGTTCTCTTTAACTCTCTCTGTAGATTTATTCTTCAATTTTTTTAACTCTTTTATTCTTAACGTCTTTTATTTGGAAAACTCAACTGGCTACAACCATACAATAGGCATCAATTTCATTGGATTCAACAATTTTTTTATTTATTTACTTTAACTGTCCCCATTATCTACATCAATATTTAGTCCCAGTAACATCATATTATTTATTTATTTATTTATTTATTTATTTATTTATTTATTTATTTATTTATTTATTTATTTATTTATTTATTTATTTGACAGGGACAGTGTACATTAATGAACATTTCTGTAAATGCACCAGATTTTAGCCAATATTCACTTAGAAGCACCCACTGTCTCACTTTTTCTGTTTCTGGACCCCCTTGAAAACGAGATAGCACAGCTCAAGGGGAATTCCAATAAAATAAACTTACGTACAACCTGAAACTGCAAACCACTAAAGGGATAGTCCGTTTTTTTAATGTTAATCTGTATGACTTCCCCTTCAACAGTGTCCTGAGATTAACACTGACTTACCCATGACAGTGCGATGCGATCCCGGCTATCCTCCGGTAACGTAGCTCGTAAAGGTAGTTCTGGTAAGTTCACCGGGACATTTAATAAAGCTTGTTTTTATTCTCAAAACAACATTTGTCCGAAAAGTGATATATTTGCGTCCCAGACAGTTGTCCGCTAAAAATTCAGCAGCGTATTTCACATTCACATATTTTCTCTTTTGATTCGTATCAATGCGCCCATGTTAGCTCTATTAGCCTGTTCACTTGTAAACTTCCGCTTACAGCGGACCGCATCCGCTGTACACATCCGCTAAAAGAGCTAATAGAGCAGGCTAATAGAGCTAACGTGGGCGCATTGATACGAATCAAGAGAGAAAATATGCTAATGCGAAATACGCTGCTGAATTTTTAGCGGACAACTGTCTGGGACGCAAATATATCACTTTTCGGACAAATGTTGTTTTGAGAAGAAAAACAAGCTTTATTAAATGTCCCCGCGAACTTACCGGAACTACATTTACGAGCTACATAACCGGAATCACATCGTGCTGTCATGGGTAAGTCAGTGTTTATCTCAGGACACTGTTGAAGGGGAAGCCATACAGATTAACATAAAATAAAATAAATACGTACTATCCTTTTAATTGCCACTTCTAAAACCTCAAAGTGTACACCTTTAATCAGGTTTAAAACTGACTGATCCAGACACTTCTATATTAGTCAATAGCACTCACGACAACATGTTTACTTCTATATGTCATAATACTGTACAAACCACCACTGCTGCTATTTCTTGGCACATCTATATGACAGTGGAGCAGGAGCCCCAGTGTGTAGACACTTCCAGACACACTTCACAAATGACATCCTGGGATTTGGGCTCTGGACAGGACTGGGGAGTGAGGTGTGCTCATTAATTCAGTGCTACAAACCCCCATACTCCTGTATGATCTGAGGAAAGCTCAGAACACAAGCCTATACAAGTATAGAGATATGAAATATGTATGAAACAACAGCAAGACAGCCCATACAGCTCATCAGAAGAGACTGCTGTTTATTTGAAGTGGGGCTATGCATCAAACATGCTTCAGGAGGCATTGTGTATGTGTACTGTGAAATACTCTGTGAGCCTTTAGGCACGTGTGTGCTCATGTGGGACTCAGGTTAGTCAAGTGTTTGTTTCTATATTTGGTAGTTTTCATAAGAGCCAGTTTTTCCTTGTGGGTTTACATGGTTTTCTAATAACTAAAAGGTATATTCACAAATGTTGTAGCTGATCATTCATGTACTTGCTATATTAGACCTAGACAAACTTTATTGATATATTACTACAAAGATATGCATTTTAACAATATTCAATTTTGTTGCCTCCATTTGTATTATATATGATTGGCTGAGGGATTATTGGGATGAAACCAAGCAATTACTGGAGTGATTCTTAGCTGGTGGTTAGCTGAACGTTGAAGTAGTGTTAAGAGGTCAAAAACTTTCATTTAATTTGAAGTCCCAATTCTCTTTTTATAATTAATGGAAAATTGAAACAATAAAGCTTCTGCACAGCTATCAGTATGCAATGTAGATTGCAGACATTGGATTATATGGACCAAAAAAAAGCTATTATCTGTAAGTTTGTTTTATATATACTGTACATATATATATTTTTAAAACAGAATGCAGGTGTAAAACCTGTTCCCCCCTCCCCCTTCATCTAGCATTTGTTCATATGCACTCTGGTCTTTTTTTGTCAGACCAAAGGGCCCACTTTCAGACAGAAATATCAGACAGAAGTAACATAGATTGCATCTATTGGTGTAGTGTGAAAATACAACTGGGCAGGATCAGCCAATTTAAATACTAATGGTTGTTTTAATTTTTAATTTTAATTTTTTCATTTAAATATGATGAAGGCACACTTCTGCCCATTTCTTTTTTGTAATAAGTTTTGTAATTTATTTATTTTTTGCTTAACCTTTCTTTTATGGTTTATTTTTGTGTGGCTTTTCAGAGCCTATATATATTATGGCTGCCTGTCCGTAGTGCGCTCTCTGCTCCTCCCAGCCCCCCTCACTTGAGCGCTCTAGACTCCGTGTGCTCACCCTGCTGCTCGCCTTGTGGAGCATCTGTACAGATGCTGGCCAAAAGAGGTAAAAAGGAGGCTATTGTAGGTTAAGTTTAGGCTAAGGCAGGCATGGGCAAACTACGGCCCGGGGGCCATATGCGGCCCATTAGCTTCTTAATCCGGCCCACCAAACTTGAAGAAATTATCTTAATAAACCTTGTTAATGTTTTAATTTCCCTGCAATTCTGGTGTTTTCCAATAGCTGGCGCATTACATACATTGACCTTTGTTGAGGTGCAGTGTTTTGCTCCACATTTGTGCTTTACTCTTTGACCCCTCAGCCCTGTAAAGATGAGCGGAGCTAAGAAAAGAAAAGTAGACAGAGAATGTTGAGTGTTTAATAAGGAGTGGACAAGTTAATATTTTTTCACAGAATAGCCAAAAAAATCACCTGCTGTATGCCTGATACGCCAAGAGACTGTAGCGGTTTTTAAAGAAATATCAGGCGTCACTTTACCACAAATCAGTCAATGAAAGAACGAAAGAAGCTTAAATTTTCATTTAATTTCAATAAATTGCTAAATACCGTGGAACTTGAAAGATGGACATTTTGTTGTAATGCTTTTGTTCATTTTTAATTTAAATAAAGCACAAGTTTTCTACATATCCCATGTTATTTTTAGTGTTTTTCCAAAACACTAAATCCACCTGCTCCTGGTCCAGCCCTTCTGTCAAATTTTAGAACCCTTTGTGGCCCACGAGTCAAAAAGTTTGTCCACCCCTGGGCTAAGGTATCGGCTCTTGGCGGTACGTGACAGTAATAATCCTAGGAGACGATGATATGGATTTGTGGATGATGCTGTATATTATTAACAGTGGTGAACAGTGACAAAAAAACATAACAAAAACCCAAATATTTATAATCTGCAGATTAATATCAAGCTTGATAGAGTACTTTGATTTGAAATGCTTAATGTGTGGTGCCGGCACCAATATTGGTGCCAGCACCAATAAAAAAAAAATAAGACAATAAGACACCAATTGGAGCTGGCCTGGTGTCACACATTTTTGTTCTGTTTGGCCGGCTCAGCAGGTCCACCTTTCTGTTTATTACTTTTTCCATTATCTTTGGGCCCAGGAGGGTTTTTTAATTATTTAGAACAACGAAAAACAGGAACAAACGAAAAGACAACATCAAAATAAAAGAAATTAAAAGTTAAACCTTGACTCCTGTGTCCTTTTAAATACCCTTCAGGTGGTAACACTGAGGTCAACTTAAAACCTTGCCTTGGATCAACATAAAATAATAAAAAGTATTTGCACAATGTTCTATGAAATTACTTTCCAAGTACTGTAATATTTTCAAACCTCTTCTTGACAGCACAAATAATGAGTATTTAAAAACCCTTGTTGGCGACTGAGATGTGCCATGACACAAGAATGACAGCTTCATTACATGAGTTATGGTTGAGATAGAGCCTGGTAATAATGATGTATTAGTAAACTGGCTGTATAACAGCCAGTGTAGAGCAGTGACCCCAGTTTTCACTTGACATTTGAGAGTAATACTGATGTTCATATTAACTCTTCTACATAGCTCTTTGAAGCCTGTGGTTAGGGCCCCCCCCCCCCCCTAAAAGAGGGGGGTAGAGAATACTACCACCGTATTCCCTGCGTGTCGTAAAAGGCGACTAAAAGGGACGGGGCGAGAGGACTGGGAATCCTCTCCCCTGTAACTGTTTCCTAGAAACGGACAGGGCTGAGTAGGGAAGGGGAGGTTGTCTCCCCAAACCCTAAAGATTGGGTCCTTGAATGTGCGTGGGTGTAGTACGAATGAAAGTAAAAGAGATCTGATTGGAAGGATGTTTGGAAGAAGGAGATTGAGTGTGTTAGCACTGAGTGAGACAAAGATGAAAGGGAAGGGTGAGTGTGTGTTTGGAAGTGTGAGTGGGAGAAGGTCTGGTGTAGAGAGTGGGAGAGCAAGAGAAGGTGTGGCCTTGTTGGTGAGTTGTGAGGTGAGACGATGTGTGGTTGAATGGAAGGAGATTTCACCAAGACTGATGTGGGTGAAAGTGAAATTTCTGAATGAGTTGTGGGTGTTCGTGAGTGCGTATGGTCCTGGCAGTGAGAAGAATGAAGAGGAGAGAGTGTCCTTCTGGAATGACTTGGATGAGTGCCTGCAGGGATTTGGAGCAAATGTGAATGTAGTGTTGATGGGAGATCTGAATGCGAGAGTGGGTGACGAGAAAATTGAGGGTGTTGTTGGTGTGCATGGTGTACCTGGAAAGAATGATAGTGGTGAGAGACTGATAGGAACGTGCCTTGAGAGAGAGATGGTGATTGGGAATACATGGTTCAGAAAGAAAGAGATTCATAAGTATACGTGGGTGAGGCAGGATGGTGGAAGAGTGATTGATAAAGCATTGATGGATTATGTGGTGGTTTCAAAGGTTGCATGTAGTAGATTGTTGGATGTAAGTGTGAGAAGGGGAGAGAGTGAAGGTATGTCTGATCATTATTTGGTGGAAGGAAGGTTGCGTGTGGGTATGCCATGGGTGAGATCGAGAAAGAGTGGGGATGCAAGAGAAGTTTTGAGAGTGAGTGTTTTGAAGAACAGAGAGAAAGTGTGTGAGTATCAGGAGAAAATAGGTGGCAGGTGGAATGAGGTGAAGGATCAAATGATTGTTGGTGTGGAGGAAGAATGGCAACAGTTCAAGAGTGCAGTGGTTGGGTGTGCAGAGGAAGTGTGTGGTGTGAGACGTGTTGGAGGTGGTGTAAGAAAGGGAAGTGAATGGTGGTGCGAGGATGTAAGGTTGGCTGTAACTGAGAAGAGACGTGCGTATGAAGTATGGCTGCAGAGAAAGGACAGGGAGTCGTATGAGTGTTATAAGGAGAAGAGAAGTGATGCAAAGAGAGCTGTGCGTGAGGCAAAAGTGGCTGCGGACGAAAGGTGGGGCAGACAGTTGACTGACAATTTTCGGGAGAACAAGAAAATGTTTTGGAAGGAGGTGAAAAGAGTGCGAAAGGAAGTGTCTGGGAGGGAGGAGAAAGTGAAAACAGAGTATGGAAGGATGCTGAATTAGGGGAATGCTGTAACAAAGAGGTGGGCGGAGTATTTTGAGAGGCTGTTGAATGTGGAGGAAGATCGGGATGCTGTGATTGTGATGGATGGAAGGGAAAGCAGATTGAATGTACTGGGAGAGTTGAATGAAGCGTTGATTACGAGAGAGGAAGTTGAGCAAGCTGTGGGAAAGTTGAAAGCAGGAAAGGCTGCAGGTGTGGATGGGTGTACTGTGGAATGTTTGAAGTGTGGTGGAGCGAGTGTCACCGAGTGGTGTGTGAGATTGTTGAATGTGTGTTTTGTAAGTGGGCAGGTGCCACTTGACTGGACGAGTGCGTGTGTGGTTCCACTGTACAAGGGTAAGGGTGATAAGTATGAATGTAGTAGTTATAGGGGTATTAGCCTGTTGAGTGTTGTAGGCAAGGTGTATGGAAGAGTGCTGATTAACAGGGTAGTGGAGGGGACTGAGTGTATGATTGGTGAAGAGCAGTGTGGTTTCAGGAGAGGTAGAGGATGTGTGGACCAGGTGTTTGCTGTGAGACAGGTGTGTGAAAAGTATTTGGCTAAGGGGAGGGAGGTGTTTTGGGCGTTTATGGATTTAGAGAAGGCGTATGATAGGATTGATAGAGAGGCGTTGTGGGTTGTGTTGAGTTTGTATGGTATCGATGGTAGATTGTTGGAAGGTGTGAAGAGTTTTTATAGAAACAGTAGAGCATGTGTGAGAGTGGGAAATAGCACGAGTGAGTGGTTTCCTGTGAGGGTTGGTTTGCGTCAGGGATGTGTGATGTCTCGGTGGTTGTTTAATGTGTATATGGATGGTGTGGTAAAAGAGGTGAATGCAAGAGTGTCAGGTAAGGGTGTGAGCATGGTGAATGTTGATGGCAGCGAATGGAGCATGAATCAGTTGTTGTTTGCAGATGATACTGCACTAGTGGCTGATTCAGAGGTGAGCTTGGCACGTTTGGTTGAGGAGTTTGGAAGGGTGTGTGACAGAAGGAAGCTGAGAGTGAATGTGAATAAGAGTAAGGTGATGAGGTGCACGAGGTCAAAGGATGAACGTAGGTTGAATGTGGCATTAAATGGGGAGTTGTTGGAAGAGGTAGAGTGTTTTCAGTATTTGGGGTCGCATGTTGGTGTGGATGGTGGAATAGGGGGTGAGGTAGAGTTTAGAATGAATGAAGTACGTAAGATATGGGGGGGAATGAAGAGAGTGTTTGAATGTAGGTCACTGGGAATGGTTGCGAAAAGGAGATTGTATGAGGGTGTGGTGGTGCCTGCTGCGTTGTATGGGGCTGAAACGTGGAGTTTGAAAGTTGCGGTGAAGAGGAAGTTGAATGTAGTTGAGATGAGATGTCTGAGGAGTATGTGTGGTGTGACGCGCATGGATCGTGTGAGAAATGAAGAAATCCGAGAGAGAACTGGTGTGTTGCGAGAGTTGGCTGAGAGAGCAGAGCAAAAGGCATTGGGATGGTTTGGACATGTTGAGAGGATGGAAAGGGAGCGATTGGTGAAAAAGGTGTATGAATCTGATGTGAGTGGAGTGAGAATGAGAGGAAGACCGCGAATGGGATGGACAGAGGGTGTAAGAAGAGCGTTGAATGCAAGAGGGATGATTGTGGTGCAAGGGAGAGAGGCTGCTCAGGACAGGGATGAATGGAGAGAGTTTGTGTATGAATGAATGGATGGGTGTGGTAGAGGACGGGTCTTGATATGAAGCGGCAGGGGGAAACCAGCTTTGGCTGAGGCCCTGCTGTGGAAGTGCCCACACTGGGCTGTGCAGCTGACCCTGGTGCAGTGTGGTGTGGTTTTAGATCGGTCCTTAGACCTTAAACCAAGGTGTCCTTTCCCCCAACATCATCATGCCTCTCCGGTGACGTTTGGGTGGTGCTGGCGTCTGAGTGCTGGTTTGTTCTGAGTACTGGGTTGTTTGGGGGGTTGCTGGCGGGCTTGGGTGGTATCACCAGGTCTGGTTTCGGGGTGCCGAGGGGGCGGCTGGCTGGTGCTTAGGGGTGTGGTCCGGATGGCCGCCTGGATCCGGGGTTCTTTGGGGTTCTGTATGGTGGATGGGGGCACCTGGAGGGGCGACGTTATCTAGGTGCACCTTTAGTTATTACTGTTACTGCTGTTGTAGTGGGATGATTGCGGATGGTCTGGACCTGGACCCTCTCCCAATGTTTTGGATTGTTTTTAATGCATCATTTCTTAGTCAGGGCAAGCTGAATACCTACACCTAGGCTGCAGGACAATGTCCTCCTTCTTTTAATGCATCATTTCTTAGTGAGGGCTGAACACCTACACTTAGGTTTGCAGGACAATGTCCTCCTTCTTTTAATGCATTTAGACACATTATAAATAGCATACACATTATACACAATATAGGGCAACATAGGATATGAAGAAATGTTCGGAGAGGGGGAGAAGTGGATTTTAAAGTGGGGCGACAGCGGTGATGGTGATGGACGGAAGGTGTGCTTGGGTGCTCGTCCCTCTCTAGGTGCTGTCCCTGTGTGGTCCTCTGGAGGATTCCTGGGTGCTGGCGGTGGTCCGGTTTACGCTCTGGGTCTGGCCGGTCATCCCTTTGTGCCGTCTGGGGCGGGTCCTGGGGGTTTTTCCGCTCGGGTTCGCTGGCTGCCTTCTCGGTTGTCCAGTGCATGGATGGGGGGTGGGTGGACGCCAGTGTGGGAAGAGAGTGGTGATGGTGATGAGGAAAGGACGCTGGTACAAACGAAGGGAAAAAAAAAAAAAAAAAAGTCACGGAAGGAGGGTTTGGGGAAAGGAAGGAAGGAGGGAAAGGAACAAAAATGTATGCCCTGTCTAGGCTACCCCACTATGGTGGGACACAGCCTTTGTATATAGATAGATAGATAGACATAGCTCTTGTGGGGATAGACAGACAGGCACTTATACAAGAGATGAACCTTTCATTAATTCTCACATAACGACCTTAAACCCAAGTGAGAGGCCAGTCCTCCTTTTTATAGACAGCCATGTAGTAGTTAAAATGATTTTGATGCATTTTGGTGTATTTTAAATTATGGAATTTTAACACTGACAAGAATAATGGAAGTTATGATTTTAAGATATGCCTTTATTAGTCCCACAGTGGGGAAATTCCAGGAAATTTAGAACATATAATTAAATAATAATTATAATTAAAGCCGCAAGCGGCGTTGGTCGGGACCTCGCACCTGCGTTTGTTCGTCTTACTGAGACGCACAGCCATACCAAATTTCGTGTGCCTGGGACAATTATCTCACTTCCTGTTGGGCGTGGCCATGACATTGTAGATACCCTGTCAGAACAGACCCTGTCAGACCCTGTCAGACCCTGTCAGACCCTGCATGTGGCCTTACTTGCTGAGGCCTACATGAACCTTCGATGCTTGTCCCCACATTGCTGCTTGCAGCTATATCAGATCAAAGGTACAAAGATCAAAGACCTTTGATCAGGGCGTTGCCTAGCAACAAATACCTCCCATTCATAACTCATCACTCCCATTCAATAAATACCTAACTTTATCGATCCGCCGTATCGTCATATTACCGCCTATTTGAAAATCCTTCGCAATTTAACATCTCCAACGTCTTAAGATTATGTTCACCAAAATTTAAGCCCATCTGAGGTACGGTGTAGGAGAAGTGTTTCAAATTCCATACCTAAATTTATCGATCCGCCGTATCGTCATATTACCGCCTATTTGAAAATCCTTCGCAATTTAACATCTCCAACGTCTTAAGATTATGCTTACCAAAATTTATGCCCATCTGAGGTACGGTCTAGGAGACCCCCCACTGGGGGTCCCCCAGTGGGGGGTCTCCCAGGGACCCCCAGGTCCCCCAGGGACGAGACTTTGTGTGGTCGTACTGGCAGCACTTTGTGATGCCCGTGCAAAGTTTCGTTTGTTTTGAAGCATGGGAACATGCTCAAAATTGCCCCAGCGTGTATGAACAAGAATAATAATAATAATACGGAAACAAAGCAACAACAATAGGGACCTTCGTCCCCCTTCGGGCTCGGTCCCTAATTAAACATAAGAAAGTAGATTTTGTAATAAACTGTTGTAATACGTCTGGATATTTGGAATCTGCAGCAATACATTTTAAAGTTATTTAAATAAATTTTAAAGTTATTTTCAGATATGTTATTTTCAGATATATGTTATAATGCGGTTTCATCATCACAAACATAGCCTACCTAGAGTTGTGTTTTGTTTCATTCATACATGTTTAACACATAAATCCTGCAGATTTGGGGTGAGTTCTTCTCTGAAAGAGAAAGCACTCCACTTTGTTCCACTTTGTGATGTCATGTCATGTCATACAGGAGGTGCTCCACTGTGTTTTGAAACTAACTCCAATCAAATCAAACAAAGGTAAAAGCTGTTAACTTGAAAACTGCTGCTTCATGATGGAGCTTTTTGAGCTTTTGAGATGTGGATCAACTTATAATAAAGGGTCACTCAAAGATGTGTGAATGAAACAAAACATAACTCCAGTTTTTGATGAGGTAGCAACATTCTAACATCATTTAAAGCTCACAAGAGTAAAGTTTGTGTAATGTAGGTCCTTAAAACAGAGACAGGTCAAAATAAACACATATTACAAAATAATCCTTGGTAGTGGTCATACATAAAATAAAATAAAAAAGCAAACTACATGCTCTTGAAGCCCCTGCACAATATTTCAATACATGACTGCATACAATAATATAGTAAATGTAAATAAAGCATAGTATACACTGGAGCTAGGTCCTGACAGCTGGATTCTCTAAAAGATTCAATTGGTCAGAGTGCTGGTCTGGATCAGGTCCATGGGGAGATAGTTTGAACAGTGGGAAAGGACCTATAGTCAATCCACTTAGAGGAGGATTAATGTTATAAGATTAATATGTGGTAATGTACATTCGCCCACTACACTTTTTGTTAAAGGCAGCAGCGTTATTGGGGATAAATTAAATGAATCTGATCTGGGCTGGCTTTCCGTAACAGAGACTTACATTATCTGACAATTATGATGAAACCATCTATTACATTTTTATTTTATTTGAGATTTTATTCAGTATAGCATCCTTGTTTTCCAGATGATCCCACAGTGCAGGGCCTGGACAAGTCGAGACACCTCCAAACCGGAGAGATGATCATTATCGTGGTGGTTCTGGTCATGTGGGCAGGTAGGTACTCACTCACCGCCATACATTTTTTATATGCTCATTGACAAAATACTGCATTGAGTGTGTATAGACATTGTTTCATTGTATTTAATAAAGTACAATAAAAGCCACTAAAAGAATGTGCCTGGAATGTACTACAGTATGTTTTTTTTCCTGTAAGTTTTTTTTTTTTTTTTTTTTAGCACCACCTTAAATGAATAATGCAAGGCCAATGCTTTAATGCCATACTGTGGAACATTCCAGGGTACATAATAACATCACATCAGAAAAGTAACACAGCACATCTTTTAGTTTAGTTTGTTGGTTTATTTTAACAGGAACCATGTGCAAACACATTAATCTTGTAAAAGAAGAAATGCATTATTACAGATTTAGCTAAAGCTAGTTTCCATCTGCAGTCCCCAGGCAGGTTAACAAACCAATAAAATTAATCCAAATATCTATCCATTTACAATCAAACCATGCATTCTCCCATCCTTTAATTTGAAAACATTACACTCCACATTTCCACATTTAAAATAACTCAAATACCAAGTCAGATTACAAATCAGTGTTAAAGATCCCATGACATGGTACTTCTTGATGCTTTTATATGGCTCCTTAATGGTTCCCTAATACTGTAAATGAATCCTTCTTCAAAATCAACACTCAGTGCATGAGAAAGAGAGATAAGATGAGAAAGAGTCATAAATGTCACTCTGGAACACTCCATTATAGGCGTTGTTGCTTGAATGCAAATGAGGAGGACAGAGATGGCCTATAGTAGGGGGTGGGGGCGTGGCCAAGCTCTCCGCTCCGCTCTGTGACCCACTTCCGTGTTTTTGCACGGAAGGAGAGATGAGAAGCCTTCCATTGAAAAATAAACACATTTCCACAGAAAATAAAATTAAACCACTGCTGTTTCAGATATCCACAGGCTCAGATAAAGGACTTCCGAGCCTAGAAACACTCGCAAGTTCCTCCAGGCAAATAAAAAAACGTATTTCGCATTGCGTAGCTCCTCCGCAGTCCAAACTCTCTGGGCGTGATTTACACAGACGCTGAGTACAGACAGACGGGGGTGGAACTGCATTTGCATTTCTTTTTTCGATCTGACGTCAATAAGGTGCCTTGTTCAAAATCGCCCGTTTGAGCTCTGATTTTTTCTAACGCAGAAAAGGATCACAAATGCTCAGTTTAGACATTTCGCAACTTTTAACCATGGGGGGGGGGGCCCTAAACAGGGTAGGGGAGCTCACATTAACGTTCAAAAACCTCAGAAAGTGAAAATTTCATGCCATGGGAACTTTAAATACACTGATTTGATACATTTTCCTCATTAAACAATACATTTCTATCACATTAATATTGTGCATGATCAGCTCTTCTGTGAACTCCTGGTGCATAATCTGACATGGCTGATATACCTGTATGTTATATTATACATTTATGTATGTTAAAATCATTAGCCTCTGCTTAATGCTTAGTCACCCTGAGCTTGACCCGGAGATTCACTGTTAACTACTGTTAGGTCCTTGCTTGACTGCCCTGAGCCTCACTGTAAAATGAACCTGACATTCCCTTTGGCCTTTTGCAGCTCCATCGTGTCAAACTAACACCACACTCTCTTTCCCTTGATCTGGGCACTTCCTCAGTAAAAGTTTGTGAGCTCCTCAGAGGGTGCTGCCTAATGGTGTAGACAAGGCACAGTGAAATGTTTATGTCTAACAGGATGAGTGAAGCTTTTCTCCCAACTGACAGAAGTGTAGTTAAGTAATATTAATCATGATAGAAGGCAGAATACACCAGAGGACACAGACTCAGGAAGGATGAGGTTAAAGAAGAAGATTTTACTCAAACATACAGTATCTGTATTGAATCAATCTCACTATTGAGTTGTCATGTGTACCTCAACAGTCCTTGGCAAATTTTATATTCTAGTTCAAGAAAATTTATTTTTATGGCACTATTATAAAATCATGTTATGGAAAAAGATTTGACTGACTGACAATTGCAAATATACAGCTCTGGATGAAAATAAGAGACCACTGCATTTTTTTCTGAAATCAGCATGTATTACAGCCATTCCATTCCAGCGTCTGTTGAATTCCAACACAAACACAAAGCTGAGCTACTTCAGTTCTTGCACCAGGAGTAGAATAAAGTCACCCAAGAACAATGTGAAAGACTTGTGGAGAGCATGCCAAGACGCATGAAAGCTGTGATTAAAAATAAAGGTTATTGTACCAAATATTGAATTCTGAACTCTTCTTAAGTGTAAACATTAGTATTATGTTGTTTTAAAATGAATTTGATCTTGTTTCTTTACATTGTTTGAGGTCTGAAAACATGTATCTTTTTTGTTATTTTGACCATTTGTCATTTTCTGCAAATAAATGCTCTAAACGATAATATTTTATTTGGAATTTCAGGGAAATGTTGCCAGTAGTTTCTGTCAGTAGACTCGAGCAAAAATGTTCCTTTTGCCCAAACACATAACTATAAGTAGTAAAATCAGAAAAACTGATAATTTTGCAGTGGTCTCTTATTTTATTCCAAAGCTGTATTTTAAAATGCAGTTTGTTGGATGAGGACCATAAAGAAACTATTTCCATGTGGCATATGCATTTTGGACAAGTATTTATAGAGACTATTCAATGTGTGAGCTTGTGTTTGAATCATCTCACTACAAAAGAGAAAGTGCACTTCAATTTCACTTAAAGACTGAGAAAGTGGTAATATGAGTGCTGTATAAAGCTTTGTCAAAAACACATTTGATGGAAAAGGCACTTGAAAATCCTTGATTTTCAGAAAGTGGGAAAATATGTGTAAATGAGGAAAATCTACTTGGCCCAGAAAAATACTTCTGTTGTTTGAGTTGAGTTGATTCTGTAATAATGTCTGTAAATGAATGTGTGTTAGCTTGATAAAATGTAATTGCACACCATTTAAATTAAACCTAATCTATATCAAGGACAATGATGCACGGCTATAATATTCCAATGCATATGTAATTTGCTCACTAGAAAAAAAAAAAAAGTCTGGTATTTCATTTCTCTTCTTCATTGCTTGCGTTCTCATTGTCCAGACTGTGGTATCTCTCTTTCTAATGATATCGTCTTATTTAAATTCAGATTGGCTGTTAGGCGGCCTAAGTGAACTAATTCGGAGGCGTTTGCGGGTGAAAAATGCCACAAAGAAAACCCCAGCAGAATTATAGATGTGTGTGTAATTGTTCATATGCGTAGAATCTCCAGTCCTTACTCAGTTACATTTACTTATTATTTTGGCAAAATTGTACTTCTCACAGTAGTTTTCAGATATGAACATCTTTGTGTCTTGCACCGCTTCGTCAAATATGATTTTATTGCTGCAGTGACTGAGTGTGTCTCTCTTACCTCTTGTAGCTGTGATTGCCCTCTTCTGTCGTCAATATGACATCATCAAGGACAACGACTCCAGCAACAACAAAGAGAAGGCCAAGCCGTCGTCTGAGCACAGCACACCCGAACACCACAGTGGAGGCCTACTCCGGAGCAAGGTGAGGCCTGCACAACTGACACAGGCTAATGTGTTCACTTACTGGACAAATGAGTTGCATCTTGGCCTAATGACAAGTTCAACGTTTTTAAAAACTAATATAAGCACAAGTCCTCTTCAAAAAGTTTGGAGTATCGATAGATAGACAGATAGATAGATACTTTATTATCCCAAAGGAAAGTCATATTTCAGGTAGCATACAATACATAATACAATACAACAATACAATAAAATACAGTACATATAATACATAACATGTCCGGTAATGGTGCTGTGCAGAGGGTGCTGGGAGTCCAGGATGGGCGGGAGTCCTCAATGAGCTGCCTGTACTCCCCTTCGTCACCATTTTTGATACACCCCAGAATGGCTGTGTCATCAAAGTACTTCTACATGTGACACAGGTCTGAGTTGTATCTAAAGGATAACGTGTACAGGGTAAAGAGAACTGTCCATTCCCACTTTCTCCCAATAAGCAAACTGCAGAGGGCCAAGGGCGTGGCATAACTTAAAGGGCCCATATTATGCTATTTTCTGATCGTGTTTCGTCATCACAAACATGCCTGGTGTTTTGTTTCACACATGTTTAATACACCAGTCCTGCATATTTTGAGTTCTTCTCTCAAACAGAAAACACTTTGTTCCACCTTGTCATGTCATGAAGCAATATAGGAAGTGCTCCACTGTGTTTTCAAGCTCCATACACCACTGCCATAATAATTTAGATGATTTTATCCCTGGAATTTCCGATCTCTACTTAACAAAACCAAAAGGTATCTGTTAACTTGAAAACTACCTCTTCAAGATATCACAAAGTGGAACAGAGCATTTTGAGTGAGCTTTGGAGATATAGATAAATTAATAATAAAGAGTTACTCAAACATGGGTGAATGAAACAAAGCACAACTCCAGGCATGTTTTGAGGAGATAACAGCTTTAAAACATGGCTTAAAGCTCACAAGAGTCAATTTTGTGTAATATAGGACCTTTAAACGTCAAGCTCTGAATTCAACTATGAACTCAACTATATCCATCCATCCATCCATTTTCTTCCGCTTATTCGGGTTTGGGTCGTGGGGGCAACAGCCTAAACAGATCTGCCACCCAGATCTCACTGCACCAGCCCCCTATGGATCCTCCTGTGAGTGGTGGGTCCACAGGAGGAAACAACTATTCTGACTGATTAAGATAATTAATATCAACTATGATATTAATTATCTTAATCAGTCACAATATTGCATCCACATTTTGAAATTTTGGGGCAATGTAGACCTATGGGTCTACATTGCCACTTATCATTTCCACTTATCTATATCATGTTGCAAATGTTGTTTTGAAGATATTGTATATAAAATATAGATATTAGGTGTATAGGTGTATCTGTATTGTTATTGAAATATATATTACTCAAAACGTTGCAGTATTGGAGTGGGTAATTTCACAGACAAATTTCTTAGGGGGAAAGTAGAGATTGAAAGTCAGAATGCAGAGGAAATACTGTTCAGGACCTTACAAAGTAATTTCAACAAGTCTAGAATGTAGACCTGCCAGCAGAATTGATTGATACGGTTAGGTATATTAAAGAAACAATGTGTTTTCTTTTTACTTACAAAAAGTGCATTGGATCCAGACAAAGTCACTAAGTCATGCATTTGGATTTCCCCAGACCAGGCTCATCTGTCTGTTTGAATTACTCATTAAATATTTAAAGTTTCTGACTGTGGGGGTCTCCAAAGGCTGTCTTGAATGTGGGGTGGACTGTTAAAAACGTCTCAAAAAAGAGGCCATGAGGCTGGATAATCAAGAGCGTCTGCACTGGGAGAGGGGACTAGTGTTCTAGAGCCCACAGACTGGACTAAAGGTCTACACACAACTCATTTATCAATAGTTTGACACATAACAATGGAAGCGACATGTGCAAAAGGACAGAGTGAGTCAGTTAATATATATGCTATCTTTTTTTTTTTTTTCCTCTGGCAGCACGGTGGCTGAGTGGCTAGCACTCACGCTTCACAGTAAGAAGGTTCGGGTCGCCTGGGCCTTTCTGTGTGGGTTTGCATGTTCTCCCCGTGTCTGGGTGGGTTTCCTCCGGGCACTCCGGTTTCCCCCACCAACCCAAACATGCACCATAGGCAAAATCCTCCAGCTTGGGTCCTGACCAAACCTAAATAACAAAATCATGGGGATGGTCCCCGGGTCAAAGGTAGAAGCAACTTCTCTTCTGTGAGATCAATCCTTAACCACTGTAAGGTGCATTGTGTTAAATTTTTGTATGAAAAGCGCTTTATAAATATTGTTTGATTGATTGATTGATACATCAGGGAGGAAAATAACAATAAAACTAAGAACCTGATGAAACTGTAGAAGCGTAATGCGTTGTTCACTCTAACCTAATAAAGGATAAAGAATAAAGTCAAACAAGTGTGCAACAATAAAACTATATTCAAATGTTTGTTGCTATAAAACTTGCCTGGTTGACTGATGGACTCTGGTATGTGTTTGGTGAAGGAGAACCTGTAGGTATGAAACGAAAACACAATATTGTAAAAAGATGGCGCAAGTAAAAGTATAAAGTTACTGTAATAATAGCTAAACTATTAGATATTGCACATGTAAGGCCTCAACTTTTAAACTTTGATTTTGAATTTGAAATTGGTAAATCAGTGCTTCAACATGATTGTTTATTTTAGGTGTTACATTGAAACAAGAAAAACACTGTAGCAAAAAAGTTAGTAGTACTGCAAACTAAAATCTAGTTACATGCACTTTCAAAGAATTATCTACATTTTAAGCAAGTTTTTATCATTAATTCATATAATTTTTTCTCTCGTTTTTTTACAGTTCCATCCTTCAGTGCCCTCTATCAACATTATTGAAGTGTGAGTGCCATCCCCTGTGTCACTGTACTGAAATCTTCTGAGTGAAAACAAGAAGCAAAAGACTGCGGCATGTACAGGACCACCACTCCCCCTCTATAGTCGCCATAGCAGCAGATCGACCAATGAGGCTGGACGTCTTTGCCAGGTTCTGCTATACAAGACACAACTGTCATCTCTGGGAGGCTTGGTTGTAAATAAGCAGTGTATTTTTGATAACTGCATGTGCAATTAGACAAGTTTAGCCAATGGAAGTAATTTAGCTAATAATGTCTTCTGTTGTGTTTATTGCTTCCTATTACAAATGCATATTAGACTGAAAAGTGGACAGGAAAATATTGTAATATTATATTATTAGCTATCAGTGATTTCAGATCATTCAGTGTAAGGGCACTTTTGTAAGAGATAAGTTATTGTTTCTCACATTCAATTGTACATATTGTCATACTGCTATTTTATTCATTTTCACCAAATGAAGTTGCATGCAATTTAGCGGTTGGTGTGTACACAAAGTTAGAAGACAAACATTGAGAACAAATGTTATGTGTGAAATAAAAGATCATTTCCCCCCTTATGTTAGACTTCACACTTGTAAATAAAATAAGGTGTTCATGACAGTATGATCAGCATGTAGTGGTGTAGAGAGACAGTGATGAGCAGGAGAGGGCAGGAGTTAACCTGATGTTCTTATTATGACATAAGGAGGGTCAGATCATGTTATGTATTTTACATAGAATAAAAGAAAAGATTAGCTCTATAGCACACGTGTCAGATTTAGGCTTGGTTATTACAGTTGCAAGAGCATGTTGATTTATTAGTGGTGGCACCAGGATTGCCGACGTCTGTGAAATCTGAATAGAAAGCAATTCTGGTCAGTCAGTCCCTTCTACATAATTTGAAATGTATTGTCAAAGCGTGTGGTTTTGGATAGCCAGACATCCTCAGTTTAAATGTTAGGAAAATTAACCTTGAACCATTAGGAAGTAATGTATTATCCATCTCAAAGGAATAATATACACTGTTTTATATAAATGATCTGTCAGAACTGAAACAAAAGATGTAGTTTTGTAGTAGTTTTGTTTGTAGTTGTCAGCCGCATTGCATTTTCTTATTACAGTTGTAGGAGTGGCCTTTATGAATGAAAGAAAGAAATCAGTGCTGTTAATGCTACATTATGACTGCCATGCATGATACAAAGGTTTTGAGTCATTACTTTCATTTAAATAACTATTTGCAAAGACTAAAGCCCAGTTTCACTATAGTTATTCTCAGAATACACACTATGGTTTGCCAATTTTTGACAAATGAAACCACTCCATGCAGATCTATCAAGAAAACTCCAATTCAATAAGTTCATCCCACTTGGCCTTTAAATGAGAACACTTTTAATTAGAAATATAACACAGAGAATACCACACAGCTTTATATAGGTTGAGTACTTCTCTCAAACAGAAAACACTTTGTTCTACCTTGTTATGTCATGCAGCAATACAGGAAGTGCTCCACTGTGTTTTCAAACTTCATACACCTCGGCCATAATAATTTAGATGATTTTAGCGCTGGAATTTCCGATCTCTACTTAACAAAAGCAAAAAGGTATCTATTAACGTGAAAACTAGCTCTTCATGATATCACAAAGTGGAACAGAGCATTTTGAGCTTTGGAGATATATCAAGAAATTCCAATTCAATAAGTTCGTCTCACTTGGCCTTTAAATGAGAACACTTTTAATTAGAAATATAACACTGAGAATACCACACAGCTTTATATAGAAAGTGATTAGCGCATTCAGGGAGTTGGTGATACAATGGTCTATAATCTAAGTCTTTACTATCTCAAGTTATATGGATTACATAAGGATTACAAAGATATATAAAGATTAATGTAACATAGTATATCAGAGAGATCCTATCTGGGAAACCTACGCCAGTGTTTGTATCTTGTAACGCAAAGAGCCTGCCCTCCACAAACTCTCCATAGATCATCATTATCAAAAGCTACAAGCCTCACAATATGAAGCAATGGGGCAACCAGGCACCTTATCTGGAGCTAATTAACCATGTCAAAATTGTCTTTAGCAATAAATTACACACTTTTGAATCCTAAATGGAGTGTTTGTGTGCGGATCCCGAGACACAGAAGGCAATTATAGCAATGGCAGAGAACAATGAAGCGGAAGTAAATAGTGGCATATCTCATACTTATAGAGACAAGTGCATTTTAACAGTCTGAGCAATGCGGCAATGTTACCAGTGCAGTGTGTATAATTTAGAGTACTAGTATTTAGTATTATAAAGTATTTTGGATTACTTTGAGCATTGCCATAATGTCACCTGCTTGTTGCAATGGTAAATGTCAGTGGGCTGAGTTACAGGTCAGGTCTGAAGAGAGGTGACCACACTCGCAGTAAGAATCCAAAATATTACAGTATTTTTGAGCAAAAGAAACACCTGTCATAAAATAAATTTGAGATAAGATAGATGCCATTCCATGGAATATGGCATCTCTTGTTTTATTGATGTCTTTAAAAAAATACTATAATGTAATTTATAGTAGACAAATTTAATTGAAAACTATTGACTGCACTCTGGCATCGCTTTCCCAAAATGATGACACAGAATGAACTGAAGGTGTCCGGGTATAGCTTCTTGTGAAAATAAAGTTAAAATAAAGTATTTTCCCCAGCTTCTTTACTGAGAATGACCTGGCTCCAAACAGCAGTGGTTTACCCAGACACTGACCAGACTGTGGATGTTTTTCCCTTTCAAATAAACTTTTACTTACCGTTCTAGTTATAAAATGGTGCATATTTCTGAGAGAGCTGTGTGGTATTCATTCATGGGCAAAAGTCCAGAACACAGTATTGATGTGGGCAAACAGCAGCGTGTCCTTGCTCCTGATCGACCACTTTGAGCTGGGAACTATTTCTAAGAGCAACTGTATGGATTAGATTTCATGTTTCATTTAAAGACGAAAAAGGTCTAAAGATCAGAGATTTGATTGTTGATGGCCTGTCTGAACCCAGGGCAATGCTGAGTTAATCCATTTAGTTTTCCTTAGGAGGTTTTATTGATCACATTTTAAGGCAATTTTAGGAGTCAAATGCATTTGCTACAGAAAGACACATAGCAGGCTTGTTTTTAAGACTAAAAATATTCCAAAAATGTTATTTCATTTCATATTCCAAAAATAACATTTTTATGTGCAGAAACCAAACAATGATATTTTAAGTTATGTACAACTTAATAGAGGGGACATTATCTATACAAATCTGGTATTACAATATAACAATGTTCAAAACCTACTATTGCATAGTAAGAACTAAGCACCAAATAATGTAAACTGTAAGTAGTAGTTTATCATATAATACTTTAGCTGACCGTATGGATGTCATTAAACGAGCAGGTAATGAGTGTACATGAATTTGTATGGAATTACAACCATCATCATGCTACTAATCTTTTCAGATCTTGGAAGCCATGAGCACTTTGATGAGAAAGCTATGAAATGCCATATGGTGTGAGCTTGTGCCAAACAAGAAGTGTCTAGCCAGTTCATTTTCTAATGTACTGGCAAAGATATTTAAAATGAAAAAGGTTATATGATCTCACAGTTAAATTTACTATGGCCAATAATGCTTTAATTTTTTAAAATAAACTGGTAAAAGTGATGAATGCTATTTAGATTAGTTGTTTTGCCAAAGGGTAGATTCAACCGTGGAGTTCCAAAAGCCACATTTGTATATAAACTACAGTCATTACAAATATAGCCATTTTATCAGGGCACAATTTAGCACCGATTAGGTTTTAAAGATATGCACTTTGTAACTTTACTAGTGGAGGCCCAGCTACCTGTTTATCTCCATGGTAATATTATTGCTTATTGCATTGCTTTGGATTGTTCCAAAGCAATTTTGTTTATTTATTTATTTGATTGGGACAGAGCATGTAATGGACAAACATGACACAACATCACTGTAAACACACCGGATTGCAGCCAAAGGCTAATTTCCATCCGTTTTCCCAAAGGACTGGGGTCACAGAGGGGCAATAAAATTTTGCACACTCCACTCATTGCACACTTCCCATTATTACACACTCCATACATTGCACAGTCCAAAATATTGCACAGTCCAAAAAATTGCACAGACCACTCATTGCACAATTCCCATTATTTTGCATTTATTTTGGCCACACCTTCAATACACGCAAATATGTGTCCATAGAAGATCAATTAAAATCACAATGCTACTGGACATGAGGATATGTTTGCTTTGACCATAACAAATTTTTCATTTGAGCTATAAAGAGCTGTATGTAGGACATTCTCTCAATGTTGGTAGGAGACTATTCCACAGATTACCAACTTGGACAGATAACACATTCTGACCAAGGGTGGTCAGTCTGTGGGGTATGACCAGGTCACCCCTGCTGGTAGCTCCTTCCTGAATTGTCTTTGCATTTGATTTACTCCTTTAATGGTGGTGGTGCAAGGGAGTGTAGAACTTTGTAAATTAGACAAGCCCTTTTGAAGATGACCATGTTGCTCAAGTCCAAAAGCCCCTGCTTTTTCAGAATGTGACAGTGGTGGTGGGAAATGTTTTTTTATCAAATATTTTTAAACCTCTTTTATAGAGGTTTTCAATGGTTTTAAGTGTTGTGGGGCAGGCAAAAGACCAAGTGGGTTAACAATAATCTATGTGAGAAATAATCATGGAGAAGAAATACATTTTAGGAGCATTCATGTTTAAGTTGTTCCTGATGAAGAAAATTCCGATTATTGAATTTGATTACCTGAGACACTTTTTTAACATGATTTTTGAAGGACAATATTGGGTCTAGAATGACTCCAAGTTAGCGCTTCAATTGTGTGCGAAATGCCGTGTCAATGCGTGAGACTTGAGAGCCCTGTGTAAATGTTTGTCTAAAGAGCAAACTTAAACTACAAAGCAACTAATGAGAGTTATATAAATGAAGTTATTACCTGATGGTTCTCAGTTTGTTTTATCATCTCCTCCTGTTCAGTCGCTGTCCTTATCACTGAGCGCACACTGCACTGTCAACAGCCTGCCCAACAACAGAACAATCTATTTTCTGATTGGCTGAAAAGGGCGCGGCGCCTGATATCTGAGATATCTTTTCGGGGAGCGGGGGAGTTTTTTTTCGCTGAAAACGCGCGGTGCCTGCATAAACTGAGCCACACAGACCGATTTTCTGGGCACAAAAAAAAAAAAAAAATCAGCGTGAGAAATGCCATGTGTGCCATATGAGGAGCTCACTGCACAGGGCAGACAAGTCAGGGACAGAAGGGTGGAGACGGTCTGTAGTCTGAATAGAGATGCTAAATATTCGAATAACAAAAGGAACAAATGAGGGGATAGTTTCAGAGCTATTTCAGAGCAGTGACCTCCTCATAGGGCTAAATAGAGATGCTAAACAAGACGCCAGGGAAACAAAAGATACAAATTAGCTGAGATAGTTTCAGAATGATTTCAGTGTAGTGAGCTCCTCCCTGCAGCTAGATATAAACAGGGACTAACCAGCACTAGAACCGGAACTGAAGAAGTCTCTCGTATGAGCGGCGAAACGTCTTCAACCAAACAAACTTTGTCCAGTTGACAAACTGAACTTCTCCTTTTATCTCAGTTCTAATTTCCATAACACAATGCGCGAGTCAGTGCACTAACAGTAGTAATATTGCCATGTGGAAAAAAAATAGAAGCAAACCCAGGGTTTATGAACAGAATAAGTGTTGTCTGCTGCTCATGATTATAGAAAACCAATTGGACGACCTTCTATGTGTCCGCTCCTCCTGTAATAGATAGACTCGCACTAAATCAGCACATCCACACATCAATGTACAACCAGACAAATGTGGTTTGTAGAAGGACAATTAATGTTATAGAATGTACTGCTGTGTGTGGATGAATAGTTTTACCTTGACCTCCTTCGACTTTGAATTCGAGTATGCCTTGTGGATAATTATTTGATCTGATCTGAAAAATGCACTCCACTCCATGTTGCTTGCTGTCTGGAGTATAATGATTCAATTTAAGCTTCATGGCAATAACCTGATAAGCTGTTCAATTACTCTGCAGTGGATGTCATGACAACAACAGCATCCCCGGACTCCGCCTCCCCCTGTTCATCACTGTTATTCCCAACTGAGTGTGGGCAAGCCAAGCAAGGGCCACTGCAACTAGTCTGGGCCAGACAGCAGATAAAAATAAAAGGTAGACTATATAAACTCCACGGAGGCTAGCAGGTGAGAGCATACACCAAGTTATAAGTGAGATCTGTGGAAATGCAACATCGTTCACAGTAAGAATGCATTATTTTCAAGATATTTCTTAAGCAACAAAACACTTGTAATTGAATATGCTTGATAAGATTAGATTAATGCTTTGGAACTTTCCAGACAAATCAAAAACATCTCCATGAAGACAGGCAGTTAACAGAGCCCCACCAGAAGAGGTTTGAGATTTGACATAGGCAGTCAGCAGAGGTGGAGTACACGTGTAATACAGAAAATTGTTGTAAATGGGGATAATCTGTTTGAGTAGAATCTATCTTTCCAGTAAATGTTGCTCAGTATAATGTTTGAGCCAATTATTAAGCCAATTACTGAGAGGCTAAATATAACTCAGTGATGTATTGTATAGCAGCTGTTAACAAGCGTTGATGCAGTGGAGTTGGAGATATGCATTTTATTCAAACAATTAGCTGAAAAATATTTAGTTTAATTTTCAGAAACAGTTTAAATAATAATAAAAAATAATAATAAAAAAGAAGTTGAGTTTGCCTGTATAGTACTGAAATGACTGCTGGAACTCTACAAAGAGTCTTTTTGAAATATAAGCATTACAACAATGCACAGGCCTGATAAGTCTCTTACTAATCTCATGGGACATAAGGTTACAATATTACAAATGAACACAGAATAGTACAATTGATAGAAAATACAGATGTTACTGTGACTTGGAGGCGTTTCTATAAATATATACTGTTAACATTAGATTTTACTGGTAAATATGGATAATAGCCATGATGAGTAATTGTATTTTTACATAAAGCAAGCAAACCATGACATAGAGCTCACACTTCAAAACAAAGCAAATAAACAGAGCTGATGTGTGGTTAAAATAATCTCAAATAAGGAAAAAATATACAAAAGATTTCTCTTTTCATAATATTATGTCCATATATTATGTAACCAACTGCGGCAAAACCAGTCACAAGTCGCCCCAGAGTCGTTTTGAGTTATTCACAGATTCTGAAATTCTGATGCTAAGAAACACCAACTAACTTGAAAATAGATACTGAATCAAACTCCATTGGGACCAGATTGAGCAATTAACATTTATTCACTCTCCAAGTCCTTTACAATGGAATCTCCAACTGATTTGGTAACTTCATCAAACAAACTGTTTGACAAGAGTCTTATGAAAATCAGAAATATTTACTACTTAGTTAAATTACAAGATGATGTTTTCAAAAGTTAGGATCAAAAGGTAGATTCTCAAATCCTGAAAAGTTTTCAATAAAAAAATCAAGTGTCTATATATCCAGAGGGATAGCAAACAAAGTGTGAGGAGCGTCTTTCATCTTGAAGTTTGTGAATCGGAGAACAGCAGGGAATGTCTGTTTACGTTGAGGAGAGTGTGTAAGCTGGCACTGGCTCAGAGAAAAAGAAGTTTTGTTAAAAGAATGGTAACTCTCCATGGCCTTTGTGCAGCAGGAAAATACAGAAGAGCCACAGATTCACCATAGGCCCAGTGCAGGTATAGGAGTGTTTTGTGTCTGTCTGAGAACTCAGAGCTGCATCGTCAGGGCGGGGTTTGGACTTGGGCAGTCTAAGAAGAGAAGAGAGTTTGTAAGTTCATAATTATGACTACATATTACAAATGAACAATGAACAATATACAAAGATAACTCTTTATAATAACTACACCTTTAATGACCTTGATAAAGCAACAGAACAAAAACTGGATAATTATGATGAACTTTGAATTTTTAAGAATGATTCAGGCTTAGTAACTCCTTAATTAATACCATGACCCTAATAAACCCCTTATTTAAGAAGTTCCTAACCCTGGATCATTATTAATTTGTTTATTTTGAATTAGTCTTTTACATTGTTTATTAAGGCTAATTCAAGTGTAGTCATTATAATTGACAATAAACAATAAAACTGATGCATTGTATGTAATTACACCGTGAATCCAGGGTCACTGAATGTTTAATATTACATAATATAATTGACAAGATAAAACCTATTTAATGAAATGTATGCTTACAGAAACAGGTTAATTTGCACAATTGCATAAATATGGTGAGATGTAAAACAAAGTCCTCGTGTAGCTACAGCTCGCTGTAGTCTTTTCTGTTACTATGTCATGAAATTACATAAACTATTTTTTGTGCACACCACAAATTAATGAATGTTTTATGAGCAGGGTGAAGGAGGGAGCACAGTAAATGATTCATGTTTGGTTTTCTTGTAACATCTCAAAATAAAGAGTGGCTGTCACACAAAACACTGCTATTACTCACCAGTGTCCACCTCCTCCACCTCCATGTTGCTGCGTGTGGGACAGACAAGACCATGTGACTCCGGACGAAAGGTTAAGTGCTGCCAAGTCAACACACAGGTAAAAAATGTCTTGGAATCCAAGGACAACCATGTGCTCTCAAGTCTTTTACTCAGATGCTAAGCTTGATCACTCGGTTCCCACATACAGTTTTGCTTCTGATTATCACATAGTTTTAATTAAAATCAAGTGAAATTCAAATAACTCAGCCACCATGAAGCAATGAGCACTACTGACCACTACATGCATTGTAATGTTACTGAGAAAGTTACTTGACTGCATATTATACATTTTAAGACAAAAGGTAACTAACACATTCAATATGCAATTTGTGGATTAAATAGTAGGCTATGCTGTCATAATTTATGTTTACATGAATGTTAAAGAGCATGCATAATGTCTCAAAAAAGCCAGGCCCCGTATACATTTATAGTAATTCTATTGGATTGAATTTGCCAATGGCAATATAAACAGATGATTGCCCCTCTGGTGACTATGATATAGTATTGTCTTTCTTGTAGAAAAATGTATTTAAAACAACATACAATATTTTCCAATCAGTTCTCTTGGTGCAGTAATAATAATAATAATAATAATAATTTGTGCACAATAGCCCTGTATAAAGAAATGTTACCTTGAGAATGCATCCTCCAGACTGTCGTCCACATCCTGTCAACAAAACAATATCCATCAATGCCAGGTCATTTTTCCTCGTTTCCATAGATATACAATCATTGTAATGTTCAGTAATAGCACAAGAACATTTTCTGGATATGGATAGTTGCTATTTTAGTACGTACACACTGTATAAATAACGGTGTATAACTCATGACAGGGTAAGAAGAGACGTCCCCTTCTGCGCTTACAGTTATATGGTGCCATCTAGTGTTCTGTTTATGTATCTCATATGGGATTGGTTAACATGCCACTACATAAAAATGAGCAGTAACACAAATTGCCTAGTTCATATAAACAAGAAAATACAAAATACCATCATAATTGTAAATGATTGTTGTTTGTGTGACTTACCCATGAGTCATGTTTGATGGGTCTTCTGCGTGTGGGGTTACTGCGGGGTAAAGGAGAGTGAAGTAAAGCAGCTAAGAAGGGTCTCCGCACCTTCTCTTCTGTCTGCACTGGCTTATGTTGTACCTCTGCTTTTGGGACAGACATAAAAGACATGGACAAGATATTTAGTTTAAATATATTTTAAACACTAGAGACTTCTTTCAGTGCACATCATGTCTGAAGACCCTTTTCTATATTGAGGCAGTATAGTCTGAAAAGCTAGTACATCTTTCATATTGGGTTCACAGTAGGGGTGGGTATTGGCAAAGAAGTCACGATTCAATTCGAATCACGATTCATATGCCACGATGCGATACTATCACGATGCATCACGATACTTGAATTATTGCGATGCATTGCAATATATTCGACATACTTCAGTGAAAATGTACCAAAAAAAAAGAGGATCACTTAAATATCAGTGGCTGTGTATCTGGGTAGTGTCTTCAATTGATACATAACTCTGAGCAACTCAATTCATAACTGAATTTATTGAATAACAAAAACAAATAAACCAAACCAATAACAAAAAAGTGCATAGGATTTTTTCCAAAACAAAAAATGATGTTCAAACATTTGCCATTTTGGAGGTAGCCACCATCATAACAAACAATACCCTTTCACAAAGAAAAAAGTGCATAGGATTTATAAAAAAATAAACTAATAATTTATTTATTTATTAATATTAAATATTAAATTATTAATTAATAATAATCGATTTTTGAAATCAAGAATCGATGCAGTATATTGTGAAAGTTAGTATCGTGATGCATGGTCATGACGATTATTTTGCACACCCCTAGTTCACAGATTGCTTTTTCATGAACTGGGCCCTTTTAATTGAAAGAAGTCATTAGGTAGGAGTACACTGAACCTCACTTTGCCCAAAGTAACCTTATGGGGCAAAACATTTTGACCTATAAATGTCAGTGCTGTTGGAAATGGCTCCAGCTCTCCTCCCTCCAAGACTAATGAGGCTATTGGTGTGAAGTTATTTGTCCTCTAACAGAGACATGATTGATATAAAGGGGAGTTTACAGCCTTAATCATGACATTGCAATCTGGAGCATGCACACTGTTAAATAAAAACAGTGCCTTGTTGTCTCATTGACATTCAGGAACACTTACCTTCTGCAGCACTCGTCTCAGTCTGACTGTTATTGCCTGAACATGAACATGGGCATGACCCTGACTTCTTGTTTTTGTCTGTCAATAAAACAACATATAGAAAAATGACAAGCGTGAAAAAGTTACATCTGAGCAATAGCTTTTATTTTAATTAGTAGAGTACAGCTGAGTAAAAATAAAATTTTAGTGTTGTTTTAGGTCTAAAAAATTATATATTGAAAATTCCATGCTGCAAGGACAGAAATGCAAATAAATATGCAGGTACTAATGGCGAATAGTGTTGCACTTCATAAATCATTACTTTTACATTGTACATGGCCTGCCTCAGAAAAAGATTTTCAGTGCAAAATCAGCAGATAACCCTCCAGAAAAGAACAGGAGTGTTCAAATAATGGCTGACCTAGGATTTTGAAGCATTTGTGAACTGGAACCAGCCCTCTCAGAAGATTACCTGTCAGTTCATGGTACCTTAGCCATTAATTACACTATTTTTAGGCTTTAAATTACAGGTAAGTAGCAGGAAAGTTTTGAGCTTACCTTCCTGAGCAATTTCCCAGAGATCAAGGGCTACTTTGAAGGCCTGGGCCACTGTTAATGTCACTGCCTGGGCCTATAAAGAAAAATTGAAGAATATTAGCATATTAATCACATTACTTAACAATAAAAAAATGTATCCTTGCTGAACTAAACAGCGCATTTATTCAAATTATCACCACTTCCCACACTGCTGTATTTATCTATCCCAGCTTCAACCACTAGATGATGCCCAACACCACTTAAAATATTTCTAGTGCAATATGGAGCTACGTCATAAATAATTACACATTACAATGTCCTGTAAAATAAACACAGCAACATTTACTCACAATCTTTCTCTTTTGGCAAAGGAAGGCGTGGCACTCCAGGGTTTCATTGAATTGACTCTGGGACACATAAGCAAACACTTTGTCCTGAGTTTTATCAGCTGTGCAGTAGGAAATTCTGCAAAGACAACAAAAAATATTGGAATATTGATGGCAGGACATCTGGATTGGCCTGAGGGATGTTTTCTGACCCATCACTAATTGGAGCCGAGCGAATAAAAGAGCCCCGATCCGCCGCTCAGTACGGGGAACTGCGAACTCGGGGGGGGGGGCGGGGGCGGCGGGTGAACGTAAACGTTTCATCCCATCTGTGGGATTCACCTGGCGCTAGATAACATCGCGGATGAATGGATTTGGAACTGTGGGGAAGTTTCCTTATTCCTTATCATACGTGCCAGGGGGAGGACTGCGAGTCGCACAGACCTGCAGGAAGTGGGGACCTGACAGAAACCAGAATTCTGGCAAATTGTCTGTTCGCCTGGGTTCTAAAATGTATCGGTTATGTTAAATTCCCCTTTTGTAATAAATTCTCCTGGAAAAATGTGATTCAACTGGACTTCACTTTGTTTTGACTGCATCTTCTGCACAAACACGTCCAAGGCCGCCAGCTGCTGCTTATCTCACAGACTCTACAAAAACATTGCCACACACTATTGGACTCACACTCACATGTATTAAGTAATACTGCCCTGTCTATTTTTAGGATGTCTGCTTCTTCTTCAGTTTTCAATCAATTTCATGGATTTCTGATCTTTTCCCTTACCCCACACCCTTCCCTCTTGTCACCAAAGAAAAAGACACCGTATGTTACCTATCCAATTGTTTTCTGTCATTACATGTTGTGTATAATTGTCATTGATTGTATTGCATCTTTTCTACTCTGCATCTTCCAGTCGGCGGCGCGCGCAAGCGCAGCGGCCCCTCCCCTAGCCATTCTATCACTGTCCTGCCTGGTTAGTGGGGAAACTAAATTTCTAATTCACTCTATGTACATGTACATATGATTGTTTTTCGACAATAAAGCAACTATGACTATGACTATGACTATGACTATAAAAAGACATATTATATTATATATATTATGTCTTGTTGTTATAAGGGCTTAGAAAAACTCAAAAACTAAATTTTTTGTGGTTGTATCCCAATAATGTTCAGATGATCAATCCAACAGAAAAGTGCTATAGCATGTCTTAAAATGTGCCTAAAACCCTTCAGTCCATAGAACAGATGTTACGAGTTATTTTTGTGTTATTTATGAATCACTGTAACATGATTAATGATTATGCCATCTGACCGAAAATAAACTACCTAACAAGAGTAGAAATATCAAGTTTTCCATCTTTATTTTTAATCAAATTTTGTATATCTTATAATTTATGATAAAAGGAGAAGTTCAATTTGTCAACTGGATAAAGTTTGTTTGGTTGAAAACGTTTCGCCGCTCATCCGAGAGGCTTCGTCAGCTCTGGCCCTCATGCTGGTTAGACCCTGTTTATATCTAGCTGCAAGGGAGGAGCTAACTACCCTGAACAAAGCTCTGAACCTATCCCAGCTACTCTCTTTTGTTTTACGAATTCCTCTGGCGTCTTGTATTAGCATATCTATAAGCCCGCTCACTACACTGAAATAGCTCTGAAACTATCAACTAATCTGTCTCTTTGTATTTCAAATTTCTCTGGCGTCCAATTCCCTATTCAAGACAACAACCCTCTCCACCCCTCTGCAATGGCTTGTCTGTCCTAATGATTCTTTGTTTGAGAATCGAATTATAGATGGGAGACAAGTTGTGTCTAACTCCCCCATTTCTGTTTAACGACGGATTCTCTTTTTTGACAAAAATAGCCTCTTTAACTCCCCTCTCAAACCAGTTCTTTTCCCTGGCTAAGATCTGAACCTCACTGTCCTCAAATGAATGGCCCGCGGCTTCTAGGTGAAGATGTACGGCAGATGACGGTCCACTCTGGCACGCACACCTGTGTTGGTACATCCTCTTGTGAAGTGGCTGCTTGGTTTCCCCAATATAGCGCTCACTGCAGTCTTCACTACACTGAATGGTTAACTGCAGTCTTCACTACACTGAGTGGTTAGTGTTAAGTGGTTAAGTTAAAAAGGCTATTTTTGTCAAAAAAGAGAATCCGTCGTTAAACAGAAATGGGGGAGTTAGACACAACTTGTCTCCCATCTATAATTCGATTCTCAAACAAAGAATCATTAGGACAGACAAGCCATTGCAGAGGGGTGGAGAGGGTCGTTGTCTTGAATAGAGAATTGGACGCCAGAGAAATTTGAAATACAAAGAGACAGATTAGTTGATAGTTTCAGAGCTATTTCAGTGTAGTGAGCGCCGCCTAGGGCTTATAGATATGCTAATACAAGACGCCAGAGGAATTCGTAAAACAAAAGAGAGTAGCTGGGATAGGTTCAGAGCTTTGTTCAGGGTAGTTAGCTCCTCCCTTGCAGCTAGATATAAACAGGGTCTAACCAGCATGAGGGCCAGAGCTGACGAAGCCTCTCGGATGAGCGGCGAAACGTTTTCAACCAAACAAACTTTGTCCAGTTGACAAATTGAACTTCTCCTTTTATCATGGATTCTACCTGGACGACTGAGGGACTTTTCACACATCTTATAATTTATTTTATTTTATTTATTTATTTAAAACAAGGAAAATGCACAGAAAACATTAATCTCAGGGAGCGAAGATGCTCTTTCGCTACAAGATACTTTCCATCTGCAGTCCTTGAGCAGGTACAAAATACATTAAAGAAACTATTTACATTAGACCAACTCTAAAAACATTTCATCAGTAACAATGTCGCCTTAAAATAACCACTATCCAAATCATCATTAAACATTTAAAACAATCAAAATGAATTCATTCTAATTTCCAAAAATACATGATTTCAAATGTATCATTATCTTCTAAAAATACTAATTACTCACCAATCTATAAGTGTTACAAACAACTAAATATGGTCTGTAAAATAGATGAAATATACAAATCTACAGAGTGAAGAAGTTCTTGGTTTTACTTTGTCATCTGCATAGAGGAGGTAATCAGTGGAGGATGGAGGAAGAGAGACTAAGGAGCAGCAACATGCAAAGTATGAGTCAAACTTTCATCAATGTTTGGTGGAGCAGGTTTACTTCAAGACTGTTAATCTGTAGCACCACACATTTTAAGGTTTGGGTCATTGGATTATTATGTATTGAATTATTTTTTTCTTATAGTTTAGTGGAAATATGAGACAATGATATAATGGCGGTATGTTTCACTTTCACTTTCTATTTAAAGGTGAATAATGTAATTTTTCTGGTGGAGGGACCTTCTTGTCTCCATGTTATTGCTTTGCCTGGAATGTTCTGCAGTATGGAATTAAACCTATCTATTATAATGGAGACACACAGATAAGGTGAAGTCACACATGAAGTATATCACTTTTTTTTCTTTTTTTTTTTACCTAATAAGAGCAAACATATAGAGGACAAACCTACAGAGGATAAACCTACAGCCACTGGGATTTTATTTTAATTTTTTTTCTTGCAGCATAAGCTAAATTCCCTCTCAACACTGAAGAGGGCTCATCTGTAAATGATGATGTGAGCATTTTGTTTAACCAGCTAAAATTCACACTGCTTCTTTCATGTGTCACCTCAAAAACTGCAAAATGCTGTTACAGGAAATTACATTTCTTCCACCATTGGGCACATGCTACAAGTGTTTGATTAAAATATGGCTCGGTGCATTTTAAAACTTTGTCATCAGATTAGGCTGTCATCATATTTCTTTCCATTTAGCCTCAGCTCATCATGTATTTTACATGTGTTTTCTGTATATGAGACACACAGCTCTCACTGTTATCTTTCAGACACACAGTGTAATGGTGTTATTAAAGGCAAATTAACGATTTTTTACAATCTGAGCCTTCTTTCGGCAATAAAACAAGTAGTTTTACTCACCCATAGCAGTTTGCTGTCAATTGGAGCAGTATCGCAGAACTTATGTTGAGCCGTTCTGTTCTACTAATGATCCCGTATCCGTTAACATGGTGCTCGTATCATATGCTCGGGGCATTACTTTGCGGTGTCCAAATAACACAAACTTTAGCACTTTTCAAATCATAGAAGCCCGATGTCTTAATGTAAGATTTCGTTTGAAGCAAAAGTGGCCTGTAATCCGAGATTTATCCATAGTTTTCAGCTTTGCGTTTCATGTTTGGGTCCCGGGAGCTGATAGCACAGTCCGCGCATGCGCACTGGCGTCCTCATCTACTCGAAACTATGGCTAAATCTCGGATTACAGGCCACTTTTGCTTCAAACGAAATCTTACATTAAGACATCGGGCTTCTATGATTTGAAAAGTGCTAAAGTTTGTGTTATTTGGACACCGCAAAGTAATGCCCCGAGCAAATGATACAGCACCATGTTAACGGATACGGGATCATTAGTAGAACAGAACGGCTCAACATAAGTTCTGCGATACTGCTCCAATTGACAGCAAACTGCTATGGGTGAGTAAAACTACTTGTTTTATTGCCGAAAGAAGGCTCAGATTGTAAAAAAACGTTAATTTGCCTTTAAGTCTGCTTGTGTTGAACTCTACAATGTTTATTGCTGCGTTCCACTGATGATTGACCCACATTGCAAAGCCCCAGGCGCCCCTTTGCCTCATATGAGCATCTCTCCAGTTTGGACTTATATTTGGACTTTAATTGCATCAAAAGAAGCAGAGGGAAAATTAAAAGATGTGACCTATTTATATGTGAAAAACAGGATCAAGACACTGGAGAAATAATGATCTCATCAGCATATTTCAAGAGAATTGTAAAGATTTATATGTCAATTTCATTGACAGTCTTAAATATTTGATGGATAAATGTATGTTATGATGATATATGAGGAATATTCAGAAAAGACATTTTATTATGATTTTATGAATGGTTTCCAGCTAAACACACAACATTCACACTATACACATACAGGGCTGTGTTATGAATAGAATTTTTATCACATTTTTATTAAATTGTTTAATATCAGAAGTGAAAACTTTTTTGTGTAAAATGACACTGGAATGGAAAGCATTCATATGTTGCTTAAGCTAAGGTTTATTTTAACAGTTTATGTTCAGTCTATGTTCAGGAACCAAATAATTAAAAGCTATATTTATTTGCTGGTTTTTATTTATTGATAAGAAAAGAAAAAAAGTAATTTCAAAAATCACTTAAGCAAAAAGCAAAAATAATTTCTTATACAAATCATGTGACTTAAAAGACAAAATCAGTAGATGTATGTAAATTTGCTACTAGCTAATATTTGTTTTAAGTAGTAAGTAGTAAGTTTAAAAATTGAGAATGGTCATCTAGAGATTGAAAATACAGCCCTGGAAAAAAATAAGAGACCACTGCAAAATGATCAGTTTTTCTGATTTTACTACTTATAGGTATGTGTTTGGGCAAAAGGAACATTTTTGTTTGAGTCTATAAACTACGATCAACATTTCCCTCAAATTCCAAATAAAAATATTAACGTTTAGAGCAGAGGTCTTCAACGGGGGGTCGCGACCCCTAGGGGGGTCGCGGAGGTACAGCAGGGGGGTCGCGAAATCTTTTGATTTCACTTTAAAATAATATAATTTTATATTTTATAGTGTAAAATACAGTATTAACCTGTGTATTATTTCCTTGTATTGGATGTACCATAACAGAGTAGCAATGTTTATACATGACACTAAGCTCAATTTAATATAAAACACAATTCTATGCCGTATATATAGTAGGGGGTCCCTGGCCTGAAAAACGTTGAAGACCCCTGGTTTAGAGCATTTATTTGCAGAAAATGACAAATGGTCAAAATAACAAAAAACATACATGTTTTCAGACCTCAAACAATGCACAGAAACAAGATCAAATTCATTTTAAAACAACATAATACTAATGTTTACACTTAAGAAGAGTTCAGAAATCAATATTTGGTGCAATAACCCTCATTTTTAATCACAGCTTTCATGTGTCTTGGCATGCTCTCAACAAGTCTTTCACATTGCTCTTGGGTGACTTTATTCCACTCCTGGTCCAAGAACTGAAGTAGCTCAGCTTTGTGTTTGTGTTGGAATTCTACAGACGCTGGAATGGAATGGCTGTAATACATGTAGAGATACTGATTTAAGAAAAAATGCAGTGGTCTCTTATTTTTTTCCAGAGCTGTATATTAATCTAAACATAGAAGTGGGCACAGAGCAATAAAAGAACATATATAAGCTTGTCATATCAGACTCCTATAAACATTGGCACTAATTTTCCCCACAATTTGAGAACCAAACTATTCCCACAAAAAACATTGGTTTAATAACGGTATTAAACATAATATAACAGTCTTGTGTTGTTTTTATGCAAATTGCCTTCCTTTCTCTGCAAGCCTCTTTCCAAACTCTTCTTTTTTTTGAAACTAGCAAAAGCAGCAGGCAAAGAGACAAAGGAGGATACACACACAACAATAAGGATGTAAAGGTCATGGATTTATCACAGTTGGGACAAACACAATCTATACATTCATTCTGCACAAAACACAAATCAATCTAACTCGCAAGCGGCGTTCTAAAAATGTTGTACCTTTTTTTTTTTCAACAGTGACGCACAAATCTGATACAAATAACTGACAGACACTGAACAACACAAGTGGAGCTGTCAGTGAGCATCACATCTCCAAAGGGGGGCATCACTTTTATCTACTAGCTGCCAAGAAAATATTTTAATATATATTCCCTTCAAAAGCCGGTACAGTTTCTACACCAATAAAATGCAATGTTGTTTTCTCTCACCCGATTCATGAAAAAGTCATCAAAAGAAATATACTTATCTCTGGGGCATGAATGTTATCTGATTTAGTTGATGGAGAAATATTATGGAGCGATTTATCTCCTAAACCTGTCACGGTGAACAGGCAAAGTGTCAGTCAAACCAATGTGACCTGTTTGATTTGTGCGATTCAGATGCAGCTCAGGCCCTCACAGCTCCTGACAGAATGTGAATCAAAACAACCAAGCCAGATGGATCCACCGCATGCTCTGATCATTGGCAGACATTAGGATCAACCTGCATGTTTTGTGAATAATTAGACCTGATTATTTATGTGCAAAGAAGAACAATGAGTGGATATTAAAATGCTAAATATGCTCTGCTAAAACGTAACCTATAAAAATACCAAAATGTTTCAGTGGTTTGGAAGTTGAGTCATTAGCTGTTGCTGTGTTAATTTCTGTCACAAGGATTAAGAATTTTTAATTATTTGCTACAATATATAATCTTAATAACTGCAGCCTGTTTGAGTCCTTTTATTTTTATATTTCTTTATTGCATTGAAATGTATGTACTTTTTAGTGAAAAATGAGTCATCATGTTATTTCACTCATCTGTGAAAGTGGATGGATTTTGCCAACCTCACTAAACATTAAGATTTAGATACAGTTCATAGTCCTTGTTGGGAAATTTGACCTCTGCATTTGACCCATATTTCAAATCCATTGGGCCAGCGTATCAGGAGCAGGAGGCACAGCAAACCAAGCCACATGGGTTTGACTCACACCTGCTCACCGTGACACGTTTGGGGGACGAATTGATCCTTAATATTTTTCCATCAACTACATCATATTATCATCATGCTCCATAGCAGTTTATGCAGTTTATTTATTATGATCACTTGTGTATCAGGTGAGGGACCCATTACCAGATCTTTAGCTAGAGTTAAGATTAAGGTACTTTGAATTTGACCTATCCTTCATCCTCCTATGCCACTGGAGCAGTGGGTGCCGCAGTGCAGGTCACGGGGGCCCATCTCCAGATCTTCAGTACTACCTCAGATTTTAACTATGGTGCATGTTTTTTGGGTGCCTGGGGAAACTCATCCAACCTGGGTGAAACTCCATCCTTCAGTAGTGAAGAAGTGTGTAAATGTTATATTATTATCCTGCTACTGCACACTTGACTGCAACTGGGGCCATGTTATAATATAATCTGAAATGATGCTGCAAATTTAATGCGCTGTCAACAACTATTGGCTGTGTGGAGTCTGCTAGATACGATCAGGAACGACGTAAATGCCACTGATCTTGGATGATACTGTATTTCCCATTGTCTTTGAGAGCGTGTGCCTACACGAATGAGTGCATGTGTGTTGTGGGGAGGGGCAGGGTCATGCATGTAAGGATCCCATTTCCGATTCACAAAGTCTCTTTTTCTTGTTCTTTCTCCCCCACTAAGCTCTGCCCAAGGGAAACCGCCTGTCTCCTAGTATGAATACACAATTAGCTTGACAAACACACACACATACACAAACCATATGCAGAAATATTGTTTACCTCCTGAGTTTATCCATACAACTTTATTTCACCCTTCACTTGGTTTTGTGGGCAATAAATGGATTATGCACAAAAAAAAGATAAGAAGCGTGGTCTAAAATGGGGGAAGGGATCATGAAGAGTTTAAATCAATCCCCAATGGAAATGCTGTGTTTGGTTGAATTTTATAAACAACTTTAAAAGACAGTGAGAAAATAAAGATAACATGAAAGCGATTTATGGAAATTAATCCTCAAAGTGCTGTGTGTATGAGAATTATTTATACACAATGAGAGTATAACACTATATAACAGAACCAGAGTTTTACATATATAGTTTACGGCATCTAATTCACAAAATATCCACAAGGGTTTCAGCTTCTTGTTTTAGGTGAATTTTGAAGACGTGAAATGATGATGAAATATTTTGTTATAAATTGTCAATTGCTATGGCAACGGTCAGCATGTTGAATAATTCTGAAACTCATAGATATGATTATATTGTTGTTTTGATCATCAGTATTTTTTTAAGCACTGTAAATATGATGGTAATTCAATTCTACCAGACCTAATAGGAAATAAGACTTCAAAAGCACCACTGATTCCCTAACCCTGTAGTGTTTCCATTGATAAGGTGCAGATTGGACCTCCTGGCCCCATCTGTGTACAGTGCGATCAAGGGCCAGCTGTATGATGTTTACACTGTGAGCCTCCATGACACAAAGCCAGCTCTATATTACAGGAGGAGGTTATCTCCAGAGAAGAGAAAGCAGCCCCACACAACATGCTACAGTGCATTTGGTTCAACTGAATCAATGGGGATGCTGCTGGGAAAGGTTATCAAAGCGGAGAGGCGAGCTTCCCAGCATCCTTCACTGCCTCTGTTATTGGTCTGAGACAACATTGATCCAACAAAAAAGACTGGGCAAAAAGAACCAATTTTAGACCTAAGAATAAACAAACTGGACTGATCAGGTTTGAAGATGAATGTATACATCTTTGTACACACAGGACAGCTATAATGCAGTTTTTGTCCTCATCTCCAATGTAGTCTAAGATTTGTTTTCCCAGTCATATCTTAATCTACAAAGTTAATTTATTAATGAGGTTTAGATAGCACAGCAACTATAATGTGTTATAATTAAATATAATTAAATAATTACTATACAGACTTATCGTTTAATAAGATGGAAGATGGATGATAGATGGAATATATTTTTGGCCAATATTTATCATGGGTACTTGTTTTTAACTTATAGGAAAGGTTCAGTTATTTTTTTATTACAATTATATTTCAGCTGTAGAAGATGCTACTAACTACTAAAGTGTTTCACTCTGTTGCTGGTCATGCTTTTTTAACAATACTGTACATTAATAATATTTTTAGGATAAAAATGGGATAATCCTGATTTAGTTTATTGCGTCAATGGTATAAATTAATTTCAATATATTTTTGTATCTATTTTTTTCAGCAATATATCACACTTCAACATGTTGTTATTGTGACAGGCCTGCTCTTGTGTATGTAGAAAACCAGTCTAAAATGCCATCTTATCTAAAATAATATCTTAAAATACTTTACCTGTAAATGGAGACATTTTCTATGAGGTCAGTGGTCTCTGTGTCTGTGATGACAATGCCTTTGGGTGAAACTGTCAGAGTCACTTTTCTGAACTTCTTGGCACTGGCTCGGGCCTGTGGGGATAAAAAACAAACTCACATGAATCTTTATACTAATTTTAGGTATACAGTAATCCAGAAAATCATGACTACTGAGCCCTAGTCATGTCTTTTTCACCGTGACTGTAGCCAGTGAGCAAAAAGGACCAACCAGTGAGTGAGTCCCAGAAAAGCGGTGGATTTATGAAAAGTGACAGTGGGTAGAATGAGGCTGGATCTGGCAGGCAGCGTGTCCCCCTGCTGCTCTGCTCCATCTGCGCTAACACATTAATACCATAGTGGTGCTGAGCTAGCGGTCTGTGGGAGCGCTTGGTGACCTCTTTAGTATGCAATTAGGTGATAATGAAAGAAAGATTTCAGCAATTCAACAGTATTTGGACTCCTGTGGCTTTAAGTATCTCCTGTCCGTGTTGCCAAGTACTATACAGCAGAGCGGTTTGCTATTTTCAGCTCAAAAGTAGACTGGGCCACAGGACAAAAAAATAATCACTTTCATTTTCGAAGATTGAATTTTTGAAGACTGATCAACAATTACTATCATATTGTATTTTGTTAAGTTAATATGGCTTTCAATATTATATTGGCAATATTATTGAAGCGTGAAGAATCCCTCAGTCGTCCAGGTAGAATCCATGATAAAAAGAGAAATTCAATTTGTAAACTGGACAAAGTTTATTTGGTCGAAAACGTTTTGCCGCTCATCCGAGAGGCTTCGTCAGTTCTGGTTAGAGTGCTGGTTAGACACTGCTTATATCTCGCTGCAGGGAGGAGCTAACTATACTGAAATTATTCTGAAACTATCTCGCCTATTTGTTTCTGTCTTTTGTTTCTATGGCGTCTAGTTTAGCATACCATCAATATTACTGAAGATAAACAATACAGACTTTGAATCCTTGCCATTTATCTGAAATCCAAACCACATGTTTATTGTCAGAGGATTGGCTGTAGATCTCTCAATTAACAATGACTGAATCTCGATACGCAATTAAAATTGGATTAATTATGTAGCCCTTTATTTTCTGATTGCTGTGCACTGTAAGTGAGGTAGGCTTGTCTTTCTTTCCACTTAAAGGGATATGCCACCCCCAGGTCAAACTTGGGCATCTCCCCACAGTCCAGAGACTAAAATAAGTGGTGGAAAGCGTTTTCCTGGTCACCCAGCCATTGTCCGAGTCTGTCGCCACTGACCGCCGCGGTATCTGGTGCTCCTCCGCCTTAGACTGGAGTCTAACGTCGCCAGAGAAAGATTTCGGCCAAAAGGAATTAATTTGCTCGATGCGTTTCCCAATTACTTTCTGTGTAGGTCGCATTCATATCGAGTGCAAATAAATGTGCAAATCAACACGGAGAGCTTGCCTTGGTCATTTTGGGTGGGAACTATTTTCCAGTGCGGAAGAATAAAGCCGAATCACGCACCACGTTGTGCAACAGGGGAACTCCCTTCCCGGTGCGTAACTGGGATTCCCCTGGCAGCGTGCTGCGTGATTCGGCTTTATTCTTCCGCACTGGAAAATAGTTCCCACCCAAAATGACCAAGGCAAGCTCTCCGTGTTGATTTGCACATTTATTTGCACTTGATATGAATGCGCACTACACAGAAAGTAATTGGGAAACGCATCGAGCAAATTAATTCCTTTTGGCCGAAATCTTTCTCTGGCGACGTTAGACTCCAGTCTAAGGCGGAGGAGCTGGAGATACCGCGGCGGTCAGTGGCGACAGACTCGGACAATGGCTGGGTGAGCAGGAAAACGCTTTCCACCACTTATTTTAGTCTCTGGACTGTGGGGAGATGCCCAAATTTGACCTGGGGGTGGCATATCCCTTTAAGCTGTCTTAGAAAACCTTGAAACATGTGGCCTCTGGTTTCTCACATTGAATATAACATTGACAAAGACCATAGTGTATTGAAAATGAGTTACTTTGTTAAAAAGTAGGGCCAAGTAAATAGTATTTCAGTACATTTATGCTATCATCAAATAAAATGGCAGTCAAATTGCTGACAATGAAATGGAACAGAAGAGAAAACTAGGACTTTTCAAGGACGGCACGCTGCCTTAATGCCCTGGAGAACTGTGTAATGTACCACCCTTAAAACAAGTGACAAGTATTCGACAATGTGAAGATAGACTACTGCGGCAGCTCATTTATGTGATGGTTATAATGACGTTCTCTGCTGTATTTGTGTCAGGCCACAAGGCAAAGAAGAAAAAACAGTCATTCAGATACAGCACATGTAGCTGCTGTCTAATACTTGGTCCTTGGGTCTTGTCTTAACCCACCCATAAGGGAATGTCACAGCAATCCTATTCACTTCAAGGATATTGACTTGCTTTTTGTAATAATTGGAATTCAGCTTTCGTAGTTTCGTAGTTGCATTCATACATACATAATAATATATGTCTTGATGTTAACATTTTTTTAAGATGTGTGTAACTTTTATATTGGAAGATTTTCCACCTTTTGTCCCCATGGAAATGTTAGTGTTTTGCCTTGTATTTACTCAATTAAAGGTCCTATTATTACAAAAAAATGATTGATCTTTTTCTGTTTTTGTTTTTGTTTTGTTTTGTTTTGAAAATACATAGTTATAGTGGGAGCGGTAACATCTCATCCAGAAAAGTTACAGTTATTGCATTTTTTAAACATTTACTAGCTCCAATAAATCCACCAGAGAGAGCAGATTACAGTTTGAGTGTGGCATTTCACTCAAATCCATAAGGAACAGTCTATAAAAAGAATCAGTGTAATTGATGTCTTCAGCTTGTCACTCTTTGCATTCAAAATTTTAACTGCATGCTTGAATATGCATCCAAAGTGCAAAATCTATAACTACTTACTTTCCATTTTATTGTTATATGAATAATGTAAAAAAAAACATTTAAAGAAACTCCATATAGTGCCAGATTGACTCACTGTGGCCACGATCCTGTGTATGGCTGCGGAGGCCATGTCCTCTCCTTTGGGCTGCCCCACCAGAGTCATACCCAGGTACTTCACATTAAACACCATGCCCTCCAGAAGAGTCTCTTTAGTGTCAGTCCAGTTCTCCGGCAGCTCTGCTCACATGAAAACAGAAAAAAAGACATTGTTTATTTCTACTGTTAAACCACTCTGACTAGCTTGTTTATATTCATATTTTGCTGTTGAAAAGATAAACATAAAATTGAATAAGAAATGTGAACAGGGAACATTTTTTTTCCATACTGCCCAGTCTGGGGGTACGCACAGTCAGTTAGTCACTGGCTTGCAAAGATCATCAAGCATTTCATGCCCAGGACACTGGAAATGAAAGTATCTTGCTATTACACTGTATGGCAAACTGCACTCTTTTTCTCAACAGGAGAAAAAGAAACAATAAGGCACCATTAAAAACACAGGAACTATATTGAGCAAGTTGTTTACAAAGCGATGTGCAGTACAAAGCTGGCATAAAAACAACACAAGTAAGCAGACAAGGCTATGAATAGAGGCACTTGAGACAAACAAAACCTCAGAGAATGACGACAGAGCCTTGTTAAAGATTTACAGTATAAAAAACAGCCACCACACAGCAAATGTTAAAATGATTGCTGAAAATTTGTCACTTTATCTCAAATCATACCTTCTACTATATTATAATAGAGTCATTAGATTATGGCTCAAACATTCAGTTCACATTAACATCACAAACTACAGTGTGCCCATGGCATCAGGATTAGCCTAAAATAGTCAGGTGTTTTGTTGTTAGTGGGGTTTATCTTCTTGAGATTTCCATTAGCACATAGCCTTCCTCCACTCTACTCAAAGCCGAATATCCATTCAAAATCTGAGTACCTCTTTTCAAGTACTCACTGATATTGTTGACTTGATTGGAGAGTCTTAGACTGACAAGTAACACAACATTCACTCTTTAAGGAAGTGAATACACAGGATAAAAGCCACAAACTGTCAAGAGTCCAATCCTCCGCTGGTCTCCTCTACAGACCAGACCATCTGTTATTGGTAGGTCCTGTGCATCTGTACAGAGCTTGACAGTGTTTACACAGCTTCCAACAGCCCTGAATTATTAAACCATCTTCAATCACACGGCGGGGGCCTGCTTCAAACCCAGAGACGCCGTTTGATGTTATTAAATGTGGCTGTGGATGCGTGCTGTGGAGCCAGAAGCATACGATGGAGCCTTGTCTTTTGTTTGTGCAAAGAAATGGTCCTAATTGTTCTTCTGAGATTCAATTAGAAACTTCTAGAAACGGTGGAGCACACTTGTTAATTAGGAAGGTCAGAGATGAGGTTTGATTGAGAAAGTATTAAGATATGTAAGCGTGAAGGGGAATAAATTATGGTCAAATATGCATTGTGTTGCATGCATTGACTTTACCAGATTAATAATTAAGAAGAACCATATTTTGCTACAGGGTTTCCAATAGATTCGTCCTTAAAAATGTCCAAAGATAGAAGGGACAGTTGCATAAGAAATGTTGCTGCATTTCTCATTTGCATACTGAAGCACACTGAGAACATAGACTGCTGAGAGAAACAATGCATTATACTATGAAGAAATTACTGGTTAAGTTACATTACTTTTAATACTAACATCTATTAGAGTTAGGGTTATTGTCAGGGTTAGTATAATACATTTAACTGACTCTTGTGAGCTAACTACATTAAAATGTTGAAAACTACCATAAATGAAATTACAAGGTGGAGCAGATGTAGACAGAGTAATGATAAAAGGAGAAATTCAATTTGTCAACTGGACAAAGTTTGTTTGGTCGAAAACGTTTCGCCGCTCATCCGAGAGGCTTCGTCAGTTCTGGTTCTAGTGCTGGTTCGAGACTGCTTATATCTAGCTGCAGGGAGGAGCTCACTACACTGAAATAGTTCTGAAACTATCTCAACTAATTTGTTTCTTTTGATTTTCGAATTTCTCTGGCGTCTAGTTTAGCATACCTAGTCACCCTAATGACCGTCTCCATACCTCTGGCCCTGACTTGTCTGCCCTAATGTTTTGTTTGTCTGTTTTGACTTGGTTTGAGAATCAAATTATAAATGGGAGACAAGTTATGTCTAACTCCCCCATTTCTGTTTAACGAAGGATTCTCTTTTTTGACAAAAGACAAAAACTCGTCCACCCAAAGGACAAAACACCGAGCCACAAACAAAGCAATGTGGTCTACTCCATTCAGTGTAGTGAAGACTGCAGTGAGCGCTACATTGGAGAAACAAAACAGCCACTTCACAAGAGGATGTACCAACACAGGCGGGCGTGCCAGAGTGGGCCGTCATCTGCCGTACATCTTCACCTAGAAGCCACGGGCCATTCTTTTGAGGACTGTGAGGTTCAGATCTTAGCCAGGGAAAAGAACTGGTTTGAGAGGGGAGTTAAAGAGGCTATTTTTGTCAAAAAAGAGAATCCTTCGTTAAACAGAAATGGGGGAGTTAGACATAACTTGTCTCCCATTTATAATTCGATTCTCAAACCAAGTCAAAACAGACAAAAGAAACATTAGGGCAGACAAGTCAGGGCCAGAGGTGTGGAGACGGTCGTTAGGGTGAATAGGTATGCTAAACTAGATGCCAGAGAAATTCGAAAAACAAAAGAAACAAATTAGTTGAGATAGTTTCAGAACTATTTCAGTGTAGTGAGCTCCTCCCTGCAGCTAGATATAAGCAGTCTCGAACCAGCACTAGAACCAGAACTGACGAAGCCTCTCGGATGAGCGGCGAAACGTTTTCGACCAAACAAACTTTGTCCAGTTGACAAATTGAATTTCTCCTTTTATCATGGATTCTACCTGGACGACTGAGGGACTCTTCACGCACCTAGACAGAGTAATAATAAAATAATAAAGGGTGAAGTACTACCCAGTACTACCCAGGCCCGGATGGGAGACCACTGGGAATTCCAGGTGCCACAGGGGGTGCCAGTAGCAAAACTGTCATTATGTCCTTAGGCAAGACACTTCACCCACATTGCCTAGTATAAAAATAGTGTGTGGTTGTGTTGGTGGTGGTCGAGGGGGCCGATGGCACAGATTGGCAACCTCTCTTTCATCAGTCATCTACAATAGTAACTTACCACCACCAAGTGTGGAGTGAATAAACAATAAAGTAAAACGTCTTTCAATGTCTTGAAAGGTGCTAAATAAATGCAATACAGTGAACCCTCGTTTATCGCGGGGGTTAGGTTCCAGAAATAGCCCGCAATAAGTGAAATCCGCGAAGTAGGACAATTTTATATTTTACAATTATTCTACATGTTTTAAGGCTGAAAACGCTTCACCAGACACATTATACACCTTTCTGAGACTGGTATTAACATTTTTCTCTTGTTTAAACACTCAAACTTTTGTAGATTTTCATTAAAATATATTAATAGTGGGGGGGGGGGGGGGGGGGGGGGGGGCACGTGACACGCGGACACGTGCGCGCGGACACGTGTGCGCGGACACGTGTGTTTGTTTTGGTACCACATATCCATGCCATGTGCGAAAGTCGAGTGGAAAGCGACCTGGATATCATTTTGGGCAAGACTCAAGCCAATGCTAACAGTGCCAAACCGCTAACAGACGCCTCTGAGCACCAGTCCTCAGCACAAGACCAGGTAACACTAACCTGCGCTCACAAGAGTTGGTTGCATTTCACCCCGGCTCCAAAATCAGACCGCTATCAATGCGTCGCCAATACTCCACAGCTCTCTAGGACGGGGTCGGGTTCGTGACGGGGAAGAGCCACTGTCTCCTCTGTGCGCGCGAGTGTCCTCCCCCCGCTGCGGCTCCCCCGGACGCCGCGCGGCCAGGCGCCAGGCCCGTCCATGTTGATTCTTGGCTCTTCCATTTGTCCGGCTCGCACTCAGTCTCTTCCATGGCTCGTGCAAGTAAACAAAGGCCACACCTCCTGTCACCCAGGCGCTCTCGTGAAGGACATCTGAGACTCTGTCCCTACCATCCCTGGTCTAGACCTGGTTTAGTCCTGGTTTAGACCTGGTTTAGTCCTGGTTTAGACCTGCTTTAGACCTGGTTTAGTCCTGGTCTAGTCTCTTAGCTAATCAGGGCGCAGGACAGAATGTTACACTGTAAAAAAAAAGTTACACTATAAAAAAAATTGAAAAAAAAAAAAAAAAATTGGAAAAAAAATCCGCGAAACAGCGAGGCCGCGAAGAGTGAACCGCGATACAGCGAGGGTTCACTGTAACTAATGAATTAAATGTTAACATTGGATATTTTAACATCAGAGAGATCAGAAAATACTGTAATATTTACCTGGCCAGCCAAATGATATCTCTCTGTATTTCCTATACACCGCGATACCATTTGGACACCCTCCATCCACTCTCGCTCCTCCGGTTACAAACCGACTCCGCGATTCTGATTCGTTCAAAGATGGTGACGTCAGTGCACCCGCCTTTGCCCGCAAAGTCACTCTTAGGAAGCGGAAGTTCCGCCTCAGTTTTGAATCAAGATGGCGCAATCTCTGATTGGTTCACTTAGCTGTCTGTCTACGCGCAACCGCAGCGCATTTTGTGGTTACCAGACTCACTCGCTGGTACAGCGATGAGTCATGGATTCTTCCAGGCAACTGTAATATGGGCCCTTTAAGGATTTTCCATTTGATTCTTTCATATGACTATTACAGTGTGCAGTAATTGCCAACTGCACTCCATCTGAGTGTATGACATCACCATCACATTCCTGTCTGCCATGTTGAAAATGTTTTCAATGGTAAATAATGGTAACATAAATAATAAAATAACATGAATCTGAAGATATATCTAGCTGCAGTCAGTCCCACCTGTGTACGGTGTGGGGAAGCAGTGCAGCAGGTGATTTCATAAAAGCGCTGATAGGATTATGCAGAGGGGCCCCACTGCACTGATGATGTGTGTTAACATAGAGACGCCAGGCAACGATTCACACTCCATCTGAAAGCACCCTGATTACATTATGCTGTCACACACACACACACATAAATACCCTACTAAAATGAATCACAAGATAAATGATAAAAGAAACTATAGACTAACATATCTTCACAAACATCTGGTAGTCACAAGACCTGGCTGTAGTGCAGAGAAAAGGCTGCGTTTGCTCTCTCTGTTCCCCCCTCAGTGATATGCAGTGATCACCAGCTGTCTCCCTCTGCTACATGGGCCTTCTGTTCATTTTCACAGGCATTGGACCAGGCGAAATGTGTTCTGCCACAAACAATACAATGGATATGGAATAGCTTCTCTAAACTATTTTAAAGATACACAAATAAAGTTCAATCTGACTTTTTTTTCTTTCTTGTTCCTGAATACCTTCTGTGCACAACAGCATTTCTTTCAGAGTTTTGGTGCAGTTTCTGAATTGTGGAAATTGTTTCAATTTTATTTTTTTCTTAATATAAATTTAAACCAATACTGTACATTTCTCAGACCAACCAAGAACAAAGATGGGCCCCTAAAATTCTAAGGAGATTAAAGTGAGTGCTGTATGCATGCACTCAATGCAGAATAGCTTGAGAATTGACATTTGTAATTTTGGTAAACAATCTATTTCATCCAACCCATGTGGAATGAAATGAACTAAAATATGGTAAGGGCATTTGGGTAAAACATACTGCAACGTGTATATCTACATATGTTCGTAACATATAGCAACAGTTAAAGGCAAGTACCAGAAGAAAAAGGAAGTTGTTTTATTACAACAAAACACTCCTCAAGATTGTGGCTTTACTATTTCACACATGCAACAGAACTTTGAATGTAGGACAGCACCTTGACTGAGAAAATAGGGCGCAGATTGAAGGGAGCTAGTAGGCGTTTGCAGCGAGGGTGGGGGTGTATGGTTAGTTGGCTCTCAGACTCTGCCTTAAGGGGAGTTAATCTGGCCCTTCCTTTCAAGATCTTGTTCTTCTCTCCAACCCATCCATCACCACTTCTGATAGACCACAATTTCTCCCAAACACAAGACCAACCAAACATTAATCACTCAGTAAGTACTTTTTAAATAGCTTGCATTAAGCAGCACTTATTCCCAGTTAAATTACAAACAATCCTATAAACAACACAGAAAACAATCTTGACAAGTCAATAGATCAAATAACCAATGTTGCTATAGCGACCAACCGCTGCTCCATCACTCTCATCCGGCAGCAGGAGGCGGTACCTGCAAATTCTATTACTGAACGCCCTGGCCCAGCTTCAAAGGGAACTACAAAGCACCTAAAGTGTGAAGTAGAATGATTAAAGCTGGAAAATGGGCCAACCAGACCACTCAAGTCAAACATTATAAACCTGAGTACCAACCTGAAGCTATGGTAGTGATATAATACCACCCAACAGCCTGGATACTTTTACAAATAAGTGGAGGGAAAGAAAACTTTACCACTACATTATGCAAACATATTTGACAAACACATTAGCTGACTCAGTAATGTTTAAAATTTGCATAACGTTCCTGAAATTTCTATCACTCTGATGCCATTAAATCTTGGATGAAAAGAGTTACAGTGTGAATAACAAGTCCATGATGCTATATATTCACACTACACAGGCATTGTCTAATAACATCATAGTATAATTCATGAGTTATGAAAGGATATGCAGCCTAAAGGGACAAGCCTCTGGTCTGGGTCATGCTGGACAATCACACGTGCATCATTTGTCCGTCACTCTGCCTTCAATTCAAGATATCTCCAAGAATTACAGGGGAGTCATTTGGGAAATCAAACCCATAACATGTCTGCTCTATACTAAAAGTCTATCGAAAAGGTCCACCATCTGCTTGTAGACCTGTCACGATATTTTGACGTGTGATGTATTGCTAAAGTAAATATAGATGATAAACAATAATATAGAAGATAATTTAGGACAGGCACAATAACCCAAAAGTAGATTTAAACCACAAAAACAAATATATAGTATTGTTTAAAAAAAGAAAAAGAGCTGCAATAAATAAACCGCAGAATGAAACTTTAGTGCTTAGTTGGCATCTGTAATGAGTCATAGAAGTCATTAATTCAAACTTCTATAGTCTATTTTTAGGTCTATTTTTAAATTATTTTAAGCCATTATTTATTATCTTGTTTTATTGCATGCTACATTTTCCTGCTGTTCTTGATCTCTGCGTTGCAACATTGGAATTTCCCCACTGTGAGACTAATAAAGGCATATCTTATCTTCTACAACACAAATCTGATCAAATAGCTAATATAAACATTTCCAAGTGGTGCAAAGAAAATGTATACATGATAAATATTTAAACCCCCCCCCCCCCCCCAAAAAAAAAAAAAAAAAAATATATATATATATATATATATATATATATATATATATATATATATATATATATATATATATATATATATATATATATATATATATATATATATATATATATATAGTTCCATCTATTGTATAGTGAATGAATCGATATAAGTATCGTGACAGACCTACCTGCTTGTCTCCATGGAAATGTTATTACTTTGCCTGGAATGATCAACACTGTGGCATTAAACATACATTATATTTTTCTAAGGGGACAAGCAGGTGCTGCTATCAGGTCCCTTAAGAGTCCCTAGGCTTAGATAATAAATTTGCTAAAACTAGATAATAGTTTTTAGCAAATTGATAGATAATAAAACATTGGCAGAAGGGAGGTCCTTTGATTGGCAGCTGCCCGCACACATGTAATGTATGTTTGTCACTGGACAACAAAACAGGTAAAGTAACATAGACCTAAAATTACTTTTAATTATAAACAAATCAGTGGAAATCAATTTAATGTTATGTTATACTTTATTTGTCATACGCTCTAATTAAATGATTCTTCATCGTTAATCGTTCTGTAAATAAAGTATGTTTTCATTTATGTGGTGGGAATGGATGGCTCTGGAATGAACTATGTGTCTTCTTTACTTCCTATACCTCATGTTTGCATATGCTGTTCTTTACTGATAAGAACATGGAGCTATGGAAGCAGTATAAAGAGATAGCAAGTAATCAAGCATCATAAAAAAAATACTTATCCTGAATACTAATTAGTGTATATAGTAGTTATTATGCTAAACACAAGCCATTGTGTATAATTAATTATGAGGATGACAAGAGTTGTCAACAGTCTAGCTCTTAGTCATTTAGAATTGCCCACAGAAATGGTAAAACTGCCACTGTAAACATTGTGCTAATGTTTAGTATGAAGACTAACACAGTCGGTGCGCTGTCTGCATAGGAAAAAAACGATATGGGTGTAAAGGTTACAAAATGGCATATATTATCTTCACAAATACATTTTACTCTCCACTTCTTTTTCAAAATACATAGTTGGCATTTTTTAAGAACCACTGAAATTGTTTATAATTGAGGGCTAAAACAGAAGTGACCTGCAGTGCGATCAGTCCCTGCTTGTTTTCACTGAGTGACTCAGTGTTGTGGGTTTGCATAAAGCCACACACTTAAACTAAAAGTGCAAATGAGGCAGGTCAAAGCATCCATGTTCAATAGTTTGCCTGTCCATAGATTACAGCAGTCCATTGGCTTAGTCTTTCTTGTATCCACCGAGATGGATTGGTTTACTGCCATACTACATTCCCATACTACATTCTAGGCAAATCTTTAACATCTCCATAGACAAGACACAGGAAAAGTTACACAATGTACTTTTAAGGGCAAGGCGATAAAACGCTTTGTAGTAAAAGGTGTTAAGAGTGAAAATACCATCATGAATCTCAATGCAAAGCTATAGAAAGACACTTGCTGTAATGATTTGCTTTCCCATATTGAGGGCACCTTCCAAAGATGCTGATGTTGTTTGGACTTGTGTAAGAGATGAGGACATCCCACAGGATCCCCTTTAATGCGATGAAGCACTTAGAGCCATCCAGCCCAGTGATGGATGTGTGTCTGAGCGCTGGATACTTGACCTCTCTGGACTGGGCCTGTCCTGGATCTGCTCAAATCAATGGAAGAGCTTAGATAGGGCAAACAAAGGCAGGGTTTGTTGGCATTATTGAATTTGAGGCATGATACTTATGAGCAAAGTGGTTAGCTAAAAATAGAAATGGCTGTATTATTGTATTGTAAGATATGCTGTGTTTGCCTTATAAGATATTTTCGACATTGGGTTGACATAACAAATGATATTTTTTTAAATAAAGTGATCAAAACTGAAAATATAGGGTGAGTAGGTGGACCAATTACAGTAAAGAATTAACTATCTCAATAGAGCAATAGAAAAATGAATTGTGATCGAAATCATACGCGACTCCACGAAAATCCTAGAATAGTGTTCAGCTCAGTTTTCGCAAAATGTATTATCTATATCTATAACGTTTTTAAACTGTATTTACTGAAGCTCTTTAAGCCACAAGCAACCAAAAATGCAATGTCAACTGTGATATGAAATTGTACAACTGATTCCAGACAGTGGAGATTATATTTGCCTGCAAAGCTGTGAACACTCCAGAGACAGGCCCTATACATTTTCTGCTATTGCATAACTTATTTCTCACTTGCTGAAATCAAATCCCTTTTAGAGATATGCAGAAAACAGCATCCAGGATCATTATAGGCCAACATAGATTCAAAAACTGTTGAGATCTGTGGATGGCTCTGGTAAACAGTTCATAAACTGAACCATGCCGTAAAAATACATAGCATATAAAAAACATATAAGCCATGAAATGTGTTATATAGCTGCCATATATCACAGCTCCCAGAAGTACCACGGACAAAATCAATAGAGAATATGACGTGGGGCAGCTTTAATAACACTAGACTCTGGCTTTAAAATCAATGTGACAGAGAAGAAAATACACTCACTCCAACAGTAACAGGCACCGACAAGTGAAAGTGGAATGAGCTGGATTATTTGTGTAATGGTGTAAGAAAAACGACTTTACTGCCAATATTCCAAAGTAAGGCATTTAACTTTTCAGTCCCAATTTACAGGTGAGATCTGTGAAAAGGTGGCCCACGCACAGTCAGAATACATGTTTTTAAAGGTATTTTGAGCAATAAAAACACCCATCATTGAACAAACGCGTCTTATTTCAGTTTAATATCATACTGGGAAACAATACTGGCAAAGCAATTCCATGGCAGCGGATCTCCAACCTGAAAAATTACGCAGTACACCTTCAGCTTAAATAAAATGTATTATCCAGTATATGATATTGGCATTTCCTCCAATGTAGGTATCAGCATCAGTCTCCAGATTCCCATAGAGGCTCAAAAAATAAATTCTATACATCATCTATTATCTACACTATTTATTAACCCCAAGTCCAACCCCAACAATGTTACTACTTAAATAAAATGTATTGCCCAATATATTATCTAATGGCATTTCCAACTCCCCCTATCGTCATCAGCCCCCAGATTTCTGTACTGGTCAAGCTCAAAAGATAAATTACATTATACTCACTGCCACTGCACTATACATCTCGTGACATCATTAAATAAACAAGCTGGTTTCCTTTCGTATTTGACTTGAAAGTATAATTTCCCATAGAGTTAAAAAGTAAATCTTACCTTAAAGGTGCCTCTATCAAATTTGCTTGTGATTTGTGCACATGAGACATCTGCTGATCTCTGAAGCATTAAATCTATTGGACATGGACAGGTTTCCCAGCACCGTGAAAACTCATTAGCAGCACTTTATCACTACATCTCTGCTCACTCTGAGTCGGATATGAGCGTGAATTATGCAGAGTAAAGATGAGAAGTCTGTCCTGTGAAATCAGTGTATAACAGACTGCAGATAAGCTAAGCATAGACTTAGTCAAGGTTATATCTTTAGGCTTGATTTTTGTAGACTAAAATGCAAGAAAATCTGTTTTAAAGGTGCACTGCGTAACACTTCTAGTGAAGGGTCCATCAACTGCAATTACATTACAATTCAGATCTGTTCAGAGTCACCCCATTCACAGAAGAAATGACTGTATTTTTGAGCAAGTAAAATACCCGTAATGAATAAATGTTAGATGTAAATGTTTAAAGTCATACCATGGAACATTCCAGGTGAAACAATAATGTCTCCATGGAAACAAGCAGGTGGCAGACCCTCCACCAGAAGAGTTGCACAGTGAATCTTTAATTACTAGCAATATGACTGTTATTGTTTCTCGTCTGAAAGTATTTACTTAAAGATCCCATGACATGGTACTTCTTGATGCTTTTATATGGCTCCTTAATGGTTCCCTAATACTGTAAATGAATCCTTCTTCAAAATCAACACTCACTGCATGAGATATGACTCTGACAGTCTTCATGAGGCTAGATATATGTCTAAAATGCTTTATTCTGAGTGTTGCTGCTTCAGTGCAAATGAGAAGGACAGAGAGATTGGCTAAGGAGCGGGGGGGCGGGTTTCCCCCGCAGCTCGGCACCGCTGTCTGCTCTCTTCCGTGTTTTACACACGAAGACAGATGAGAAACTTTGCAATGAAAAAAAGCATATTTACACAGAAAATAAATAAATAAAAATAAATCACTGGTATTTCAGAGGTCCAGAGGGTCGGGTAAGGGACTTGCGAGCCTAGAAACACTCGGACGTGCCTCCAGGCAAATAAAAAAATGCATTTCGCATTGCGTAGCGCATTCACAGTCCAAACTCTATGGGCGGGATATACAGGGACGCTGAGCGGAGACAGAGGGAGGGGCTGGAGCTGCATTTGCCAATCTGACGTCAATAAGGTGCCTTGTCCGAACTCGCCCGTTTGAACACTGTTTTTTTGTAATGCAGAAAAGGACCGCAAATGCTCAGTTTAGACATTTCGCAACTTTTAGCCATGGGGGGGCTAAACAGGGTAGGGGAGCTCACATTAACGTTCAAAAACCTCAGAAAGTGAAAATTTCATGCCATGGGACCGTTAAAGGGGCTGTAATAGACTGTCAAATTGACCTTGCCCCAGTACATGTAGGCCTGTCACAATAATTACTATATTGAGTTACTGTTCAATACATGTGAGGTGGAACATAATCTTTGGGGGTCAGTATTTATCATGGCTACTTTTTCTTTGTACTAGTGGGGGACATTTTGTTATTCTCCTATTGTAACTTCTGTGTCTCATTATAGATACAACTAACTACTAAAGTGTTTCATTCTGCCATTTATTTATGGCTGGTTGTGTTTCAGTGTTATTGTTTATTGATTATATTTTCTTCAGCAATATATCGTACTTCAAAATGTTATCGTGACAGGCCTAAGTACACATATATTGTAAAAGCTAGGTTAATCCACCAGCTAGGTCCACCTGACAATGAACTTGGCTCAAGATCTAGAGAAGGGTACCAGTAGCCAGGGTAGCCAGTTCTGCACTACAGTTGCAAAGGGCTCCCAGCTGCAATAAAGGATGTGTAAAACGCTGAGGTAGTGTTGCTAATGTTAACAATAATACAAAAGCATATCTCCTGTGTGGGCTCCAGTTCATATGGACACCAACTATTACAAAAGACATAATAACATATGAAAATAACCTGAAAAGACAGCAGTGTCATACCTGGTAATAAGCTAAGCCTTCTTCTATCATGGTACCTTTCTTACACAGTTATAATGTATATTCAGTTCTGCTAATTTCACCTTTCCTACACCTCATGTAAAAAGCCCATTATATCGTTTCAGCTGTTCATTTATTTCAAGCTGCCACTTCAATGTGTGCCCCTGTGCTAAATATCACCAGAAATATGATAATCGCTTAATGGATACATGAATTAGCTGAAGGTTATAGCAGAGTAATCCAGTATTAAGCCAAAATCAAAAAGTGCTTTAATTTCCCATCACAACACACATCCACATCACTACCAATTATCATCCCCTCCTTGTCTCTATCAACCGAGGAAGAACTCAGGAATCCCCCCTAGAGAAGATCCAGTGCTCCATCTCTACGGCTGACATCCTCTCCTCCATTAACTGCTCTATTCCCACAAAGCATTGCTTCATCTGCATGCATTTCTCTGTGACTCACTGGCGGCTGAGTCTTAACGAGCCATCTCGAGATAATTGCTCCTGGAGGCTCCCGGGCTAACCCATACCCCCCTGCCCCCTCGTGAATGTCACTCTGTCAAGCCCTTGTCTGCGCTCAAACAAACCTGCGGCTGTCAGGACTAACAACGACAACAAGTCAATGCAGACCACTCATTTCAGATCACGTCTCCACTGAGACACTAGAGGCCATGTTTTGACATTCTCACTGTAAAACAGCAGTTAGTTAGCATCAGACAGGAGAGCAGTGGAGTAAGTGATGCAACATAAGTGTCAGTTCAGATGTGTCAGCTGAGAAATTTAGGCATATACTTTTTCTTTTTTAAGAAACTTTAGTGAAAGTCCACTTTTCTTTTTTTGTCCTTCAGGCAGGTGGAGGTGCACTCTAAAGTGATTCTAGTCAGTGGGGGTGCACATGAGGGAAGCTAAAGTATTGACCTTCGGTGAGTGAGTGACCGTGAGGATAAGAGAAAATAGAGGAGCAGACATGATCACTTGAGAAGAGATCTAAAAACTGTTGTGAGGACTTAAGGACCTGCACAATAAAAATGCTGGTATTTGCAATTCAGTTCATGTCACGGGCATCCTTATGCTCCTGGCCTGTTCCAAAGCCTGATTTTAAAGTGGTGCACACTGTACGCTGTGGACTGTGTCCTTGGTGCCAAGGGCAAGTGTGAGGTCTGTGGAGCGGTGACAGGATCCAAGGGGAAGGGTGGGTCCCTGGGCGCCTGCTGTGTGCTCCTCAGTACCATCCACTGCCTTTGACCCTAACAGACGACAATGGCAGAGCACGGGGGAAGCGAGTGATTACAGAACACACTGTGTGTGTATCACTAAAATAACCCAAAAGTCCATGTCAGCTCTGTATTATACGACACAACTTTACCCTGATTCATGTTATTTTTTAATTGTGTACAGTTTAGGATGGTCAGTAATTCAATCTCCAGATACAAATCAATACTAAATACTCATTTTCAAAAGTACTAGATCTGACCTGGTATTGATACCTTTGACGTTTTTCAGAAGGATGCCCGCATGGTAAAATTCAACTATGCTAATAGCTAGATAAAGACAATTATTAACAATTATTAGACAAGACAATTATTAATCAAAAACTGTATACAACAATAATCTGCTTACCTTTTCCATCCTGTTCATCCAATGCACAAATCACCTTTGACAACTTGCACTGAGAGGCAGTCAACACCTTTCACTTTGAAATCAGATACGGCAGAGAAAGCACAACGCGCAGGTTTCAAAAGTGACAAAAACAATAACTTTCAGGAGAGTGTGCTGTTGGGAAACGTCAGCTTTCCTTATCTTCAATGTAGAAAAAAAACTATACACAACTATAGTGACTATATATGAGCTTCTACAGTCAATCAAACTCAATTCCATGAGGGCTGAATTCCAGCAAAGTACAATTCATTATCAGAAATACATTACAGTAACAGGTTAGAGAGAAACATTTCAATTATTTATAATGAACAAGAGCATATCAGTGCCTTTTAATGAAAATCCTCCAACTGGCACTGGCACATTATTCATTAAGCAGATATATGGGTGGGGGCCGCACCCGCATGCTGGCGTTTTTGTCAATGCGAGTCGTAGTAATTGGCTGTGTGGCTGCAGAGAGCGAGTATTCAGACAGCACTTCACACATCAATAAGACAACACAGCCACAGCAGCACAGCGCACTGATGGAGACAAGGGCCACTGCACTGACCCTTCACTTACAGACCTCCAGCTACAGCTCCTGCCCTGTGCAAAAGAGCACTTTAGCGCAGTGTTTAAAGGTGTTAGAGAGGGATATGAACAGGTTATAAATATAGACCACACTCCAAAGTGACTATAGGCTATATGTATTCATATTCCTGTTATCATAACCAAGTTCCTTAACATCTAGCTATAAACCAAAACACACCTAATCTGATCCATTTCATCTTATGTCTAATGGTCTGACTGGCAAGTGTTGCTGATGCGGTTACCATGGAAACATAGAGTAAGTCTAAAATGCACTGTCCAGTGTGAGGATGCATAAATCTATAAATCAAAAAAGTTACCTTACGTACTTCTTAGTGTCTGTTAGCAAAATTAAGAAATATGCATAGAAAGGCAAGTTGCCATTAACTATGCTTAATTCCTTCGCATAATACTAAGTCATATAGATGATAGCTGTAAGCCCAATCTCTAAGACCAAAGGCCATTGCTATGGAAATACTTAAAATACATAAAACAGTATTTGCAAAGGTCTGACTCACTCTCGTGTTTGGAAGTTCCCCATGTGTGGCGTGGAACTCCAGGGCTCTTGATGATGGCTCTTCCGGCGGATTTGAGCGCGTCCATCCTGGGGCGTGTGTGCTCTCCTCCGCTGCTCTCTCCACTTTGCCCAGTCCCGAGCACCGACAACCGCGTGCAGCGTGGAGGATGCGCCAAATAAGTGTACAGTGTGGTAACGAGCTGCAGTTTGTCACGGTCCAATCCTGCAGGAGACTGAGCGGGAACAGCCCAGCCCACTGAACAGCATCGCTCCTAAACCTAAGGGCGTGTCCTATCACCCGTAGGATGGGCTTCTTGTTGAAGTAATCTATTTTGTAGGTGCGACCTTATCCAGTAACACTATAGGCTGAGCTTGCTCTGCAGTGTTCTAGCTCAAGTGCCATTCAATAGGTCGTAGTTTTAGTTTTACTGTATAGCATAAATAAATGCCTGTAAGTCAGATTTTAAATAGTTGCACTGATTATTTTTTCTTTTCTTTTCAATGCAGCCTAATAATTTATAGCAAATAAAAAGTTTTTTCTTTTTCACAGCTTATCATTTAGCTTCAACAAAAGCGTTATCTAATTTGTTGATATAAAAATACATTATAGTTGAACTTTAAAGAAAATAAAAGTTTGTTTTTCAAAAAAAATAAATAAAATAAATCAAACCAAACAGATTTTACACAGCTATTGTACCTTGGCTCCATCTACTGGGCGTTGGTAGTCATCGCAGTTAAATTGCGACTTCTTCCCAAACGCATGGGAAAAAAAGTTACAACCATTATTTGTGCATTTTTTGGTCTTGCATTTAAATACTTGTGTTCTACTGTATCTAGACAAGATTAAACTGTTCGAATTTTCCCATAAAACAACTCATGCTTGAGGGGCCTCTTTATTGGCAAACAACGTCAATCTAATAGTAAAGCCAGACAAAGAGGGGCTGAAGTCCATTAATAACATTAGTGCCAAATTGACCCCCTGAATTAGGCATGCGCTGTCTTTACGGTTAATAGGAGTTACTATCCTTTCTGCTTGGTCCAGTCTCATGCTAAAATGTATTTGTGTCATATACATTAAAACACACAATTTCTCTGTCAATTGTCCTTAGAGGCTGGAGCTAGAAGGCATCTGGTGGAAGGGTCAGTCGAGGAAGCAGGAGGACAACCTTGGCCTTTCAATTTCAGATAAAATCCTGTTTTTAGTTTATCTCTTATAACCCATGAAATGTCAAAATGCAGCATTTCATACAGTATCCATTTCAAAAACTGGTAAAAATGTTCCCTCTGCTGCCCCCTCTGGTCTGGTCTCTTCTTTCTTTTGGCTTTCTTCCACTTCTGAGGCACACACGTGATCCTGGGACTGTGACTGGGCCCGTCCCGAAGACTCAACAGACAGGATGCTACTTAGGCTGGACTGGCGCGCTCCTCTAGGCTGGGTCTCAATCTCAACACGAACTTCAATGTTGGTCCCATCCCTGATTAAAACAACAGAAACAAAGTACTTAGATTAGATATAAAACATGCAGTAACTATAATTAATATGTAAATAATAATAGCTTTTCTTCAGATATTCCCTGTGTATAGTGACATAATTATATGTTTGAGACTGATGAATTAAGGAAGAATATATTTCTGTCATGAGAAAGATAATAACATTTGCAATTTGGATTTTTGATGATGTTAAAATAACTGCACAAACTCTGCAACTTTTCTGGTGGTGAGTCTCAGAGAGGCAACGCCACCCACTCGAAGAATGTATGTTTTCTAGGAATGCACCAATCCGATATTGGCAAAAGGTATTTGGCGTCGATACTGAAAAATTTTCTGGATCACATATTGGTTGCCAAATATTGATTAAAGCCATAGAACTGGAAACGGTATTGGAACTGAAAAAGCTGCATCTTTATGTATTTCAAGATATTTTTGTATAATGAAAGCACCCATAAAGAAATGAATGCCAGATAGGCTGTAATACTGAGGAACAATCAAGGTCAACGCCTTCCACCAGAAAACATAACATTCTATGCATATTTCTTTCTAACAAAGACAATCCCCGATAGCCCAAACTATTTTGATATCTACTTACCTCAGAGGAACATTTTCTTGGTCAGTAAGCTTACTATCAGGCACAATAACCACCTCGCAGTCTGATTGGCTGTCCTGCTGGTGGTATCCATGGCGTTTGGTGGCTTCATCTAAAGCCTCATATGTATTCATCTGTTGGGAAGTGCTGCTTGTACTGGGCAGCACACCTACTTCCTGGACACTGACCCTCACTTCCTGAAGGCTGGTGTCATTAGGTGTTGGGTTGCTCTGGCCTGTCCAATGGTCGCTGACCACATGAGAGAATAGGAGATCTGTGAAATAAATAGCAATTCAGATCAATTGGTTCTAGATTCTAATAGTTTTTATATGTTTCTAGAATAAGATGATGTCATAATTTCAGGTGGAGGGCAGGGGCCTGTTTAATCCTATGGGGAATGTACCATATTGAACCATACCATGTTGAACTTATGAATGAAAGTTCTTTTACTGAAACCAATTCAGTTTTTAGGGCTGAATAATTTATGCATGCCGAAGTAGAAGATGTAGAACTCTGTGCCACAAAGACCCAGTGATTACAAGTGATATTAAGAATAAACCAGGACAACAAAATCTGCAATCTGTAATCAACTTAAAACAGTATATTCCACCACAGAGTTATGGCCTGTCCCCCAGCTCAGATTTAAACAATAGGCTTTCAGGAATGCTGTGATGTGATCTGTTGACAAGGTAAATGATGGACTAACAGCTGGCCAGGTCTTCCAGTTGAATATTGTGAGGTTCTGGCGGGTCACTCTGTGGTCGACACCAGCCGTTCCTACACAGAGACATAGGAACAACTCCATAGACATAAGTCAACATAAGTGGAACTCCTACACCTGCAAAGACAGAAAAAATAAGAAAGTAGAGTTAGCAGGCGAATTAACTGTCAGTAAATATGTCAAATTTAGATTTTCACTGAACTGTATTTGCATATTTTTTGCATTTGTATACGGTATAACATATTTCAAGCAACATATACTCTGGGTATACTGAGTGTAAGCAGTATGAGTTTCAGTTTAAAGTAAAAGTCCTGTTTATTGTCCTGTTTAAATTCTTGTATTTTTTGGTAGACTGTGCAAAACTTTATACTAAGAAAAGCACAGAATGAACAGTTTGTTTCAATATTATGGAACAAGAACAAGCAATAAAATGGGCATCTGTAAGCCACAACTTGACCTCCATAGGACAGGTACCCTACACCAATTTTCTGTAGCATTTGAGTTTAAAAAAAAAAATTCTGTGTTAAAATATTGAATAATGGAGATTTCTGGGAATCTGGCAACACAATGCTGAGCACAGAAGAGATAAAAGGGACATCATTAACACAGCAGGGACCGCGGAGCACAATTGACTCATCACCGGGGTAAAACCAGGGCAATGGGCTCAGCCTGTGTCACTGCCAACCTCTCATTGAACAGAGAATGTATTTGAACTGATCCAGGCATGAACCAAGAGATAGTGATAGAGAAGGACAGGTGAGGGTAAAAACCTGTTCAGGCATTTAAATGTGCAGCAAGTTTCGGTGATTTGAATTCATCTGATGAAAATGTAAAGGATAGCATCAGGTAAACTGAAATGTTGCAATATAATCTGTTTAACCTCACTATTTCTATTACTTGAGCTGTACACATTATGTGCTGCTGAAGAAGCAATTGCTTACCCACAGTGACAGCTGCTATAACAGGAGACACAAACATGGACATCATCACCCCACTGGCCACAGTTAAGTAGTGCTTACTTCCTGAGATATTGTTTTTCTTACAGCGACCATGGACCTGGTTAAAATAAAACATTAGATATAAAATTATTGTTTTGTTTTATCGTGACAGTAATGAAAAGAAATGGTTGTTATTAGTATGTACCTTGCGGCCCATATAGATAGGTATTCCCACAATAATAACTGGAATGGCAATACCAGCAATTAGAGAGATGACCACTGGTGCTCCAAGCAACATGCCCACCTGCCACAACACCTTGCGGGTTTGTGACCATGGCTTCTTCCCCCAAAAGGTACATCCTGAGGGACTGAAATGAATGAGACAAATAAAGTCAAATATAGAAGAGCATTACATCCTGTCAAAGAAATAAAAATAAGATATAATTTACTAATGTGTATATCATCCTCTGGATGATGCTAGAAAACCATTGATATTGTAGATGGATTTACATCTGGTGTCACAAGAAAATATGGAGCTGGAACCAAGCTGAGCAATAATGGAAAGTCAGCAGTGGATCCCAGGCAGGAAAAATCAATAGGAGGCCAGACGAAGAGCGTAGTGTAGAGTAATGCAGCTTCTGAACAATGACAAGCTGAATGCTGACTTTCACAGTTTTGATGTGCTTCTAGATGCTACGATGTGAGTCAGAATTGGTGCGAAGACATGATATAGAAACAGTCGAAATGTAGCTTTCTTTTAAAAATACATTGGCAGATTAAGCCTTTTGGTCTTTCTTTGTTCCTTTGGCTTATAATTTTTGAAGTTGTATGTATTAAACATTTACATAAACATTAGTACCATGTAAACCTGCTGCTGAATGGGTCTAAGAATTAATTTTGTTGAGTTGATGAGTAATGTGATCTAGAAAATACTGACTTTATGGTCTTCCTAACATGTATCTTCTCCAAGACATAAATTTGGAATACTGAGACAAATAAAGTTGATTTCAGTTACTTTATGTATGTCCTGACATGGATTTAAGTTCAATACCACTTATCAATAGTGGTTTTGCTTAATCTAATAAAAGTAGAATCTATATTATAGAGCTATGTTCTGTGAATGAGAGACCTGAGGTAGTGCACATCGGTGATCTCCTGCATACAGAGCCAACAGAACTGACAGGCGCACACAGTGCAGTTCATTCGGTTACAGCTGCCATCATTGGTCTTCATGATGTAGGCACCACAGCGTGGGCATGCTTTAATCTCCTCTGCATCTATAGCACAATCAAAAGATATATAAATAAATAAAATAAAATAAGGGTCTGAGAAATTATAAAAAATGGTTTCAGGTTAGTATAAAGAGTTCCCACCTCCAGGTTCTTCATTGAAGACATACAGTGCAGAGGCGTCATTGCCCCCTGAGGTGTGGCGAGTGCGCTGGCGTCGGGCCTGGTCACAGGTCTGATAGGGGTGCCACAGCTGCCGACAGTGATAACAGAACTCTGTCTCACAGCCTTCCCGCCCACAGCTCAGTTTAGGACATTCTGCACATCCATAGGCTATTACTGCATAGCTGAGGAATAAACATGCATGTGAATTTGAGTTATTTCTGAAGTGTTTTACTTCTCAGTGGTATACTTGTATTTTGTTTAGCTTGTGTATATAATTAGCTGCCATCATTGTCATGTATTTTCTATAAGAAAAAATTTGCCCACACATGCACTTTGACAAAGTATAATCTCTTAAGTGTTAAACCACAAAGACCATGAGGAATGTGTATGTAACTGAGCTATGACTAAAGTTATGCAACAGACTTTTAGGGGCAAAAATGTATTTTATACAAGCTTTTCAATACAAAATCATTGTCTTAAATAAAACAAATGGTGTTTTATTGGCATTATATAAAATAGTAGATGTTCTTTCATGATGCTTTATATAATAATACCTGCAGTCGGGCGCAGGGCACCAGCGTGTGTCTGGGTCAGAGGCCAGGAACCTCCTGAGCTGGTACTCCTCATAGCGCTCCAGTAGGGCCTGGTCATCCAGGATGGCCTGTATATCCAGAGGCTCCAGGCTTTCGGGGCACTGGGGGCAGGCGATGCCTACGCGGCTCTCTGAGATTTCGATGCGCAGATATCGGCGCAGGCAGTCGGTGCAGGTCCGGTGTGAGCAGGACGACAGGTGCGGGAAGTTGCAGCGTGGCTGACTGAGCAGGCACAACGGGCACTCCTCCAGGTGTTCATCCAACAGCTGCTCCGGACTAGACGAGCAGAAGGACAGCACGCCCGTGGGGCCAGTGCTGAATCCACCCATTTCAGCAGTTGCTGTGGCAACAGCACTCTCATCTGCCTTGGTCACTGTCTGTGCAACTCCTCCATCTCCTTTCTCTGCCTCAGAAACCTTTGATTCTCCACCTACTTCTGATCTGAGCTCCTGCACAGGAAGACACCACTTTTAAAAGCAAATTCTGATAGAACTGAAATATTGATACTGATGAGTGTTACCTGCTCTGGATGCTCACTCGGGGTTAGAGTTATGGCCACCTCTTCTTTGGTCCTAACCTCCACATTCTTCTCGGGCCTTGGCTCAGTTTTGGGCTTTCGGCTGAAGAAGTTTAGAAAACTTAAGGGCCCTGTTTGCTGTTTGGGCCTCTTCATGATGGAGAACTGGAGCAGGAGCAGCAGTGGAGGAGTACAGACCAACGAGCATGAGTTGTTAGCAGTACGCTAACGCTGTGTGTAGTGTTGTTTTAAGGAGGGGGAGCTCAGTGAACTGGGCCTCTGTTGTGTGGGACGTGAGGGGGAGCCATGAGTCGAAGGAGGTAATCCTTGCCTGAGGGGAACATTACTAAAATGGATCCTCTCTCCAACATGGTGGTGTTGTCTGCTCTGTGAGTGTAGGAATTAATAACATTTTCATACCACCACTGTATGAAAACACAATCACATGTTAAGATATAAGTTAGTTACCAAAAACCTAATAAATAAATAAGACCACTATAATTTCATCAATGAAACCTCTAAACAGATGGACTATGGAGTTTTGAGTGACAGAGTGGACTGAGGAGATACAGGGACAGTGATAGACAGCAGACAATGTTAAACAGCAGCAAACAGCCCTGGGCTGTTGCCCTTTTATCATAACAGCTGGGCCAAAGGACCAGTAACAAAAGCTGTTATATAACGGGCTGTATATAATAGTATCAATCATAACAAGGTCTTTGTAACAACTTTATATAACTTGTTCAATACAGGCCACTTTCTTTGTTATACTGATCTAATTGTAGCATTTCAGTTAGCCTACAAATGCAGCCAGTTGCAGTCAAGTTATTAGCAAAGTTAAGTAACCTCTTCACAGGAGAGGGAAAAATCTATTGTGGTGACTCTGTTCCTATGGGACATAAGACATTCAGTGGTGGAGGAATATTTATAAGAAAAACATACAGTATGATTTTGGAAGTCACATTCACAGAGCATTGATCAGATGTTGATATAAATCATTTTGTTGAATGAAACATACTGTACCCTTTGATTAAATTAAGTGAAATAATGTGTGAGGATAAGTGAAACAGTTTTTGGTTGTTAGAATCGAGGCGCCCTAACCATTTACAGCATATGACATAAAATGACAGATGGCATTACACAACTAGCATCTGCCCTGAGGTTTATCCTGTAGGAAGCCTATCACAAGAAAGAGAAACATCTTCACCTCATTGCAAAGGTGTTGGAAGATGGGAAACTTGTTAACGAACTGTTGCTAGGCAGTAGCCTTGTTCAAAGTGTTAAAAATATATATATATTTTTTTTCCCTCCAAGAGGTGAAGCTTAGAATAGAGCCTATTAAATTCCCCTTCACTGGACAGCAGCCTTCATCAGCACTGCGGGACCTGGAGAATGAGAATGACCTGTCTGTTGCATATAAACACACACTGCCTTACTGTATAGGCACCCCTGACATCACTCCAAAGAGCTGAGATACATCATATGGTCGAGTAGATTGTAGCACGGGACACCCAAGCAACACATTATTCTATAGCTAGCTTACCTACATAGAATTCCTAAATTATGATTGTTGCCTTTAGCTTAGCAATAAGATTTTGTTGATTTTGGCCTAAAACATTAAGTTTATCCACAGCCCATGCAATATAAGGTTGTGCATGACTGAACAACATAAAGCACGTGGGTACTGACTGATGCTCTTTTAAATCAGTTTGAAGAATACAACTCAACGCTCAATGGATGTAAATAATCCTGATGACATCCTCTTCAATTAGGGCTGTTCATAGCATCAATGTTGCAGGGAGTGGCACAGTTTAGTCGCTATAGCCAACAGCTAATAGCATTAACCTCCAACAACAACCATAAACAGGATGAAATGCGGCAAGACGAGATGAGGAAAAACAACCCGAACAGTGGTTATAAAGCAATGAAACCATATTAAACAGTACGTAAAAGGGTGCTCTACCTCTGTGCGGTGTCTTCTCTTTGAAGCGCAGCATCAACCAATGGCTCCTCCTCCCCTGAAGGACCAAACAGCAGCCAAGTTATCCCCAGTCTCCTTGGCGCTCACTGCAGCACGACGAGCGTATGTGACCGGGAAAACCGCAGAGAGGGAAGGGACATCGAAACAGCCGAGACGAAGAGACAGCCAGTACAGAGACTGATGGATCTGCCGAGGGCTTTACTGCAGTCACTTAACCAATGGGAACACGCAAAACACCAGAATCTCCTTTCCCTTATCATTCTTCATTATTTTTTTTTATTTTTTATTTTTATTTATTTTTATTTTTATTATTATTATTTAGGCTATTTTATGTTTTTTGCTGTTTATCATAAAGATTGGCCCTGTTTAGGCCTACAGTCAATAATTATTATTTTAATAATTATTTTTTAGTACTTAGATACTACAATAATTAATTAATTTTATGAATAAGTTATGTATCAAATTATATATCAAGATTATATTCAGTTATAGTATTTAAGTTAAAATAAAAAGTTAAATAATAAACTCCATTAACCATAATCCAATGCCTGATTTTTATTTTTATTTTTTTTGGCGGAAACGGAAATATCCCTCTATAAATCTTTCAATGTAAAACAAATATTAAGTTTCATACACGTTTACCAAGCGGCATCATAGATAGTTTGAATACATTTGTGACTTTTATTTTAATTATCTTGAATCAACACACAAATGCAAGAATCTTTTTGTTTATTATTGATATGGTGCTAAACGCTGAAACTATTGGGTTGTTTTAACTTGAAGGTATATTTCGGAACTTCTTTACTTACTGCTGTTGACAACCTAAAGAGCAGTAGAAAATCAATTAAGTTATGAAAAATACCATTAATTGCCTTTCTTTGTCACAGCAGCACTGAAAACATGGCGGAGCTTTTCGCGATGGACCTTTAAAGAAGACAATATTCGTTGATAATAACATTTTTTATAGCTACTTGCGTCGCCAACCAGACCGCGAGGAATATTTATCTATTTTTGGTAAGTTAGCTTGTTAGCTTAGTGTTGAAGTTACAGTAGGTCTTTTGCTTTTCACGTTTTCATTGACATCAACAGTAACATCTGTAAGAAGTCCCTTTGAAATTACGGCCTGACATTTCAAATCTGAAATGATCTCATACTTAAACATGATTCGTGTAGCAAATTGCTGAATTTGTAGTTGTTATCCCCTCTACCATAACAGTGGGCAATGGGTTTGACTGTTGCCTAATATTTCAATATATTATTATGTATATTATTAATCAGTATTTCACTGATTAATAATATACAGTGCCTATTAATTATTTTCTTCAATAAGTGCATATAATTATATCGTGTAACTATTGCTATTTTGCATTAACTCATGTTAATGGATGTCAAAATACAAATAAAAAATTGCAACAGTAATTTGTCAGATAACCAAATAAATATATTAATGACATTCTAGTAGTCTTGTATTGTTATTACGGCATTATTATGTGTATTAAATGTGTATTCTGCTTCCAGGTCTGTACTGGAAACACAGACACTGATGGTTGTGAAGGTGTGTGGAGGGACACCACAAACAAAAGTGAGGCTGACCAGAAGATGCCCAGAAAAAAACAGCAGAATCCACAACCAGTCAAGTGTACGTACATTACTAAAGCATACTATGCCAAATATGATTGTGACTGCTGATGTTTATGTTTGCCATAATAAATCTGTAAGGTTATTCTAAGGTTGTTAAAAATCTCAAAAGTGAATTATTCTAAATTATCTAAAATTATTCTAAAACTATAACTAAAACTAATAAAAAAACTAATACTAATACTAAAAAAAACAAAAAACAATAATGGAACAAAATTGAAACTTTCATGAACAATGAGAATTATAAGACCGCATTATAACATTAATGGAACTAGTCTTGTCTGAGTTGAAAATAAAAACTTATTTTTAGACAATCAAAGTCGTGGTATGGAAATTATTGGTACCAAGCCCATTCCTTTGTATAAATATCCAGTTTGAAATTATAGTATACTGACAACACTTCTTCAAGTCTTGTCCTTTTAATTGGTTTAATTAATTGAAAACATTTTCTTAACAAATTACAAATCAGATTGTAGCGGTAGTAATCGGTGACCAGTAGAGGGTAGTATAAAGCCAGGATTGTACAACGTTGTCCTTGAACCCTCATAGTCTTGTCTGTGACAGCTGTGGAGCATTGCTTTGGTTGCCATTAAGCTACTGAGATAGAATCAGGCTTCATTAAGTATGCCTGCAGTAAATGAGCACCATCTGTCAACAATGACTTTAATAATATTTGTGTTATTTTGTGTTGGATTTCAGTGTTAAATGTTTACAATCATTATTCATACCAACTAAAATTACTTTTACAAAATTATTATTATCTGAAACAGTACTATATAATTAGATTTAGTTGTACTGTGATAGATAATACTGGTAATAATAAATGTAGCTGCAAGTAGTAATAATAAATGTAGCTCTCACATGCGCCTACACCACTCCGCATACTAACCCTAATAACCAACACGACTCTAAAATCTAGCCCCAACCCTAACGCTAGGCCTAACCCTAAACGTAACCCTAAGCTTAAACCTAACCCTAGTCATAACCCTAACCCTAGCTCTTACCCTAAACCTAACCCTAGCCCTTACTCTAACCCAAACTCCTAACCTAATCCTGCCATTTTTATAAATTTTTGCACATGTTTATTTAAAAAAAAATAATAATAAAAAATCCAAGATGGCGGACTTCCAGTTTGTAAAGGGGTGCGGTCACAATATGAATTTTTGTTCCTATTGATATGATTCATCTGGCTACCAAATTTAGTTTGGCAACTCCAAAGTTTGTGTCAAGGACAGATCAGATTTTTGGCTTGTTGCCATGGCAACACAAAGTAAATGGGGTGTAGGCATCATTGACTTTTTTAATCAACACCATGTCGCATGGTGGGTGTATGGGCGTACCAAATTTTGTATATCTATGACAAATAAAACATTATTGTTCCTACAAATTGTCTAGGGGGGACTATTGCACCCAATTTTATATTTTCTTATATCAATCTGTTCAGGGTCGGGGTGTGCACCCACTATTAAAATTTGAGTGAAATCGGCCAAAGTTTGTACGATTTGGCGTGTTTACCATTAGAATAACATGGAGAGTTTGTGTCATCGCTATGGCGATGCCATAAAAAATATGGCATGGGTGTCATTGACTTTTAGGATCAGGATAGCAGGATAAAGATCCCATGACATGGTACTTCTTGATGCTTTTATATGGCGCCTTAATGGTTCCCTAATACTGTAAATGAATCCTTCTTCAAACTCAAGACTCATGAGAAAGCCTTGTGAACACAGCCAGAGCCCAAACATCCCTCTCAAACACTCCCTTATGGGCGTTGTTACTTGAACGCAAATGAGGAGGACAGAGACAGGCCAGAGCAGCGGGTGGGGGCATGGCCAAACTCTCCGCTCTTTCCTCTTTAGCGGTGCGCTGGTGCGCTGGCCCCACTTCCGCATTTAAGCACAGAGGAAGATATGAGATGATTTCCATTGAAAAATAAACACATTTCCACAGAAAATAAAATTAAACCACCGCTGTTACAGAGGTTCGGAGGCTCGGATAAAGGACAACCGAGCCTGGAAACACTCTCACGTGCCTCCAGGCAAATAAAAAAACGCATCTCGCATTGCGTAGCTCGTTTGCGGTCCAAACGCTCTGGCCGTGAGTTCCAGAGACACTGGGTAAGCATACAGACGGGGGGTGGACCTGCATTTGCATTTTTTTCTTGAGTGTGACGTCAGAAACTTCCCTTGTTCAGAATTGTCCGTTTGGGCTGTCTTTTTTTCAAACGCGGAAAAGGATCGCAAATGCTCAGTTTACACGTTTCCTAACTTTTAGCCATGGGGAGGCCCTAAACAGGTTAGGGGAGCTCACATTAACGTTCAAAAACCTCAGAAAGTGAAAATTTCATGCCATGGGACCTTTAAATTTTATTTCTATCTGTAGCTAGTGAATTTTTCAAATTCAGTAGCTTTAGGGCAGGGAGGGACTTTTACAACTTTTTCAAATTTCACTGAAATTGAAGTTCATTTGTGCAAATGGGAGTAATTGGTAAATCTCGAAAATCTCAAATTGTGTGCATTTTTTAATGCTTCACTGCTTAGAGACCGTAAGGCCTGTGTCAAAAATTTTGATAACTTTGGATGTCCCACCCATTGAGATAATGTGCACCAAATTTGGGCCCATTCAGGTGAACGCCCTACAGTAGGAGAAGTGCGTCAAAGTATTAAGTTTACAAAAAAGCTTAACAAAGTCATGCTTAACACATTTTAAACCAATATTAATTAATGATCATTATTAACTTGTAACAGATAAGAATTAATAATTTAAAATGTTAAATGAGTACTTTACACTGTTTTTAATTGTTGTCATACTTGAACTTCGTTTCAAATCTAGGCTTAAATCATTCCATAGTTTAACACCAGAGAAAGAGATGCAAAAGCTTTTCATTGTTGTCCTGACTTTGGGTATAGTATTTGTCAATTTCAAACACTCGTACCTATGGCTTTTTTTAATACTCTTTTCAAGGACCTGGAAATGCAATCAATGATATGCCAATGTTTCTAACTGTGTCGCTACCATTTTATCTGTGTTGATTTTATATTTAATTGTTGTCTTGTGGGTTGTGTTGTGTGGGCCTCTTGGCCAGGACTCCCTTGAAAAAGAGATCTTTGAATCTCAACGGGACTTTCCTGGTTAAATAAAGGTTAAATAAAAAAAAATAAAAAATAAAAAACATTCCCCCTGAGGTTATAAACACTGTGTTGCTGAAAAAAAGTTTTTTGTATGTTTATTGGTAGACTGTACTCTAAACAAAAAACATGTTATTGTGCTCAAGATAATTCTTATGGCTTTCTTGTGTAACTGTATGATTTGGAAAACTGAACTTTTATAGTTGTTTCCCCATATCTCAGTGCAAGATATGGTAAGACCAGAAAATAGCATAATATCTGTAATGGTTTGTGATGACGAGAATATTTTACCTTATACATTATTGACATGTTTTTGCTTAAAGCTATTTATTTATTTATTTATTTTGCCTCTCTAGTGGATTCTGAAGATGCTTTAGCTTTTGAAGTTCCTGGAAGTCTTCCCTTAGACACCGACATCCTCCTGGGACCTGAACTTGACTTTGACGATTCTGATCATGAGAAAATTTTAGGCCTGGAGAAGTTTGCAGGTTTGTAAAATGATATGTGTATGTATCATTAGCCCTAGCATTTGTATGCCTTGGTGTAAAAATAATTATTTTATTGTTAATGTTATATGTTTTTGTATTTCTGTCATCTTTGTAAACCCTCATTGTTTTAAATGGTCTTTAGAGGAGAGCCCCCTTGGCATTCTGGTCTCTGTCTCACACAGCAAGAATAGAGTGTCTTACAATTCATGTTTCTCAGTCAAATAAAGTGAACAAAAAACAGAAAAGTGGAGAAAGGCGCTGAGGTACCATTATTATAAGGTCATAAAATGGGGCCATTACCATCAAGGACGCCATTAGAGAGGGCATTTATTCACCACCATCATCATCATCATCATCATCATCATCATCATCATCATCATCATCATCATCATCATCATCATGTAGCCTCATCATCATAATCATCATCATCGGCAGCCTCACCATTATAGTCATCATCATTATCATTAGGCCTGTAATCATCCACCAGGGGTTTGGAGGGGCCAGGATAAAAAGCCATCCTCCGCTCTCACCCTCCTCACATACCCTCGGCTCCTGGGGAGGAACGCAGTCTTTCACAAGCTCTTGCTGTCGGGCTTACAGATGGACTATTTTATCATTTATTTTTTATCTTAAATAAAGGTTCTTGAGTTCACAGCAGCACATTGGATGTAGCAAGGTTAGTGCATGTTAAATATAATTTATCTGACAGTCTTTGGGGGTGTTTTTTTTTTAGTAGTAAAATTCTGTCTTGTTTGTTTATGAATTTCTTTGTTTGTGCTCCTCAGACGTGGCGGCTGAGATCGGTTTCTCTGTGTATTCTCTGGGTGATGAGGAGAGCTCTGTTTATAGCCCCCTCACAATGGAAAGTGATACAGATAACTCACACAGTCTGAGGGGAGACCAGAGCAGAGGGGTCCAGACTGAACACTCGTGCCCACCTTACCTTTCCTGTCGAGGCTGTGGTCAACTATGGCATGACCCTTTGGGACCTGGGATGGACCAGATTGGTCCTTTCTGCCTTAGATGCTGCAAAGCCAAAACAGCAGACTTCTGTTTACCTTTTGGCAGTGGAGTCAGTGGCATTCACTCCCAAACTGAAGGGGACGGTGAAAAAAGCATGGCTGACAAAGCACCGTGTGAAGATAAATCCTCCAAACTGCCCTCCTGTCACCTCTGTGGTTTCTCATCTCGCTATGCCAACCACGTCAAGCGCCACATGAAGACACACAACGGTGAGAAGCCTTTTAACTGCCCGCTGTGCACGTATGCCTCTGCACAGCTGGTCAACCTGCAGAGGCACCTGCGCATTCACACAGGAGAGAAGCCTTACAAATGTGACCGCTGCAGCTTCGCCTGCAGTTCCCTTGGCAACCTAAAGCGCCACCAGCGCATGCACATGGTCTCAGGGCTAGGACAGACACTCCTGCCTCGTTCTGCCACTGGTCTCCCTGTTCAGAGGAGGCACCCAACTGGACAAAGGGCCAATGAACAACTCTCTTCGGCCAAAGGTAAACATTGTAACAAGCATACCAGTAGTTTTATATTTTATATATTTTTTCCCTACTGTTGAGCAGTAGTGACTTGTGTTCAATCATATAAACACTTTTCTTCTTTTTCTTTTTCACACCTTTTCTTCACACTTAAGTTTCACAGGTGCCAAGGACAACATCTAGTGTGACTTCAAGAGTAGATGATGACTATCTGTCTGCTTTTGAAAGCCTGAAGCGAACCACACCACCACCTATAACTCCCATAAATCCTGCCCCAGGACCTCCAATTGCTGCCCCACAGCACAGCACAGACAGCAGAGTTACAGACAGGAGTCTACCCTCCACCCTCTTCCCCTTCACCTGCCGACTGTGTGGTGTTATTTTGGAGGATGAGGATGGCACTTCTGCTCAGATATGTCCCAAGTGCACTCTGGAGATGCTGACTAAAGACTCTGGCTCCCCCCACAGCCCAGGGGAGCGCAGTGACAAAGTATACACCTGCTCAGCCTGTCCTTTCCTCACTCACTACCCCAACCATTTGGCCCGCCACATGAAGACTCACAGTGGTGAGAAGCCATACAAGTGCCCTCAGTGCGGCTACGCCTCTGCGCACTTCGACAACCTCAAACGACATCACCGTGTGCACACGGGCGAGAAGCCATTCAAGTGCCATTTGTGTGAGTACGCCTGCGGGAACCTGGCCAACCTCAAGAGGCACCAGCGAGTCCACTCGGGCGCCAAGCCTTTCCAGTGCACTGTGTGCAACTACAGTTGTAACCAGAGCATGAACCTCAAGAGGCACATGCTGAGACACACAGGAGAGAAGCCCTACAAATGTGAGGAGTGCGGCTACACCACGGGGCACTGGGACAACTACAAACGGCACCAGAAGAAGCACGGCCTGGCCTCGGACGGCTGGGTTAAAGTGCCCCCCAGTGCTCAGGAGGACAGGGAAGGGACACAGGACAATGTGGGAGTCCATAGGAAGGATCTAGCTGTCAATATGCAGTATGTCCCGAGGGAGAGCCAGCCACTACACTCATGCTACAAACTGGAGGTTGTATAAGAGAAACTACCAGCAAGTGTTATGTTACTGTTATTACTGAGTGTCCATTCTAAATGTGTGTCCATCATGTCCAGAGGCTGCTAATGATTTTAATCATTCTTGTTTCAGAAACTATTAGGACAGTGGTTGTCAAACTTAAGTTTTCAGCTTTGATAGAGGTATCAAACAAAAGTTAATAGTAGAAACCAGAAATGCCACCACCCTGGTACATGTGACGTAATTTGAGAACCACTGTAAAAGGTTTGAATTTTGATCGGCTCTTTATTTAGTGATGTTTCATTGTCATGCATGTTTACAGCAGCACTGTGTAGAATTGTAATACCTCATTTGTAGAGTACTACAATGAAATGTAGTAACAATTACATATTGAATTTACTGAATGTAGTGAAGCCTATTGGTCCTTCATCAAACAAACTTATATAGTGATATTTTTTTTCTATGTGCATAGTGTTCGATTTGTAATGAATTACTTTGTATCCACAGTAACACAGCCCCTTTTACCAAAGTACTCAGGTTTACCTACAATATAAAGTAGTAGCGCCAGGCATGCACAACTGTTCAAAGCACATCGGTTGTTAATTGGACTATTTGAGCAGTGTCCTTAACCTCTTCCTTCTAACCATATCATTAACATGCAGTTTGCATGTTTTAAATGAATGTATTATTTGATCAGAAAAGCAATCAGTTTACACCATGTTTTACTTGAAATGACAGTAAAGCATGTATGTGGTATTATCTGTTACATTGACTTAAATGGTAATATAGATATGGTAGTATAGAAAGTTTGTTTTAATGTGAAATTTATCACAGAAATTGGGGGAAATATGCAAGAGGTTTCAGGTTGCCAACATGCCATTATATGGTCATTGACATGCTCCTTGTTACCATTGTTTTATGCAGTGATTCATAAATGCCTTAAGTGAAAAATTCACAGTATTTTGATGAATGTCAAATAAAGATTTTACCATGGAGTAACCCTCGCTATGTTGTGTTGGTTGCAGCAGATAGGGCATCAAGTGTAAAGATTGTGTTTTGTGTTGTAGCCTCATCTGAGAATTTAGTATTTGTTCTCTAAATGGTCACATTGAGCCCAAAATGTTGGCATAAAAATAAGAGAACAGGTGTTCAATTTAAATTTTATTTTAGCTTGATGACGAGACCAGACAGGCGTTGGCAACAGTCAATACAATCTTACATTTGTGATGCTGGTGATCAGAATACACAGTAAATCACAGAGTCAACTGATTTGAGACCAATTAAAAAAATAAAGATCATCAGACATTCATAGCATTAATGACAGCATAATCAATCATTTTACAGTTCTAGAAACCAAAGGAATTTGCTGGCATTGATTAATGGCTAAGGGCAACATAACTTATAAAGTTGAAAATATATGGAATGATTATAATCATGAACAGATTGTTATGTGCTCTTGATAAGACGTGTTCAATCCAGCAATTCACCTTTGCCACCTCAAAGCACCTTTACTTAAATCCTCTGAGATGATTGGCACAATGTATGTTGAGCAGAGGGCCCGAAGACACAAGAAACAGAAATCATAATTTGTAAACAAAAATATTCAATTAAAAAGTCCCCTAATAGACATTTGTAAACAATAAATGCTAGTCCATTTAAGCATTTGCTCTATACAACTTAGATTACATTGATTACAATAATAGGCTATGGTAATTATGCTATTAGTAAATGTTCAGAATACTTTATTACATGTACATAATATAAAAAGTGACATTTTATTTTTTTATTGTCATTTTGTGCAAAATGCTTTAGTAAACTATAATTTGGCATTTATGAGAAACCTTAAAAATGCTTTTAAAAAAGAAAAACAAATCACATAAATTTCCAGAGCCCTAAAGAAATATCCACACAATGGAAACATTATGCTTAAGACATTCACCTCCACCTGTAATACTGTGCAAAATGTCAGAGTAAGCAAGTGCAAGCAGCCCGGCCAATCACATACCAGCATCTGCAAGACCCAAGGATGACGTGAACATGAGGCAAAAACAATAAAGTTAAGGCTAGTTCTGCAGTATCCACAAGCTCAAACTACAGACTGCACACAGACGTCCAGACACTTGGTGCACATTGAGACTGACAAGAAAATAGCAGTCTGGTTTGCACAAGTTTAAACACATTCACTGCTTAGTTCTGCTGTTTTATCACTAGTGCCAGGTCTAACTAAATATATGGCTCTCTGCTTAAAAACCAACCTTTGTACCTTCAACTGTATCAAAGAGATGCCAAATATTAAATGGAATGAATCTTTCAATACCTGCAGCTTCATGCTATTTTAGCTTTAATCAAAAACTGTGCTAATGTTCCTATTTAATTTCATGATACAAATGTTTTCGAAGGGCACAGTCGAGATGAAGAGAGAGCTTAAGGCAGCGTCCTATCTCATTTAAGAGGCTACAATCTGGCAGGGTTAAACACTTGTGTGGCTCTCGGCTCAGTTCAGCGTGTGGTCTGGGACGTCCCGCAGGGTGAGAGGGTGGAATGGAAAAAGCCAGGGCCCCAGTGGGAGTTACAAGTCGTCGTCCCCGATTCCCTCGAAAGCATAGTTACCATGGAAATCATTACCGCTGATGTCATTGGATGAGTTGGAAGCGCTGATCCCTCGAAGTGACACAGAACTCAGCTTGGTCTAAACAAAATTTCAAAATGATCAAACAGGAGAAATAAATAATAATAATAAGTTTGAATGTATTTTTTTCTATCTAATCTAAAAAAAAAAAGGACATATATTTACAGAGAGTTTGACAATTTGTTCGCGGTTGGGTTCCTGTGAGTCCTGAAATGTGTAGATAAAGAATTTGTGAGGGACTTAAATCTGGTTAATGTTGCAACCTAGAATAAGTCATGTCATCTCTTACCAGTAGAGGGGGTGATTTCACAGCTTGTTGACTATCAGACCTGTGGTAGGAACCATTGTGTCGCTTTTTCAACATCTAAAATGGAGAAAGGGGCAAATGGGTAAAAATATATTTAAATAGTACTAAAAATTGTTCCACAGTGCACCATTAATCTTATCCATCTCCAGGGAGACATTATTGGGCTACGATCTGTGCCCCCACGTTAGGCATTTTTAAGCAATGAAACACCTGTAATTAAGTGTGGAACATTCCAGGCCTATCAATAACATCTCTGTGGAGACAATGAGGTGACAGCTACCCAGAAAAGTTGCATAGTGTACCTTAAAAATAAAAGTCTTATTAACCTTTTTGATGCTTCCACCAGACTTCTTCACCATTAGTTCATCCACCATGGACTGGAGACAGATGCTCATCATGATGGCCTAAAACACAGTCCATTTTGACAATGTAGAGCACAAATAATACTGTATAGTTTATATGTTACTAAGTCTATAGGTAATCAACTAAAAAACATAATTGTTATAGAAACCTGCTGGCTGGTGATTGTGACCCACTGGAGACGATCTTTACTCATAAGATATTCGAAGGCCAGTTCCAGTTTAACGTCACACTTGGATGAGCTGCAGGGGTTACTTGTACCATTGGAGACTGGAACTTGCTGAAATAACAGGGTAGTTCTTTGTAATTAGTTAAACACTGTAACCTTCATGCCAGAGAGCTTGTGTCATTAGAAAGTGGTGCTCTTTTTCCATTTATTTGCTTTACAGAAACAAAAGGTAGACAATTACAAGAAATTGATTTCCAGAGTAGGATACAATTTGAAACTGAGCAACATGGGGCTTGCCAAACGAATTAGATGTTTTGAATAGTTTGTAGGACAGGAATAGACCCATTAAAATGATTTTCACCTCAGAGAATGTGGCTCAGGAATTAACTGCAAACAGCAGCACTTGTGCATACTCCGTAGACAAAAAAAAACAAGACAGCTTTTAGCCCAAGAGTAAAGATATCAATGTAGATATATTTCATAGAGACAAGAAAGGCGGTCACTGGTGTGCTCATGCCATAACTAAATCTAGACAAAAATCTGTTTGTGAGTCCATTTGTATAATAGTCAACATACTTAAGATTTCACATGTTACTGTAACGTATAATAATAATAATAATAATAATAATAATAATAATAATAATAATAATAATAATAATAATAATAGTAGTAATGTAGCACTTCAGGTTTTGAAAATTATAATAATTTGTATGTGTAACACAATTAAAAAGTGGATTGCCGCAAAGTCTATGTCACCAACAAAGTGCAACGCTGGCAGACTCTGCACCATTATTTGTGCGACTGCCTGAAGGTCTAGCAACTTTCTACATGCATTTCCCTCTCCTACTATGTTGACTTGACTGCCACTGCTAGCTTTCTTATAAAAATGCACAGAACAGCACACAGTCCCTGCTATCCAAACGTCATTATCAGTCTCACAGTGGCAGCTGCTGTTGTGTGGATCAATACAGCAGCGCATTGCTTGGGTGGCTCTCCTGTTCTGGTAATTGGGCTGATGAAAACAGGTTGAGCAGACGTTAGCACTTTTATCAAGCCGTCTGGAGTAAAATCTATCACTTGGCACATCTTTGTAGAATAGTGAAGAAGCCTATAAATATGGGGCTACTAGAGGACAATTTTATCAAGTTGCCAAGTAATGTTTTTTTCACAATTGAGGGTGACTTACAGAAGACGTGACTCTCCAGCACCTCATGCGCGTGACCTTAAAGCTGCCTTCTTTCATCTGGTCATTGGGCAGTTTGACGTGGAAGTTGAGCTCGTTGTTGCCAGCACTAACAATCACCTGGCAACCCTTTTCCGGGAAGTCTGTTATGCACGGGTCAAATTTGATGTAGCCGTAATACTTTAGCGTCTGTCCTAGATGAATGAACTGGAAGAAAAGGGAGAAAAAGTCTCAAAAATATAATGTGCATTATACAGTAAAATTACAGTACAACACGTTTTTACAAAGTGTTTCTATGTTTTGTAATAGCCATTTGATGATTTTTTTTTTATTACAGTTAAACATATTTTTTTTCCAAGATGTACATACTCATTTAGAAAACTAATGAAACTGAAAATACAAGGCAGGATGGGGTTGGCTATGCTCAATACATTTTTAAAACTAACTAAATATATAAATCCATCTATAAGAAACTTGTACCTCTTTCTTGGAGCCTTTCTCTTGCAGGGATTTCAGTTGCCTGTGCTGATCCTTGTTGACGAGAATCCAGCCTCGCTCAATGTCAGCCACAGTCTGAAAGGGCACAAACAACAACAGTATCAGCAGAGTGCAGAATTTATAGTGCACATGAACAAAATGAATAAATATTTGGTGAAATACTACACCATGTCCTTTCATTCTACAGTACAGGTTAACTAAATGTGCACTAATGGCCCCAGTCAGCACTGAGTAAGAGTTTTAAACCAACTAGCCTCTCCAAAATGCGTAATACATCAGATCATAGTTCTTGCCGCAAAGACAAACCACTATTAATAGGATCACTGGGAACACAAAGAGCCTCCACACACTAAGTAGTGCAAAGTCATAGCATGCTGCCCTTGCTCTGGAATAAGTCAGCGGTCAAAAAGGACAAACCAACAACTTTTAAAGCCTATAGTTTCCATCAAATGGTTATGTTAATTCATGACAATATAACGTGCCAAGATATTAAGCACAAAACAGTAATTATGCAAGGACCAAACTATGGCTCTAAGAATCTCATTTCAAAACCATTTGACAGTTCTTGTTTTTATTAGAAAATACATTATTATTAGAAAATACTATTAAGAAATGGAAACAAAAAAAAACATTTTTCATTGTGGCCTCAGATTGAATTGAATTGTATCATACACACAGAATGTAAAAGATCAATGTAACCTTTTAGATCTCTACAAAATAAATAAGATGATCTGATTTATTTGTATTAAAAAACACAAACGCGCAATTTACCTGAGCGTAGAGCAAATTCAAGCCAATTCTGTTGTCCATCACATCGCTGTCATATGCCATGTCCCAGTAGCTGCACAAAAAAAAGAACAAAAGCCTGAGATAGCTGCATCTACTGTGTGAACAATAGAATCAGTATTATTCAAATGGCACAGCTGCAAACTAGATTACTGGTGGGATAATCAGATTAGAGTGTGTATCTTGGGGAGTATTTGTGAAAAGGCTGAGGGATACGTGTAATCACAGTGCTGGTGAGTTTTGCACAGAGACGCGTGGGTGCTTCCGAGAGCAGAAAATCTAATGTGACAGTCGGAGCTGTAGGTTGTACAGAGTGAAAGATTCAGATCTAGGACTGCAGTGCATACATAAATATTTAAGTGTATGGTATTGACAATGGAGCAAGAAAAGCATGGACAAATAGTTAAATGCTAAATAATTATTTCATTGTTGAACTTTTTTTTTTTTTTTTTAAGTAGGAGTATGCAATTAATCACATTTTAATCAAATCAAGATCTATTCGTTTCAAACTGTCAATAAGTCCACTGCTTATCATAACTACAGAAGTCTTCCCACACCATGTTAGTAAAACATGGTGTGGGCAAAATACATTTTTGGTGTAAACTGGTGGCAATCACTACAGAAAATCTAAAATCTAAATACTGAATAATCAACACAAAGTAATCCCATATTGCCCAGCCATATTTTGAAATCTGTATAGTCATGCTTTCATTTTACGATGTGACTGTGTGTCCATTTTATTGCTAAACGCTCAAAATGTATGTCTAACTTCCTCAACTTTTCCATGTGCTGGCAGTTGGGATAAGCTTTGTTTTGGCATGTTATTTTTGTCCATGTTTACTCTATTCTTTCTGGGAATCCTGTGTGAAATATCACTCGACACAATTACTTGACACAATTTATAAGAGCCTTCTGTTATTTTTATGAGGTCAGGCGTTATAGGGGCATGAAATTTAACAAGTTTTCGCTAGAAGTCCCGGAGAGCTGTGTTTTGGAGATTAAAAAAAAAAAAAAAAAAAGTTCACACTGATATAAACCAGACGTCTTGACCACATCAGTAATTCAAAGCAGACAACAAGAAAAGGATAGGTTTACTATAGTAAGAAAGTTTCATTAAATCCTCAATTAAGAAACCTTGTATATTTGCTACCAAGCCCAACAGCTCATAAAATGAGTTGTGGGATAATATGTACAGTGCCGTGAAAAAGTATTTGCCCCCTTCCTGATTTCTGTGTTTTTTGCATATTTATCACTCAAAACATTGTCAGATCATCAAACCAATTTTAATATCACACAGAAACAACCCAAGGAAAGACAAAATTCAGTTTTTGAATGATGATTCCATTTATTAGTGCACAAAAAAAATCTAAACCTATCTGGCCCTATGTGAAAAAGTAATTGCCCCCCCTTGTTAAATCACAAACTAACTGTGACTAACCACAGTTTTGAGAAAACTTAGTTCAGTTCTACATGCCACACCCACACCTGATTGTCACCACCTGTGTTGAATCAAGAAATCACTTAAATAGTTCCTGTCAAACAAAGTGAAGTTGGCTACAACATCTCAAGAACAAACACATCATGCCACGATCCAAAGAAATTCAAGAACAAATGAGAAAAAAAGTGATAGAAGTCTATAATTCAGGAAAAGGTTACAAAGCCATTCCCAAAGCTCTGGGGCTCCAGCGAACCACTGTCAGAGCCATTATTCAAAAATGGAGGAAACTGGGAACAGTTGCAACCCTTCCCAGGAGTGGTCGACCAACTAAGATTACTCCAAGAGTGCGACGACGGCTCATTCAGGAAGTCACAAAAGAACCTAGACGCACATCGAAAGAACTACAGGCCTCGTTGGCCTCAGTTAAGGTCAGTGTTCATGACTCCACCATTAGAAAAACACTGGCCAAAAATGGCATCCATGGAAGAGTTCCCAGGAGAAAACCACTGCTTTCACAAAAGAACACAAAGGCTCGTCTCACCTTTGCCAAAAAGCACCTTGATGACCCTCAAGACTTTTGGAGAAACATTTTGTGGACCGATGAGTCTAAAATTGAACTTTTTGGAAGGTCTGCAGCCCGTTTCATCTGGCGTAAAAATGGCACAGCATTTGATAAAAAGAACATGGTGCCCACAGTAAAGCATGGTGGTGGCAGTGTGATGGTCTGGGCCTGCTTTGCTGCCTCAGGACCAGGACAACTTGCTGTGATTGACGGAAAAATGAATTCTGCTGTTTACCAGAAGATCCTGAAGGAGAATGTCCGGCCATCAGTTCGTGCCCTCAAACTCAAGCGCTCTTGGATCATGCAACAGGACAATGATCCAAAACACACCAGCAAGTCCACCTCTGAATGGCTCAAAGAAAACAAAATTAAGGTTTTGGAGTGGCCAAGTCAAAGTCCGGATTTAAATCCGATTGAGATGCTGTGGTGTGACCTTAAACGGGCAGTTCATACAAGAAAACCCTCCAATATGGCAGAATTGAAACAATTCTGCATAGAAGAGTGGGCCAAAATCCCTCCCCAGCGGTGTGAAAGACTCATCACCAATTATCGCAAACGTTTGGTTACAGTTATTGCTGTCAAAGGAGGCTCAACTGGCTATTAGATTAAGGGGGCAATTACTTTTTCACATAGGGCCAGATAGGTTTAGATTTTTTTTGTGCACTAATAAATGGAATCATCATTCAAAAACTGAATTTTGTCTTTCCTTGGGTTGTTTCTGTGTGATATTAAAATTGGTTTGATGATCTGACAATGTTTTGAGTGATAAATATGCAAAAAACACAGAAATCAGGAAGGGGGCAAATACTTTTTCACGGCACTGTAGGTATAAAAAGTCAAAAATGTTGACAGATGCATTGCTGGAGTCTGTGTTTTACTAAATTGCAACATGCTTTTTTCCAAAACAAACAACTCAGTCCTCCCCTGGATGTTATACTCTGGAGGGGGCTGTGTGAGCAGTTCCTAGTTTTTTTGGGTTCATTTCACTCAGCGCTGAAAAACTAGGTCAGGAGGACTTGCACTTTCCTTCAGGCAGAAAGAAAATAAACATCCGGTGTACCTCAGTCAGCAGGGGGCAGGGTGAGGAAAGAGCTCACAAGAAATGGGCAAAATGCAGTCTCCGAACTGAAGGTCCAGGAATTATTATCCTGTCTGAGAATTTGACTTTTACACATTTCTACATTTTCTATAGCTCTTCACTGTTTTAATAATCAAAGCAGATTTTCTTGGGGGACTCGTATCTGATATAGTATATGCTTAGGTTAAATATGGCTACTTTGTAAACAAGGGATTAAAGATAAAATAAAGACAAAATAAAATGCAGAACTTGGCAGAGACATGAGTTTAATATTGAAGCCAGAGTCACTTAAAGATCCCATGACATGGTACTTCTTGATGCTTTTATATGGCACCTTAATGGTTCCCTAATACTGTAAATGAATCCTTCTTCTAAATCAAGCCTCAGTGCATGAGATATGAATCTGACTGTCTTCATGAGGCTCTCTGAAACACTTTATTCTGGGTGTTGTTGCTTGAATGCAAATGAGAAGGACAGAAATTGGGTTAGAGCGGGTGCCCCCCACCCCCACCCGCTCCTCTGCGCCACTGGAGCGCTGCGCTGTGGCTGGCTCCGATTTCCGTGTTTGAAGCACGGAGGCAGAAAGGAGAGGAAATTCAATGAAAAAAACACATTTTCACAGAAAATAAAATTAAACCACTGCTGTTTCAGAGGTCCAGAGGGTCGGGTAAAGGACTTCCAAGCCTAGAAACACTCGCACGTGCCTCCAGGCAAATAAAAAAAACGCATTTCGCATTGCGTAGCTCCTTCGCGGTCCAAACTCTCTGGGTGTGATTTCCAGAGACAGGGGGTGGAGATCCAGACGGTGGTGGAACTGCATTTGCATTTCTTTTTTCGATCTGACGTCAATAAGGTGCCTTGTTCAGAATCGCCCGTTTCAGCTGTGTTTTTTTCAAACGCAGAAAAGGATCGCAAATGCTCAGTTTAGACATTTCGCAACTTTTAGCCATTGGGGGGGCCTAAACAGGGTAGGGAAGCTCACGTTAACGTTCACAAACCTCAGAAAGTGAAAATTTCATGCCATGGGACCTTTAAGGAAAATGAAACTTGGATGGAGTAATCAACCCATCAAATCATTCTTTATCCTGAATGATGTGGAAAAAGAGGTTTCAGAGGAAGTAAAAAATAAGCATACTAAGGCTGCTTATTATTGTACTGTATCAGTATACCTAGTTTTATACATTTTATGTTTATGTTTTAAAAGCCTCTGTAGATTAGAGAAGTGGCTTTGCTCCACATTTAGAGGGACAGAATGAGCGCTCAAATCATTTAGAACCAAATTTATATATATATATTTTTTGCAATAACACAATCTTTATACTTGATTGAACCAATAATTGCAATCAAGATTAAAATTCAATGAACTGCAGAGCCCTGAGTTGTAAAGGCATTAACTGACATCTTGCTGCAGCTTGGATAACTTCATCCTCTTTGATAAACACAGTTTCCCTTTTTCCGGCCTTTCCAGAATCTGATCACCATCTTCCTAGCAGAAGCTATATCATGTAATTTTTGTATTTTAACGAAAACAAAAAATAAGGACATGTGATGAGAGTACCTTTTTCGTAGTAGTATGTGGAACTCTGAGCTTTGAAGACTGGAAATGGATACATAGGGCAGCTCGAACTCCTGCAGCTTCCGTACAACTGAGAGACACAGGAAGAGACTCTTACAAGAGTGCAAAAACATGTGGATAATGGGAAGAACATACTCAGAGAGATGGCCCCTATATGCTCTGGTCCCTAGTGTGACACATGTGAATGGGAAAACAAAATCCTTATCATCAGATGGCTACTTGATATGCAGGCAAACACTATTATGCACACTAGATGGGGAAAACTATACAATTTGAATTTTATAAATGTTTTGAGCGGGCACGCTGGAGGTGCTGTGGGAAGCTTCAGATAAGACAGACAGCAGTGGGGTTCTCAGCCACACTTCAGTGTCTCTCCACACGGTGCTGCATATTTTGAGACAATTTATAAACAGACTTCTAGACCTTATGAATATTAAGTGGACAAACCATCATCCTGTGTCATTACCAGTGGTGCAGTCAGGCTAAACTAATTTTATGGAAACACATTTCTGGAATGCTGCACAATTTAATGAATCAATTTTTGGCTAAAAGTAAAAAAAGCTAAAAACAATTAAGTTTTTTTCTTCTTGTGTGTAGGTACTTACATGTTAAACCTCCATCTACATTTTCACGAACAAGAAACAAGCTGAAGTAACCCACAAGGTCCTCTGGGAGATCGAGCTTTGTTGCAACAGCCTAGTCAAAGACAAAAAAGATATGGTTCATTTCAGGTCAAAATAAATAATAAGGCTAATCTCAACAAAGGGTTTTCCTAGTGTTGTGCTGCTAGTAGCAAGTGACACCAAGCATACACCTTTTGCTGTCACACCTTTCCCTTTGTTAGTATAACCATTTAAAAGGCAAACAGCCAGTTGTGTTACGCCAACAGGGTTAAGAAAAACACCTGTTCCAAATAGTCTATAAGAGCACTTAGATATCTCATCTAAGCTACATTCACACACTTGTCCTGGTTTGTTTCTCATTTCATCCCTGCTTAGTCCTGATATAGACTTTTGCTCTATATCAGGATTAATTGTCGTCTTAATTGTTGTCCATGTTAAGTGAGAATGCAGTCATAGCCATAATCTTCCATTTATGTAGCAATAGATGTTAAAAGCATCTTGTATAAGAAGAACCACCCTGAGTGCTGCTTACATCAAGCACGTCCTCGGTCTGATCTGAAGTCAGGATGTTGACCGTGACCTTCTGACCGTTGGAGAGGCAGATGTCGAGAGCAGCCTCTTCTGTGGGAATCTGCTGGGTCTCCTGTGGAAGCACACAACACGTTATCTTTCAGACACCAATGGAATACTCAAAAGTGAGATATAGAAATCAAGAAGTAAACGTTTCCTATAATTCCATGTATTAATGAAGACATAAAAATAAAAATAATGTCACCTTAAACCTGACTGAAGACTTTGCTTCATTACACAATCTTCTAATCTATAATAATTTTGACTTAGACTTAGACTAGCTTTATTGATCCACAAGAGAAATTGTTTTGGGTACAGTAGCTCACTCATCAAATATAATGTATAACATAGGGTAACAAAAAAAAAAGATGGAATAGCAACCAAAGAGCAATAGACCAGTGTCAGATGAGACAATTATAACAATTAAAAAAATTATACTAAATGTCTCTGTACAAATCAGAATTAAATAGAAAAGTAAGTAATAAAGTATAAAATACAATATCAAATAAGATGTCCAATCCCAGCTATATACAGTTGTTAATATAATAATAATTTATAAACTTTATAAACATTTAATGACTATTTTGTCAACAACAAAGAATTTGAAACCGTGTGCTAATTCTTCATCATAATTGTTGCAATCAATCATTACATCAAAGCAAAAAGTAGCATGAATATTTTACACTAATAAATTATTGTTTCTAAGATGATTCTATAAAATATATATTTTCCATCTAATCCCAGGCTTCCTGTGTCCCACAGCTTCTCTGCTAAATCGCCTCTTATCCTGCATGTTTTCAGGCGGGGGGGCTGTGGGTACATCGTAACCACTCGAGGTGCAGATGAAATAACAGCGGGTGGCAAGTCATTTCTTATTCTGTTCCCGCTGTTTCGTACAGGGAGAGGGAAGGGAGGAGTGGGGAGAGAGATGGAAGAAGGGAGTGAGACTAACGGGTGTGACGTACGTGCTTGGCCTTGAAGGTTATTGGATTTACACACAGGGAAATGCTGGTCACAGTTTGAGTAATGAACGCACACACTCTGAATAAGTCATAAGCCAATCATCATTGTCGACATGCTGCCAGTGTAGGCCGAATAACTAATGTGAAAGTAGCAAAAAAAAATCACTTTATGGCAACTCTTGTACTGGAAATCACAGAATACACCACAAGATACATTATGCATGCGCTGACTTTAGTATATTTACGAGGCCACACTCAGATGCTAATTTTGCTTTTGTAGGACTTGGTTAAAAAGAAAGTAAAAATCCTTGTGCAGCATTTGGAAAGTGCGAGTTCAAATAAATACAGTATATTTGGCTGATTCATCTGTAGTCCAGTGTGCTTTAGTGGTTTTTCACATTAGAGCTTACAGTCTTACAAACTTACTGTTCAAACTGATGACACATTTAAAATAACAGTGTGGGTACAGTGCCTACGACAGCAGTCACCTCACCACCACACAGTTTGGTAATTGTATTGGACAGGAATGGTTCACGCCCACTGTCAGGACACACCGAGCTGCATAAGGTATTACTAAAGGCGTTACTGACCTGTTGGGCTTTCCTTAAAAAGCTGTTGAACAATTCACTAGATCCAAGCAACGGATCCTGTCGCACTGTAAAGAAAATATCCAAATGACACAATCAAAATAATGACAAATGACAAATTCAAAATTGATTGATTTATGGTTTAAAATAATAATAACATTATTATTATCATCATTATTATTATTATTATTATTATCATTATCATTATTATTATTATTATTATCATCATCATTGTTATTATATTATCATTATTATTATTATTATTATTATTATTTATTAGAATTTTTTTATTGGTATTTATTTCGAGTTTGTGCCAAGACAGCAATAATAATCATATACATATTATATAAATTGTAAACAACAGAAAAGCACACTTCTCAAAAAGGAGTGGGAAGAATTATATTAAGTATTAACCCACCCCTATTCGTTACATAGTTTCAAAATGATGTGGTTGCTTATGTACATTGATCACATCTTTACAAATATCTACATATTATACTTAATATCATTTTTAACCAAGGTCTTTTTTTTGATCACCCAGTGCTGTCATTCAGCCTTATACCACGAAAGCAAAAACTCTTTATAATTTCTTTTGAAGCTGTGAATATTTGGGCACTGCTTCAGGTTTTCTCCCAACCCATTCCACAGACTGACCCCACACACAGATACACACATGCTTTTCCTCTTAGTTTTAAATGTACGCCTTCCCCTTAATTCATAGCGTACTTCTTGTGTACTGAACAGTTTTTGGATATTCAATGGTAGTATATTTTTATTTGCTTTACACAAAAACAAAGCAGTGAATTTTACTAAATCAAACATTTTTAATAATTTCGATTTGAAAAATTGTTTGTATGGTCCAGGTAATCAACCTTATGCATTATTCTCACAGCACATTTTTGCAATTTGAATAGGGGAAGACGTAAAGTTTGGTAATTGTTGCCCCAAATCTCAATACAATATGTCAAATATGGAAGTATGGGTGAGCAATACAATATGTAAAGAGCCTTTTGATTAAGAATGTGTTTCACTTTGTTGATTACCGCTTTTCGAGACTTTAGATTGTGTGTATCTGGGATGAGGTTTCAAGCTTAGCTTTTCGTCTAATGCTACACCTAAAAATTATTATAAGAAAGTCACTTGATTTTAACACCATCAATATGAATTGAAACTTCAGAATTTATTTTATAATTACCAAAAAATATAGCCTTTGTTTTGTTTAAATTTAGGGATATTATTCCATGTGTTTGTATAGCAGTAACTATTAATTGCAACATAGGTAAAAATAGCAATATGTTTAAATAATTTTGTGTGTGAACCTGATACAGTTTTGTATCTTTAATCCTCAAATAATAAACTGATATTCTTACAATGTTCATGGCCATTGCATTTTTCATTTAGTGACCTTTAAAATAGACCAGCAAAGTGTACTCTGATCTTATTCTAAATTTAACATTTGTCTACTCTGCACATAACCTATATTACCCTTTGGTGAAAAAACAAACATTGAACTTCCTCATACAGAGATCACTAAAGTTGACCTTCATCAAAAAGCAAAAGTTCTGACAGACCAGGCTTAGAGGCACTTGTGTGTGAGGTAGTTTATTTTCCATAATCATGTAAAAAGCCATGATGTAAGAGAGTGGACTTGTGGCCAAGAACACCCTGCCTGCGTATGCAGCGACTATGAGCAAATACACAGAGGAACAACGGAGCCTTGTTCTGCTCTAACTGCCGCAGCTCGACAGGATTAAAACAAACTGAGCTCTGCTGCCAGTTTCACATTTCTAAAGACACTTCAACTGTAAACTATTCGCTAAATATGAGCCATTTCCAACAACAACACACTGGCATAGCACCTAATTGTTATACAAAAACTATTGGCATGAATATTTGTTTGCAACATTTGTAAATATGATGGATTTGGATTTTTTTTTTTTTTTTTGGCCAATTTTTTTTTTCTTTTTTTGTTTTTTTCATGACCAACACCAATAACCTCTGCCGATATTTTTGAGCAGTGCATGTGTAGGTTTGATTTTAATAATGTCACCCAAATTATATAATTTATGAAATTAGCAAATCTAATTCTGTCCATATAGTGCATTACTCTGGTTACAACATAAGGAAAAACTCTATTTGTAATAATTTTAGGCCTCCACTACAGCAGTAAGACTTCTAATAGAGCAATATCTTTTTACTACTGTTGTACTGTTGTTTACTACCATTATTGCACTAGAATTACTACTGTTGCACACTTATTTTTATCTTTCAATGCACATTCTATTGCACATTACCATTTCACTGCTGTATCTTCCATTGCACATTTTGATGCACACTGCACATTTTTGGACATCTGTATATAGGTATTTATTACGTTGCACTGCTTTCAGATTTTAGATCTTAGGTCGTTTTCACACCTGCCTTGTTTGGTTCGTTTAAAACGAACCAGAGTTCGTTTGCTCCTTTGATTCGGACCTTTTGGCCTGGTGTGAATAAAAACCAAAAGTCTCGATCCGGAGCAAACAAGTGAACCGAGACCACCTAAAAAGGTCGGTCTCGGTCTGGTTCCATTCGAATCCTGGTGCGGTTTGTTTGAGGTGAGAATGCAGACCGAACTCGATCCGACACAAATTGGCAATTTACAAGTACAATTTTTGTACTTAACGAGCTCCCGTCGTATGTCGAGCATTATGGGAAACCGAGGCTTACGAAACTAAACTAAACGAAACAAAACGAAACTTACGAGTCTTACTTATGTTTTGCGTGAAGAGCAAGAGTCAGAACTTGATGCGCACATGAGCGCTGTCCTCCGTAGCCGTCTTGCCCTGTGTCTTCGTCATTTGGAAATTGATTGTAAAATAGTGTAAACCTCACGATGCTGCTCAAACATTTGTGCAAACTGTATAAACTGAATAAACCATATCGCTAAGGCTAGATTGAAAACGGCACGTAACACCATTATTCTCCTCCTTCCGCGTTTGGACACCGATTCTGTCCAATGTCTGAGCGACCTCAGCACATGTGCTTTTGTTTATAGATGTTAGTTCGCTTGGGGAAAAACTGCAGTATGAAAGCGAACCGCACGAAAATAAAAAAATTTAAAAAAAAATTTGGTCCGGACCAAAGCAAGTGAACTATCGGACTTTCCTGGTGTGAAAACGACCTTAGACTTTAGATTTAGGTTTTAGATAGTTTTTGTTGTGTTTTGTCTTTATATTGTATTTTGTACACTGTCTTTTTGCACTACTTGGCCAGAGAGAAACGAAATTTCGATTCACTGTATGTTGAACACATATGGCAGAATTGACAATAAAGCTGACTTTGATCTTTGATCTTTGATCTCACTTTCTAGGTGCACTGTTGACAAATGTTAATGAAACAGTGAATAATGAAAACCTTTAAGAAGTGGTGCTTGTAACTGCTCTATATGGTCTTGGTGATATATGAAGAACTCACCAGCCTGCATGTATTTCTCCAGCTGCTCTCGTCTCTGCTCAACCTCGGCGGGGGTCAGTGTGAAAATCTTCTTTGGAGGGAAGGTGGGCACCACATTACTGCCATACTCTTTCTTTATCTGCCAATATAAAACAGATGCTTCAAATCATTTTGAACACCCAACAATGAATGTTGAACTAACTCTTTTATCATTCAACTAATAAATATGGACAAAATAAGTATTGTGAGTAGTAGTAGTGGAACGGTGTAAAAGGCATATGTACATTCATACAGTCAAAATTGAATCACAGGTTTATTTTGAGCCCTTTTGAAAAGCATTTGCTGGAGTTTCCGTTCAGAGCCTTCAGACAGACACATCTGGAGGTCTGGGAATACAGCGTTTCCAAGTGTACTCTGTCTGCCAGGGTTTTGACTCATGTGTTTCCATCTAATATCACATAAAAAGAATCACTCAAACCTACAGACCAATACTACCCTAATGCTAAAGATGCTATATAACACCATTAACTTGGGTAGTATGTGTAATCACCAGTTTGGGGGTCACGCTATCATTTGAGTCACAATGTTGCCAAGCAACAGCTGTCAAGTGGACCAATTTTAGTGAGAATACGGCTGAAGATATTACTTATAACTTATTAACATTATTCTACCTGATAAGTGGTAATTTAACTCATGTAATTAGTTCCCACCGACAGTGACAGCAACAGAAGAAGTCGTTGCTTTAACACTCTAAGAACATATGAAACTGGTTACATTTTTTCCCCAGAAATAAAGTAAACCTCTAGATGGGCAAATGTGCCATATTGTTGGCATGCTACACAGAGGAGGAAAGTCAGACCATGTTGATGTGGTGACATTTAAAGTGTGTTTTGGACTGGCAGCAGAAGCACACAAGGTCCTTTCTTGTCAGGCCCAGAGAGATTTGATGATGTGTTGATTGTTTATACCTGTTCATGGAGGCTGAGGAGCTGGCTGTAACGAACCCTGCAATGCAGTACACCATTCACATGGATGTTATAAGCCTGTGAAGAGAGAATATAAAATTAACATACAATAAAAACATGTTTTGCTCCCTTTTCACAGCCATAACAGGTACACAGATGATTAAGTTAATGAAAGGAGAGTAATAGCATTGTTCAAATTGAATTGTGTTTTGTTCATCTAACAGCTAGAGCTAAATAAGATATTCTAGCAGCACAATAAGCTCTTAATAGTATGTGGTGGTCATACTGCAATAGCCATCTGCCAGTTAAAGACAAAGAGTCAGCACATTTGTCTTCCTCTTCTTCTGTCCTTTATGGACATTCATGATCAACTTGCAGCTAAAACTATCAAAACAGATACTCACCCAATGCAAAAGTATTTCAATCCACACTAACTACAGTATAATAAAGACTATTTATTGTGAAAGAGAAAAAAAAAAGAAAGACAAATATGTGATTGTAGGCACTGGGCAGAATTCACACAGGAAGGAAGTATGAATTAGTGCAGCTTGATAAGACACACGACAAGTTCTTCAATTGAGAAAAAACTTTAAGTCCATGTAATTTCCGATGTGTCTACAGTCTAAATGATATTTGCCAACATTCCAATAATCTTATGTTCACATTCAGACTAAAAGCCAGTTAAAAAATATATATACACACACACAAACCTTGTGGGTCAAACTCATAATGCCAACATCTGATTCAATATTATGTACTTGTATCAGGAAATAATGTGTCTGGGAAAACAGGACTATATTTAAAATGTGCAGGGCTGTTATTCTAAAAACCCTGTGCAAACTCAGCGAATTGAATGGCAGCATTAGTTCCAAGGTACACAAGCCATCGTTCAGCGTTATAATCAACAGAGGAAGCTTCCTGTGGGCGGGTCGCAGGAAGGTCACAGAGCTAAGCTGGAAAGGGCAAAACAGGTGACTTTCTTCTGACTACACTGTAAAACTGTAAAATAACAACATAGCATGAAACACTGAACTCTCGACTGAAAAATAAACAATACCACTAGATTTGACATAACCTGAACCTCCACAAAACAAACACCAATTAAATCTATACAAAATGCATATTTGATTCACATTCAGCAAATCTTTTGTGCCACTTTGACTTTGATTGTTTCTTTCTATGCATGAAGTTAAAATGTATTTACCAAAATAGATTAATTCTCAAAGTTAAAGTACAATATCTTTTAGGGTGAAACTAGCACTGTGTAACTTGCATGTAGACCCAGATCACATGCCATTTCAAAGTTCTTGAGGAGACTGAGACAAAGGTATGCACTACACAAATCAATGGCTGATAGATAAATAAACTTGTCATTTCCAAGCAACATAATCACTGTATTCACAAGTGGAGAGCCTCATATCCACACACCAGCATGTTGACCATAACCTCCTCCAGGCACTAAATACCCACAGTGCAAGTACTTTCTGGGGTAGTTGAGTTTACTTCACTTCATCAGCATAATTATGACGCTGTACTCCAGTTGTCCTTGGACAGCCAACATGAATTATCTGAATAGTTCAGTCTCTGCTCAGTCTGAGAAAAGAAATTATAATCATCACATAAAGGGCACAGCATAGGTCACAAGTGTGTACGGACTCATTCAACCCTATATTCATTCTACAGTATACGCCTATAGAATAAGACTGCATGTACACCTAATGTTTGTAAATCTAAATGTACTGGTGTTTTAAACCCAAGGATCTACACAAGTTTCTCCAAGTGACTTTCACAGTAAATTGCACAAGCTTATGACATGATTTAAATATTAACTTGCTGTGCTATAAAAACTTACTATTACAACAATCTCAGGTAAAAATTCTTGTTAAGAGGCGAACAGTGGGACAGATAGGCCTACTCACAAACTCGTGTGCATTATTGCGATACCAGGGAATGATCTAGGCTCGAGCCAGCTGGCAATACCTGTCTGTTGGCTTGTTTAACAGCCCCAACCCAAGGAATACTCACCACAAAGGTTGATCCATTTTCTCCCGTACACACCTCCGTTTCGGGTATGGAAAAATGCATTTTAAGCTAAAACACAGCCTGGTGCCAGATGTTTCTTTCTCTAAACGCCACCAGTCCACGGCGTTGAAGGCAGCAGCTCTTCTTCACTAAGCCCAATGCAGAAGACTATGAGCAGGGACCCTCAGAGGAGCAGGACGCGGCTGTCACGTCGTGCCCACTGGTGTAATTGTCCGACCAAATCTGTGCCAGGCAAATAAGTCATTAACCAGCCAGCTTTCACGGCAAATCTCCACAGCGTCAGTGTTAAACTTTTCTCACTGGCGTCCACGGAGCAGCCATGTTGCAGTGTGTTAAGTGATACACATTGCCACTTTGCGTTGGATACGAAATAATCCACTTTTGGAGTAAAAGGCGATCAGATACGCACAGCCACTCAGTGTCCGGGTATGCCTGGTTATTAGCAAAGCCAGATGAAGTTCAAGATGAGGTGCAGAGGGATCCGAGACCTGCGGCAGCAGCGTCGCACAGCCGTCGCAAAAATCTGTCCAAATAAGATTGGAACTAGCAGCACGTGTTGTGGTTTTACGTGGCTCTTGACCTGCCTACATTTGACCAGATATATCTTGAACAACATAGATCATAGGTAAAATATGCAACGATAAAAGCACAACTAGTGTAGACAAATTACTGCCACCAGTCCATTGTGCAATCTGCCTGTGCTGTGGTAGCTCTACAGAGGTATTGCAACAATTTCCCTGGACTGAACCACCTTCCTTTGCGGGGTTGTTTTGTGCATTTGGTTCTCACCTGTAATAAAAATATAAATGAATAACCAACTATTAAGTTAAATATATCTTCAGTCTGACATTTTTGACAGACAATACTTTTTTTTTTTAGTATGTAGACCAGATGAGCGTTTATAATTAAACTCATTTGGTACGACCCAAAGTGACAACAAAAAACGTCGAATTACTTAAATTAAAAATAAAACGTTTATTAAATATACTATTAATATCAAACAAATCCTTTATCAAGTTCTGGTTGTTGCTGTTGTTGTTATTTAGTTATTAATTAATTTGGGATGTTATTTAGAGGAGGCTACTTCCTATCACATGTCAGCCCTGGCCGATCACATGATCATAGGACAAACATGAATGCTGGGAGCTTCCAGCTAAACCCTGCGCTGCTTGTTGTTTTGGTTTTTAAGTTATGTTTTTATGGCGTGTCTAACTCAAATGAGCTGCAGGTAAGACGCCCTCTACATACCATATGGTTTTGTTAGTGTGTGCTAGGATCAATCACGGAAATCGCTTGGGTGTTTGTTGTAACGGATGTCTCCTGACAGGTATGTGAACTGTGCAATTCGACGGTCCTGAGCCGCAGCCCAGTAGGACAGTTTTGCTCTTCGTCCACAGGTCGGATCGAGGGGCGCTGCTGTCTCCAAAATGGAACCACAGGCTACAATGATAGAATTATTGGGTACTTGTCTCATGTTTTGTTTATTAGTTTAGTTTGTGTTGCGTGAAGAGTCAAAATAAATGTGTCTTTGTGTTGTCAGATTGTAGTAATAAACATAACTAATGTTAAACCAATTATCATAATATAATTCCTTTTACCTTTGTTTTGGGCAGATTGGACCTGTCCAACTGCTCTTTGGCTCTGGTTGGAAATCTTCAGGAAGCATCTACAGCAACAATTATGTATGTAAATCTTAGTTTTGGTGATTGATATGTGCAGGCCATCAGTAATGCATGTTGTTTTGCAGAGACCTTTCACTCAACCCAATTGCCAACATCAGTGATTTCTCATTTCAAGGATTTATACAATTAAATTATCTGTAAGTATGTCTCTTTAGTACTGAAACTTATTGTTTGTGTGTTTTGAAACTATGCTTTGTGTCTTAGGATCTTACCAGTAAAAGTACTTTGTCCTGGTGGTGCCACATCTTGGAAGAAAATTGAGGAGAAGGAAGGAAACCGTTTTTGTGAAGGCCAGAACAGTATGTGCAATCAGACTGGACAAATGTGTAAGTACTGATAACACAAAGGTCAGTGACTACAAGATAGACTCATGATAATTATTAGTAAACTTCTTCTGAAGCAACGGACTGTCCCGAAAACTCCCAGTGTGCTCCCTTTGGTCCTGGTTTGTTCGAGTGCAGCTGTGCTGACAACTACCATGGGTACAAGTGTCAGCGAGAGGTTAGTCCCTCAGTAACAAAGTAACTTAACATTGTTTTGTCTGAACATATGTTTCTTGCCACTAGGGGGAGTTTCCATTTCTTCAGGTATTTGGGCCTCTTGGAGCATCAACTGTGGTCATATCGTTAGTGCTGTGGGTTACACAGAGACGTAAGGCCAAACCACTCTAATTTTGATAAGCTTTTACAATAACTTCTGATTTTAAAAGCTGGCATGTGAAGGGATCGGGAACAAGTTTACAATTTATAGCTTTTTAAATTGATTATCTTTTAAAGCGAGCATGCAAGAAAAACATTTTTGTCAACTGTATAAAACCACTTTGGTTCTTTTTAAATTTGATGAAAACTATTTATAAAGGGTAAAGAGTTTACATTATTTCCTGCACTGACAAAGTTACATTCTGTTACAAAGCTACACATTATTGTGGTGGTTATTATTTTTAAGTATTTGAGGTGTTTTCTCTTTGGACTAAATGTCCTGACAACAATGTCTTTCTTTATGCAAAACAGTTTAAGACATTGTAAAATTGAATTTGTTATTGGCATCATCTCAGTAAACTTGTCTTGTTATTCAGTGACTAATGATGTATGATGTTGACGTATTCTGGCATCTGCAATAAAATCTGTTCCCATAGAAAATTAAAAGTTTAAAAAGTGAATGCTGTTTGGGATACATTTATTGCATGCTAAAAGCACAAGTTTGTGTTTCTTCATTTATGTCTTAACTGTGACCATTTACATGTCCACATTTTTCACACGGAGCACCACAGGGACTGAGGTGCAAGGGATCATGCCCAGATCTGTGATAACCAGATCGACAAAGTCTGGTGGCGTCACATCATAAACCAGATTCAAAAGGCCTAAAAGAGGTACCTCCTGCCAATTCTCCAACTGTGTTTTCCCTTTACGAGTAACTATAAGATCATCAGGGTCATCTGGCAAAAAAAAAATAAAAAAAAATCTAGTTTTATTTCAGCATTTTGTGTAACTATTAATATCTAGTGTTGTAACATACCGAGTTCATTGGACACAAATGAGTCTGTCTGAACCCTCTCGCAGAACTTGTAGGTCTCACAGCACACCAAAACAGGCACATTGAATGCTTTGGCCACTAGAGCAATTTGAGATGTTCCCACTCGTGACATGACATACCCATTGGCGAGTAAAGCATGAGCACCGAGGAACACCTTTGAAACCTGCAAGGCACAAGTAGGACTGGGCAATATAAAAAAAAAAGAATATCAAAGCTATGTGCATCAATACTGATACCTCTGGAAGGATGTACGAAACCGCTGAAATAAGGACATAGGTGCATCTGATGCCCCTCTGGACCAGACGCCTCAAAGCCTCTCGTCCCTCCAGCCGTGGTCTACTGTCCACCACAATCACACGGAACTTTCTGTTCTTCTCAAAGGCTTCACACAAGATCTTGTTGACCAGTGAGGAGCTTTCAAGAGAGAAATTCAAGGAGAATATCAAGACATGACATATTGTATATAGTGTTCTAGATGTGTGTTTATGGTGCTTACCATCCATAGACAAGAATTACATCTCCATCACTGATCTTTTCTATTGCATACTTGGCAATAGCTTTAGCAGCAAGAATGATCTTCTCATCAATGTAGCAATCAATGCAGTTCAGTAACTTGCTTTTAGCCTGAAAAATAACAATATGGTATTAGCAGTATGTTAACTGTAAGAAAATATTTTAAAAAGTGATACCTCTTTATCTTTACACTGGCTAGGAATATTGGAGATTTCCTTCTTGATGTATTTGATTGCGTTTCCCATGCTCGCTGATAGAGGGCGACACTGGTTCAAAAAACTGTTGGCGGGAGAAAATACATTTTTTTAGGGAGAAGTCAATCACCTCTAAACAAAACATTGTTCTTATAAAAAAAACATGAAAATGTATTACCTGATATAAGGCTTCAACTTATTAACCAAGTCCCTCGAGAGCTCTTCATTTGGAGGTGTTGTGTAGTCCCTTATCACCTGCAAAGAATTACATAAATTGGGACTATAAACAGGTATCATGTTTTTTTATTCTCAAATACAGATATGTGCCAAGTTTTGTATCTGAGGTGTACCTGTTTGAAGGCATGTAATAGAGCCACAGAGCGGGCATTGGATCCTGCTACGATCCCCTGTGAATACTGGAGTCCGAGTCGCACAATAGCAGGATGGATTACTGTGGAAGGAATGCTGCCACAAAAACATTTATAAATATGTGAATATATGTGTTAAAAGGTGTTATAACAAAGAGCGTTGCTTTACCTAAGTTGCTGTGTTAGTGGAGCTTTTCGGCTATACTGGTGAAGGTGAGAAAATAAGCTGACTTTGTAGCCATAGTCAGAGCGGAGAGGAATCTGCACGAGGAAATATAATTATTACACATCAACGAATCAAACATTGCTTACAGTATATTGAGGACATGTTAGAAAATAATAACTACAAAAAAAACATATTAAGGCCACACAACTATTTTACTACAGCGTGTAGAGGCGGAAAAAGAATCCCAATCTCAAACTTCCAACTCAATACATAGCGCTATCTTTTTGCCCAAACAAATGTTAAAGCACTAAAATAGCAATTCAATAGCAATCACACTTCGGGGTTTTACCTTTTTCACTGCAATGTTCCCTGGTGTCTGAAAAAATGTTAGGTCCATCCACATGCATTTAGACTTTGTTTAAATGTTATTCATATAAAATCATCATATTGCTTTACAACAAATATCTGTGAAGACATTTCCAAAAACTCCACAATGCAATATATCTTAAAATACCGAAATATAAAGCTTACTTGTTGTCGCTCCAACTTTTTGGCTAATTTCTTCAAAACTTCTGGATTATCAACTTGAACATGTTCAGGAAGCCTCTTAACCACTGAAAATGGAAAATGCAAGGTTTTATCAAATTTTAATTATGCCAAATGCTGCATTTCCACCAGTGTTGTTCAATACCCGGCTGTAGTTCACTTGGTGCTGCTTTTGATTTACTGGGTGCTGCCTGTGGGCCACCGTCTCCTTTCTTGCCCTGTTTGGAAGCCCTCTCTGCCTCTTGTCGAGCTCTCCTCTCGGCTTTCAGCTCAGCTTTGCTCTTGGTGGGTTTCTCTGAAGATGTGGTCATCTCTGTAGCAGGTCCAGCCATAACAGGAGCTGGCACTACCGAGGGAGCTATACAGATCAACAAAAAATGGGTAATGCAATGAGTACTCATTTGTGATATTTTTTTCATTCAAATCATATAAAGACAATGGTAAAGCAACCTTTCTGTGATGGAGCTTGTGCTGGTAGTTGTGGAGGTGGAGCTGGGGAGGGTGCAGACTTTTCTTTTTCATTGCCCTTTGGAGTCTTGTCATCTTTCTTCTCCTTGCCCTTCTTCTGTTGTTTCTTCTCTTTCCTGAGACGCTGTTTTTCTTCTTTGGTCAACTCTCTGCCCTCATTCTGTTGTAAAGTAAAATAAACATACATTTAAACAAGTCTAATCTTGCTTTGAAATCCAAAAATGTAATGCAAAAACACACAAACCTTTTCTCTTTCAATTTCATCTTTCTTGTCAGGTCCATCTGAAAGAACAAATGTTGTTTATTTTAAATCGCATTGGAGTGTCTCTGGTAAAATACAGAGACAGAATACAGAGAGAAAAACAATGCGATTCTTTGTGGCGTTGAGGTTCAGGTCTGGTCAACTTTTTGTCACTCACTACATAATACCAAACTGACTGTCAGATGTTCCCCACACATTAACTTAACATGAAATTCACAACAATAAGATGATGCAACAGAGGCTTCACAAACCCACTGAGAGAAGTTTGGCTCTTTGCATTCTGCCGCTAAGGCTAGCACCAGTAGCACATAATAACAATAAAGCCTTACTTTTTTCCCACAAAGACTCATACCGAAATATGATGATAAAGACTTTAAAGGGCTGCGTTGAATATAAAACTATAAGGATACAAAGAAAATAGAATAAAATCCAGCTGTTACACACTGCAATCCTCACCTGTCACTCCACTGTCCGCCATGTTTACGAACCTCTCTACTTCCTGTTCTTGAGGGGGAATCGTAAACTATACTGACCCCTACCGGAAGAAAAAGGTACTGCTGAATACTGCTTCAACAATGTTAAAATCATGGAAAGGTTTATCTATGTCAACATTTTTTGGTATAGGCTAGGCATAGTACAGATTTTGTTCAAAAGTACTACACACTTAACTACTATACAACATAACCTAACTCCTAGCCTAGAGGTTTAATTTATTTACTTTTTTACATTTCATGCAGGCAATGTGATTATCTAACTAGGCTACTGGACTACTGGATTGTCCACCTGTTTGATCAAAGTCAAAGTTCAAAAATGTTTGAGTGGTTGTATCGTCTATTAAATATATCCTCCTGGGACCTGAAGAAAAAAAGGTATCTTAATTATTATGATTATAGTTATGATTATGATTATTTTGGCGTTAAATCCACGTGAAGTTAACAACCTAACAAAAACTTTTTTTTTTATGACCAACATCTCTGACAAGCTTCTACAGTTGCCTCAAAATAAATTTATTTTTATTTATTTGAGTATTTATTTACATTTTTTTTTTTTATGTATAATTTATTTATTTATTATTTATAAATAATAAATAAACTAGAGTCTCAAAACAATTAAAAGATCGACTGGTTAACTCGATGTCCACTATAAAGGACACAAATGAATGAGCCGGGTCTCAGGAGGATATGTTTAGTTTTTATATAGACAGCTTGACAAAGACATTGAAGAATAAATGGCTCAGACCTACAAAAACATTTCAGCACTCTATGGGTCTTTTTTATTATAAAACTGATATCAATAGAGTAACATGAGTTACGGCCATTAGGCTACATATTATGCTATCTTGTGTTTAACAAATGAAAAAATGACATGTGTGTAATTTAGCTCAGTACAAATAGAGCAGTGTATTAACTTGTAGCTAGCAATAAACAGAGAGGGGATTACAAGTGTACAGCCTTGGTGGTGCTGGGAACTGATATTGAAGATGGGATGACGGATGTGGATATTGGATACATGATTTTACATTTTATTGCAAAAGTACAGACATCTAAATCAGTCTTTGAAATAGTCAGGTATTTATTTTCAATTATACAACATCATAAAAGCAGTGTGAAGCAGTAAGAATAAAAGGAAGAGAATGCAGCCTCAGAGCACAACGCCCCTGTCTCTCCACGTGGGTGTCTGCTGTTTGAGTTCACGACGCAGTAGCTGGTTGAAGGGGACCAAACCTCACAGTAACACCTGACTTGGTTCCGTTTGACCAGCCACAGCAAGGCGTGCTGCTTCAGCTGCAAGAGCCAGGGATAGAGAGGAGCAGGAGGAAAACAATGCAGAAATACAGGAAGCTGAAAAGAAGGATTTCATCTCTTCATTTGGTTCTTACCTGCAAACACAAAAAGACATGATTAGTACTGCTGCAAGACAGAACAACTCCGACATGTTGCCAAGCAGATAGGTCCTATTTTAAGGTTGGGGGAAGCCTAGTTTGTTCCCAAAGCAGCCTATAGGGGTAAACCCCAGTCCATAGTGACAGTGCCACATCCCAGCCCTCCTCCCCCCTCTTCCCTTTTTTGAGAGCCCTGTGGTTGCTATAATGGGTGACAGCTGTGCTCTGTCAATCCTTTTTGACGGTCAGCAGTTGGGGCAGAGACCCTGAGACTCGATCAGCAGCAACAGCAGCCGCCCGCGGGAGTAATGCTAACTGTACATGTCCATGAGCTCAAGCAACACACACCAGGCCCTTCACCTGTCGTTTTGGCCACACTCACAGGCGCGCACCCTCCCCTCTCATAAAACACACAAGCTGTCCTCCAACTCCTAAAATGTCTAAAAACAGGCTTCTTCTTCTGTGGTGGATCTGTGCATACTTCCCCTTGCAACCACACACTTCCTTACATTCCATAAGAGGCGTATTAATATGGGGATATAAGGAAGCATGTCTTCGCAAGAGGCAACAACTGGATGCTCAGAGGACACAAAGCACCCTTTCATAGCCACAGATGTAGAGAAGCGGGAACCGGCAGCTTGACAATAGTTAACTGTGACGGCTGGAGCATTGGCATCAGACAATTTGAAATCAATATAATGTTAGATACATGAACCATATACTGACTGAAAAAAAGGTTAGATTCATTTAAAGCTAGAGAGTGCTTGAATGCTGGGAATAGATTGATGAAGAGCTACAAATAATTGAAACACAATAAAACACACTTCAACTATACGGACAAGCCACACATATTTAAACAGTTTCCTAAAACAGCTTGAATAATTTCTACTCACCTTCAGATTTTGCGACGTCTTGTTATGAAATGAAGGCCACAGAAGTCTTGCCCTACACAGTCCTTTTCATACTTCCTGACAACTGCTGGATTAATAGGAGCTCAACAGTTTGGCTAGTTCTGGATAGACTTACATAAAACACTCTATGTCAGTAACATCCCAGCTTACTCCTATCCGACTCCTTGCCTGAAAGATGTCATACTAAATACAACAATTTACAAACAATGCTGCTGGTCTGAATGCTAAGAGCACTGACACAGAGATAACACACTTTGAGTACATATCCCTGTAAAGCACAAAAAAGCACTGTCAATCCTTACAAAGATCTGTTTAACTACCATTGAAAAATAGGCTCTTTTTATCCCTAAACATGACCCAAACCCCAACCACACTAACCCTCCAACCTACTACTCCTCTTTGGAAGCTCCAGCGTGATGCCTCCCCTAAACTGCCGGGGCGCTTGTGTGGACAGCAGGCCTGGTCCCCGGCCCTTTTCTATGGCGGCCAGGAGCGCCCCCCTCCGAAGAGGCCTCCCACCTGTTGGTGTCCTTTAGAAGCCCCGGGCCTCTCCTGCGCCTCCTGTCCGGCCCAATCAGGACCCTGACAGGGGGGAGCCAGCCTGTGAAATCACACCTCTCAGCTGTTCGCACTGGGCATGAGACACCCTACACCCTCCTACTGCTCCTCCAACATACCCCGTACCAGCCTCCATGGCCTCCATTTTACACCCAATGTCAACGCGCTTCTTCTGGAATAGAAAAAAGGCAAGGGAGGCAAGCGAAAGTATTGCTGAAAAAAGTCTTCACATTCATATTACTATGGCTGCATGTAAAATGGCAAAGGTCCATTTGTTCAGGCTTGGGACTGGCACAAATACATTGGTCATGTTTCACAATAAAGTAGTTGAAACTTCATTAGCCACATTTATTCTTTGCTTCAAATATCCTATATGTAAATGTGACAATGCAAACCATGATATAAGAACAGCCAGTGATATGTGACAGATATGAATAAGTTATATGAGTTCTCGTGGCACCACAGAGCCAGCAATAAATTCTCAAGGTGAGTATCTCACCACTGCGGCACTTCACAACAACATAGAAAATGAGAATTGGATGGTGGGAAGGCTATGTTAAACATTATACTATCAATTAAAAGTGCCCTCTTTGCTTAATTGCTACACCTTTTATTATACATTCCCTTTTTATTTTAATGCTGGTTTATTCTTCAACTTTGAATATGTCCTCATGTGTTTAAATTCAATTACTCTTATTCAGCTAAGGTCAATAGCCTTCTTCTTACAGGAATAACCAAATATTTATATTCATGGAGATATTGTCTTACGTCGTTGTGTATATCTTGTTTATAATACTGTGCAGCCCTGATCCATACAGTGATTGGTAATGCTGGAGAGGCAAAGAGGGTTCATTTTCCTTTGGTGCAAGCACAAGCTGCTCCACTAAGGTCAACACCTGTGTTCTAAAATCAGCTCAGGGCTGGGTGTGATAGGAACCCGGGCCTCATTCACAGAAAGCTGCAGCTCAGAGAGAGGAGGCTTATATTGAAACCCAATGCTCTCGCTATTTTGGAGGCACTCGCTGTCCACAAATAGCACTCATTGCATCTTTGTAGCTCCCGTTTTTCTTGTCTTGCCACAGGATGTCATCTAAATTCGACAGTTGTTCAATATTTCCCATGGCTCACAGCCAGGGTGTATCACAAATGCAACATTTCCAATAATGTCAGCTATGTGCCAAGGCCTCATCAAGTATATATCTGGGTACTGGGAATATCAGATGGCTTTTGTTGTTGAGAGAATTCTTTTGGTCGCTCACAATGGTTAAGACACATTGTAATCCGTATGTTCCTCTTAACAGGACAGCTGATCACTGGCACATACTGGCGGTTAGGCAGGGCTATGCCAGTGGTTTTCAAACAAACACATCCATCAGTCAGTATCCAATCTAATCATGTCATTCTTTTTCATTTAACATCATCACAAATGTTTATTTTCTAACAAACTCTGATTTTAGTTACGATGACACAAAGGCAGATCACGTGGTCTCTAGGCCATTAGTCTCATCCCTGGGTGAAAATGATTTGTCATACAAGACACATTTGGTGAAATCACACACAAGTTCTGAACTCTGACTGCCTTCTGTTGTCTACAAATTGGGCCATGAGTTTATTTTAGTCTGGTGTTCCCATAGCAGGCTCTGATTTGCTAATGACTTTGTTCCCTTCTGTCATACCCACAGCGTCTGGGAGGTCACAACACTGCTCACTTCCTTAGCAAAGGCTAACAATCCTCTACAGGATAGCACAACAGGATCGTATCCAATCTTCTGAGTTTGGTAGTTAACAGTATGACTGGTATTATGAACAGTTTTGACAACAAACAAACAAACAAAACAAAATGTATTAAAATGTGTATGTATATCCATCCATCCATCTTCTTCCGCTTTTCCATTTCTGGGTCACGGGAGCAGCAGTCCAAACAGATCTGCTGCCCAGAACACAATGCACCAGCCCCCATGAATCCTCCCGCGGGTGGTGAGTCCACGGGAGGGTGTATAGAAGAAGAAGAAGAAGTGACTTTATTGATCTCACACAGGAGAAATTCATCTTAACCCATCCTGTTATTAGGAGCAGTGGGCAGCACATTACTGCGCCCGGGGACCAACTCCATGATCTTCTTGCTTCGGCTTGGTCAGGACCTAAGCTGGAGGATTTTACCTGGAGCATGTTTTGGGTTGATGGGGGAAACCAGAGTGCCCGGAGGAAACCCACCCAGACACGGGGAGAACATGCAAACTCCACACAGAAATGCCCGGGGTTAGGGTTGAACTTGAACCCAGGACCTTATTCTTAGTACTGCACTTTTCTGGACTGAGATGTCTGATGTTCTTCCTGGGATCTGCTGTAACCACTCCTCCAGTTTGGGGGTTACAGCCCCGAGTGCTCCGATCACCATGGGCACCACTGATGCCTTCACCTTCCAGGCCTTCTCCAGCTCTTCCTTGAGCCCCTGGTATTTCTCTAGTTTCTTGTGTTCCTTTTTCCTGATGTTACCATTGCTTGGTATTGCAATGTCCACCACCACGGCTCTGTTCTGTTGCTTATCCACCACCACTATGTCTGGTTGGTTCGCCATCACCATTCTGTCAGTCTGTATCTGGAAGTCCCACAGGATCTTGGCTCGGTCATTCTCCGCAACCTTCGGAGGTGTTTCCCACCTTGACCTTGGGGTCTCCAGCCCGTACTCTGCACAGATGTTTCTGTACACTATGCCCGCCACTTGGTTGTGTCGCTCCATGTATGCTTTCCCTGGCAGCATCTTACACCCTGCAGTTATGTGCTGGACTGTCTCAGGAGCCTCTTTGCACAGCCTACACCTTGGGTCTTGTCTGGTGTGGTAGATCTGGGCCTCTATTGCTCGGGTGCTCAAGGCCTGCTCCTGTGCAGCCAGGATGAGGGCCTCTGTGCTGTCCTTCAGACCAGCCCTTCCCAGCCATTGGTAGGACTTCTTGATATCAGCCACTTCAGTTATGTTTCGGTGGTACGCCCCATGTAGGGGCTTGTCCTGCCATGATGGTCCCTCCAGCACCTCTTCCTCTGCACTCCACTGTCTGAGGCATTCCTTGAGCACATCATCTGTCGGGGCCTTATCCTTGATGTACTTATGGATTTTGGATGTTTCATCCTGGACAGTGGTTCCCACACTCACTAGTCCTCGGCCTCCTTCCTTCCGGATCGTGTACAGTCTCAGGGTGCTGGATTTGGGATGGAACCCTCCATGCATGGTCAGGAGCTTTCGTGTCTTAACGTCTGTGGTCTGTATCTCCTCCTTTGGCCAACTTATGATTCCTGGTGTCTGATCACTGGCAGGGCATAGCTGTTATATATATATATATATATTATACATTTTACTTTTTAATACATATACTTCAATTATGTCTATGTACTTATGCCTCTTTTTACTCACCAAACACTTTAATTAACATTAAGTGTATCCCATAAACCTACTGAAGTAGTTTAGAGCAGCTCAGTACTTCAGATGTGATGTTCATGCAGTGTAAAACAAAGGATACATTAGAGCACTTAGAGATGTGATGCTGACTCATTAGGAGGAATGTCTTTATGCCACTCTGTGTCCTTCCTTGCATGGGCACAGCAGTTGCCAGGGCTGAGGTTGACACAGCTGCTGCAGGAAGCCAGCTTCCGTGTGCTGGCGAAGCAATGGGCTCAAAGGTCAAAGGTCACCAGCATTTAGCCTAAAACAGAGAACAGGTGACAGTGAGGTGAAGGCATCTCATTCCTGTGCGTCACACAAAGAGCGGATGTTTAAGGTTAGTGATGGAAGATACTAAGTACAACAAATGAAAGACTAAAGCTAAGACATGATTTGCATATTAAGGGAAAAATCTAAGGAGCAAAAGAAGCAAAAAGAGCAGGTTAAAGGTAAAAACAATAAGAATACAAAGGTATCATATTTCTACAGCCCCCCCCCCCCCCCCCCAAAAAAAAAAAAAAGAAAAGAAAAGAAATAAAACATAAAGAAAGAATAAAGAAAGAAAAATATTGTTCCATGGGAGCCCTGGCATATATCTGGTATTTTTTTCTTTCTTCCCAGAAACATATTTTCATTTGCACTTTTTAACTACAGATGTTAGTTAAACTGTCAAAAAGACATAAATGTGTGAAAGGCAGAGGTGTGGAAGCCAAAAGTTTACTTCAAAAGTCTAATGAGGTTGATCTGTAAGAAGTAAAAAGGTGCTAGAACAGGAAACTCATCCCTCTACTTTTCTCACCTCAAGTCAAAACAGTAGAACATGAAAGACAGTGTTCTGCTCATCATCAGGTCACCCAGTGTCACAGCACAAGTGACAACAAAAGAAGCATGTCTGTTTTATTCATATTGTTGTGGGTAATTGTTTTTCTACTATTCTCAGATAAGACAAATGTTATAAAAGTTAGTTTGAACTTGCCTGATTTGTTTACTACTGTGTAGACTAATGTTAAAGATATAAAACTGAATATTTTGTCAGAAATGTTAGATTAAAAAAAATGAAAGTATCTCATGTTGCTATAGTATGTGAAGCATGCTTTCATAAGCATTTTAGCCCACTGTCGTTCTTGATTCATGAATGAATATACAGGAGCCTGTGGGGGTCGTAAGTCAGCTGCCCACTGCGACCAAAAGGGAGCGACAACTGCATCAGCCCCACATACAGCAGCCGTGAGGTCTATGCACAGAGCAGGAGCTGAATCAGCCCCGTTACTGCTGCCCTACTTTCAGACGCTTCTCCTAGCAGGATTTTATTAGCACAATGCACACTCTATAAGTACGATAGTGTGTCTAGAAGGCTATTGTAGGTTTTATAGGTTTGGTCAGAACTTAAGTCCATTGCATTTTCAAATTACTTTAGATCATTATTATTAGTCTGAATTTAGTTTAATTGTATCCTTGAATTCAGATCCTGTTTTGTGATATATCAACCTAAATACATGATTTGTTTTTCTAGACTTAAGTCTAGACCTCTAGTAGGCCTGACGGTCTTTCCAGCTGTAATTTAAACATTAAACATTAAACTTACAATCTAAAAATCCAAAGTTAAGTTCCAGACAAAACTGTCTGAAATATAATTTGAATATTACCCCCACCCAAAATGTCTCTACACTATTTGGGCCTCATGGGAGGCAACAGCTGTGGTTTGACTCTCACATGACACAGGCAGGTGGAACACCAGTGCTAGGCCTGCTACTATTATCTCTATCGTGTCCTATCCACGTCTTTTTTCAAGGGTGTGGTCATCATTTGAAATAGTTGGAATAACTGCTTGCGTGTAATAATGTTAGCCAATGCCTGGCGTCTATTATTTATGAAATATCACTAATAAGAATCCCTAGCTATTTAGTCTTAGTTAATTGGTAAATGTATGAAAACTATGTTGCCAAATGGCCAGGCTATTTTAAATTCTAGGTCGAGTACAATAAAAACATTGGGCTCGTATGATACTCTTTGCGAGGCCCTTGAAAAAAATGCACGCGCTAAAAAAAAATAGCCGTTAAAGCCAAAGAACAATAACAAACAGCATTCACAGTCAACACTACTTATGCCTTTACTCTGTCTTGTTTGTTTGTATAAACCTCGAAATCATTTAATATAGAAGAATACACCAACCGACCAGTTAGTGTAGTTCTTGGCCCAGGAACTCAAAACGGAGTAAGTGTTTCCAGGAACAGTATTAGATGACGGACCGATCCGACAGAACGGGTAGAACAGTTCATTTATAAAAAACATTTACTAAGCTTTTCTTTCATTGAATACCACAGCGCGATGTTTAAAGGGAAATCTTTGTTATAAACTCTGATGCGCCGTCTTTAAGGGACGCTAACTCTTTTGCGTGGTGACACTGAATTGCTTCTGCAAAGGATTTTTAAGGTTAGTAAGCTCTTAGAACTTGTCATGTGGAATTGTTGTTTTTAAGTTAGTTGTATCATGTTAGCAATGTAAGAAGCCTTATTCCATTTTAAAGATGATGTTCTCATTCAGATGTTTATAACTGCGTCTCGACTGTCCAGAGTCCTGCAGCTCACCCTGGCGGTCATCAAGCCCGATGCCGTTGCTCATCCTCTAATCTTAGAGGTTAGATTAATAGCCTGTATATCAACATTACATAACTCTGGGTTTGGTCCCATGAAACAGCTTATGCCTCTTTTTATTTGTTTGTTGTTTCTTTGTTTTTTCACTTTATGTACTGCCTTGCAGACCCTTCATGAAAAAATATTGGAAAATAACTTTATCATTGTCAGGCGGAAAGATCTTATTTGGAAAAAGGAGAACTCCGAGATGTTTTATGCTGAACATTCAGGTATGAGAACACTTAAACACACCAGTAAAACACATGTTACTGAGATGTTTAAACAACAAATTAATTCTTATCGATTTGACTTATTCAGGGAGATTCTTCTATCAACGTCTGGTTGAGTTTATGTCAAGGTAAGGGCCTAGCAGTCACTCACATATACAGCAGAGGTCCTCAAGCTGTCACACTCAACGCTATAGAAAATTATTGTCAGCTCAAAAAGCTTTCAGCTGTTCCACATATGGCACATCCCTTTGAGGTTTTACTAATCACATCACTGTTATTCTTTCAACCCAGCAGTGGAGATGCAGTTGCTACAGCAACCTGTTGGTCTCATTAGAATCACTGCTCTGAGTTGCACCATGATTGCATTATCTAGGCTTTACCTAGGTAATGCAATCATTTTAAAGTTGTCTTTCATCACAAACAGTAACCATAAAACACTATAATAAAAAATATAGTTAGTGATTGTTCGTGAAAAGTCCCTCAGTCGTCCAGGTAGAATCCATGATAAAAGGAGAAGTTCAATTTGTCAACTGGACAAAGTATGTTTGGTTGAAAACGTTTCGCCGCTCATCCGAGAGGCTTTGTCAGCTCTAATAAGAATACTGGTAAGACACTTGCTTATATCTTGCTGCAGGGAGGAGCTAAGTAGCTAACTACTTTCCGAAACTATCTCATTGGTTTCCGTCTTTTGTTTCTCTGGCGTCTAGATAACGATCCCTATTCATCCCTACGGCTGTTTTTCACACCTCTGGCCCTGACCTGGCTAGCCCTATTGTTCCCCTGTTTGCTCGATCTAGGCTCTAGGCCTAGATCTAGGCTTAAGAATGGAATTATATAATTTGTCTCCCATCTATAATTCCATTCTTAAGCCTAGATCAAGCAAACAGGGGAACAATAGGGCTAGCCAGGTCAGGGCCAGAGGTGTGAAAAACAGCCGTAGGGATGAATAGGGATCGTTATCTAGACGCCAGAGAAACAAAAGACGGAAACCAATGTTTTGGAAAGTAGTTAGCTAGTTAGCTCCTCCCTGCAGCAAGATATAAGCAAGTGTCTTACCAGTATTCTTATTAGAGCTGACGAAGCCTCTCGGATGAGCGGCGAAACGTTTTCAACCAAACATACTTTGTCCAGTTGACAAATTGAACTTCTCCTTTTATCTTAGTGATTGTTCACAAATGATCTGTCTCCTACAGTGGTCCAATGCGGGCATATGTTTTAGCTCGAGATGATGCCATACATCACTGGAGAGAAATTATGGGGCCAACCAAAGTATTCAGGGCCAGACACACCTCCCCTGACACAATCAGGGGTCAGTTTGGCCTTACAGACACAAGAAACACAACCCATGGCTCAGGTAGTTTATGTATTACCTTATTCATGAAATGTTATTGTTAAATGTTATTTAGGAGAGATGTTTTTATGCAGTAGTAAATAAATGATGAATTGTCTTTTTTTTTTTTTTTAACAGATTCTGTAGAGTCAGCACACAAAGAGATAAAGTTCTTCTTTCCTGATTTCTGCATTAGCAGATGGGTGGAAGAAGATGAGCCCTCTTATAGAGCTGGAAAGGCCTATTATGATCCACAGAGATTGATACATACACTGACATGTCCAAGCTGATACCAAAACTGCTTTAGATCATCTAATGAAATGTTCTCTTTACTTTCAAATGTGCTGTCCAGAATTACCAGATTGCTTTATTTTCGTCCTTGCCTTCTATTTAATATACCGTACTGTCAAATATATGTACAGTTTTGTTTGTCATTTGTGTAAATTGTTTCAGCATTCAAAAAACACACATTGTATAATTTAAGAAAATGTATTTATACAAAGAGAACACAACACTCTGTCTATCCAGGCTCCACTGTGTAGTGCAACCAATCTCCTGACCCACAGCAGCAGCTACTGGACGTTAACCACCATAGTAAAATACCCTGTAAAATTATACATATACAAATTATAACATTTAAATTCTTCCTATGCTGTGAAGCTTTTTTTTTTTTTTTAAATCACAAGTTCTACATATAAACCAGTCTTTACATGTTTGGCTTCCAGGTACAGAAAAATACTGCATTAGCTTCAAAATACATTTTACATTATTTTTTTTTACAATGGGAACCTTTTTGTATGAGTGGAAAATGGAACATTAGGAGTGGCTTTCTACTTTCAGTCAAATTCAGCCAATTTAAGTCAAATCTTAAAAACTTTGTGCTTGTCACATTGCCGGTCACATAAATACGTACATGCACAGTTCATCCAGTGGCTTTGACTGGCCCCAGCCTTGTTCAAGAGTTCTGTGTAGCCACCTGTTTGAGGGACTCCACCGGCTTCATGACCTCATATGTGGTGGTTGACTTTTTCACCTTTCCATTTTTGTCCACTTGATGAATGCTCTGGGTCACTGTGATAGTTACTTGCTTTGTGGACATTCGATTGTCCTGCCATTTTGTCTAAAGAAAAAAGAGCCAGAGAATAACATCAAAATGTGCATGAAGTTTATGACTTGCCTAATCACTGGACAGGCTTACAATCTCTTCAGTGTGCAGAACACTCCTGCGCTGCACTGTGGTGCCTGATGAAGGGGGAGATACCTCCTGCTGTGGAGAGGCCAAAATGGCAGAAGGACTGCTGGACTTCACATCATTCAAACTGGCTTCAGACACAGCAGAGCAAACCTTTAGGTACGCCTGAGCTGGAAGAGGCAGGCTGTCTTCAAAGAAATCTGGAACTGAAACAAACCATGTAACTATCAAATAAAACGAGTCCTAAATGAGGTATGTGTTGTATTATACTGCTCTTCAAATCTCTATTTTGAGCAGCTGTCAGGAGAGTGGGATTGCACCTGGGTGGTTAATGAGTGGCTGTCACACAAATGTCAAGGAACAGTTTGGTGACCCATGAAATTAGATCTATTCAGGCTTTGTGCACCCACCAATACAATGTACAAGAAAATCACTGCTGTTTTTGTTTTTTTCACTCCTTATATACTTTCGAGAAAACAAAACCTATAACATATTGGCACATTTCAATTATTACATTAATTATTGCACAACCTGAGACTAGTGTGCCACTAGACATGCACTTGTGCAGCAGTGTAAAAACATTTAGTTGTAGTAGTTTCATTTTGGCTTCTTGCGGGTCTGTTTCATCAACCTTGAAAGAGTCCATGTAAATATATCATCAAATCTCTTCTGCTTTAACAGCTGGATCTGTTGCCATGAGAGCTGAGTCCCTTTGAGAGCAGTGGCTTTTGAAGTAGCTTTTTACGGATTCATCTCAAAGCTTCAAAGAAACCTTAGTCACATTCAGCACTGCACCTTATGGAGACAAGGCCAACTTCATGTAAGTGGGCACTTGTGTGAGAGAGTTACTAACTACCTCTTATAGTACAATGCTCTACTTTAAGTATGTCAAGTGTATAAGAACATAGTTTTTCCTGTTTTGTTTTTGATATTTTTTGGATGTCAGCCCTCATTACAGAAAGCTCCAGGGATGAACAGAAAGCCGATTTCAATAATCAGGTAAAACATATCTACTTGCCTATTACTGAGAGAGCACTTGAGCACTGCAGGTCAGGAACACCCACAGGATTTGTATATTAAATATTACCATAAAACAATCACACAAGCATAAAATGCCAAGAGGAAATTGTTGATTATTATACCTGATTACAGTGCACTTCTACTACAACATTAACTAACCAAATTGCATGCTGCTCCATGCTACTGGACAGATGAAATCCTACTTTCACACCTGGACTGATGGTTTTCTCCGAAGAGAAACCTGTTTCAGAGTTTTCGGAGGGGATGCTCTGGATGGAGGACAAGGGAATGTCTGTGTCCGTGCCAGTCAGCCATGTTGACTCCGTCTCCTTGGTCCAACTCTCCAGGTACCGGGGCTCCAGGGCGTCCGTCCTGCTCCCCCCACAGCCCATGGCTACACCTCAGGGTTCACACCTACACACAACAGCTGACATTGAGAACCATTTTTTATTAACAACAATGAGTCACATAAGCATTCTCACGGTTAAGGCAGCAGTACTAGGTGAAAATGAGTCGTCTTCTCTCATGTGTTTACAGTGACACTTGGGTAGCATCTTCACAGTGTGGAGGGTCATCCCGGTTTTATATGAGCATCAAACCATATGTTGTCTATGCAAAACAGCAGAAAGACAACACATATTAAATACACAGGTGATACAATTTAGAATCAAATACTACTCAGTTTTATTTAGCCTGTTTATTGCATATAAAATGCCCTGGAGCTTATGTATGTGATATGCTGGCCTTACATGTGTAATATATCTGGTGTCAATTTTCAATTGAAGACTAATCTGCCCCTTGTTCAGTTGTTGCAGATTATAGATTATCTATTTATGATCGGATCAATATTAACAATCATGAGCTTTTAAGAATTGTACACACAGGTCAGATTATTGACCGCAGCAGTAAATTAATTGTTTATAGAGAAGCCCATCCGTCGTAACTTGGCAATTACATCTGTACACTGAATGGTCCAGAAACTATCCTTAAGGGAACCTTTGCGCACTGAGAAAAAGCATCATCCAGACGTGGCGTTAAAGCCCATTTACTGACGCACTGAATACTATTGTTGCCTGTTGTCATTGTCCAATATCAGTGGCACTGGTCTTGTCACGTATTTAGTAACACAAAACGAAATATACAATGCAAAAACAAGGCTGAAGAAAAGATGCTTACTATTGATGTGCCGTCGCTGCTGCTGATCGTCTGGCAGGTCTCGTGGCAACGACTCCCCCCGCGCCCATAGGTTCCTCCACGCGCACCACCCCCGCCTTCCCCACCACACCGTGAGAAATAATAGGGTTTTCCATACTCTGGTGGTCAAATGTAATTGTGCAAATCATTGTGAAAATTAATCGCACTGCATCAGTAAAACGCCTAAATTAAATAAGTACTGTCAGGGTGGCATACGCGTAAAATGGTTTCAAGAGGCCATTCTACAAATCCTGGCCTAATAAAACGTCTATTGGCTGTATAAAAGAATATGCCTTGGATACCTAAATTAGGGGGTATAGCTAGACAGAAAAGAATAGAATAAAGTCTATAAAAACAGAAGCTTTAATTAATGTTTAAAATATCGCCCTACTGTAAGCCCCCACTAACCAGAACTCTAATACGCACAGCCTTTTTGCTTTACAGAAGTGTCTTTATTGACCACAAGGGGTCAGTCACGTGCAGCAGTCGTGCCCTCTGTGTGCAGCATCTTGTGGTAGCTGGGTTGTGATTTTTCTCACTACATCTGAGTGAGACAGTAGTTTTAGGCCCAGTCCCCACGACAACGTTCCTGTTTTTTTTTTTACCCGGGGTGAAAAAAAGTCTCGTCCAGACACGTGTTGGATCAGAAAACCTTCGCGTCAAGATGAGCGCGGAGCGGAGTGAAAACGATGTAGTACATATGTCACACCGATAAGTGGCGCTGTAAACCGGAAAGAGCCAGAGCCACCAGTAACGCAGGACTACAAAGAGCACATGCGCAGAAAGTCCTTTCTCTTTCATAAACAAGCAAACACGTGTACTTTAGGGGCCGTCAACACAAGCGAATATATTTTGTCCCCCTGCTCCACCAATGTAGCAGCGACTCACTCCGGTAATGTGAAAATGCTGACCGTCCCTAACATAGACAGACGCCACAGAACAAAGATTTGCGCTGCGTGAGCAGAGTTTTTGCCTATAAATCGATAGTTAGCATTACTTGCTATCGTTTTATTAGATAGACATTAACAAGTAGAACTCTCGTTAACCTTGGGCGTGTTATTTAGGCAAAATGCTTGTTTGGATCTTACTAGGGGAATGTTAAACATACTCGGACATTATGTTGGCTTTTCGGCGAGAATATACAACCGGGGACCATCACCAACGGGCAGCTATATATTTTTGTGTGTGATACTGCATGTGCCTGTTTGTAAAAGGTAAATTTTCATTCAATAAAAAAGACAAGAAATGGTTGCTCTTTCTCTTTATTTACAGCACACAACACACTCAAATTGGTATGTGCTCCTCATTGTCCACTATCTGCCTTTCCAGCGATGGGATCTTTCCAGTTTTAAAATACGTGTTTAGCTTTGACTTGGCAAACACCCGTGCGTCGTGCGTACTGCCAGCCCACTTCACAGTAACGTCCATAAACCGGTACCTGTAGTCACACACCGCTTGTATGTTGAGAGGATGTGTCCCATCGATCGATCCCAAACATTGTGGCATGTCATGCACACGGAGGAAGCCCGAAACAAGCTCCTCTGCCTTCGGTTCCGTGAAAGGCGTAATTGTGCATGGTCCTCTGCTGTTGTCGCAATGCATTGCATATGAACAGAGTTTGATGCAGCATTGCCAATAAACTTCCAAAAGTCTGCAAAAGATACTGAAGTCCATTGTCCGCCATGGCTGTTGTTATCTGGTTGTTACCTGCGGAAGGCGCAGGGTTACACCCTCTGGTCACCGGTCACGTGATGATTACGGCAGCGCGACGTCATCATTTTCTCACCTGCCGCGCTTTTTTGCCGCCCACATTCCAACGCAACAGGGGGCGTTCTCCGACTTCTCCACTCTGGAAGCCGTTTTTGAAAAACTCCGTTCTCGCCCCCAAAAACGCCGGCGCCGTCTGGACGGCAAGCCCAAACGCACCCAAACTTCTCCGTTTCCTCCAAAAAACGTTGTCGTGGGGACAGGGCCTTAGAGTTAAATGTAATGGTATTCTTTTGGAGTTGCTGTCAAAGCAAAACAAATACTCACTATTGTGACAGCGTGGCAGAATAGGCCATGGGTCATTTCTGTTGTTATGTATGTAGCTAAGTAATTGATTGTAGTTTATGTATTTTTATGTAATGAAATTAGTGTCTATCCAAAAAAGAAACTACAAAACTGACCTAGATATTATTCAATCATTATCTTGAGTTTATTGATTTGTTCATGTTTAGCCTATTAAGTGTACATTTAACCACAATTTCTTTATCTGGGCAGTCATTCTTGTGACCATGGCCACCCCTTCCTGGCCCGTTTCTCCCACATCACACATGAATCTCTCTCAGTGTGGACAGCCTGGTCAATATGCAGTGGACAACTTTGATTTGTTTCTGCTGGCCATCTGTCCTATTGGACTACAGGTCAATAGGCCTGTCTTCCCATTACGCTGCGATTAATGTGGCTCATGGCCAAATGATACACTACATCATTTGGAGGATCATGGAGGATGCTTCTACCAGTAAAACACAGAATGTAAGATTATTACATTATTATAACATATATTTTTGGGTTCAAATAAAAGCATTTATTTCAATAAGTGGCAGGCTTACCTCTGCCACATATGTATCATCATGGGGATGTCATTGCTCGAATTCTCTGGAATGTTGCACATCATGGCATTAAACTGATTAATAATGGAAACATCAAAAAGTCTGCCATGTACCAATAACAATAATGTTGTTATTTTTCAGAGTTCACAAGCAGAACTGTGTAGCAAGTCTTTCTTTTCATATCAGTCCTCATCTCCAGCCTTATTGTCAGTGGGTTACTTTACCAAGTTTGAGTTTGAGAAGGAAGGCCAGTCTTTGCTGTGAAATTCTGCAGAGAGGAGTGAACGGACCAAATCCAAAGTTTCACAGGGATTTGAGTTTAAGACCAGCAGTCAGTTATGGAGCTGGAAATCTAATTAGGATGTTCCAGGCTGGGGTAGGCTACGTGGGAAAAAGCCTTGAACCACAAAAGACCACTGCATTAGTTGTATATCTACAACACAGTTTATTAGTCTCTCAACGCTTTAAAGTAGAATACCATCCAAAAATAACTGCACCTTTTCCATCTAGACACAAAGAAGTCTAGAATGAAAACAAGTGAATGCAGTAAATATAACATTTGCATTTTTACTTTTACTTCCTTCCTTGCTGATGAAACATGTTCAGAGTCACAAGTATAAACAAATATTTCGCTTTATATTAGAATCTATTTTTTCTACTTCTTTTGATCCACTTCATGTGGTAAATGACAAAGTATGCTCAGATGCCATCAGTAAATTGTTGACACAGGCTTTGGCTCCAGTGACAGTGAGGAGCTTATCCAGATTGTGCTTTGCCTGGACACCATGGCATCAATCACATCTCTCTCTCTCCTCGCTTCTCCTCTATTTCTTTATCTGCTCTCTCTCTCTCCTTATCCCTTTGATATCTGTCTTATTTACATTTCTCTACCTCTTTCCCTTTTCTTCTGTTTCTCTATACATTTGCTTCTGTGTATGTCTCTCTCATGTCTCTCTTTATTCCCCCCTCTCTCTTTACCCTCTTTTCTCCCTTTATTATTTTTTTAAATCTCATTCTGCTTTTTTTCTTTACCATCTGTACCCCCTTCCTCTCTTTGTCTCCCTGATATTTCCTCTTTCTTCCCTCCTCAATCTCACACTCCTCGTTCTCCCGTCTTACCCCTGTTTTTTCACTCTGTCTTTTTGCCACTCATAAGGAAGGAGCTATGCCAAAGATGTATCTCAAGGTTGTGTTTGCTCCATCTATCACTGGTCAGGCTACCATGACACCTCCTCATTAGTGCAAAGTGCTTCACCAAAGGGGGCCACAGAGCCAACACATCCACACACACTTTGTATATACCAATAACAAGATGTGGACGTCTTTATTGCTCTTAAGGTTATTAACTCATACTTTTAATGCTGTATTATTTTTCTGGGTTTATGTAGATAACTTTGGAAAAAGTTGGTGATAAGCTTTATAGAAATGTGATTATGTATGAAGAACAATTAGAGTAATGTGTTTCCTGGAGTTTACTGGAAGCCCAAAGAACTGCACCGCATTGCTCACCCATCCCTGTTGCATTTTTTAAACATAATATCAATTAATGTATATAAAACACTCAAGCCCTTTTAATTATGATATTTACCATTAACCAATGACACAATAAGTGCTAATTCAGCATCTAAAAATCTGTTCAAATATGCACTATATGCCATTTTTCTGGTGGTGCTGGTGGTAGTGAGGTTACAGGTCAGATCTGTGAAGTGGCTTGTCAAGTTCATATGTTAATTCCTGTGCTTACAAAAAGAGTTAAACGTAAGTGACAAAGTAGAGTTTTGCATAATCATTGATATTTTCAGCTCCATTGATAAATGAATCAAACTGTATGTACTGTAGGGTCTCCATTTGAATCCACTCATCACATTGGATTTCACATGACAGATTTATGTAATTGCTTTTACTGTCACTTACTGTACATTTTTATTGGACGTGCTAAAGAGGTTCCCAGGCCACTCCCTTGCACTCGATTGATATTAGAGGCTTTAAAATACTGTGAACGTGTAGATTAATGCAGTCATTGCACTTTTCTCAGAACCGCTAAATTCACAAATATAATCCTATCAAGTGATGAGGAGTATTCCAGAAAGGGCTTTAGCGAGGGGGCTTACCAAGTTTAAAAAAATCATTAGTATTCATAGAATTTATCAGAACATAATTCATTTTAAGGGATTTATCAAAAATAAACTGTTTAAAAAGCTTTATTTTAAAGGTGCACTATGTAGCTTTTCTGGTATATTCCATAGATGTTATTGCTTTGTCTAGTTATGTTCCACAATATGGGATTAAACTTATATATCTTATTCAGTTAAAAAGGTATTTTTGAGGGCCGAAAATGCATTGAGATAAATGTTCTTGGTCTCTTTTCTCCACAGAGCTGCATCTGATCTAAAAGTTCTAAAAGCAAAACCAGTGTGCCACTCAGTTTCTGAACTACTGCATTTTTACATATATAGCATGTTTTCAATATTTTAGCTGTACTATTCCATTCTGAGACAGCAAAACTGATGAATAAAAATGGAGAGCCTTAGCAAACCAATTATTTTGAAATTACTATGTACTGTATTAAGCAATATGTAGAACGTATAGTGTATATTCATTGAGTTTAATTTGCATTTTGCATGCTTTGTAATAGGATGAAAGAATATATAGCAAAAAAAGATAATATAGCTGTAGTAAATGCCAATCTGATCTTTATTTTTGAAAATTAGTTGTAAAATTAAGTGTTTGCCCATGGGGAAATATAATGCTTTAAATGTCAGGGCTCCAACCTTCCATATACCTCATAATTTTCTATTATATACTTAAATGTAAAGGCCAAAATAGCCAATAAAGTTGAGATACAGCATCGCATGCATTAAGACATAACCTAGTTGTGACAGTTTTTACTAGTGGTAATAATGTAAATGGAAATGCTTACTGGTATTCGAATTGACACACAGACACAACTGCAGCAGAGGATATTACTGGCAGCAGTCTCCCCTCCATCCAGGACATTTACCACAGCAGGGGTCTGCGTAAGGCACGCAGCATCACTAAGGACCATACTCATCCGGCACAAGGACTCTTGCGTCTGCTACCCTCTGGTAGACGATACAGGAGCCTGCCAGCACGCACAAAAAGACTCAAAGACAGTTATTACCCCCAAGCTATCAGACTACAGAACTCTGGGTAATACTCTAACTATACTGCACTAAACTACTTTTCATTATGCATAATATGCTTACTGCTGCTGCTCTGTATGAATGTATCATGTTTGTCACTACCTCACTCTAGACTGCTGTTATCTGTGCAATAACCCATGTGCAATATTTATACCATACTATGTGCAATACGAAATCCACATGCAACAATTATCCTACACCATATTATGTGCAAGCTGTGAAATACTCTACTTAGACCTTATTTAATCCTACCTACACCTTTGTACATTGTACCTTGTATTTTTTTATTATATTTTTTTTACATATTTTTTATTATATTGTTTACTTCTTCCCCTGCACTTTTGCAACACTTTTTTACCATGTACTATTATTGCATGTTATTAGTACTTCTGACTATCTTAGCGAGTCAACGGTTCTTCTGATCCTAAGCATTTCATTGCATTGTTGACCCTGTGTTGATTCTGCATATGACAAATAAACAATCTTGAATCTTGAATCTTTTAATATCAAGTTTACCCCATCAGATGGTAACCCTGACGGGGAATGTTCAGTATTAAACCATGGCCTTTGCTCATTATCATTCTGTTATCATGTTTTTTAACTAATGATGCACACAAATAAAACAACAAAATATATTTCTAACAAATTTATGGTAAACAAACTGCTACAATGGTCTCTGTTGGACTGTCATTGTTGAAATATGCGCACATATTGGTTTTGTCAGGAGAGAGAGGGAGAGAGCGTATACTACAACTGAGCCACACACACACACGCCTCAAAGCAGATTCAATTATAGCTATTACTTCAGACACTGGAATAGACTTTGGACAAAGCACACTCAGAAAATTCATTTGACCCAGAAACCTCTTTGAAAAAGCATGAAATTGTGACCTGTTTTCCAAGAAACAGTTTTTTGTGGGCATCTATTACTTGCTGTAATAGCAATGTGACCATGCATATACAGTATATGTTGATGCGTGAAGAGTCCCTCAGTCGTCCAGGTAGAATCCATGATAAAAGAGTATATGTTGACTGAAAATGTGCCTGTCAGGACAGTTGTTGAGTGATGCTAAGCCTCTGCTGTGTAATGGTGCATTCAGGTACCTTGTAAATGCACGGGCATGTGTTGGTGATGAGCAGCATGTCATGGATCATCATTAGGCTGGATAGACAGTAAAACAAATGTCTGCTGTCCACCCACCTGACACAAAATGTTCTCTTATCCTTGTAAAACAAATGCATTTTAAATTACATTGTTGGTGAAAAGGGTCTCTCTCTAATCAATTCCCATAATGAAATTCATTCTAGATCTTGGAGCTATAAGTTGATCTTTGTTAGGACTTCCTAACAAAGGATTTTACCTCTTGTGCATGTTTTTGAATTAAAATCCCTAATTAATCATCCAGATAACATGATGAAGTCCCTGGAAAGCAGAAGGATCAGTGGCTCTGAGTACATATAGTACAGTATAGTACAGCAAGTGTTAATAATGTGAATCATGTCAGAAAGGGCATCTGCTATAAACCCTTGTTTTACATTGTGCTGACTCTCGTCAGTAAGTATTTGGCGCCCCTAGTGGTGCTCTGAGTTACTACATCTGTATTTAGTCCTGTCATTTCATGTTATGTGTCAGTAGTGTGCCAAGCTAGTCTGGTTAACACCTGACCATATCACAAGTGAGATATGGGTCTGGAAACTCGCTTCGAAAAATCCCGTAGCGGAGGTGTGGTTAGCGATCGCCAACGGCCGTTTATTGGGCGTTATGAATGTCTATCATTGAGCGTATACGTAAGTCCATAGCCAATCATGTCAGTTGTCAGTTCAAACTACAAGCTTCCGTTTGTCATGTAGTACGCGTCACCGTCTTGCCACACCTCCCCCGCTCTCTGATTGGGGCCCTAAATCTGGGACTCTCGCTTGGACGAGTTTCCAGGCCGCCTTCCAGTTCGAAACGAACGGAAGCGGCCTGGGAATTCCCAGGCTAGTGCCAAGCTTAAAGCCTGCAAGCATCCTGTAAAAGTGCTCCTCCACAAACAGTCAATTGTTGAGCCTTGAAGTGGAACCAACAGTGAGTTTTTGTTACTGTTTGACATTTAAGTTGTTAATTAGTAATATAATGTTGGAATTTGTGTTTAACATGCTTGAATTACGTTGAAACAAACACTATGCTAATCGGAATGCTAACCGGGAAGCTAATCATTAGCAATACCTCAGCTAAACTGCTGACTCATCTAGTTCATTGTTAAGCCTTTGTGCTAATGCTTTGTTTGTGTGGGAAACGATGCTATTTGCTGCATTTACGTTGCTAATACTTACCTGTGCAAACAGTTACTGTAAAACAAAGATGTTAACTTCAGCTATATTATACTTACCTGATTTACAACCTGTAGAGGAAGAAAATTGTGGATAATATGTTTTATTTCGATTGAGTCATGGTGTGTATTTGTGTTTCCATGGCTCACTCTCAAGAGTGTGACACACGCAATTCGACGTGTTCACACGCTCACACGCCACACATGGCATTCTCACGCTGATTTTTTTTTTTTTTTTTTTTGTGCCCAGAAAATCGGTCTGTGTGGCGTTTTCAGCGAAAAAAACTGTGCGGAAAAACATAGCCGAATCACGCAGCACGCTGCCAGGGGAATCCCTGTTACGCACCAGGAAGGGAGTTCCCCTGTTGCCAGCGTGGTGCGTGCTTCGGCTATGTTTTTCCGCACTGAAAAATAGTTCCCACCCAAAATGACCAAGGCAAGCTCTCCGTGTTGATTTGTACATTTATTTGCACTCGATATGAATGCGCACTACACAGAAAGTAATTGGGAAACGCATCGAGCAAATTAATTCCTTTTGGCCGAAATCTTTCTCTGGCGACGTTAGACTCCAGTCTAACGCGGAGGAGCAGCAGATACCGCGGCAGTCAGTGGTGACAGACTCGGACAATGGCTGGGTGAGCAGGAAAACGCTTTCCACCACTTATTTTAGTCTCTGGACTGTGGGGAGATGCCCAAACTTGACCTGGGGGTGGCATATCCCTTTAACAGACCTGGAGCAGGTTTGCATACGGAGATCATACCTTCCAGTCTCTATCATGCTGTACATGGATAGAACTCTGTGTTTTTGTAGATGCCTTGACTCTGGCAATAGCTGCTGTAGCTTACCTGCGTGCCCTGGATTCTGAAGGAAGATGGCATTTAGGATTTGTTATGGGCAAATCAAAACTCGCTCCTTACGCCATGCACACCATTCCGCGCCTAGAGTTGTGCGCACCAGTCTTGGCTGTTGAGCTGGCTGAAGTGATCCAATCTGAAATTGATATAGAGCTACATGCAGTCAGATTCTTCACAGATAGTCGCGTTGTACTAGGCTACATACACAACAGTTCACGAAGGTTCTATACCTACATAGCTAACCGAGTAGCTCGTATTCGTGGATCTACTGAGCCGAAACAGTGGCAGTACGTCTTGACTGACCACAATCCTGCAGACCAGGGAACCAGGCCATTCCTGGCATCTCACCTCTCATCGTCCAGTTGGTTGCTCAGCCCCCCATTTCTCAGTCAGTTGGCCACTGACCACGATGACGAAGCTGAAACGCTTGAGCTTGTTGACGCAGACTCAGACAAAGAAGTTCGACCCCAAGTGACCTGTCTTGTAACCAAGGTAGCAGAACAGGCTCTCGGTGCATCAAGATTTGAACGCTTTTCTTCTTGTAAGAGTCTTGTAAGGGGCATGGCGACTCTCATTCATGTAGCCAAGTCATTCTCAGGAGTGAAGAACGGTGACAGTTGCAAGGGATGGCATCAATGTAGTCAGCTGCTCAGCACAGAGCGTTCTCAAGCGAAGATGAGTGTGTTCAAGGCTGTGCAAGAGGATGCTTACAAAGAGGAGCGGAAATGTTTGACGCAGGGTACCAAAGTGCACCGACAAAGTCCCCTTGCCAAGCTTGACCCCTTCATCGACGATAGCGGACTGCTTCAAAATGGAGGTCGGATACGCAGGGCAGACTTAGAAGATCAAGAAAAACACCCACTCATCCTACCAGCCAGTCATCATGTGACTACGCTTCTGGTCCGACATTACCACGACAAGGTAGCCCACCAAGGTCGCCACTTCACAGAGGGTGCATTGCGCACTGCTGGTATTTGGATAATAGGTGGGAGGAGACTCATCTCCAGCACCATATACAAATGTGTCACCTGTAAGAAGTTGAGAGGAAAGAGAGAAGTTCAGAAAATGTCTGATCTGCCAGCAGACAGGCTGGCAACAGATCCACCCTTCACTCATGTGGGACTTGACGTTTTTGGCCCATGGACTGTCATCACGCGGCGGACACGAGGTGGAGCTGCTGAGAGCAAGAGGTGGGCAGTCATTTTTGCTTGTTTAAGTACAAGAGCAGTGCACCTTGAGGTTACTGAATCCATGTCGACCTCGAGCTTCCATCAACGCCATGAGGCGCATTCTAGCCATTCGTGGACCTGTCAAGCACTTAAGGTCGGATAGGGGCACGAATTTTATAGGTGCATGTCGAGAATTGCAAATTAATACAGACGACCCTGAAATCAAGACCCACTTACAAGAGCAAGGATGTACATGGACCTTCAATGCTCCCCATTCCTCACACATGGGAGGAGCTTGGGAAAGATTAATAGGAGTGGCAAGGCGCATCTTGGATGGACTGCTACTGAAGGGTAGTGCAACCAGATTGACTCACGAAGTCCTGTCAACCTTGATGGCTGAGGTTATGGCCATATTGAATGCTCGTCCTCTGGTCCCAATTTCCTACGATGTAGAGGTACCTGAAATGCTCTCACCTGCCACACTGCTTACCCAGAAAGCAAGTGTTAATCCTGCACCCTTGGGAGACTTCGAGTTGGATCATCTCTGCAAGGTACAGTGGCGCCAGGTCCAGAACTTGGCGGACTCCTTCTGGAAGAGATGGCGATCGGAGTATCTGGCAACACTTCAACCACGGAGGAAGTGGACTTTGGAGAAGCCTGACCTCAAGGAAGGTGACATTGTTTTGATAAAGGACAGTCAAGCAAACCGTAATATGTGGCCTCTGGGACGTATAGTTAAGGCCATTGCTAGTTCAGACAACAAAGTTCGTAAGGTAATAGTGAAGACCCTTAGCCAGACCCTCCAGGAATTCTCGATGTTGCGATTTGCAACTTCAACGCAACTTCAGCCAATCCCCGTAAATTCAGGGCGGTGTTGCAGTTTTGACCAATCACCACAACTTTCCCGCAATTTTTACAAATTTTGACCAATCATCGGCGACGTATTGAACGCCGACTAACTTCCTTCTGTGTAGGAGACAACTGAGATGAGGTGCACGGTGCATTTGTGTGTGTGTATGCGGCGGTTCACGTGAGTGTGGGTGTGTGCATGTACGGAAGTGTGTGCGTGTAAAAGCGCGCGCTCACCTGTCACACAGAGGAGAGAGTCAGGGTTGGGGTGTAGCTGTATTTTTTGTTGACCGCAAACCATTCATTCATCTTTCACGTTAATCTGTTCATCCTGCTCGTTTTATGAGTTCCATTTCATCCTGCTGCGCTGTCATAGCTGTGTGCACTCTTTTTGTAATAAATGCACAAAACGCATCTGGATCTCAGCGTATCTGTCACCATAGCCTCCTCTTTGCGTGTCACAAATCTGCGAGCCATAGGACCCAACCTCATATTCTCGGCGGCTAAAAGGTTTGAGTTTGGAAGCCGCAACATTCTGCTTTACTTCCGTGTGACAAAACGAAACTGTGGCCGTGTCTCCAGTTCCCAGAGCGCACAGCTCGGAGCGCGGCCCGAAGGGGGCTCAGACTGCAGTCAAGGAGGTGCACACTTGCTCAGCCTCGACTGCAGTCCGTGGTCCGCTTAACGACTGCGGTCCTCGGACCGCGTGTTAACTGCGCATAGGACAAAAAAGAAGTGGGACAGCAGTCGTTGCGCCGGTGTTCTGGCGAAATGTGTGACGCACATGCTCTTCGGGCCACGCTCCGAGCCGCGCGCTCTGGGAATTGAGACACGGCTTCTAATGGCAAAGAAACATGTCTGCGGCCAGCCATTTGCCCACTAAAATAACAGCAAAAGACCGGGCGAAACAGTTCCCCTCCTAGTAGTAATTTATTTTCGATATTGGTAAGGTTGTTTTAGGACCATATCTGTGATCTGTGTCTTTGTATTATTCTTTGTCAGTAATAACTCAGTATTCAAAATATTACTCAATTTTAATTACAAAAAGCGAAAATCGCAACTATTTATCGCAGCTTTCACTTCCTCCCGCAACAAAATCGCAACAAAAACCTTAAAAGCACCGCAACTTTCATCGCAACTTTTTAGAAAAGCTCCCGCAAATTCAGGCATTTTAGCCCGCAACAATCACAAAAAATGCACACGAAATCCTGGGGGGTCTGCTTAGCCAAGGAGTACTTAAAGAGTACCTTAGACCTGTTAATGATATTGTTTTACTTATGCCGGAGAAGAAAGGGTAAATTGTGGTATACATGTATACCAAGCGGGGAGTGTGCTGACTCTCGTCAGTAAGTATTTGGCGCCCCTAGTGGTGCTCTGAGTTACTACATCTGTATTTAGTCCTGTCATTTCATGTTATGTGTCAGTAGTGTGCCAAGCATAAAGCCTGCAAGCATCCTGTAAAAGTGCTCCTCCACAAACAGTCAATTGTTGAGCCTTGAAGTGGAACCAACAGTGAGTTTTTGTTACTGTTTGACATTTAAGTTGTTAATTAGTAATATAATGTTGGAATTTATGTTTAACATGCTTGAATTACGTTGAAACAAACACTATGCTAATCGGAATGCTAACCGGGAAGCTAATCGTTAGCAATACCTCAGCTAAACTGCTGACTCATCTAGTTCATTGTTAAGCCTTTGTGCTAATGCTTTGTTTGTGTGGGAAACGATGCTATTTGCTGCATTTACGTTGCTAATACTTACCTGTGCAAACAGTTACTGTAAAACAAAGATGTTAACTTCAGGTATATTATACTTACCTGATTTACAACCTGTAGAGGAAGAAAATTGTGGACAATATGTTTTATTGTCGATGCGGCCGCCCGTAGCTGTGGTCGTAAGGTCTGTGGTGCCTGTCGGGGCGGCAATCCCCGAACCCGGTGGTGGACACCAGAAGTAAGGGATGCCGTCAGGCTGAAGAAGGAGTCCTATCGGGCCTTGTTGGCTCGTGGGACTCCAGAGGCAGCCGACGGGTACCGGCGGGCCAAGCGTGCTGCAGCCCGGGCGGTGGCAGAGGCAAAAACTCGGAGTTGGGAGGAGTTCGGAGAGGCCATGGAGGAGGACTATCGGATGGCCTCAAAGAAATTCTGGCAAACCGTCCGGCGCCTCAGGAGGGGGAAGCAGTGCTTCACAAACACTGTTTCCAGTGGGGGTGGGGAGCTGTTGACCTCGACTGGGGATGTTGTCGGACAGTGGAAGGAATACTTTGAGGATCTCCTCAATCTCGCCGTCACGTCTTCCGAGGAGGAAGCAGAGGCTGGGGACTCGGGGTCGGACTCACTCATCACCCTGGCTGAAGTCACTGAGGTGGTTGGAAAGCTCCTCGGTGGCAAGGCCCCGGGGGTGGATGAGATCCGTCCTGAGTATCTCAAGTCGCTGGATGTTGTGGGGCTGTCTTGGCTGACACGTCTCTGCAACATCGCGTGGCGGTCGGGGACAGTACCTCTGGACTGGCAGACCGGGGTGGTGGTCCCTCTGTTTAAGAAGGGGGACCGGAGGGTGTGTTCCAACTATCGGGGAATCACACTCCTCAGCCTTCCCGGTAAGGTCTATTCCAGGGTGCTGGAGAGGAGAATTCGACCGATAGTCGAACCTCGGATTCAGGAGGAGCAGTGTGGTTTTCGTCCCGGCCGGGGAACACTGGACCAGCTCTATACTCTCCATCGGGTGCTCGAGGGTGCAAGGGAGTTTGCCCAACCAGTCCACATGTGCTTTGTGGATCTGGAGAAGGCATTCGACCGTGTCCCTCGTGGGGTCCTGTGGAGAGTGCTCTGGGAGTATGGGGTTCGGGGCCCTTTGTTAAGGGCTGTTCGGTCCCTGTATGACCGAAGCAGGAGCTGTGTTCGCATTGCCGGTAGTAAGTCGGACCTGTTTCCGGTGCATGCTGGACTCTGCCAGGGCTGCCCTTTGTCACCGGTTCTGTTCATTATATTTATGGACAGAATTTCTAGGCGCAGTCAGGGGCCGGAGGGGATCCGGTTTGGGAACCACAGGCTCTCATCTCTGCTGTTTGCGGATGATGTTGTCCTGATGGCTTCATCAAGCTGGGACCTCCAATGTGCACTGGGGCGGTTTGCAACCGAGTGTGAAGCGGCTGGGATGAGGATCAGCTCCTCCAAATCCGAGGCCATGGTTCTTGACCGGAAAAAGGTGGTTTGCCCTCTCTGGGTGGGTGGGGAGTCCTTGCCTCAAGTGGAGGAGTTCAAGTATCTCGGGGTCTTGTTCACGAGTGAGGGGAGGATGGAGCGTGAGATTGACAGGCGGATCGGTGCAGCGTCGGCAGTGATGCGGTCGTTGTACCGGACCGTTGTGGTGAAGAGGGAGCTGAGCCAAAAGGCGAAGCTCTCAATTTACCGGTCAATCTACGTTCCTACCCTCACCTATGGTCATGAGCTTTGGGTAATGACCGAAAGGACAAGATCGCGGATACAAGCGGCCGAAATGAGTTTCCTCCGCAGAGTGGCTGGGCGCACCCTTAGAGATAGGGTGAGGAGCTCAGTCACACGGGAGGGGCTCGGAGTAGAGCCGCTGCTTCTCCACGTGGAGAGGAGCCAGCTGAGGTGGCTCGGGCATCTGTTCCGGATGCCTCCTGGTCGCCTCCCTCGGGAGGTGTTCCGGGCATGTCCCACCGGGAGGAGGCCCCGGGGAAGACCCAGGACCCGCTGGAGGGACTATGTCTCCCGGCTGGCCTGGGAACGTCTTGGGGTCCCCCCGGAGGAGCTGGAGGAAGTGTCCGGGGTGAGGGAAGTCTGGGAGTCCCTGCTTAGACTGTTGCCCCCGCGACCCGGCCCCGGATAAGCGGAAGAAAATGGATGGATGTTTTATTTCGATTGAGTCATGGTGTGTATTTGTGTTTCATTGTGTTCCAGTTTTACAAAAAAAAAAAAAAGGAAAGAAAAGAAATGAGAAGAGAAATCAACAGTGTTGTATAAAGTACTGGAAAATCAAACTCAAGTAAAAGTATAGGTATACCTCCCAAAAATGACTTTGGTAAAAGTCGAAGTCACTGACTGAAATGTTACTTGAGTAAAAGTCTTAAAGTATCTGGAACTTCTTGTACTTAAGTATGATAAGTAATGTAAAAATAAATGTACTCAAGTAATGTAATTAAAAGTACACGTAAAAGTAGGCAGTCTGAAGCTAACCCTCGCTTTGTTACTTAGATAGCACAAACACACAGCGCTTGTTTACATTTTTAAAAGTAGGCACAGGTTAATGTTATTTTTTGTCCTTTCTCATTCGTTACACTTAGCCTACAGCTATGCCTTCCCTTGAGCCGAAAAAGCTAGGTAGCCTGTTAGCTCCAACATCGTCAAATACGCTTTGTGTAACCGAAACAATGTCACACAAAGTTAATTTCTGCTCAAGGTTTCACAACGGTGTCTAGAATGTCCATGCTATGGTTACTGAAATTGGAATATAGACGCTAACAATTTCATTCATCTAGAACTTACCTCGATGTGTTTCTTGAGGTTGGACGGGGAGTTTCTGTAAGATAGGATTTCCACGTTTCTTGGAAGGCACAAGAGGCACTTCATTCGATAGGACGAATCCTTCATATCAGCGTAAGAGAACATTGTGTTTAAGTACGGCCAGGGATGCTCATCGTCAGGTCCCCCTTCATTTGTAGCCGACGTGGATGCTGTCTCCTCTTCCATCAGGGATGTTGGTTGATTAAACTAGCTGCATGAAACCAACAGGTGTAGGCTGATTGTCATGCACAAGTAGCGAACAAGCCCAGGCACGTCCTGACTTCCTTGCAGTCAGTAGAGGGTTTTTTTGTAACGAGTAACTAAACGGCACATTGAAAATGTATTGGAGTAAAAGTATGCAATTAAATTCGGAAATGTAGTGAAGTAAAAGTAAAAGTTATCTTTTTTTTTTAAACTCAAGTAAAGTACAAAGTCTCCCAAAATGTACTTAAGTACAGTAGTGAAGTATTAATACTTCGTTACTATACAACACTGGAAATCAAATATACCAACAAACTTCAGTAAACGCTGTCACGCAATCACACTGGAGTCAAGCCTACTGGGTCTTCTTTTTGTTCGCTATCTGTCAGCATAATGCGGCCTACGTGTTATCAGGACAGAATATACATTATTAGCAGTTACATTAATATTATCATTTTACACCAGCACACTTTAAAGGTGCATTCTGTAACTATTGTGGTGGAGGATCACCTGCTTGTTTCTATGGATATGTCATTGCTCTGTCTGGAATGTTCCACGCTATGACATTAAAAAGCTCTTCCTTACATTTATTCAATTACAGGTGGTTTTATAGTACAACAATACTTAGAAAAAACAGGCATTCTGACAGTGAGCGCCTGTGAGTTGCCTCTCTACAGAACTGACCTGTAACTAGGTCTGGTTCCAGCCAATAACATGGAGAAAAGGATTTGTCAGACACTCCACCAGAAAAGTTACACAGTTGCATCTTTAAATCTGAGGGTAATTCTTCATGTGGCCTATAATAAAGTGACATTTCAAACAAGGCTGTTCAAGTCTCAACAGCACCAAGCTTCCAATATTCCTTTGTACAAATCAAACATATGCATTCCCAGATGTTTTATCCCGATTACAAGAGATCTTTGGAGATTATGATCAACTCTGTCTTCTCTCTTGCTTCACTAATTAAACCAACGCTATTGCTCGGATACAGTTATTTGTCGCTAAGCTAAGGGACTGTCCTGTGCAACATGTGTGCGTACAGCTGATCTATGCAGGCAATTTTAGTACAAGAAGTTTGTTGATAAAACTTTGGAGATGTTTGCGATATGGCATTAAAGTGCAGTGGGTGTGAAAGAGGAAGTGGTTGTATTTGTAGCAGATTGCTCCATAGACTGCTGAAGATAAAAATAGAGTGCCCACAGTTTAAAACATGATATATGGTTCTCAGAAGTGAACACGACAGACCTAGGGTAAGAATAAAGGAACAAACTTGGTAAATAAGAAAAGGTAATTTATCTTTTTCCCATTGCAGTGCCTAGAGTGATACTAAGCTACTATGGGCCCTAGGTGGGGAATACAGCATGCACAGCGAAAGTAGTCATAGAGCTGACACACACATTTCTCTTAATAAATATAGAAATGTACAGGAAGTAATCAATATGGCAAAGAAAATGAAGTTCCATTATCTGAAAGGAGGCATTAATCTTTCATATCTGAACTAACTATGAGGACAACAAAAGATTTTGGGTCTATGTTGGATCAGAAACAAACAGTGATATGACATGTTTTCAATATGCTATTTTAGTGATACTGACAAATTATGATTATGTTTTTCTCTTTTTAAAGCTGTGTGCACATACAAAGTGTCACCTCCCGCGGCCAACACGCCGCTGGAACATTCGCTTAAGGCCCTGTCCCCACGACAACGTTTTTTGGTGGAAACGGGGAAGTTTGTGTTCGTTTGGGCCTGTTGTCCACACGGCGCCGGCGTTTTTGGGGGGTGAGAACGGTGTTTTTCAAAAACGGGTTCCAGAGTGGAGAAGTCGGAGAACGCCGGGGGTCGCGTTGCCGTGTGGGCGGCGAAAAATGCGACTGTTGGGAAAATGATGACGTCGCGCTGCCGTAATCATCACGTGACTGGTGACCAGAAGGTAACCCTGCGCCTTCCGCAGGTAACGACCAGATAACAACAACCATGGCGGACAATGGACTTGAGTATATTTTACAGACATTTGGAAGTTTATTTGCACTGCTGCATCAAACCCTGTTTATCTGCAATGCAGTGCGACAACAGCGGAGATACATGCACAATTACGCACGTCAGACAGACCAGCCTTCCGCTGGTAACGACCAGATAACAACAACCATGGCGGACAATGGAGTTGAGTTTGTTATGCGGACATTTCTAAGTTTATTTATACTATGCAGTGCAACCCCAGCGGAGACGCATGCACAATTACACATGTTGTGGCCTGGCAGTACGCACGAGTGTTTGCCAATTCAAAGCTAAACACGTATTTTAAAACTGGAAAGATCCCATCGCTGAAAAGGCAGATAGTGGACAATGAGAAGCCCATACCAATTTGAGTGTGTTGTGTGCTGTAAATAAAGAAAAAGAGCAACCATTTCTTGTCTTTTTTATTGAATGAAAATTTACCTTTTACAAACAGGCACATGCAGTATCACACACAAAAATATATAGCTGCCCGTTGGTGATGGTCCCCGGTTGTATATTCTCACTGAAAAGCCAACATAATGTCCGAGTATGTTTAACATTCCCGTAGTAAGATCCAAACAAGCATTTTGCCCAAATAACATGACCAAGGTTAACGAGAGTTCTACTTGTTAATGTCTATCTAATAAAACGATAGCAAGTAATACTAACTATTGATTTATAGGCAGAAACTCTGCTCACGCAGCGCAAATCTTTAGCACGCTTGTGAGTGTGGTCTCGGTCTGTCATCGAGACGGCGCACACTCGCTCTGTCCTTAGTGCACTACGTTTCTCGCATGGGCGTCTGCGAAAAGGAACAAGTCCCGCCTCAGCTCAATGAGCCGGGTGGTCTGCTCCTTGTTCCCTAAAGAAAAAAATATAATTCTATTGCGACTAGTAATACTTGGAATTGGGACATGTCCAATGTTCCCCCTAATTTTTTATGTGTCTGAGCAAACACACTAACTCCCTTAGGCCCTGTCCCCACGACAACGTTCCTGTTTGTTTTTTTACCCGGGGTGAAAAAAAGTCTCGTCCAGACACGTGTTGGATCAGAAAACATTCACGTCAAGATGAGCACAGAGCGCTGAGTGAAAATTATGTAGTACATATGTCACACCGATAAGTGGCGCTGTAAACCGGAAAGAGCCAGAGCCGCCGGAAACGCAAGACTACAAAGAGCACATGCGCAGAAAGTCCTTTCTCTTTCGTAAACAAGCAAACACGTGTACTTTAGGGACCGTCAACAAAAGCGAATTAATTTTGTCCCCCTGCTCCACCAATGTAGCAGGGACTCACTCCGGTAATGTGAAAATGCTGACCGTCCCTAACATAGACAGACACCACAGAACAGAAGCCGTTTTCCAATCCAGCGACGGCACGCTTGTGAGCGTCCTTGGAAGGGGATGTGCGTCATATCCGGCGTGACAAGCGCCGTTCCATTCGTTTTTTTGTCCCCTGCACCGTTAAGATGAGCTCTGAACGGCGCCGTCGTTTCCATGGAAATCAGGGGGTGGACCAAGCGTGCGAAAATGCACGCTTCGCACACTTAAAAGCCCCAGCATGCACAGCGCGGGAGGATATATGACTACAAAGACCGACTCGCCAGCGACAACCACATGTGACAGTTGCGACGTCACTATAAAATATACGTACTGGTTCACCTCACCTACAACCCCCAAAAACGCCGGCGCTGTGTGGACAACAGGCCCAAACGAACACAAACTTCCCCGTTTCCACCAAAAATGTTGTCGTGGGGACAGGGCCTGAGCACTCCTTGGAGCCCTGTGCGCGACATCCGAAATGTAGTCATATATCCTCCCGCGCTGTGCATGCTGGGGCTTTTAAGTGTGCGAAGCGTGCATTTTCGCACGCTTGGTCCACGCCCCGATTTCCATGGAAACGACGGCGCCGTTTAGAGCTCATCTTAACGGTGCAGGGGACAAAAAACGAATGGAACGGCACTTGTCGCGCCGGATATGACGCACATCCCCTTCCAAGGACGCTCACAAGCGTGCCGTCGCTGGATTGGAAAACGGCTTCTGTTCTGTGGCGTCTGTCTATGTTAGGGACGGTCAGCATTTTCACATTACCGGAGTGAGTCCCTGCTACATTGGTGGAGCAGGGGGACAAAATAAATTTGCTTTTGTTGACGGTCCCTAAAGTACACGTGTTTGCTTGTTTACGAAAGAGAAAGGACTTTCTGCGCATGTGCTCTTTGTAGTCTTGCGTTTCCGGCGGCTCTGGCTCTTTCTGGTTTACAGCGCCACTTATCGGTGTGACATATGTACTACATCGTTTTCACTCAGCGCTCTGTGCTCATCTTGACGCGAATGTTTTCTGATCCAACACGTGTCTGGACGAGACTTTTTTTCACCCCGGGTAAAAAAAAAAAAAAAAAACAGGAACGTTGTTGTGGGGACAGGGCCTAAAGCAGCTTCAGACATGCAAATTAGACGCTCTGTTCGCAAGGCGAACATTCGCCTTGGTTGCCCCTTTTGTCATAAATTGTGATTACTAATTTGTGCATACATGTTGTACAACTTTTTTTTTTTTAATTATAATTATGTCTCATTTGACACTGGTCTATTGCGCTTTGGATGCTATTCCATATATTTTTTTGTTAGACATTATATTTGATATGTGAGCTACTGTATCCAAACAATTTCCCTTGTGGATCAATAAAGTTTGTCTAAGTCTAAGTCTAATAAAAGGGAAGCGCGTCTGACTGAAGGTGCAGGCAGGCAGTACGCAGCCACTTTGCATGTTCTCCCCGTGTCTGGGTGGGTTTTCTCCGGGCACTCCGGTTTCCCCCATCAACCTAAAACATGCACCATAGGTACCTCCAGTTTAGGTCCTGACCAAACCGAAGCAAGAAGATCATGGAGATGGTCCCCGGGCGCAGAAATATATATATATATATATATATATATATATATATATATATATATATATATATATATATATATATATATATATATATATATATATATATATATGGGTTAAAATGCAGAGAAAAATTTCTCCAGTGTGAGATCAATAAAGTCACTTCTTCTAGGGCTCAAGACTGCGATTTGTCATTTACATATTTATTTTCTTCTTTCTTCCTTTTTGTGAGTAAACAAAATCATTTATTAAAACACAATGTTTTTTATTAGTTAACATGATTTTTATGTGTCTGTAAAGAAAAGCAACTTAGAGCGCGTCAACATTTCTGAGCCTTTGCCTCACAGCTGTAAACCTGACCGCACATCATTCATCAGGCCTAAAGCTGAACACAGATGAAAATGTCTGGGCTTGGCCGCAGATCGCCTGGCTTCTGTGCGCTCATAGCGGGAGAGCTTTGGTAAAGGCTGGCCGCTCAGAGCGCCTCGCCAGCCGGGTTGCTGCTGTCGCCTCGTTGCCCTGAACAATCACACTTTGACCAACGCACACATGATTGTATGGGATACTACTGGATATTTTTACAGCATATAGGACAAGTTTACAAGCAAATCCACTGCTTGAGCTGCGTACAGGGGCGTTCTTTGACGGGGGCCACCTGGGCAATTGCCCAGGGCGGCATCGCGGGAGGGGCGCCGCGGTGGCGCGAAGGGAAAAAAAAAAAAAAAACAAAAAAAAACGGTGCAGCACGCGGCCACGGTGTACAGTATATGACAAAACAGTCGCAGTGATGGACTGAAAAAGATTGAAGCCATCAGGTGCTCAATTTCGAAAGAAATGGAAAGAAGAGGAGGAGAAGTGAGCAAAAGAAAAAGGTATGCAATCGACTAGTCTTCAAGTTTGACTTTGATGATGATGTTGTATTAGTTAAACTCCCCCGATGTGATTGTTGATGCATGTTTGTCCTTCCCCCAAGCTCATATGAAGACATTGTGGACGAATTTGCATCCAGGAAGGCCAGGAAATCCAACTTTTAGACTGTTTTCATATTACTTCTTTTGCCCTTGTTATTTATGACAAATTATAGTGGTTTGCCTTTTTTTGCCACTTCCTCACTTATTACTTCCTGTTACTTATGATACACAATAGTGTTCATTATTTGTTTTTATGTGTACAGTAATGTGTATAGAATGTACCTTGGTCGTTCATTTATTTATGATACAGGATTGCACTGTTTGCACCATTTTTGCCAATTTAATGTGTAGTAATTTAAAAAAAACATTTCATGTTATTCTGTAATGTACAGATCGTTTCATTTTTTGTTATTTATATGGTGCGACTTCAATGGAGGTTTAAGTCTTTTAGTTAATTATGTTACACTAATGTTGCACTTTTGCTCTCTTAAATGGCTGTAGGCCTACATGGCTATAATGTGAAATAATTGCGCCTTTGGGCCTTCAAAAACTTTTTTTGTAATTATTGTTTATTGTTCATTAAAACTAACTTGAAAGTAGTTGTTGTGAATTGTTGTTGTGAAAGAAGGGTTTGAAACGCCCCCCCCTCCCAGAGACCGCAAGTCAGTCTCGGGGTGGGGGGGTGGCAAGAGTGGCTTTCGCCCAGGACGCAAATCACTCTAGGAACGCCACTGGCTGCGTATTTTAGCACGCGGAGCTCCCAGGTGTAATCTTGATGGTATAGAGAGCGTTTCCACGTGACCACGTAATCCGGAAGTCGGCCATGTTGGTGGGTTTCGAAGCACCGCGAACAGTGCATTTATGCCGCAAAGTTTAAAAAAAAAAAAAAAAATGGTCAGAGAAAAACACCTTCAATTCTATCATTTACCTAAAGTAGTGACCAACCAGGGTGAAGAGACAGAGCGAATATCGATTGTGGATCGCCAGTCTCCAACAGAACTTGGATGGGAAAATTCACGACAACATTCGCATATGCTCAGCTCATTTTGCAGCCGGTAGGTATTTCATACTGTGCATTGTGATTGCTAATTTTGAACCAATTTGTAGCGACCATGTTTACATAAACAAACACCGACTAAACTAGATCCAAGGCATAAATGTTAGTTGTAAATACTTGTACATGTACATGTTCATTTGCTTCATTAGTCCCTACAGTAAATTGTATTACAATGTTAATACAGTGGTACCTCACCTTACGAATGACCCAACAAATGAAAATTTCAAGTTACGAAACGCCTTCACGGTAATTTTTTGTCTCTGGATACGAATGAAATTTTAAGTTACGAAACGCGAAATCTCAAAAATTCAAATAATGCGCGCTCAGCCACACACATACGCTTTTCTCAGACTGGATTTAAACTTTTCTCACATTTGTCTCTCAAACTTTCATAGATTTTCAACAAAACGTATCAATATTGAAGTGTGGGGGGAAGCGGGAAGGGGGAGAAGACTGCGCGGACACATGTGGGCAGCATGACCCGGCGCAGAGCTGACAGCAGGACTAGACCAAGATCTAAACCTGGACTGGACCAGGACTAAACCTGGACTAAACCAGGACTAAACCTGGACTAAACCAGGAGGAGCCGCGCACACATACGCTCACACTGCGTGTCCCCTCCTCCCTGCGGACTCGTGAGAAACCAGGAAATAGACCCACGCGCGGCGCTTTAATCCACCTGCTCTAGTCCAGGTTTAGTCCTGGTCCAGTCCAGGTTTAGATCTTGGTCTAGTCCTGCTGTTAGCTCTGCGCCGGGTCATGCTGCCCACATGTGTCCGCGCAGTCTTCTCCCCCCTCCCGCTTCCCCCCACACTTCAATATTGATACGTTTTGTTGAAAATCTGTGAAAGTTTGAGTGTTTAAAAGAGAGACAAACGTGAGAAAGGTTTTCACGTTACGAAACCACTTCTGGAACGAATTAATTTCGTAAGGTGAGGTACCACTGTATTTGAATCCTTGCAAAACGTGAATAATAAAAAGCAATATACTAGTACTTAAACACGTTACACATGTGGCTCTATTAGATACAAGTATGCCTACCTTTGCCATCACAATATGCTTGTCTCCAATTTTCCACACGTTCTCGTACCAGCCACAAACAAACTGGTTGTTGCCTCCAGACCGTTATAGCTCTTAAGGTCTTGTGCTGTATATGGACTTGGGGAGAAGACCAGGTAGTCCACAATGTCGGGACAGCTTGCAGCAGCAGAATCGACAAATCGCCACTGTCATTGAACAAACTTGAATCCATCTCATATGGATCTTCTTGCCCAATTAATTCGAGTTTTTTCATACAACACTTCTTTTCTTTGGCATCCAACTTATCCCTATACAGCTGGTCAACTGTGTCAGAACTTTTGGATTCCGATGTGGAAGGTTTCTGGTGAAATTTTGTATTTTCTGCATGGTTGCTATCTAAACACACATAATTTTGAGCGAGTAAACCCACCAAGATGGCCCCACATCCGGGTAATCGTCTTGTTTTTCCGGGTTTGTGAAAACGCTCTACAGTGGTCCCTCACTCTGTTCACTTTTCGCGGCCTCGCTGTTTCGCAGATTTTTTTTTTTTTTCAATTTTTTTTTAATAGTGTATCAACATTGTGTTCTGTGGGACGCAGCAGGGCGCACCGCACTCATCCAATGGCACTGCCACGTCTTGGAACGCGCAGGTTTTGAACTGTAGTGAGAACGCTTCCGTGCGCTCTCAGGACTGGTTCCGCCCCCTGGACTCCAGGTTCCACCAGTTCATTCTGTGGAAACAGAGCATGTTTCTTCTCGGGACCGCCGCCTTGGTCTCGTACTCGCAGCCCCAGCTGAGGTGCACGGCTTTGACCATGATGAGCAGGTGCACGTGTCCGCGCGTACACTTGGCCACACTCATTGACCACACTCCAGGTGGTCAATGAGGGAAGTAGCGGCAGTGTTTCCACAGAACGAACTGGTGGAACCTGGAGTCCAGGCGGCGGAACCAGTCCTGAGATCGCATGGATGCGTTCCCACTACGTCCCTCTGTGCTCACACTGTGTTTAAATGAGAAGCAGTCCGAGCCGCACCGGGCTCCGGGGGCCGGATGCACGAGGAGCGGAGACATGAGTCACTGGATCCGTAGGAAGTCCAGAGCGGGACTATGACATGAGGACCAGACTGGGACCAGACCGGGACCAGACCGGACTAGACCGGAACTAGACCAGGACTAGACCAGGACTAAACGTGGACTAAACCAGATCTAAACCTGGAATAAACCAGGACTAGACCAGGTCTAAACCTGGACTAAACCAGGACTAGACCAGGTCTAAACCAGGATTAAACCACCGCATGCGGCGGCTCTTTGCCTTGTTTCGTGACCACGGGTGCACGTGCCCCCCCGAAAAAATGTTAATACCAGTCTGAGAAAAGTGTATAATGTGTGTGGTGAGGCGTTTACAGCCTTAAAACATGTATAATAATTGTAAAATATAAAGTTGTCCTACTTTGCAGATTTCACTTATTACGGGTTATTTCTGGAACCTAACCCCCACGATAAACAAGGGACCACTGTATACCGGAGATGGGTACATTGTGGGACTCTTCATGCTGATCCATGCGTGGACTGGGAAGAGAACTCACCTGGAGCCACTACACCTGTGCTGGTTATCGTTGTAAACGGCCTACGGCTCAAACTATAGCCTGGGGGACAGCGATACTGAGCGGGAGACACTGGTATCAGAGAACAAGACGCACAGGCTGGATAGGCTTCATGCCGCCCGCTTGACACACGCCGCAGCACTTAAGTCGTGCATCACCGCGCCTCTACATACTGTTAACATGGGAATCGCTTGCGCAATTCAGGCATGATGCGTCCAGTGTAAACGTATTTTAATGCAGCTCTGTGCTCAAACACAGAGACTTTCCACTACCCACTAACTTATTAAAATCAAATCAAACTGGAAATGCCCAATAATCAGTGCAATCTTGCACTAAGCAGTGCTCAGTGCAAGGAGCACTACCGCAGATCCTTCATTCCCACCGCTATCAGACTGTATAACTCCACTGTATAGTCCAAATGTGCAAATTTTTTCTATATTCTCTTATTTACTTATTTTATTATTACTTATCTTGCCTATATGCACTTTCTTCCTCAAACTTTCTTTTGCACTAAATTGCCTGGAGCTAATGTGGCAAGTGAATTTCTTCTGTGTGAGATCAATAGTCTTATCTTATCTTATCCGTTAATAATCAAATTTTATTACCACAGTGATAAAAACACATTTTTAAGAATGTAATTTTCTTGTGATCTCCCAGCTCTAGATTAAGAGACCATTCTAATTAGGAAAGATCAGCGGTTTAAGCTGGATACTTCATTCTAATGCTGATACTAGTTTTCTTATCGATTTGTAAGTGGGTATGGATCATTTCGACATCCATACCAACCACCTGCAGACAGATTTAACCAATGAAGAGTGTGCTTTCAGAATTAGCAGATGGCTTCACATTTCAAGAGTAGGTATTATTGCATTCACCACATAGAGAAAGCTTGCCTTGCACAAATGTCACAGTTAAACATGTGTAACGTGTATGTGTAATAGCTGCTGCTCTGAGCCTGCTCTGTCTCCACCATAGACCGTTTATGAATGGACATGGCCAGGGCTCTCAAGTCTCACGCATTGAGAGTGTGACACACGCAATTCGACGTGTTCACACGCTCACACGCCACACATGGTATTTCTCACACTGAAATTTAGTTACGCCCCCCCGCTCCTCGGGAAAAATTGTTCACTCGCACCCTTTATACAGTCTATGGTCTCCACATGTAGCCCAGTGGATATACAGTATGACAGTGTGTGCTTGAATGCTTTTGTCAGTCTCTCTGATTCATGACCCTGTCCCACACTGAGCTGTCTGCACCTGCCATCAACTTCCACTTACACACCACTCTATACTCACGTAACACTGTGTAAGTTTGCATATGGATAATATGCCTAATTATAGGCAGCAGTGTTGGTATTAACCTGGTTTCTGTTTGGTTAACATAAAAATATGTATAGGGACACTGATTAAAGGTCCCATATTACACTATTTTCTGATTTCTGTTAGTGTATATGTTGTTTCCTTTTCACAAACATACCTGGAGTTGGGTTTTTTTCTTCAAATGTTTATCCCACAAACCCTGCATATTTTACTTCTCTCAAATAGAAAACACTCTGTGATGTCATGTGGTACTACAGAGTATTGCTCGAATGTGTTTAAAACTCCACACACCTTTAAAAGGTTCATTTGGATAATTTTAGCCCATTTGCCCATCTCACCTAAAATTAAGGTAAAAGGTAGTTGTTTGTATTTCATGACATCACAAGGTGCAACAGAGCATTTTGAGCTTTGGACATGCAGACAGCCTCATAATGCAGCGTTACTCAAACATGTGAATGAAACAGAACACCCCTCGTTTTTGACTAGGGAACAACATTTTACCATGGCTTAAAGCTCACAAGAGTAAAATTTTGCATTTTACAACTTGCAACTTTACAACCATTGTGGTGAAGAGGGAGCTGAGCCGAAAGGTAAAGCTCAGTCTCACGGGAGGAGCTCAGAGTAGAGCCACTTCTCCTCCACGTTAAGAGGAGCCAGCAGAGGTGGCTCGGCATCTGTTCCGGATGCCTCCTGGATGCCTCCTTTGGGAGGTGTTCTGGGGTTCCCCGAGGAAGACCCAGGACACGCTGGAGGGACTATGTCTCCCGGCTGGCCTGGGAATGCCTTGGGGTCCCCCTGGAGGAGCTGGAGGAAGTATCCAGGGTGAAGGAAATCTGGGAGTCTGCTTAGACTGTTGCCCCTGCAACCCGGCCCCGGATAAGTGGAAGAAAATGGATGGATGGAATTTACAACTTCATTTACATATCACAATCTACATAAGCAACTGTCATAAGCCACTGTGTTCTTTTATATATGGTTATCTGGAGTAGGAGTATATATTTTTGTGATTTGAGGGAGGAAAAAAGTTCAAGTTCAAAAAAGAATGATTTAATGTTGTAGTGTTTTTGGCACTGACTATTTCTATCAAACATCTTAATGGTGGACTCAATTAAAAAATATAAAATGCAAAATACCCATTTTTGGCAGTCACATTTGGCGCTGAACTTTGTTGAGTTCAGTGTGATCCAAAATGTTAATGCTTCTAGAGGTGTTCAAAATGTGCACTAAAACTTTTTTGTTTGTTTGTTTTGCGCATTGATTTTATGTTTTTATGTATTGTTTTTATGTATATGTATATTTTTCCAAAATTACTATGTGCGAGGATGCCAGAGGGAATCAGGCTACGACATCAGAGGACTAAACAATCATCTTAAGTGTCAAAAATAGAGTTACAAAGATGGATGCTCTGAAAAATTGTTGTGGAACATACAGAAACAGTACAGTGACCAAGCACACCTCTGGTACCCTAATGGTTCAGGGACAGGACAAGTCTGTTTTTGTCAGGAAATCTGACTCCTTTCACAGTATACCACACTACCAGTCTGTTTTTAGCTACTTTTATATGCACCTTATAAATCAGGTTCAACATTTGTTAATTAACAATTTAGAATATGATATCATCACATTGAAGAATCCAAAAACCACCATCAGTGACTGGCAGCACTTCTGTTTAAGCATTATGTCTCCAACCTGAATATTTGAATTATAAACCTCACTAGACCACACCAACAGTATTCCTCAGCTCCACTTGGGGGCAACAGTGTCTTATTTTAAATCATGACTATATGAAAAAAAAAATCTGTTTGATAATGTATTACAGTGGTACGGTACCTCACCTTACGAAATTAATTCGTTCCAGAAGTGGTTTCGTAACGTGAATTTTTCGTAAGTTGAGTAGCTATTTCAATGGAAAAGGCCTGATCCGTTCCAAGTTTTTTTTTTTTTAGTGTAACTTTTTTTTTATAGTGTAACATTTGTGTTCTGCGTCCTGATTGGAATAAACCAGGTCTAGACCAGAACTAAACCAGGTCTAAACCTGGACTGGACCTGGACTAAACCAGGATTATCCCGGGACATGGCAGTGCCGTTGGAGGAGCGGATTGCTCGTGTCTCCGCGTTCCGCGCTAGAGCTAAGAGGCCGAGAAAGACGCTTTTTTAGCGGGAATAAGAGCGGGGCGGGGCGGTTCTATGTGACTTCCAGAGCCGGGGGGCTGACACTGTGAGCTAACAGGCCGAGAAAGGTGCTCTATCGGCGGGCAAGACCGTGGGGTCTCACTCGGGGCGGGCTCTGCTTCTATGTGACTTCCAGGTCTGGACCAGAACTAAACCAGGTCTAGACCAGGTCTAAACCAGGACCGGATCAGGTCCAGGACCAGATCAGGTCCAGACCCGGACGAAACCGGGACCAGACCAGATCGCAGAGCCGCACGGGCCCGCGGTCCCGAGGGGGAGGCATGACCCGGGCGCCGCGGCTCCATCCCGCGCCGTGTCAACGTCGCTTTTTGATCCTTTGATGTCGGCTCTTCCTATCATTGTGAAGCAGAATTCACCAAGCGTTGGATTGTTCACTCACTAATAGGGAACGTGAGCTGGGTTTAGACCGTCGTGAGACAGGTGAGTTTTACCCTACTGATGATGTGTTGTTGCGATAGTAATCCTGTGTCTCCACTCCCCTCGCACGTTCGGCGCTATATTGAGCCGTGTCTACCCTCACGCTTCACTATCAACACACTCCATTGAAAATCTATGAAAGTTCGAGTGTTCAAACGAGAGAGAAATGCGAGAAAAGCCCAACTCCAGTCTGAGAAAAGCGTAGAATGTGTGTGGTGAGGCATTTACAGCCCTAAAACATGTAGAACAATTGCAAAATACAAAGTTGTCCTACCTCGTGGACCTCTCCCACCGCGGGCCACCTCTGGAACCTAACCCCGTGTGTGTTGATAAAGTGTATTTACGTTTTGGGGCGTGCATCTGAGCGCGCATTAATTGAATTTTTGAGATTTCGCGTTTCGTAACTTGAATTTTCTTTCGTATCTAGAGACCAAAATTTGATGTGAAGGCGTTTCGTAACTTGGATTTTTCGTATGTAGGGTCTTTCGTAAGGTGAGGTACCACTGTAAAAGCATAGGGCTCTTGGGTCAACTCAGGACAGAAAGGTCATGGAAACACACACACAAACATTTGCACTGAAAAGTAAAAAATTGTGGGATTGTTCAAGATAATCCAGCCAATAATGACTCATGGTTTGTCTGGATTTTTCAAATTGTATTCCAGTAAAACAGATTTGAATGAGTCATATTTTGGAGCCTTTAGTCAAACTCAAAGTGTTTTTGTTCAAGGCTGTTGAAAATAACTCCTCTGATGAAATGTTGCTTTGGTTTAAATTGCTTTTTGGGGAACAACGTCACTTTTTGATATATTTTGTGTGGAGCAAAATATGCATTTATGGTGGATTTGATCTGACTGAATCCAATTTAAATGCCACTTCATGGCATTTTTGGATGATTCCTGGAAATATCTGTGCTGGCCTCTTTAAAATCTCCTTGGGTTTTTTTTGCTTCCTACAAATTCTGTTCATCTCTACTATATCTTTTGTAACATTTAACTTTTTGATTTCAAATTGTACTGCTTTGTTGAAACTCTCCAGAAAGAGAGGCCACCAGTTGGGTTTTAAGTTTAAGTGTCCGTAGCATGAGGACTGAGTCATCTCCTGAAGCTGGGCTAGAGCTTCTGCAGTTTTTCTATGGTCCCATTGTAAATGGGACATGTCACCATTTTTCAACTCAGGGGACAGACAGGAGCAGAAAAGGGTCCAGCGGGCCAAAAAGGACTATGGGAGGAAGATGGAAGAGCAGCTGTCCCAGAACAACGTACGGGGCGTGTGGAGAGGACTGAGGAACATGTCTGGTTTTGGACAGAGTGGCAGAGGGACAGCTGATGGTGATCAGCACTGGGCGGATGAATTAAACTGTTACTTCAACAGGTTTGATTCGCCCCCACCCCCTCTGCCCCCCTGCCGACTCCCCCTTCCTCCTCTTCACACCTCCCCGGGGCTGTAGCCACATCCCCCTCCCCCTTCACACGGACCCAATCCAGCACCAGCCCCCCTCCACCCCCCACCACCCCCTGCAGTCCACCCCAGTCCCCCCCTCACTCCCCCCTCTCCATCACACCAGACGAGGTGAGGAGGGAACTTAGGCAACTCAACCAGAGGAAGTCCGCAGGACCTGACGGTATCTGCCCCAGGCTGCTGAGAAGCTGCGCAGACCAGCTCTGTGAGGTTCTCTGCTACATGTTCAATCTGAACCTCAGCCTGGAGAAGGTCCCCGTCCTGTGGAAGACCTCCTTTGTGGTCCCGGTTCCCAAAACAACAAACGCCACTACAGACCAGTCGCCTTGACCTCCCACCTCATGAAGACCATGGAGAGGGTGATCCTCAGTCACCTCCGCTCTGTGGTGAGCCCCTCCCTGGACCCGCTGCAGTTTGCCTACAAGCTAAACATAGGAGTAGAGGACGCCGTCATCTACTTTCTGCAGCGGGCGCTCACCCACCTAGAGACCGCCGGGTGTGCTGTGAGAGTCATGTTTTTTTACTTCTCCAGTGCCTTCAACACCATCAGGCCGGCGCTGCTGCGGGGGAAGCTGGAGGACGCGGGAGTGGATGGACATCTCGCTGCCTGGACCATCGACTACCTCACTGACCGTCCACAGTACGTGCGGCTGCGCGGCTGTGAGTCAGAGGTGGTAGTCTGCAGCACTGGGGCCCCCCCAGAGAACTGTCCTCTCACCCTTCCTCTTCACCATTTACACCTCGGACTTCACATATAACACAGACAGCTGCCATCTCCAGAAGTTCTCCGACAACTCAGCCATTGTGGGCTGTGAGTCTGAGGGGAACGAGCTGGAGTACTGCTCGGTCATCAGAAACTTTGTGGACTGGTGCGGGCGCAACCACCTGTGCCTTAACACCAGTAAGACAAAGGAGCTGGTGATCGACTTCAGGAGGAGACCACTACCTCACTCACCGGTGAACATCCAGGGGCAGGACATAGAGACTGTGGACAGTTTCAAGTACCTGGGTGTTCACCTCAACAATAAACTGGACTGGTCCCACAACACCGACGCCCTGTACAAGAAGGGCCAAAGTCGCCTCCACATCCTGAGGAGACTGAGGTCCTTTGGAGTGTGCAGGCCTCTGCTCAAGACTTTTTATGACTCTGTGCTGGCCTCTGCTCTCCTCTACGCTGTCGTCTGCTGGGCCCCGAGCAGCACAGAACGGGACAGAAAAAGACTCAACAAGCTGGTCAGGAGGGCCAGCTCTGTCCTGGGCTGTCCTCTGGACTCTGTAGAGGAGGTGGCCGAGAGGAGGGTACTGGCCAAATTCACGTCCATCATAGACGACACCTCTCACCCTCTGCACCGGACTGCAGAGGAGCTGAGCAGCTCCTTCAGCAGCCGACTGAGGCACCCCCAGTGCAAGAAGGAGCGCTACCGCAGATCCTTCATCCCCACCGCCATCAGACTGTACAACTCCACTGTAAAATCGAGATGTGCAATATTGTCTTTAAATACTCTCCTAGTTACTGTTTCTTATTATTATTACTTGTATAACTCCACTGTATGGTCCTATCGTGCAATATCGTTTTCCCAACGTGCTATCGTGCAATATCGTTTTCCCAACGTGCAAGTATTATTTTTTTTCAATACTCTCCCTGTCACTGTTTTTATTATTATTATTATTATTATTATTATTATTATTATTATTATTATTATTATTATTATTATTATTCGATTTACTACTTATTTTATTATTATTATTATTACCTATCTTAATGCCATTTTTGCCTGCATGCACTTGTCTTTCTTGTTCAAACTGTCCCTACCTGGAGCTACTGTGACAAGTAAATTTCTCCTGTGTGAGATCAATAAAGTCTTATCTTATCTTATCTTATCTTATCTTGAACCAGACAAAACTACAACAAGAATCAAAATTTCAAGTAAATTAATTTTTAGAGAATTTAAGTGTACTGTAAATTGCTTGCCATTCAAATCCAGAATATCTCTTTATTTCTCTTTCAATGAAATGAAGGATCTCACTGGGCACCATCATTTAATAAAATCAATAATCTCTCACCTCAGAATAACAGAATTTATGGCTTCGCTCATTGATTCTGCATAAATCTGTTTGAGTCCCCAATTCCCAGTGATATTTTCCCCTTTTTTCCCTCTTAAGCAGCCATATTTGTTTTTATACAGACAAAATATGCATGTCCCTGATTGGCTAATCCACCTGTCAATCATGCCCATCTGAACTCAGAGATTCAACTGTGACCAGACTCACATCTTTGTAAAGTACTGAAGAAGTATGTATTCTGAATGCCAGGCAAGCAAAGTGCAATAGTGTTAATACTAAAAATTGTTATTTAGCTTGACAGTGCCACAAGACATTATACTCTTTGCATTTGAATAAATGAAAATTGTTCCAGAAAGGGCATCTGAGATATAAACTTTTTCAAATGATAATAACATTGCACAATAGTACAAATACAGTTTTCAGATTCTATTTCCTTTTACAACAGTGCAGGGTCAGATAGCAGGCAAAAATATCAGCAGCAGATGTAGTCGTAGCCTAATATTGTTAATCAACAAAAATAATGCACATCATTGTTTTTAATGAGTTTTTTTTGTTCTTTCTTGGTATTCAATTTTGGATATAAGACTCTATCTATGTTTATCTGATTGGAAGCACAAAATTCGGGCATGTGATTTACTCACACTGTCAGCCTGTGTGGGCCCATGGTGTAAACACACTTTTATGATTAAAACGCTGACATTTGTCTAATGGGACAGGCCCAAGTAATGTGTGTGAATTTACAACCACTGGCATCATGTGATCCTGATGTATGGATAATTCACAGCTAACAGCAGCCGGGCACTTTACCATGTATGCTCCAACATATATTACACAGTGACACAGAGAAATGAGCACAACATAAGCTACGGCCATAATCTATGACGGAGTTAAACGTCATAAATCAGAACTCCAGTCTACACCATTTACATCAAGCCACTGCTTCAAAATGGAGGAGCAATGGAGGAACTTGGAGGCTGCAGGGCAATACTTTTTCTGAGCATGTATTTTCATCTGAAACCTAACTGTGGCATCTACTTCTGCTTAATTATCACATGCTCTTGGCTAAATGAGCCACACACACAATACAGATGCGGTCAGAGTATCAACTAATATCTGTATTTAGTTCAGTCTGTCTTGCCTGTTCAGATTAATAATAATAATTCATAGCATTTATATAGCACCTTTCATGACACCCAAAGCGCTTTACAGTTCATTGTTCATTCACTCCACACTTGGTGGTGGTAAGCTACTTTTTTGTAGCCACAGCTGCACTGGGGCAGACTGACAATTTCCATTTCAGTTATTTAATAAAAAAATTTAAAAAGTTTGTGTATAATGAACATTGTGTTTACCACGCAGCCATAGGCCATAAGCAATAGTCTTAATTAAAAGTTATATAGCTCAAATATAGTAGTTGTAAAAAGTATACATACATATTTTAAAACAGACACACATTGTTATGATATTGTTATGATGGTACATCTCTGGATAATGAAGTTGGATAATGGAAACATATTTGTGGCTTGTGTAAATACTTAATTATAGGCAGCCTGTTCAGAGACAATATGATGAGATGTTTTTACCCTTTGTCTCAGGCCAATGCAAATCAAATTATAAAAATTAAATTACATGCAGTTGATTAAGGAATATACTGGATGCCCTCTGAGTCAGCTTAGGTAGTCGAGTGTATTGTGTGTCTGTCAGAAGTAACTCAATACTTTTTCTTAAGTCACATGTAACTGTTTATACTAATTGCCTGAAAATAATATTAGTACCAAATATATAAAATAAATAGTTTTCTAAATAGATTTCTTTATTTTATTCAGATTGTGTTGAGTATTTTTGTATCTATCATAGCAAAAAAGCCAAATTGTGTGTGTTACTTTTATTCAAGTTCAGTTTTATATACTATATACTGCTTGTCTGTTTACTTAATTCACTGATGATGCTATTACACTGACTGATGGACAACCCTATTTTAATGATATTTACTCGTCTGACAGATTACAGCTTGGTCATTGGGTTGAGACTCATCATAATTTATCTCTGCACGCACGCATCTTTATTCGCACCCCTCTCGTTCTCAAAATTATCTGGGCGTCCCAACTGCCCCATTTCACTTTGAATCAATACAACTAAACTAATGATTCATCTCCAGAAACTTGGAGTGAATACGCAAAAAGCTTTTCCCTCTTTTTCCAAGTTCATAAGTTTGAATCTCCACTGAGAAACATGAACTTCGGGCAAACAGCAGTTTTAAGCCTTCTCTGTCTGTACAAGTAATGAGGATGAAAGGAGGGAGGGTCTTAAGCTATTCCTGATGCTGAGGTGAGTGAGCTGAGGTTCACAAAGGCAGAGCCAGGTCTTAACTGGTTGCCAAGAAACTATTAAAGTATAGTTTATAGTTTATAGACAGTACTCGAGTTGAAACGGGCATCCCTTCTTCCATCCCTTATGGCATTTTATCAATCAGGCATGAAAATCCCTAAACTTTTGGCGAATTTCGCCGTTTTTAAGTCAAAATGGCCAGTGCGCTCCAGCTTCCAATCATGTTGCAGCATAATTACGCACCGATACGCGCTCCCGCCAATCATGACGATTGCCGCTGTTGTGTTTGCACCTGTTCGCCGATCAGCTGTGAGCCTGATATTTACGCGGCATTTCTAAGAGAAGAAGATTCCTTAACTTGCTACGTTAATGCTGCGTAAGAAGGAACTCTCGCCTCGGGACACGGGATACGTTCGGGATTATGTCCTTTTCTCCGGAGCTCCGGATTATTAAAGACAACACGGCAAACTGTTAGAATGGATCTGACCGCATTCTTATGGGTGAGTCATATTATCAGATTATTTCTGCATCTATTTCAGCACTAAACCAGGACTAAACCAAGACTAAACCAGGTCTAAACCAGGACTAAACCAAGACTAAACCAGATCTAAACCAGGACTAAACCAAGACTAAACCAGGTTTAAACCAGGACTAAACCAAGACTAAACCAGGTCTAAACCAGGTCCAAACCAGGACTAAACCGGGACTAAACCAAAACTAAACCAGGTCCAAACCAAGACTAAGCCAGGACTAAAACAGGTCTAAACCAGGTCTAAACTAGGTCTAAACCAGGACTAAACCAGGACTAAGCCAGGACTAAACCGGGACTAAACCAGGACTAAACCAAGACTAAACCAGGACTAAGGTGTGTGTGTGTGTGTGTGTGTGTACGTGTGTGATAACATATATCCTGTGTATTATTGAATTATTGAATGATTATATGAACTTTTTGTTATAAAAGCATTTCCATTTTAACAAAGTACCTTCTAATTCTGCCCTGCCCTGAAACACCACAGTGATGTCAGTGATGGGGGAGGGCTTAGCTTAATGCCTCCCCCCCGTTGGTGAAAAATTTCACCATCCCCCCTGGTTTCATTTTACAACTCGACTACTGTTTATAGATATGGCCTGGTACTGTAATAGAAATACTAACTTAATGGAGGTACATAGCCATAATTTACAGCACAACTATTAATAAAGTACTCAGAAGACAGAAACAGCAAGTATATAATCAAATAAGTGTTTTGTTACGTTAGTATTTTAAGTATTTTAAGTTATATAGGAAATTATTATTTGGGTTGTCTGTGTAATCATCCCTTAATTGTAATCATATGATCCATAGCAATTCTGCCACTCAAACGTTTGTCCAGTTCACATCATTTAATGGTTATTATGCTATGGTTTGGGTTCAAAACACAGTTGCAATTACTAGAAACATACAATTTTCATCAAATTTTGCTTTGCCTAATTACAACTGCTTAGTTTCTGCTTGTCCACTTGTGTATACATTTGTTTTCCAACATTTTGTGTTGTGTTTTGGTGCCGTGGATCAAGAATTAAGTTCTTGTTCAGTTCAGTAAACACAAGCTGGATTGTGGGGTTCCTCTCTGACTGATCTTTAATTCTCATGTGTGTAAAATGTATCATGTATTTCCATTTTTCATTCCATTCTACTATTTGTATGGTACTCTTTCATGAACTAGATCAAAATATCTGTCTAGTTAAGTTTGAGTTAAAGATCATTTACCACCATAAGGAAAATATTATCGAGCCTATGCATTGGTTTAGGAAAAATAGTCTCACCGTAACTCACCTTTCCTTCAGATCAAATAAATGCCTGAAAAGCATATAGAGCACAGATATGTCACTGAACTTTTCAAGGATTACAGTCTTCACTGCAGGCCAATCTCCTTTCAGTGATGCCATCTGATAGACATCAAAATCTTTAACTTTTGAAGAAAAGATTTTTCATGAATAATTACATAAAAACTTTTGGAGAAGAATTGGAGTCTAGATAAAAGCAAAATGTAGCAGTTATCTTGAGAAACACAACAGAGCAGACCGTATACTGTCTTTGTGCCACAGTGTGGCTGAGAGCATGTCCATTTGCTCAGCCAAAGCCATAACTCTTAGGGGAAAGTGCAGTGTCCGGCCAAACGTGCTGCTGGAGAGTCCCCCTATGTCCCAATCCCACCAACTGACCTGAAATGAACTGAACCACAGGGACACACAATTTCAATTTTGGCAACAGTTTCACCAGCCAGCACCATCTTGTGTAGGTAAAACAACAAGCAATTAATCATGTGCAGTAAGGAACTTTGTGTTATTTAAGCAATACAGCTAAACAGGCTCAAATACAGTTACAGAACATTGCACTTCACTTTACTGATTTGGCAACTTATCAAAGTCTTAACTTCCCAACCATCAAGATATATATTATATGTTGCTATAATTTTAAGTTAAATAAATTGTAGTAGCTTGAGAGTAGAAGAGAGGAGCCATGACTCAGGAGTTTTAATGCAGTTTATTTACCATCACTACAGGGCCCAGGACCCAGAGACATGAATCCTCAAGCCATTATAATAGCGTTGTCCATTCTAGTGCAATCCAGTGTGGCTATGCTTCCATAGTAGGGAGTATTATACCTCTGATGACATAGGACAAGAAAACAAGGACTAAGCTGGCAGTGAGACCCCTGGAATTTGTCTAATGGTTAGCTTAGGTTTTTAAGTTTTCGTTAAGTTCTTTCTTTCTGTCAAGGACTATATCAAAATGTTTTAGTGGGTTCACTTTATTATAGCTTTAACATAAAAGCTGCAATGCACATAGCCTAGAGCAACTACAAAGTCATGTACACAAAATACATAAGAAGAGGTTTGCAAAATTGTAGATCAAACAGGAAAGAATTGTTTATTGTTATTTTGTATTATCTCTGACAATATTCAGACAATATTTTAACAATGCATCAGGAACGTGCCATAATCTGCCATTAAAGTTCACATATTGTGCTTGAGTCTGCTATGTTGTAATCTACACCCCTGGATCATTATGTTATAATGTACATTTTCAATCGCAATATCCATCTAAACAATAGACACCAGGCCCAGGGCCTGGGGTGCTGTTTAAATAAAACATAAACATTCTTATGTGGCTTCCTTTTTGCCCTGTCTGAAGTGGCAAGCAATGAGAACAAGGTTTGCCTATTTGTACACGAAGAGTTTCTTGTGTCTTCATTGTAAATGGACCGTGTGAGTTTGGAATGAAATGAAAAGAAACATGGATATTAAAGCTGAGCTCTTACAAGGCACACCCACATCTCCACATGTTGGCATATCGTCACCAACAGATCCTTAACACCAACAACTCCTGTGGATATCTGTACACCACAGCACAGAACAGCTGATGTTTTTTGTTTTCATTTGTACCAAAATGACTATGCTGCTGAATACTGCGCATATCACTGATTGAGAAAATCAAACAGTAGAACAAAGTTAGTACATAGCCGTAGGCGTATGCCATATGCTGGTGGTGGTAAATACGAGGATTGACCAGCAATATGGCATCTTGTGACTAAGTGATTAAAGATTAACAAGCACAAATCACTCCAAATACAACTTCGAGGGAATAGCTATAACATGGTTCAAAGCTCTGAAAAGTTGATTTTGCATAAAATGTCTGTTTTAAAGGGCCCGTATTTTACTATTTTCTGATGTATGTTATAATGTTCTTTATCAAAAACATACCACACAAACTGCACAAATTTAGGCTGTGTTCTTCTCTCAAACAGAAAACTCTTGTGATGTCAAGTGGTAATACAGGATATGCTCCACTGTGTTTTTAAACTCCATACACCTTCATTAGAATCATTTGGATAATTTCAGGCCTGGAGCATGGCTCAAAGCTCACAAGAGTTAATTTTGCATAATAAAGGACCTTTAAATGTCTTACTGACAAAACATGAATTAGTCATAGTATTAACCACAAAAGTGCAGAAATATTACTTTATGGCCTTGCTTGGAATATTACACTATGGTGTTATCATCTTATATATCTCCAGAAACACTATAAGGATATTATAAATGTTTTATATATTCTACCTTATGTTACAACATCAAGTTTGAGGTATTCATATAATATTTTCAAGACAGCCATAGCACTTTAAAATAATACAAAATGCATACTCATAAATGAATAGTCTGAAATTTGTCATTAGTTGAACTACTGGTAAGGGTAATTTAATTTCAAAACTTTGTTTAAAACTTGTCCAACGTGCCCAGTCGACACTTTGTCAGAATCAGAATCAGAAAGATTTTATTGCCATTGTCAAGTGAACAGAGTTCACTAAACTAGGAACTTGTCTCGGTGATAAGGTGCAAACATGAAACACTAAATAATAATAGTAATAACTAGAGTATAGACACTAAATAATAATAATAATAACTAAATATAGCTATAATATAGTAAAAAATAATAAGCAATCCAAATAACAAAAAGGTCCCGATGAGCAGCATCAGAACAGTAGTGCAAACATGACGTAATTAAAGTGACTAGTGATATAAAGTGTCCAGCTTTGTGCAGATGTTATGAACAGCAGAGGGAAAGAAACTGTTCTTGTGACGGGAGGTTCTGGTCCCGATGGACCGTAGCCTCCTACCAGAGGGAAATGGCTCAAATAGTAGCACACTTATCTGCCCACTTTTGACTTGTGAAATACCCTGTCTTACATATATTTAAGGTGAGAAATGTTTTTCTTGTGGCTGATTAACTTAAATTAAAGGGTCCATATTATGCTATTTTCTGATCTACACTCCACTTCACTCCATACACCTTCACTACAATCATATGGATGATTTCAGCCCTGGAATTATCAATCTCTGTTAAATAAAAGCCCAGGTCAGAGCACTCTCTCTACCCAGTTTGGGGTGCTCTCTCTGCCTGTAGCTCTCAGACTTGAAGTGAACTTCTGTAATCAGCAAGAAACACAGAGACAACTACCTGCCGGTGGGAATAAACATCTAGCGGTGTTTGGCGTATATGGCGTAGATGGCAGTGTTGAGCAGCTTGTCGGTAGTTGCTCTTTAGATGCGTGAATGAGTGAATTTCTCCTTTTATCATAGTTGCTCTTTAGTAAATGAGACTACAGTGGGCCCTCGCTCGAGTGGAAAGTCGAGTGGAAAGCGACCTGGATATCATTTTGGGCAAAACTCAGGCCACCGCTAACAGTGCCGAACTGACTGACTACGCACAACGCCTCTGAGCACCAGCCCTCACCACCTGACCAGGTACACAAGCTGCTCAACACTGCCATCTGCTGGATGTCCAGTGAAGGCTATTTGTATTCAAATCCGGTGACATTTATTTGCGAATCGTGGTTTGCGGTTACCTGGCCAGCCAAATGATATCTCTCTGTATTTCCTATACACCGCGATACCATTTGGACACTCTCCATCCACTCTCGCTCCTCCGGTTCCAAACCGACTCCGCGATTCTGATTCGTTCAAAGATGGTGACGTCAGTGCACCCGCCTTTGCCCGCAAAGTCACTCTTAGGCAGCGGAAGTTCCGCCTCAGTTTTGAATCAAGATGGCGCAATCTCTGATTGGTTCACTTAGCTGTCTGTCTACGCGCAACCGCAGCGCATTCTGTGGATCAAGCGTTACCAGACTCACTCGCTGGTACAGCGATGAGTCATGGATTCTTCCAGGCAAGGTTTGCGGTAGAACTGTCTCACAATTACGTCATCGACACGAAAACAAAAAAATGGATCCACAAATGCAGACTCCATATAGAAAGTTTTCAAATCTTGAAAATATATTTATAAACCTCGAAAATATATTTATAAACCTCGAAAATATATTTACAAATCTCGAAAATATATTTACAAATGCCTGTGTATTTATATACATTCTATCATTTATTTGTATGTCGCGTTTTTGTATTTGTATTTTGTGTTTGAATACTGTATTTATAAATGTATTTATATTTATATATATCTTTTTTTATTTATACAAATCGTGGTTTGCGCTAGGACTGTCTCACAATTGCGTCATCGATACAAAAGCAAAAAATGGATCCACAAATGCAGACTCCACATAGAAAGTCAACTACATTTGTTTTCAAATCTCGAAAATATATTTATAAATCTTGAAAATATATTTACAAATCTCGAAAATATATTTACAAATGCCTGTGTATTTATATACATTCTATCATTTATTTGTATGTCGCGTTTTTGTATTTGTATTTTGTGTTTGAATATTTATAAATGTATTTATATTTATATATATCTTTTTTTATTTATACAAATCTTTATGAGACAAAATTATCTCCCTAGGCGTCCAAGTGTGCACCCTCGTACGCACCAGGGAGGGAAACAGAGTCCAGATCACGGGGAACAGTTTATAGGCAGGGAACAGTTGAATCAGAGTCTGGTTACGCAAACCAGCAGGGGAAGCGCTCCGTGCTCTGCCGTCTAGGCGCGCTCTGGGGCCAGAGAGCGAGAGAGAGACGCCGGTCGGGGAATGACGGCGCTACAGGCGCTCCGTCACATTGTACAAATGCATTGTACCTTTTTTCTCCGAAACATCTTTTCATGATTACATTTTTGTCAATACTGTTTTGTTGTTTGTTCTGTCAGGTGACATTCAGCAAATGTTAAAATGGGAATCAATCTACAACTTTGAACTTGGTAATTAGCACAGAACTACTTTACATATTTTATTAGAAAAAGTAGTACTGAAGGTAAAATAATAAACAATTAATCAGATCAGATCTTTGCAGTATTACAGAAATACAAATGGTAAGAGCACACATGATACATTTTAATTTTGATTTCATTTGAGTGTTATATACATTCATACCTTTAGAAAAAGAAGGTTGAAATCTGTAAACTTTTTTTGCATGAACCCTACCTGGATAACGGACAGATTACACAGACACGTTTACATATTATTAGCTCACTGTGAAAAACTATCCACGATGTACAGTAGGTTAAGGTAATATAAGGTCATTATCCATAAGTAGATGCCCTCTTCCCTGGAGTATTTTGATTGATAGGTATGTGATGGACTTGACATTGTTGCCTCAGGACATTTCTACATATAACATATATATTACATACACAAAGATTGCCTGAAACAGTAACAGCTTAAGTCCATTCAAAGTGCTGACTGGAAAAAGCTATGTTCATTAATATTTAAATATTTAAGATGCAATGAAAGCTCTACAGTGTTCATAAATAACCACTGGTCGTCTGGTTGGCAGCTCAGCACCAAACCAAAGCCAAAACTAGACCATTTTCAGTAATGAGCAAAGGTGCTATAGAGTGAAGCAGCCTGTATTTTCTGCCAAAGTTGTGTCGGCGTGTTTGCTTTTCTGGAGGCAATGTACTCAAGCTGAAAAAGTTGAGTTGAGTAACAAAGATATACTCACTGGCCAGATTTATTTAAACTTGAAGAAGATGAAAAGCTTGTTGGGTAGGCAAGAACTAAGGCCATAATCAATACAATTTGTCTTACAGAGTAGCTGATGTAAACGAACCACTAAATGTAAATGTAATAAAGTAATAAAGGCCACACCATGACAGCTGGTAATTTCCCCTACACTGAAATGCCATGCGTCAAACGAGCCTTAGATGTTAATGAGTGCAATCTTATTATGAACACATTTGGGAGGTTGTGCTAATTTACTGGGACATGCACTCTAGCTAAGATGCAGGAAAATACATTGATTGACTAGCAAGATTTTAATTTGGTTTATGTTATGTTATGTATTTGTAATTCTGGCAATGTAGCTTAGTGACTTATATATTCATTGCATATATCAATTTTCCTACAAATATTAAGGACTTGTTTTCCGATTATGTTGAAATTGGAACTTCATCCCTGCTCTCGCTTGTGCTTTACGACAACATTTGAATAATAATTGCTTGTTTGTAGCTCATAAATACACATAAATGAGTGAAGTCCTAAAGCTTGCCACCTAATTGGTTAGCCATTTTCACATTATTAGACTCAATAAAGGGCAGGAGGCATTTCCCTGTGACATGAGTGCTCTTATGAAATGGTCAGGTCAAAAGGAATTATCAGTCATTTGAATGTAGATCTGAGAGGGGTCTATGCTTCAATTAACCCACACAAAGGTAGAGAAATGGCTTTGGGGACGTGTGTAAAGGGCATGGGAAAAATGACTGCAATTAAACACACATGAAGAGGAGCAGAGTCCGGATGCAGGGTGTGATCCATTCAGGGAACTAAATTTCCCACACATTACACTACCTCCATCTGGACTCACGTATATGATTGGTACACCTCACCCCAAGTCGGTAATTTTGACTTTAAGTTGGAACACAGGATCATTTGCACCTGCACCAGGTTGCACGCAATACACTCTGACAGGTACGGCTGTGACTGTCTGGTACGCGGTAAGGCGCGTGGAGACCTCCTCCATCTGGCCGCGCGGTGTCCTGTCGCGGTTCTGGCCCTTGTGCCCAGTGGTGTTTATTCCCATGCCCACATCCCCCGATGTGTCTTCTGAGTGCTTTGCGAATGTTATTGTGGTGTTAAAATATGTATTATTATGTACCTGAAGTGTGTATTATTGTGTACCTTGTTATAATAAAAGATTTAAAAAAAAGAAGAGCAGACCTATACATCAACAAAAAGGTGAAAAATCGAGATCATGTTTAAATAGTTCTATCACCGTGCATGCCATTTTTTCTAATGCAGTTGGTAAAATTTGGTGACAGAGTTGTGAATTCAATTCCAGACTGAAGACTTTGAGTAAGCATTGTCAAAATCAATACTCTGATACTACTCTTCGAAGTTCAAAGTTCAAAGTCAGCATTATTGTCAGAAACCATATGTACAGGTTACACACACAGGATTTTAAATCGCAGCCCACAGTGCATATTAAACATCTGATAAACAAGACAATAAACACCATGACTAAAACATCACATATACCTGTAGCAAAAGTAGAGTAAACTTATAGTAAATGACACTAATCATACCAAGACCACACATTAAATAGACTACAAATGTTTTATGTTGCAAATTACATACGTTTATAAAATGAAGTGTTTTTAATGTCTTAAAGGTGCACTGTGCAACTTTTCTGGTGAAGAGTCCACAACCTCCTTGTTTCCATAGAGATGTTATTGATTTGTATGGAATGTCCCAATATGGAATTAAACTGCATTTACTCAATAACATCTGTTTTGAGTGACATAAAAACTGTGAGTGGTTTTGCCTCTTCACAGACATGATATGTAACTTGGCCCTAGTATAAGTATAATGCCATACTGTGGAACATTCCAGGCAATATCTCCATGGAGAGAAGGAGATGATGGACCCTCCACCAAAAAAGTGTGTTCTTAAATTGAACATTTCTCATTGTATCAAAAGTCTGTATACATTTTTGTATCACAACAACACAGCCAACAATACCAGAATACATTTTTACTCATAGAGATTATAGTCTATACCACTGATCATCACTTCTACCCTGATATTGACACATAATAGTGTTGAAGCTTCTTTATATTGATTGAGAAGAAGTTACACCTTGCTCAGCTTTCCCACATCACTGTGTCACAGCAATCTTCAGACAGTATAAGATCATCAGCATTTTAACTAGTATCACAATGATGGCATTTATAATCTCTCCAATCCAGACCTCTCTCAGTCCAACCTCTGTGACAGCTCTTTTAAAAATCTGAAGGAGGTTTCACGTGTGACAGAGTTATACTATCACCTACAGCCAAGCGCAGACAGCAGCGGGACGTGACCTGGGGTTGAGAATCACAAATGGATTTCTCAAAGCACCACACAACAAATATGGCACAATAAAAGAAATGTCAATATTTGCTTTGTATAAGAGGAAGGGCAGGCTATGAGGGGTAGATATGGGTGAGGCATTCTGTTGCATTTGCTTACACAGTTTTATGTATTAGGACAGTGGTTAACTTTTTCACCGAAAATACAATTAAATATTTATCTATGATCAAATTTAAATCAGGTCTATTTGGAGTAAAACAGGTTTAATCCAGGGCTAAACCATGGGTAAATTGTTCTAAACCAGGATGAACCCAAAGAATGACAACGTAGCTTATCTGAAAAATGTCTCAGAACAACACTTAGATCTCCTGCCCTGCCCGTGTATCACATCAATCATTATTTATCAATTTGTACTATAATCTACATATACACATTATTAGAAATACATCTATATGAAATTACGTTACTTATGCGGAACTTTCACAACTAAAATCAGAATTTAAATTGTGAAAACACAAACTTGCAATAAAGAAAAATAATAGGAGCTTCTACCACATTTGCAAACTGGTGGTCACAAATAATGAACACATTTAAGTTGCTATCCACTTGGCTTTGTGCATCATTTCCAAAGATATAATTAATATCTGCCTTGAATATATAATACTGAGATGCCATTGCATAGGAACTAACTTCATGGACTAACCCTGAGAGTGTCTTTCATCTTAACTTTATGAAGCCTCATTAATAAAAGCCTCTTCAAAAATACATAATTAGTGCCACTGTGAACACCCTGATCCTGCTCTAACCTGTCGTAATTATGTCTGTTTCCATCGTCATGCACGCTTTTACTGCTGATGGAGAAATTGCCTCTATTTGCATCACAGCATCAGTGCTTATGGGTTTGCCTATAGCAATTTAGCAAGTTCAACTACATTTTTCTCTCCAATCTTCCATAACTTAGACTGAAATATCATTTAATAACATCACATTTTTCATTGGAAACCCATATTTTTTTCTGTAAACAGACTGTACTACATCTTCTGAGTCAAAATCACAATTGATTCTAAACAAAACAATTAATCACAACAATTACTGCTAGATTTATCAACAAAATAATAATCGGTTGCAATCCTAATAAAATAAACTGATTTGCTATTACATTGAAAATAATATGTGAAAAGATAAAATCCACATATCCCTATTAAACTACTCGCCAGAAAGCCACTCGTCTCTACTGTAGGAATACTGCCAGCGCCTAGACAAATGTGAATGCAGTTAACAATGTTACCACCACAGCATTTTGAAATGAATAAATCACTCCAAGGCACGCTTTACTATTGTTTGTTACATTGTCCCCAATGGCATTTATAATGGTCGGGGTCATAGCAGAGACAGTTATTCTGATTGAAAGAATGGGAATATAACTTTAAACACATGAACTGGCAGGTTAATGGTCTGATCATTACACGCAATGGCTGCATCAATCTTAACATTTCAAGTCATTTTCGGTTATTGATAGAAGGTTATATACTACTATTATTAGATTCTTAGACAATCCTTCATCCAAAATAATGAAATATGTTAAACTACATCGTACAAATGAACACGCTATCTTGAAATCCTAAGGTTATGTATATGTAATATTGATTTAAGTAAAGATTTATAGTGTTGGTCACCTCCCAGGCAGCCGGATGACCCCTATCTCATTTTGCCATTTGAACACAATAGCAGGAAATAGCAGAAAGGAGCTCACTTATCCATGTTAAGTGCAGACAGAATGGGCTTCCTCAGCAGATGGACACAAATTGGATGTGCCATCGCTTGAATTTGTTGTCAGGATCTGAAGAGACACAATGGAGCTTTTAGGAAGACTTAGAATGGACAGGCAAGCGGATATGTGGTGATGTTTCTGTGAAATGTTTTTGTCTGAAATAGGACTTGGGATATTCTGAAATAGTTGGTATGTTTAATAAGACTGAAAATAAATATAAATTATTTGTTATTATATTATGTAATGTATTGTTTTACTATGGAAATATTCCTAAGCAATTAAAAATGTCATAATTTTACAGAAACTTTTTTTTACTCCCGTTTGAAAACAACATGAGGAAATGAAATGTCATAGAATTTTTTATATAATTTGGGTAAACATTAACATTACATTTCTTTACCGAAGAGTACCTTGCTTTGGTGTACGACCCACACAACTGTGTGTGTGAGTTTCATTTTGAATATTAAAATGTATCGACAATTCTTATAAATGTACAGTTCAATGTCTGGTTTTGCACATTTTGTCCAATCACAACAATGTCATGGCATCCCTGCTAAACTCTAATCCCAACTGTAGCACTCAGCTGAATGTCTCTGCTGATTTTAAGCTTTAACTTGGTCTAACAGCTGTTTTTATTTGAAGAAGAAAAAAAAGGAGAACATCTAATTCCCCTCGCCTGCCCAGTGGAGGGGTGTAAAAGCTGCTTTCAAAGGCCACTGATCTCCAAAGTCCTCCTGATAAACAGTCTCATTTCTGCGTCTGATCCATCCATGGTCGCATCGTTCTCTGGGAGGGATTTGAACTGTTTGAATTGACTGCCCGAACGATCTGCCTATAGGGCATTACAACACACTGAGCTGCAAATGACAAAGTCTAAGTAAAGCTACACAAAGTCAGAAATGTCTTTTTATCTCACTTGCAGAGGGGGAAAAACTACAATGTAAACAGGCCATACATAACATCCTCTTAAAACTCTCTTTTGACTCTGATTTCTAAAATTATTAACTAAGTTTTTGAAGACACTAGCTGGGTTTTGTTCTCATGTGTTCTTTTAATGTGAAGGTATAATTTATGGATGCCTATATGGAAATTAGAACTGTCCATTTGAGCAATATATTCCACTGTCAGGAGCTTTTGGCAACCACATCTAGGGACCCATCTCCAGATTAGGGATGCAGTAATACAATACAGATATTGACGGATATCAGCACAGATAATAAACATTTTAATGGGTGGGATATCAAGTCAAGGATAACGGTTCAGTCGGTTCAGTCAGTATCCCGTTTTGGTCTATAAAAATGGTGTAATAAGATGATTTACTGGTCCATGTTGGCCCAGTTACTTTATACGATAAATACTTACATTTACATAAGAATTACAAAACACATTTGGATAATTGCACCGTAAACCATTTGTGTTTAAAGGAAATAACTAATATCTTCATTCTCAGCCCTAGTAGCGATCAATATCGAGTACTGACATCGGTATCAGAACAGAAAAAGCTGGATCATTGCAACCCTATTCCAGATCTAATGGGGAATTGGAATCCCAAGAGGAAACCCACCCAGACACAGGGAGATCATTACTGCGTACAGAAAGGCCCCATGCAGCCATGGAGTCAAACCCGGAACCTTCTTGTTGTGAGGGATTACAATAGTAGCAGCTTACAATAGGCCTACAGCTATTTCTGCCTGGGTTTATTTTTCTTGTACTGAAATTGTACAGTTTTTGTTCATGTTTTTTTCTCAATCAATCAAACAATATTTATAAAGCGCTTTTCATACTGAATTGTAACACAAAGTGCCTTACAGTGGTTAAGTCAAACTGTTTAACGATGAAAATTAAAAAAAAAAAATCCCCATGACTTCAAGTTCAGCAGAATGTGGATAGAGCCATTACCACATCATGTTGCTAGTGAAGCTTTCAGGAAAAATACAAAATGGCTGAGTTGTAAAATGTTAGTAAGCCTCTCATAACATTTATGGTACGAGCCACATCATATAACAGTCCATCATCTCCATCATTCAAAATGGCCATAAACTGGAATGAGCACCTCTCTGGGAGTCACCACAAAAACACACAATCACCCATGAAATTGACTGCATTGTTTTAGAAACTTTGGCTACAAACACAATGCTGTTTCTTAAAGGTGCACTGGTGCACATTTCTAATGGAGGGTCCGCCACCCGATGTCTCCAAGGAAATGTTATTGTTTGTCTTGAATGTTCCACAGTATAAATTAAACCTTCCTTGAGGGAGACAAGCAGTTTACAACATTACACTACATTACAGTTCAGATCTGTGGAGAGTCGCCCCATTCACTGAAAGAATGAATGTATTTTTGAACAATAGCAACACCCGTAATGAATAAATGCATGAATATGTTTAAAGTCATACCATAGAACCTTCCAGGCAAAGTAATACATCTCCATGGAGACAAGCAGGCGCAGTGCACCTTTAAAATACTACAAATACTACTACAAATCAGACAATATTTATGATATTTGATAATCTTGCAGAATATTAATCAATTCATACGCGTCCAGTCCACTTTAAAAGCCTCATCTTGGGAAACTGTTAAGAGCCATTGTATTTTAATACTTGTGATAAATCTCCACTTGCCATTTTGATTTAAATGCAATAGTTGGCTGATTTTCAATGTACAATCAAATGAATTGCATTGTATCAGTCTACAAGGCAGTGTGGTGAGGGTAATATTATGACAGGGGCTTAGTGGTTCACCTCACCAGAAGACATCGATGAGTCCTCGGAGAATACCTTTTCGTAACTAATCAGCAACAGCGAGCAAGCCTTGTTTCCGATTTCTCCAAGAGACTGTGATGAGACCATATGAGCCCCTCAAGTACTATTCACAATCAATCATCACCTCCCAAGAGTCAACAGGCTCTCGCTGATCAAAACAGACACGCTTTCTGACATGTTACAAAATTTGGGACATTTTTTGGACAGTCATTAGCATAGTATACATTTTTGGTGCATGATTAAAGTTCATTGCACGTCCGGGTTCTGTTGGAACATGATCAAAGCTAAAAGTCTATCAAGAGTTAATTAGGATGTTCACTGAAAATACAGGAGCAGATCAAAGATAGGGCTGCAGTGTATGACATGACCACCACTGGAACACAAAAAAATCTGCTGCTTTTAAAAGTTTCTACTACTTCCCTGATCAGTGTAAAGATGGTGCAATAGTGGTACATAATATAAATTTAAAATGTGGCTTCAGCTTTAACAAACTGCATAGGTTATATGTTTTTTTGGATACAGTAAGTACTACTGCTTTAGTATTTGTTAGAGGAGGAATTACATAAATACTATAGGAGACGCAATAATGGCTCCACGTATTATGATGACATTTAGGCATAAACAACTATACGCATCAAGTAGTGTTATCCTAATTAATTATTTGTACTAAAATTGGTGAGTCCATGGCAAATAATTAATATCATTATTACGTTTTTCAGCTGTCTAAAGTAGCATGCCCCATCCCTATAGTATGGCCATTTTACAGTTCACTGGCAAACTGTAATGAACTACACCAGCAAATTTTATATTTTCTATTTCTGTTGGCATACAGGCAACAAAGAATTGATTAATGAATAAAGTAGTAGTAGTAGTAGTAGTAGTAGTAGTAGTAGTAGTAAAACAGAAACACCTCTGCTAATTGGCCTGTTAAATCTTTTTGCTAAAAGTGTTCAAAATGCATGAGTCAAACATGTGAATTACATGTGGCCGTACAGCGCGCTCTCATTCCTTTTACAATATGAATAAAGGTTGAATATGGACATACAATGGGGACATGTGAATTAACAGGAAATAAATCAGTGGTGAATTGTTTATAGTCTATTGATTTTTATTTATTTATTTATTTATTATTTAAACATAAACTCAACTTTTGTTCAGTCCAAATTGCTGTTTATTCTAATCAAATTTGTTTGGCTGGGAACATATGGATTCTTCAGAAATAGACATGCTGTTATAATCCTCTGCAGATGGTAATTACATTGACTGCTGGTGCTGTGTGAGGCAAGTCAGTGGTCCTCTCCAATAAACATCTGTCTCCATGTGAAGAACAAGGCAACAGAGGCCGTCATGAGCAGCTGCATGTACCACAAAAGCTCCATGTCCCTCCACACAGGGCCACCAGGACTCTGCTAATGGAACAGTTTAGTGGCAGAGCGATGGTTTTGATCATTCAAGTTTGTTTCACATATAGCAGCTGCAACATGGTGCTTAAAATGTACTAGAACTGGTGCATTTACTTTTTTTTTCACTTTCTTAAACATGCACTATGTAACTGTAAGTGCTCTGCCTGGAATGTTCCACAGCATGAAATTAAACAGCTCTACTTTACATTTATTCAATTACAGTTGTTTTTTTTTAGCTCAAAAATACTTCGAAAAACAGGCATTCTGACTGTGCGCGGGGTTGCCTCTCCACAGATCTGGCCTGTAACCATGGTCTGGTTGTTCTCCATAAAGAAAGGTTAATACATTTCAGACAAAGCAACAACATCCCCATGGAGAAAAGCATTTGACGGACCCTTCAAGTGAAAAGTTACACAATGCACGTTTAAGAAGTTTCAGCAGAGCGCGATTGGTCATTCTTCAAACATCAAATATGGTTCAAATGGCAGTAACTAGTAAACAAATCCATAAGAGATATAAGTTAAAATAGCATTTTATTAATAGTCCTCAGTTAGATTATATAGTGTATGTATTGATTATTAACAGATGCAAACACATAGACTTACAACTTTGGATGGGCAATAGACAAAAATTTAAATTTTTTCATTTTGCAGAGATTCAGCTGATGTTTTGCAATCCCTCAGAAATATGCTGAAATCCCTTGAAATGTGTTAGCTGAGGTTTAAGTATGGACATATTAAGTAGACAAAATGTGAAAGGACTGTAAAATTATGGAGAGACAAAAAGATAACTTTGTACATTTGTTTGAAATATTAGAACATATATTTGTTCCATTTCAACTCTATTTGCATTTTATGTTTCTTACAATAAACAAATACCCTTTCAATATTCAAATTCTGCATATATTCAAAATAACATTTCCAATTTATTGTCCACTATTAATGTGATCACAGTACTGAAATTTCAAACTCGATTTAATGCGGTCCTATGCTAGTTCAGGAAATACATTTTGTCCCCGTACGTAGTTTTGTGAGTATCTTGTTTTGATGCTAGTTTTAGTATTGATATATCTGGTATTGTTGTTGTTGTTGTTTTTTACAACCATATAGCGCACCTCTACTTACTACTACTACACACTCAAAGTGTGGTTTAAAGGTCTTATATGAGGCAAAATTGACTCATGTGAACTTTAAGCGATGTTAGAATGTTGTTACCTCATCAAAAATATACCTTGTGTGTTATGTTTCATTTACACGATTGAGGAATCCTTTATTATTAGTCTGTCTGCATCTCCAAAGCTCAACATGCTCTGTTTCACCTTGTGATGTCATGAAGTGTTAAGTTTTGCCTTTTGTTCAGTAGAGATTGGCAATTCCAGGGTTGAAATCATCCAAATGATTCAAGAGCCTGAAGATGCAGGGTTTTTGTGTTAAACATATGAATGAAACAAAACACAGCTCCAGTTATGTTTTGATGTGGAAACAACTTCATAACTTTGATCAGAAATCAGCATAATATGGGCCCTTTAATAATTACCACACTTACTTTACCCATTTGTCATGTTTTCAGGTTGAACTATTTCAAAGACACTGCATAATAGAGCATGAGACAGCTTTAAATTATATTTTTTCACCCTTTGGACACAGGTGAGCAGTCCCCATCTGAGAGAGGTCCGTCCAGTTGAGACATGAACTGGCAGACGATTCTACAGTCGCTCTTAACACACCACAACATCAACCAATCAGCCTTTAAGGTCAGAGAGAGCCATGAAATCGAAAGTGTGGAAGGAGTTTTGGTAACAGACTGTAATTAATAATTAGGTCCCAGAGGAAAATGGCCCTTCAATCAGCCGCTCCTATTGTGTACACATTGTGCAGGTTTGACTGTGACTGATCATGCAAAGTACGTACATAATTAGCATCTGGAGGAAAACAGGGGTGTGTGTTCTTTGGCTCACCTCTACACCCTTTGCCGTCACAGGAAAAGGCATTTGTTACACCTAAAAAGCAAGCTCCTCACTATGGATTTTTTTGTTGTGCTGTTAATAGAGTCCCTGAGTAATTAAAGGTCCCATGGCATGAAATTTTCACTTTCTGAGGTTTTTGAACGTTAATGTGAGCTCCCCTACCCTGTTTAGGGCCCCCCCCCCTGGCTAAAAGTTGCGAAATGTCTAAACTGAGCATTTGCGGTCCTTTTCTGTGTTAGAAAAAAATCAGAGCTGAAACGGGCGATTCTGAACAAGGCACCTAATTGATGTCAGATCGAAAAAAGAAATGCAAATGCAGTTCCATCCCCGTCTGTCTGTACTCAGCGTCTGTGTAAATCACGCCCAGAGAGTTTGGACTGCGGAGGAGCTACGCAATGCGAAATGCGTTTTTTTTATTTGCCTGGAGGCACATGCGAGTGTTTCTAGGCTCGGAAGTCCTTTATCTGAGCCTGTGGATATCTGAAACAGCAGTGGTTTAATTTTATTTTCTGTGGAAATGTGTTTATTTTTAAATGGAAAGCTTCTCATCTCTCCCCCCGTGCAAAAACACAGAAGTGGGTCACAGAGCGGAGCGGAGAGCTTGGCCACGCCCCCACCCCCTACTATAGGCCATCTCTGTCCTCCTCATTTGCATTCAAGCAACAACGCTCATAATGGACTGTTCCAGAGTGACATTTATTCAAGCAACAACGCCCATAATGGACTGTTCCAGAGTGACATTTATGACTCTTTCTCATTTTATCTCTCTTTCTCATGCACTGAGTCTTGATTTTGAAGAAGAATTCATTTACAGTATTAGGGAACCATTAAGGAGCCATATAAAAGCATCAAGAAGTACCATGTCATGGGACCTTTAATGAGGTCTCCTTGGGTTATTTAAAGCAGAGGTTCAAAGAAGTACTGTGTGTGAAAACCTGTTGAGGAATAAAAAATATATTATGGAAAGTTGTTTTTAGGACAATTAATGAAATTTTAATCAAGATCCATTTCTAATTGTCAATTACACTCAACAAAAATATAAACGCAACACTTTTGTTTTTGCTCCCATTTTTCCTGAGATGGACCCAAAGATCCAAAATTCACTCCAGATACACAACACTACTATTTCTCTCAAACATTGTTCACAAATCTGTCCAAATGTGTGACAGCGAGCACCTCTGCCCCGCAGAGACAATCCACCCCACCTCACAGGTGCGCCACATCAAGATGCCGATCCGACATCATGACCAGTGCACAGGTGCGCCCCAGACTGCCCACAATAAAAGGCCACCCCGAAATGTGCATTTTTTTTTTTTTTTTCTTTATTGGGGGTCTGGGGACTCAGAACCAGTCAGTATCTGGTGTGACCACCATTTGCCTCATGCAGTGCAACACATCTTCTTCGCATAGAGTTTATCAGATTGTCAATTGTGGCCTGTGGAATGTTGGTCCACTCCTCTTCAAAGGCTGTTATGGACGAAGAACACAGGTGCATTTTATTGATGGCATTTTGAATGCACAGAGATACTGTGATGAGATCCTGAGGCCCATTGTTGTGCCATACATCCATGAACATCACCTCATGTTTCAGCAAGATAATGCACGGCCCCATGTTGCAAGGATCTGTACACAATTCTTGGAAGCTGAGAATGTCCCAGTTCTTGCATGGCCAGCATACTCACCGGACATGTCACCCATTGAGCATGTTTGGGATGTGCTTGACCGGCGTATACGACAGCGTGTACCAGCTCCCACTAATATCCAGCAACTTCGCACAGCCATTGAAGAGGAGTGGACCAACATTCAACAGGCCACAATTGACAATCTGATAAACTCTATGCGAAGAAGATGTGTTGCACTGCATGAGGCAAATGGTGGTCACACCAGATACTGACTGGTTCTGAGTTCCCAGACCCCCAATAAAGCAAAAAAATGCACATTTCGGGGTGGCCTTTTATTGTGGGCAGTCTGGGGCACACCTGTGCACTGGTCATGATGTCTGATCGGCATCTTGATGTGGCGCACCTGTGAGGTGGGGTGGATTGTCTCGGCGGGGCAGAGGTGCTCGCTGTCACACATTTGGACAGATTTGTGAACAATGTTTGAGAGAAATGGTAGTGTTGTGTATCTGGAGTGAATTTTGGATCTTTGGGTCCATCTCATGAAAAATGGGAGCAAAAACAAAAGTGTTGCGTTTATATTTTTGTTGAGTATATATGGTTGGGTCTTTTTAATCGAGACGTTTACAGCCAATTCTCTGTCAGTATAAGCATGTGGGTTGGAGCTCAGACTTTAGAGAAACAAATGTAACATTTGATTAAAAACTTAAGATTGATCAATATGAGGGGAAAAAAATTAAATTTTTCACCCAACTCTAGTTGTTATATAGGCATGAAAATTTGTAGCTCAATCATGTTAGTCTTTTTTGTCTGATTTTGATGACAACGCGAGCAAAGAAGGAACAAATAATTAATGTGAGAGCAAAGATTCAGCAGTATTTATTAATTATTTTGGTTTCAACTAAAGAGGTTCAAGGTTCAAGCCTTGGTTCAAGGACATAATAGAACTGAATTGTACTTATATTTTATTTATATGTTAAGTTACAAAACAGTTAAGTAAGTTAAGCAATAAATAAACCCAAAATATTGCACAATTTGTTTGGGAAATTGTTAACTTATCATCTCAGCAGCTTTGAATTATCAATAGTGATATTTAAAATTTGGCATTTTCAAGTTTTAATGGCAACTAGGAGGTACAGTGATCCCTCGCTCTATCGCGGTTCACTGTTCGCGGCCTCCCTGTTACACGGATTTTTTTTTTTTTAAATAGTGTAACATTTTTTTTAATAGTGTAACATTTTTTTTTATAGTGTAACATTGTGTTCTGCGTCCTGATTGGCTAAGAGACTGTAGACCTTTGCCGATTTATAGATGGGGGATGCAGGGGGGACCGGGACTAGACCAGGACTAGACCAGGCCTAGACCAGGACTAAACGTGGACTAAACCAGGTCTAGACCACAACTAAACCAGGTCTAGACCAGAACTAAACCAGGTCTAGACCAGGTCTAAACTAGGTCTAAACCTGGACTGGTCCTGGACTAAACGAGGACTAGACCAGGTCTAAACCAGGATTAAATCACCCCGTGCGGCTCTTTGCTGGTTTCATGCGGCTCTTGCGTTTGTTTGTGCGTGTTCGGTTTCTGGCTCGGGCACCGCGGTTCGATCTTGTGCTTGCAGCCCCGGCCTTGCGCCGGTCGTGCTGCTCTGTCACGGATTTGACCACGCGCACTTCTCCAAGGGGTTGGTGCGTGTTGCGTCCCAGGACGTGGCAGTGCCGTTGGATGAGCGCGGTGCTTCCTGCGGATCCAGTGACTCATGTCTCCGCTCCCCTTGCTCGTCCAGCGGGGCTCCCGGTGGAGCCCCCACGCTTCACTATTAATACATTTTGTTAAAAATCTACAAAAGTTTGAGTGTTTAAACGAGAGAGAAATGTGAGAAAACGTTAATTCCAGTGTTTTAAGGCGTTTACAGCCTTAAAACATGTATAATAATTGTAAAATATAAAGTTGTCCTACTTCGCGGATTTCACTCATTACAGGTTATTTCTGGAACCTAACCCCCGCGATAAACGAGGGACCACTGTACTCAGTTAATAAAATTAAATTAACTTTTTTCCTGACCTTTGAAGTTAATCAAAAATGTCTCAGGATTTCACTTCATTACGTAGTCTATAAAAATATGATCAAGGATAGAACTGATCATGCATGCTTAATAGATTTTTGGTCTCTTTCATGCCAGCCAGAACTCCCAGAAGGCCTTGTTCACCTTAGGACCACCCACCCCATTAATAAGACTAGATAAATGACACATAGTTCAGTCCAAAACATTAAATAGTCATTCATTACACTGCCCTTCAAAAGCTATGTATAGACTTACCACATTCATCAAGTAGCAGTGAGATCAATAGATAGATTTACCTCAGAAACACTAGGATGGACTGACTGACACCTCACAAGGTCACATGATCTGCAACAGTGATAAGGGACCAGCAACATACATTTTCATAGAATATAATGTTATAGGCTACAACATGCCAGGGATTTAAATACATAAAACATAGACAGATACAGGTGAGAGGCTTCACAGAGCCATTCATATAAAAAAAAGGGGGTCATGTAATGCAATGGGCTCAGAGTTCTCATTTTTTCACAGATTGATTTTACATTACATTAATTTAAAGAAAAAAATGAATACAAACAACAATGACACCCAGAGCAAGGGAAGGATTTGTCATTTTCAAATTCTAGCTTTCCTTATTGGTTGTACTGTAATTTAATATGGCCTATTTCATAAAGGTAACTCCAGCAATATTGAAACAGATTGCTTAGTATCTGAAGCTCAGCAATAGATACTTCGCAGTGATATTACGCTGGGGGTGTTACATGTATCTCTATTGGCAGAATGTTTCTCCAGTTATCTCCAGTTAGCAAACACTGCCAAAACAGTTTTAAGATCATCTGAAAACTCCCAAAATAAAATGCAAAATGCAAAATGGATTTAAAGAACGCAGTTTCAGGAGCATATGGGAGGAGGTTTGGAAAGCCTGCCTTGTGTGTCATCCAATCAGCGACCTGTGTCTCTCCAGCTGCACTTTACCCATCGAAGATTCAATCCAACATGACCGCTGTATTTGGAGCCAGGCCACAGCAGTGTCACTTTGAATATGTGTTTATTTATTCTCATTTGGGGAATCAGCTCTGCACAGAGACAGCTGCTCTGAGAAGATTCCCCTACACAAATAAGTTAGACAAAGTGAACAGCGATGAAGTGTCAAGGAGAAGAGGCGTGGTGGCTGCATGCTTCCTGCGCACACCACTGTACCGTAGAGAATATATGTAAAACTATGGCATGCTGGGATTTGGCCTTACAAAACTTAAAGACACAGCATTATACAAACAGAATAAAACATTTAGACTTCCCACTATTTCCACCAAATATATAGAATTCCTATAAGATATCAAGTATTAGAAAATCATTGTTTTTTTGATTGATTTATAAAGATTAAGGTTGATTTTGGAAATTATACATTACATCCCCATTGCTACATATGGCCAATTTTGTGATCTGAATGACAAATTGTATTGTTTTGTTTGTGTGTTTTTTTCCGGGTTTAAGCGTAAATGTTCAATGCTTAATGCAATTGTTAAATGGTAATGCTATAACGCGTACTTGCAGGTGAATATTACAATATCTAAAGTAGTACTTGTTTAATGACTGTGCTGCCAAATTACTCAGCATGTGGTGGTGTTTAAGTAGCTGTGAGCCTCTGTGTGCATTTCCAGCCTGGAGAAAATGTGTCCCCATACAAATCCAGGCAAAATGATAAATCAGTAGTAACGTTAAAAACATCCACTATAACAGACCTCTGTAGATCACACTCTGTAATTAGTGATGGCTAATGAGACTGTCAATGCATCAGCAGGTCGCCATTAGAAAAGGTCTATGTACATTAGTGTTGAAAGAGGTAACTGAAGGGTGAAGAAAATATTGAAAAGGTACTGGTCTGTGTCAATGGTTTTCAGCAAGTTAGATGTACAGGGCTGAAAACGTGCGGTGCCTGCATTATCTAAACGATTTTCTGGGCACAGAAGCGCCGTGCGCTGCGCTTGAATTGCGTAACGAAATTTCAGCGTGAGAAATACCATGTGTGGCGTGTGAGCGTGTGAACACGTCGAATTGCGTGTGTCACACTCTCAAAGCGTGAGACTTGAGAGACCTGGATGTCAATATTGGTATTGCTTGAAGGTTATACGATTTAAAGTGTATATTACACAAAATTGACTCTTGTGTGCTTTAAGCCAGCTTCCTAAAAAACATACCTGGAGTTGTGTTTTTCGTTTCATTCACACGTTTGAGTGAAGCTTTATTATGAGTCTGTCTACATCTCCAAAGCTCAAAATGCTCTGTTCCACCCTGTGATGTCCTATAGTGTTAGTTTTCAAGTTAACAGCTCCTTTTACCTTTCAAATCAGTAGAGATTAGCAATTACAGGGCCAAAATCATCTAAATGAGTCTTGTGACATTTTAATATAGATCAGAAAATACTGTAATATGGATCATTTAAAGCTACTTGTAATTAGATTGGCCGGCCCTTTAAATTCTCACATAACACTAGTAGATACATAACACACAACACATAACATAAAATACATTCAGATAAAGGAAATGTAAAAAGTTACGAACACCAAAAATCTGTCCAAGTAAGAGTAATTCCACAACAAAATTTAGCTGCAGTCAAAATCTCTGCCAGTTCTGATGCAAGGCAAACTACCAACAATGTTTCTCAGAGATTTAATTTTGACTTTCTATATGGATAATTTTCTCTCATACTATTTGTGGAGTTTGGATATCATGACTTGCCTGTATTTGATATTTTAGCAGTCTATTTGGACAATTTAGTTACGTTATGTATGGACCAACAAAGTGAGATTTTGTTATGCCAATTATCTAGTCCATGTCCATGTCTTTTTGACTATGGTGGAGACTTTATACATTGCTGCAATTTATGAGATCTGATTTGTTTCATGATTGATATTGATATGACATTTAGCTAAACCACAGCTTTTAGCATTCCTAATCTTTTGTTTATAATTTATTCATGTTTATAATTTATTCACCTACTGATGGGCAATGATTTTTCACCCTCGCCCTCAACCTTTTGAAAAACAGGTTGGCGTCAAATCTGACCTTTCACATTTTGGCAAATTATTTCATGTGAAGATTTTGTTGCGTAACAGATGCTTCAATAATTCACATAAGCTTCATTAGATGTATTTTGCCTGTTTGTTTCTTGGCAGTATAAGGCAGTAGTATCCTTTAGGCATTGTTCTGAACTGCCCTGGGGTAAAATGCGCTGACAGAAGTGACAGTAAAGCGTGTCCCTGGGTTGAAGGATGTCGTGTGTTATGTGGAGGTGCTCCGCTGGAGGTGAGTGGGGCTGACCCTGAGGCTAAGCAGTGCTATTGTCCATTTGTCACCCAGCCACATGAAGGGATAAGCTGTTTGTGTGCAGTGTATGATGTGCTCAAGACAGGTTGTGGCATCACATTTCTCAACCTCAGAATAGAGCTTTACCTATTAAAAGTGTTTCATCCTTGAATAACTGCAGCTTTTCAGAAAAAAAAAAGAAATATGCAAAGATTAGATTGAATTTTGGTTGTAAATGCAAGCTGTAAATGAAATGAAGTAAAAATATTTACAGATATGAATTGGGAATTCTTACATAACAAGTCACCACATAAATTAGCTGAAAACATTTATAAGGTGCACTGTGTAACTTTCCTGGAGGATCCATTACTCTATCTGCTAATCTCCATAGAGATCTAGAACGTTTCATAGTATGCCTTTAAACATTGCCCTACCTAACTCCATTAAGACAAGCCAAATTACAGGTCTACTACAGATTTGCAGTAAAGACACTTGTAATTGAATAAATGTAATATTCATGTTAAAAACAATGTATGCACTTCTGGTTTGTTTGTTTTTAACACATAAATTAATCTGGACTGCTCTGGACCTCTTCATAGACTCTCTTCTTCAACATAATAGGACTGTTTATCTCTTAAATACAGTGAATATGAATTTGCCCATAACCTGAGATTGGATTTGACAGTCGCCAGGAAGCTTCCTGTCAAAGTTGATGACATATTCCCATCCCTTTTGGCAAGGTTACAGTGCAGCGCAGGTGTCTATGTATTAGATTACATATGAGGAAATGCTGTGGAGGAGAGAGCAGGGGGAATACAGATGACTTCACTTAGCCTCAGCCTGTGATTAATACAGACTTGAGAGATCTAGGTTAATTTGATGTTTGGGCTTAAACATGATGAATCAGGTATAGTACAACATGGTGCCCACTTGTTTAAATGATCAGTCCTGATATCAGTCTTTTTATTGTAAATGTGAACTAACTCAATCATAAGAATAGCCATCATCAAATATTACTTGCATATTTATACAGTTGATTTTTTTGGACTGAGGTAATTTACTTAAAGAATACAAAAATATATTGGTATATACAACTGAAAACTAAACTTTCATAATCAAGGAAAGAAAGAAACATATACTCAGTTAAGCTTTTTAAATCCTCCCTCAGCTTCAGCCAGTGATTAATACAGACTCAAGAAACTCTGGGCTTAAATGTGATGAATCAGGTATAGTACAACACAGAGCTCACTGGTTATTAGCCCTGTGTGTTGTTATTAATACTCTTTTTATTGTACATGTACTAACTAACCCTATCATAAGAATAGCCATCAATAAATATTAATACTTTATGCGTGAAGAGTCCCTCAGTCGTCCAGGTAGAATCCATGATAAAAGAAGAAATTCAATTTGTCAACTGGACGTTGATAAATTGAAAACGTTTCGCCGCTCATCCGAGAGGCTTCGTCAGTTCTGGTTAGAGTGCTGGTAAGACACTTGCTTATATCTTGCTGTATGGAGGAGCTAACTAGTTAACTACTTTCCGAAACTATCTCGCCTATTGGTTTCTGTCTTTTGTTTCTCTGGCGTCTAGATTAGCATGCCTATTCATCCCTACATGTGAAAAACAGTCGTGTAGGTCTGGCGTCTAGATTAGCATGCCTATTCATCCCTACATGTGAAAAACAGTCGTGTAGGGATGAATAGGCATGCTAATCTAGACGCCAGAGAAACAAAAGACAGAAACCAATAGGCGAGATAGTTTCGGAAAGTAGTTAGCTAGTTAGCTCCTCCCTACAGCAAGATATAAGCAAGTGTCTTACCAGCACTCTAACCAGAACTGACGAAGCCTCTTGGATGAGCGGCGAAACGTTTTCGACCAAACAAACTTTGTCCAGTTGACAAATTGAATTTCTTCTTTTATCATTAATACTTTATAGCAGCTCATTTGTTTGGTTGATTATATAGAGTGATGTAATTGACTCTATTAAATTAAAATTGATATTGGTACATAAAACTCAAAACTAAATTTACAAATAAGAAAAAAAGCTTACAGAGTTAAGCTTTTTAAATCCCCCCATGTCCATGTTGCAAAATATGGGTGTGTTTGTATTGATTGCCCTGTAATATACGTCCCCTCTGGTTAGGCTATCGATTACTCCAGCAGCAGAAGTGCTGGCCGGGCATAAAATATGCCATCATCAACATATTAATTATACTTCATCCACAGAGCCATCTCCTGTTCAGGCTGTAAGTCACAGCTCAGCCACAGGACATAACACAAAGTCACTGCTCCAGTCAATAACAACAAACAGCCCCTCACATCTGATTCATGAAAACCAGAAAAAACAAAGGCTGATGCTCACGGATCAAAGAGGTTTGAATCAAATGAGGTAATATGCTCAATGTTGTGCTGAGGGCTGCACAGTAATAAAAAACATATGCCACAAGTTATTGTTTGTCATAATTATAATTGGTAATAGGAACTTTCTATCCCTGTATTTTAACATTGACCTGAAGGACTGGTCAAATTTCTATGGTAGAATTTGTTGTCAGCTTGCAAATTTGTTGACCTGGTTTATACTTAATGTCTCTGTAATTACTGTGCCTATCCATATGAAACAAATGTCACAAACTTCAGAACTGAAATGATTTTTTAATGACTTCAGAAAGTAGTGCCATTAGCCACAGTGACTGATAACAAACCCATGACTTTTCTTTTTATTCTGTAAGTACAGATTTTTTTTTACTAAGTCTTAACAGTTTCATTAAATACTATTTCTAAAATAAAAATGTTAATGTGTCATTTTCTGCAAATAAATGCTCTAAACGATAATATTTTTATTTGGAATTTGGGGGAAATGTTGTCAGTAGTTTATAGACTCATACAAAAATGTTCCTTTTGCCCAAACACATAACTATAAGTAGTAAAATCTTGCCCCAGAAACTGCAAGTGATATGTAATTTAATCCTCAAGGTGTCACCACAAGGGACATGCAAATGGAGACTGTAGACCAGCCAAATCCAAGACCATTTTTGGTCACAGACCACAGATCTGGACCACCTAACCTTTTGAACTGAAAACCCTTACAGATTTACAGATGCAGGACTTTAAGGCCATAAAGTTAATACAGCTCTGGAAAAAATAAGAGACCACTGCAAAATTATCAGTTTTTCTGATTTTACTACTTATAGTTATGTGTTTGGGCAAAAGGAACATTTTTGTATGAGTCTATAAACTACTGACAACATTTCCCCCAAATTCCAAATAAAAATATTATCGTTTAGAGCATTTATTTGCAGAAAATGACAAATGGTCAAAATAACAAAAACGCTACATGTTTTCAGACCTCAAACAATGCAAAAAAACAAGATCAAATTAATTTTAAAACAACATAATACTGATGTTTACACTTAAGAAGAGTTTACAAATCAATATTTGGTACAATAACCCTTATTTTTAATCACAGCTTTCATGCGTCTTGGCATGCTCTCCACAAGTCACATTATTCTTGGGTGACTTTGTTCCACTCCTGGTGCAAGAACTGAAGTAGTTCAGCTTTGTGTTTGTGTTGGAATTCAACAGATGCTGGAATGGATTGGCTGTAATACATGTAGAGATGCTGATTTCAGGAAAAAAATGCAGTGGTCTCTTATTTTTTTCCAGAGCTGTATGTGAAGTCTGAGGTGCCAGTCCATTTACAACATGTGTACAACAACATTAAAAGCATATTCTTTCTGAAGTGCTATGTCATGAGAAAAGTTCCAATTTAGTTCAACTTCCAATCCAAAAACAAAACAACAAGCCCAACTTCGATTTATGCCATCCTCCATACATCATGGAGGACAAAACGCCACGCATTTTGGCTGGGTTGAGGGGTGAGATATTAAGCTCTAAATTTCCCAGCGCTAAACTCCATTCCCCTTGTCAGCATGGCAAACGAATTGACAGCTAAGCACTACGTTTAGACCTACTGCAAACTGCATAGTCCAGCAATGTTTTTACCTGAGAGCTTTTGTGACAGGGAGGGGCAAGAACTGATGTGTGTGGTTGCTATGACACCATTCACCTCTGTACTGACTGATGTATCCCTGCCCAGTCAATAACACAGACCTCTCTCGACCTTTCAAACAACTTGTCATTACCTGTAATTGTAATCACAGCTGCCTTAGAAGGAGCCAGTGCTAAAGTCGTCACTGCTTTTCCAATTTGGTGCCCACAGCTCTAGCTCAAGGTTAATGCTTTGAGATTACAAACAGGTGGGATGAATAATTCAAATAAGGAGCAATCCCAGGCTCCGATGAACAGGTAGGCTGCACCGGGCATCAATCATGTGTCATTGCCTTGTTGAGGGATGTCTTCAGGCCCAAGATGGTGGCGATAAGGTGGCAGCTGGATGGTGTCTATGAGTGGAGAATAATTGACATGTCACTCATGAGAAAAGATCGAATTCAAAGACCAGAGCGGATTTATGACGTCTGATTTTGAGACATATTCTTTAACTTCTAGATAATTGTATTTGTGTATAGAGAATGTGACTTGTGCTGGGAATGTGGTGTCCTACCTTGCACTCAGACGCCTTATTTACTATTCAAAGATGAGACACAAGTGCTTAAATCTAGATACAAGGAGTCATTTGAGGTACTTCAAAGCCTGCAAATGAGAGTTCCTCTATTAAAGAACCTATATTATGTTATTTTCTGATATGTTATAAGGTCATTTCCACATGAAAAAATACACCTGGAGTTGTGTTTTGTTTCATTCACATGTTTAACACACAAACCCTGCATATTTAGTTTGAGTTCTGGTCTGAAACAAAAACATTCTGTTCCACCTTGTGATGTTATTTGGCAATACAGGAAGTGCTTCACTGTGTTTTTATACAGCACCTTCACTAGAATCATTTGTATAATTCAGCCCTGGATTTGCCTACTAAACTAAAGGTAAAATATAGTTGATTATCAATCAACAATTATCAAAATAATTATTCTAGTGAAGGTGTATGGAATTTAAAAACACAGTGGAGCACTTCTTGTATTAAGTTCAAAGTTCAAAGTCAGCTTTATTGTCAATTCTGCCATATGTGTTCAACATACAGTGAATTGAAATTTCGTTTCTCTCTGGCCAGGTAGTGCAAAAAGACAGTGTACAAAATACAACATGAAGACAAAACACAACAAAAACTATCTAAGACAGAGATCTAAAGTTAAAACTAAAGTCTACGGTCTAAAATCTTAAAACAGTGCAACATAATAAATAACCTATACTATATACAGATTTCCAAAGTGTGCAGTGTGCATCAAAATGTGCAATGGAAGATACAGCAGTGAATTGGTCATGTGCAGTAGAATGTGCATTGGAGTTAAGATAAATAAAAATAAGTGTGCAACAGTAGTAATTCTAGTGCAACAGGAGTAAACAACAGTACTAAAAATTCCAGTAGTAAATGTGCAATAACAGTAGTAAACAGCAGTGCAACGGGGGTAAAAATCAATAACAGGAGTAAACAACAGTACTAAAAATTCCAGTAGTAAATGTAAGTGTGCAATAACAGTAGTAAACAACAGTGCAACAGGAGTAAAATCCAGTAGTAAATGTAAATGTGCAGCAGTGCAACAGTCGTCCTTAGCAGCGGTGTGTCTAGAGTGATAGGTCTTTTTATGGAATACAGGTTATGCCAATATGGGGGGTGGGGGGTGGGAGATGGGTAAGGTGAGAGTTCGGGTGTGAGTTCAGCCTCCTGACAGCCTGGTGGATGAAGCTGTTTGAAAGCCTGGTGGAGTGGGCCCGGAGACTCCGGTACCTTCTCCCCGAGGGCAGGAGGCTGAACAGGCTATGTGCGGGGTGGCTCGGGTCACCCACAATGCTGGACGCTCTGCGGGTGAGCCGGGTGTTAAAAATGTCTAGGAGGGAGGGGAGAGAGACACCAGCGATCCTCCCAGCTGCATTCACTATGCGCTGCAGGGCTTTCCTGTTCTGTTCAGTGCAGCTCCCGTACCACACAGTGATGCAGCTGGTCAGGACGCTCTCAATGGTGCCTCGGTAGAAGGTGGTCATAATGGGTGGAGGGGCTCCAGCTCTCCTCAGTTTGCGGAGGAAATAGAGGCGCTTCTGAGCCCTCTTTGCCAGTGATACAGTATTCACTGTCCAGGAGAGGTCCTCACTGATGTGCACCCCCAGGAATTTGGTGCTGCTCATCCTCTCTACAGCAGCACCGTTGATGGACAGTGGGGGGTGCTGGGTGGGGCCTCTCCGGAAGTCAATAACAATCTCCTTGGTCTTACCACGACATTACCACGACATGACAAGGTGGAACAGAGTGTTTTCCATTTCAAAGAAGAAGAGCCTAAATATGCATACAATAGCATTATAACAGATCAGAAAATGACATAATATAGGCCCTTTAACATCATGAAGTGAATGCTATGTCTATTCTGTATATCCAGTTTTTAATATTGTCAGAACACAAGGAAAATTGACGTAACCACTGTGTCCTTTGACCTTTTCACTTGTGGACACTAACAGACCAGGATTGATGCTTTCTATTACTACAACAGTATTGCCTCTGTAATGTAATGAGGCGTTTTTGGCAAGTAAACATCAAGTGACACTCTGTCCTTGTTAGAAATGTTGAATAAATCACTTACAGAGATAACATTTGGAGCAGTACATCTGCATGTCCAAATCTGAAAGTTGTAATGACCTTGGTGCAGGAAAATACAGCATTTATATATTCAGACTAAACTTTCACTTTGCTGACTTGTTTATGGCCCAGAAGATAATTGTGATAAGTTACGCTTGCTATAGAAGGCAAATGAATATGTCAATTAAACAACCTTCTCAAAGGCATTTTAATTTATATGCAGAAAACTTTAGACAAAGGTCTTCAATCTTCATATGAATGTCCCTCAGAGTCACACAGATAAAGATATTATATAGTGACAACTTCTCAACTTAGCAAAAAACTACAAATCCAGCAGTAGTAGACTTAGACTTAGACAAACTTTACTGATCCACAAGGGAAATTGTAACCATGAAGACTTAAGAGAAAGATTTGTCATTTGTCATATTTATCATGCTAATTCATTCAAGTAACAGGATGTTACTTATGCAGATGGACAGAATTAGTAATTGCCTAAAATATTTGGTAGCAGAAATATTATACTTTTTATTCACTTTTTAGTCAATAAATACACTCTAGAATTTGCATCTACAACATTAAAATAACTTCTTTTTTTTTACAATGCCAGTGCAGCATATTATTTAGTTGTGTAAAATAAAACTCTTTTATAAATAAATAAATAACACTGCAGGTTATTGGCAAACTGAGATAACACTTTTAATTTCTGATCCAAAATTGCACTGCTAAAACAATATTATTACTTCTCATTTACATATTTTACAAACACATGCTGCTAATGAGAAAATACTGACCAGTCTATCTGTAAGAATGGAAGGCATGCAGTTTGGCAAACATACATTACTTTTGATAACGCATACATTACTTTTATTTTATCACAAAACTGTCAGTCATTCTCAGGCCCATATTAAAAAGCAGAAAACTTGCAGGAACACATTCACTTCTGCTGGTCTGTGGAAACTTTATGGCACCCTATAACAGTCATCGTTCCAATATTTCTTATGCATTGATCATACTTGTTTACGTCTCCAGTTTTATATGGCATTTATTAATTTCTAACTAGTGGAAGTGGCATCCAAAGAGTGCAAGTAATAAAGACTGCTAAAAACAATGCTGTGTGATGCATAGCAGTGGCTTTGTATTGATGTTTATGTAAAACTGACTGTATAAATAATGCATTTATCTGAAATGAAATTGGATTCTCATTCGTTCCAAACATTGTCAGCTGGCCGCATTGTTCTTTAATCTACAATTTGACTCTTCAGCAGAGTCTATAGCGCACATGATAAGCCCAGTCACTGTTACACCCAATAACTGCAGTGGAGATTTGAATAATCGTATACAGGGAATCCTTGTAAAGAGTCTTTCTGCCAAAAATTGTAAAATTTGGCTAATTTCTGTTGGTGTTTAAGGGATTCTGTCAGAAAAGTGAAATGCATAGAAGTATAGAAATGGTCCAATGTTCAGTTTATTCGGTCAATATAATGCTCACATCACATCAGTGCTTCTCAATTATTTTCTGTGACGCCCCCCCTAGGAAGAAGAAAAAATTTCACGCCCCCCTTCCTGCGCGCGACTATAAATAGTATTATTTGTCTAGAAAATTGTTATGAGAACACCATTGTATCCTTTTATTAACATTATAAACAAAAAAAAAGAAACTTACAACAAAGACTGCACTGAGGACTCAAATATTAATGTGTTTTTAATGCAGCTTTGCGCACATTTGTTTACGTTTTACAGAAATGAAACTTAAAACCACCTCATTTGCATAAGCTAAAATCACTGAAAAAAAAAACGCTCTCTCCTTGTGCCACTGATGCGTCAGCTTCTGTCGGACTAAAGGACACGACTCAGTGGAATATACGTGTTTTTTCTGTGACAGAGGATGTTAATGGTGAGACTGTGCGTAAATCGCATGTGAGAACGCCACTGCCAACTACTGTTGTTGATGTGAAATTACACTTGGTTCTAGTACAGTACAGCAAAAAAACATGTTTCCCAGGGTCATACGCGCCCGCCCCCCCTGGCATCACGCCACGCCCCCCCAGGGGGGCCCGCCCCACTATTTGAGAAGCACTGCATCACATCAACATCACCACCATCACAATAGAATAAATGTCATTATTTGCACAATGTTTGTAGACTGTTGATCAAATATATTAACAGATTGGACTTGGACAGCAGCCTATATTTTAAATAATTGGTACTGAACAAGGGAGAAAGATTTTTGGGGTCTGGAAGGAGCCATAGCTCCTCTACTGTTAATAGATCAGCTCTTGCAAATGTGGCACAAATGTGTGCTGAATAAGAGAGAAAATCTATGAATGTCACCACCACCAGCAGAGCAGCAGGTGCAGGAGGCCATCAGCTCAAACTGTGTTAGTGTGAAGGATCTTTGAGTTTAATCAATGAGAGATTACAGAGGAAGATATCAATGCAACTGCAGGTAGTATATTGAGTGGAACAGTATTACAACTGCTGTACAATGTATGCCAGGTATTCTTACTTTACCAAAGTCTAAGTATACTAATATACTGTACTAATAAGTTAGTCAGTTAATGATCATAAGCAAACTAAATGTAGAGGCTCTGCACCTGATTTTTTCCTATGTATTTGAGCAAAATGTGTCTTGCCCCATACAGATATATTGTATAAGGAGCTCTTAAGGTCAAAATATATCAGTTGTCTACATCTAAATAAGTGTCAGGAAATGCGTGCTACCATGCTAGTTGTTTTTAGCTTTACCATGACAGCAAATTAGTTTTTTTTCTTTCTGAAAGTTATGAAAAGTGTTTATAAACTCATCACAATGAATGATTAGGATACTTAGAATGCATAAATTAAGTGAGGAATCACTTTGAACCACTGCAAACTGTTTAAAATGAACTAGTTATATTTTTCATGTTTTTGAGAAAGTAAAAATCAAGTACTGCATCTTTGGAAATCAATATTCTCACAAACTTTTGTTATAAGTTAAACAGCTAAACAACTGCCATGAGTTTCCTGACAAAAGGTTGTGTAATTTTCCCCAATTCCAGGAAAAGGTTGTTCACATTTAAATTATAAGCAGTGTTGGGCAAGTTACTCAAAAACTGTAATGCACTACCTATTACTTGTTACTGTCATTTTAAAGTAATGCCTTACATTACAATATTACTCTAAATAAAAAGTAAGGCATTACACTACTTTTGCATTACTTTAGTTACTCTCGCCAAAATGACTGGAAATAAGGATTTGGCAATCTACAGTGCAAATCTCTCATGTGTCATGACTTTCACCTGCCATCCAGGAGGTTTTGGGAGCCTGCAGACTGAAAGCCAACATGTTCAGTTATTGCTTCTTAACAATAATAATAATAATAATAATAATACATTTTATTTATTAGGCGCCTTTCTGGACACTCAGGGTCGCCTTCCAACAAGTACAATATACATTATAGGCAGTTAAAAGCAGTTAAAAGCAACAGTTAAAATACAAACAGTTAAAAACAAACATTTAAACAATAAAACTTTTAAAAACAGTAAAACATTTAAAAGGACAGTGCAGTTATGATTGAGGTGAATAGGCCAGTCTGAACAGATGAGTTTTGAGTTTGGTTTTGAAGTTTGGGAGTGTGTCGGTGTTGTGGAGGTCAGGAGGGAGAGAGTTCCAGAGCTGGGGAGCAGAGCGGCTGAACGCCCTGCTCCCCATAGTGACCAGACGGGCAGAGGGGACAGAGAGCTGGAGAGAGGAGGAGGAGCGCAGAGAGCGAGCAGGTGTGGAGATATGGAGGAGGTCTGTGAGATATGGAGGCGCAAGGTTGTGGATGACTTTGAATGTGTGGAGCAGGATTTTGTATTGAATGCGGTGAGTGATGGGGAGCCAGTGGAGCTGTTGTAGGATGGGTGTGATGTGGTTGATGGAAGGTGTATGTGTGATAATGTGAGTGGCTGAATTCTGAACCAGTTGAAGTTTATGGAGAGTTTTTTGCGGGAGACCAAACAGGAGAGAGTTGCAATAATCCAGGGGGGAAGTGACGAGGCTGTGTATGAGTACGGCAGTGGACTGAGAAGTAAGGGAGGGCCGGAGGCGATGAATGTTGTGGAGGTGGAAGTAGGCAGAGCGGGTGATGTTGTTTATGTGAGAGGTGAAGGAGAGGGTGCTATCGAGGATGACACCCAGACTCTTAACCTGAGGGGAGGGAGAGATGGAGGAGCCATCGATATGAATGGAGAAATGATTGGTCTTGTTTAGGGTGTATTTGGTGCCTACAAGAAGAAGTTCAGTTCTATTGCTATTGAGTTTGAGAAAGTTGGAGGTGAACCAGGATTTGACTTCGTTGATACAGGTGACAAGGGCTGATGGTGGGAGTGTGGAGTTTGGCTTGGTGGAGAGGTAGAGCTGGGTGTCATCCGCGTAGCAGTGGAAGTGGATGTGGTGTTTCCGGAAAATATGGCCGAGGGGGAGAAGATAGATTATGAAAAGGAGGGGACCGAGGACAGAACCCTGGGGAACACCTGTGGAGATGGAGGCAGAATGAGACATGAAGGATTTTAGTTGAATGAACTGAGTGCGGTCGGAAAGATAGGAATGAAACCAGGTGAGGACAGTGCCAGAGATGCCGATAGAAGAAAGTCTATTGAGGAGGATGGAATGAGAAATGGTGTCGAAGGCCGAACTGAGATCAAGCAGAAGGAGAATGGATAATAAACCAGAGTCAGTGGAAAGGAGAAGATCATTTGTGATTCTGAGAAGGGCCGTTTCAGTGCTATGGAGGGGACGGAAGCCAGATTGAAAATGTTCATATAGATTATTAGAAGACAGATGAGCGAGGAGTTGGGAAGAAACATTTTTTTCCAGAATTTTTGAGATGAATGGAAGGTTGGAGATGGGACGGAAATTATTTAGGTCAGTGGGATCTGAGCCAGGTTTTTTGAGGATTGGAGTAACAGCAGCAGTTTTCAGAGGAGAGGGGACAGTACCAGAAGTGAGAGAAGCTTGAATTATTTTAGTGATTAGAGGAGCTAGAGAAGGAAGTGTGGCTTTGACAAGGGCGGTGGGGAGTGGGTCGAGTTGACATGAGGAGGTTTTGGATTTATTGATAAGTTTGGAGATTTGATTGACAGAAGGAAGGGTAAATGATGAGAAAGGGGTGTCAGATAGAGGAAATGGAATGGCAGGTATGGGTAGAGCAGAGGAGGGAGTAAGCTGTTGGTGTATATTTTGGATTTTTGTGGTGAAGTGTGAGGCCAGGATATTGCAGAAATCAGATGAATAGAGGTGTGATGGGAGAGAGAGTCAGAAGGATTGGTTATGTTAGACATGAGTGAGAAAAGGGTCTTGGAATTTCCTTCGTTGGAACTGATTAACCTAGAGTAATATGAAGATTTGGTTTTGGAGATGCAGTCTTTGTAGTGAAGGGTGTGCTGTGTGTACAAGTCTTTGTGAATAGTTAGTCCAGATTTATTGTAGAGCCTTTCAAGTTGCCAGCCTTTTGCTTTTAGCTGTCTGAGAGTGGGGGTGTACCAGGGTGCAGTGTGAGTGAATGAGACAGATCTGGATTTGAGTGGAGCAAGTGTATTGAGAATGTTGTGCAGATGGGTGTTGTAATCCCCCCCGGGCAATGAGCTAACCAGTGTGGGTCCTTGGGCAAGACCCTTCACGGTACTGCCCCCCGGGCGCCGAAAAAAAAGATGGCTGCTCACTGCTCCTGAAAAGGATGGGTCAAATGCAGAAGTCAAATTTCTCCCGTGTGTCACTGTGTGTCATTGTGTGTGAGACCAATAAAGGCTTAAGCCTTAAGCCTAATCTTAAAATGTGAGATAAGTTGATCTGGTGTTATGAAACTGTCTGTGCTTGGAAGGTTACTAATGTGAGAAGATAAAATGTCCAAGTTTATGTCCTTAATTTTACGGTACGTTATGGTGCGTGAAGGGTTGCGTTTGGAAAGAGGAAGATTTGCATTAAATGTAAGAAGCATGATCAGAGAATGGGATGAAGTTGGCTTTACAGTCTATGGGTATTACACCTGAGCAGCAGATTAAGTCCAGAATATGTCTTTTGGAGTGAGTGGGAAAATTAACAAACTGATGTAAACCAAAACTGTCCAGACAGGATGTGAAATCATTGGTGAGTGAGTTATTGACAATGTCCAAGTGAATATTGAGGTCCCCTAATAGTATGATATTTGGTGAAAGTGTGGAAACATGTGTAAGAAAAGCTGCGAAGTCTGTTAAAAAATCCTTGCTTGGTTTTGGAGGTCTGTAAATAGTCACAACAATAGTCGGAGTAGAACCAGAGAGCTGACATGCAGTCGCCTCAAACGAGTGATAGACAGGGACAGTCACAGGCGCTACCCTCAAACTCTCCCGGTAAATTAAATTACCGCGAGACCTCCCCCTCGACCGGTGACACGAGGTTGGGAAAGGTAAACAAAACCCGGAGGAGTAGCCTCGTTGAGATGAGCAAAATCATTTTTCTGTTGCCACGTCTCCGTCAAGCACAAAAAGTCTAACTTACGGTCCGCCACAAGATTCTGGACGAGATGGCCCTTGTTGGTGTTGAGAAGACCGAAGTTGACCGTAGTGCAGCCACCGAAAGCGGTGTCCGCCGCTCGCTCTCGGGACGCGCGCCAGGGCACGCTCAGCACGGCGACTGGTGTTTCTCTTTGGGCGGCGAGAAGTGGACCAGAAAGACGGGATGGAACTGGTGTTGTACTGGATGGTGCGACGCGAGCCACGGTGGATGGGTCTGTGGCGAGGCAGATAGAGAATGTCCGGGTGTTGTAGCAGCAGAGCAGGCGCTGGCGCATAATGTGGATGTATATGGAGTTTAAACTCGGAGGCGGAAAACTGGAACAGGACTGTCGCTGGACGGTGAATAGTGGACAGGATGGACCAGAGGAGCACCAGCCACACATAGTTAATCTACATCGTTGATAAAGGGCTGCGACTTCTGCGTGGAGGTGTTGGGAGCTAGGCTGTTGCTAGGTGACGCACAACAGGTAAGCAAAAGGTAGCTTGACACATGCTTAATCGCGCCGACAGTTTATGTGTTGTGGTGTGATTATAAGAGTAGTGTGCCAACCACTAATAAACCACAAATGCAGAGTCCACAGGCATTATTACACCGAAAAACACGGGATGTCAGCGGCAGCCAAAAACGCGCCAGCATTCCTCTTACCCGCTTACAATACCTATCTTGGAGTCCTTATTTTGAACGAAGTGAAAGTAGTGGGCGTATGCCCATCTTGAAAAGGAGCTAGCACTATCCGATTCTTCTGGTTCTGTCATCCTTTGTCAGTCTGCCAGTTCGAGACGAAGTAAAAGGAAATGGAATGTTCTGCAGATTCAGTAGCTGATCTCGCGTTGATCCACGAACTTTGTATGAAGAAAACGCAAAACCCACAAAAACAAAGCAGGTTAAAAATGCATTGTAATGTGCGCATTACTGGCATTGTAACGAGTAATCTATTACCGATTTTCTTCCCTGTAATGTGTTACATTACTGCATTACACCAAAAAGTAATGCATTACAGTAATTAATTACTTTTGTAATGAGTTACTCCCAACACTGATTATAAGTAATGTTCTGTGGGTAAAATGTCTCCAACTTTATTACCTGTCCACACTGGATCATTCCCACTTTGAACATCCATGATGATTATCACCTCACTTTGTAAAAAAAACCCAAACAAGTCTGCTTGTTGTTCCACTCTTTGTTTAACATCACAATACCTTTGATGTCATTTGCAATAAAAGCTGAATAGTGTTTCCTTCTTGCAACCGGCATTTGACTTGGACAGAGTGGAGATGGGTGACTGTAGTGGTCTTGTCATCTAATCAGCTCTGGCTATCAAAGCTGGCTCCTCTCAAATGTACTGACAGTTGGGCGACCCGCACAGACCATCTACTCCTACACAGCAGTAATACAAAGTGGCATCTTCACTCTCAGGGCAAACAGAAATGTGAAATTACCCACACCACCTGCCCCTGGTCTTTGCCACGCTTGCTTTCAACATAATGAATTCCTGCAGGCAGAGTCATCGCCACAATGCCACTCGGCCCAGCTGCGGCGCCCCGGCAGCACAGATATTTCTAAATAGGCTCATTTGGCACAGGTAAGCACGGGAGGGGAAATAGTTTTGGAGAGCTACAAAGGATTTCTGTGAGAGTAATATTAAAGGAGTATAAAGTACAAATGTCAGACTTGTAAGATTGTTAAAATATGAGTGTTTGCCAAAAAGGGTTCTATAAAAACCTAATAACTCTAATAAAACTTAGTATCAGAGGCGTGGTAGAACGCTTCAGGCTCAAACTAGCCAAAGACATTTAAATTTAGTGAATCGGTGACACTGAATTTCCTCAGGTTGACAACATACAACATCATAGAATTATGCAACATGGGGTAGTTTTATTGCACCTACAGGTAACAGGTTAAGGTGCTCATGTGCAGTAAAAAAAGATGAACTAATCAGCTTTGAGATAACTAAGATTTGCCTTTTCATAATTAAGGATTCAATAAAGAGGAGCTGTGTGTTGCACAAATGCACTTCATGAATGCTTAAGATGCACTGGCTGAACACAGCCTAGATGTGCATGCCCCATAGACTTTGCATGTAAACCTAATGCCTCTGATGCCAGCATAATACCATTCAGTTTCCCATTTTGAAACAATACACACAAAACAACCCCTTTTTGTTAGTATTTTCAATAGTGTTACATATTATGCGAAACTGAATAAGTAAAAGAAAAGCTCATATAGCTTGAATTGCTTTCCACCTCCCCTGCCATACCAAATTTCAGGTAGGTCAAAATAACAAATAGTTGTGTTTGTGTAGTTCGTGGCCCACTGAATTGGCATCTTATTCAGCAAGTAAACCCCAGACAACCCATTATGGGCAAAGTGCACCAAAAAGGCTATTAAGAACTATCTATTTCTGCTGGGGCATTAGGACTGTGGGCTCTTGGTGGCGAATCCTCTGTGTGATCTGAGGTGTCAGTCATGAGCACAGGCTCAGGGCTAAAACACTATTAGCCATGCTCCCTGTGTGTTTTCAGTGAAGTACATCCCTCACCCTGTCACCACCTCCATCAGCCTAATTGGAGCATAATTCTCTTCTAATAGGTCCATTCTTCACACAGCAGGAGCAGGCGGACCCCCGATACATCTGATCAATGTGGAGGTGTGTGCTGGAACCTATGGTCAGTGTGGAGTCTTTAAATGAAATGACTGATGGTTTCAAGGGTGTTAACAGATCAGAGAGTAAAAGCATGTTCATAATGGGCAGTTGGTAAGAGCGTTTGTCCACTGATCCAAAAGTCAGCAGTTTGAATCCCACTCTCGAGATAAAAAAAAAAAAAACATCATTGGTTGAGCGGTCAAATCCCACAGGTTGGTGGTGTGATTCCAACACCCACAGATGAATGCTGTTGTTGTGTCCTTGGGCAAGACACTTAACCCACCTCGCCCCCAGTGTCTGCGTACACTGGTGTATGAGTGTGTGCATGAGTGGGTGAGCGGTTCCTTGTTGTAAAGCACTTTGAGTGCCTTGAAGGAGAAAAAGTGTGATATAAAAATTGGACCATTTACCGTGATAGCGTCAGGTTTGTTGAAGAACCAAATGATATTGCTGCACCTTAACCTCCTGCCAAGTGTTTTGTCTGCTTTTACTAACCATTTTGTATTCAGCATAGACTTTTTATTTTATTAATAAAACCTTTTCTTTGTACTGATGTTACAAAAATGAGGTTGTGACTGCACCAGAGAAACCAAAAATGTATGCAAACCAAAATAATTCATAAACTGATTCAGGTACACATAAAAAGTGTTTGGTTAATTCATGGAATTGTAATATATCTAATTGTGAATCCTAAACATGTTCTTATTTTCTCTCAGGAAACAACTATTTTTCAATTTCAGAGGACAGAAATTGTTTACCTGCTTAACTCTGAATCTGTCAACATTTGACCATGAAAAGAGCTTTTAAATATTCACACAGGACAGACCAGAACCCAGCCATGTTTGTTTATGAGCTCAGGCATTAAAATATGCTGTTGACTTTCTGTTAGCGCTGCATCGCACCACTGAAACATACAAGCAACCAGCTTTATCTGACTATTTGAGCTTAAATACAGAATATTTACAATTTGATATACCGCCATTTGATAAGCTCCAGATTTGTATTGTGAGTTTGTGTAGCTACTATGCTACACAGGAAAGAATTGTAAATTGCTTTATGAATGGGGCATGCGTCATTCAGAACTACAGAGGAAACCAACTGAACTATTAAAAGAAGCTGTAAAATCTGTGTGAATTTGCAGCCAGAAATGCATTTGAAACAGACAATAACTCATGCGGGCTTCTTAATTGGCTTTCCTTTGAGTGACTTCAATTTCTCTCCACTTTCATTAACGTGATGAGAGCACACAAAGCAGCAGAGTACTTCCTGAAACTCTCAGCCTGAAGAAGTAGTGCCAATAGAAGAATAATGCTCACTGCAAGAAGTCAATTTACCCATATTAGTATGCATTCACCTTCTTCTATTCCCAAGGATTTTAGCAGTGTATGTGAAAGCCTGTCCTGACCCAAACTTTGGTGTTTCACAGTTAATTAATTAGTTTTGTCTGTTTACTATACCACTTCAAGTCTGTCGAGATTTTAAACAAAAAAATTGGTCTATTTGACATGAAAAAGGAGGTCATTGCCGAAAAGTAGTAAGCTTGTATCTTGTTTGCATAATGAGAATATTTTCTGTGACTGCATCCACAAACCAAGTGTGTATAAACCACACTGACTCTGGAGTTACAGACAGTTTTTCTAATAGTATATTCAACAGCACATGGGGGCTGGTTTATTGTGTTCTGGGCAGCAGATCTACTTGAACTGCAGCCCCCGCGACCCAGAGGTGGAGAAGTGGAAAAAGATGGATGGATTTGCTTGTGTGTTTTTTTTTTTTATCTATAAGATAAGATAAACATGTGGTTTGGAACAGAGGGTTAGACTTTTTTATGTTGTTTTTCTGGTAAATGGTACTGATTTGAAAACGTTTGTTTTTAATAGGTCAAATACAAAATAATTATATATTAAATAATGATCATGATGACAATTAGTACTTATTCATTTTTGTCCATGCTATCTCAAGAATCAAACCTAAATTGCCTTTTTTTTCCTCTTTTTTTTTCTTCTTCACTTTTTTTCACTTGCCCCACCTGTCATTGATTCATTGTCTACCAAAAGCAGTAAATCATGTTCAAGCTGCCATTTGGTGTGCCGTGATCTGCCAATATCCAGAGTGCTAATAATCATTATAATGGAAGAGTGGGCACATGATGTCCAGCCAAGAGTGGTTAGTGGTTATAATCTGCTAGCAAGGGGATATATCAATCACAAGCGTTAACTGTAACCAACCCACATTCAAAACAATACAACTGACAAAGCACATTATGTCTCAGTATAGCTTAACATGCCCACACTGTCCTGTTACGAAACCTTAAAGATAGGTCACAAAATGGAATTGGATATTTAGAGATGGACAGAGCTGCCTGACCCGAACTCTAGATCATCAACTGGTTGTATGACTAAGCAGAGTAACACGAGAGGCACAGGCCCTGTCCCGGTCCAAGCCCTTGACTCATAAAGACTGATGGCTGTTGACTGGACTGTTTTAGGTAGCATTGAGGACATAACGGTTCACCTCAGCGTTCTATGCCCAATACATTACCTCTCATCAATCATTATTTATTATTTATTTTTCCCACACACAAAGGTCAAAGGTGCAAGGTTGGGTACAAAGAGGAAATTCATTACACATTACAACAATGACGAACAATGGTGGAATAAAGGCTGCTTGGAAATAAAGAACTCATTTGGGTGGCAAAATTACAATAGTTTACAATTTTGTACTTTCAGCACAAATAACATTGCTAAAACAGTGTTATCAATAGCACTTGAATCAAGCTAAATGCATTTTACAAATATATTTTATTATAATACTACACACAGCACAGCATAGCACAGCACTTAATATATTCAATATTTGGAAACAGCTCCTCTGTTCACAGCTGGATCCGGACTGTGGGACACATTTGTTCTTGCATAGAGCTATAACAGCTGTGTTTGGAGGTCTGAGAAAATATCATTGCTCACCATTTACATTCATACAATATTGCCACTCAATTCTAATCCCTCCTCAGGAGCCTCTAGTCATTAGGAGCCCTATGACTAGAGGCTGTGCTCAAAGGCCCCACACCAACAGGGGGAACTCCAGAGCAACTGGGTTAGCAGGTTCAGGTTAATAAGTTTCATGAACTGAGCAGCTTGTAACTGGACTCAAAAAACGTTATTTGAATAAGTAAACATGAACAAGTTGCATTCATTGTTCATGCTACTGCTATGCTAATGCTAATTAGGCCCCAGCAGATTATGGCAAATTTAGAAGCTGGAGAAGGGCAAACATACAGAACGATTATCAGACTATGTCACTTTACGCTCTGCTGCTCATGTCTCCTGCAGGCAGAGCTGCTGCCCTGTTTGTATCATGTCAGTGTCTCGTAGGATTTCAGCAGATTTCAGGCTCTCTCGGGGCTAGGTGTGTCCATCAGGTATGAGTGGATGTCCCGGGGGGCGTGGCTAGGTGTGTCCATCAGGTATGAGTGGATGTCCCGGGGGTGTGGCTAGGTGTGTCCATCAGGTATGAGTGGATGTCCAACTACTGAAGTTTGAGACATTTCTTGTTGTTATTTAACCACCCACCTGCATTTAATGCATATGGGTCATTAAGACGTATCCCACTAACTAATCCCACTAACTCAGAGCTGACGAAGCCTCTCGGATGAGCGGCGAAACGTTTTCAACCAAACAAACTTTGTCCAGTTGACAAATTGAACTTCTCCTTTTACCCACTAACTAATGTTAATTTAGCATCATTAGTGCACTGACAGTGCTAGCTAGCGTTGTAAGTACATGTTAATAGCACAGACAGCGGTTAACATGAAGTTACAACTTCTGCACTCAGGCTGCGCACACACATCTGCTGTGTTGATAAATAATCTGTCTATAGGGTTTTATTATTACAACTGGCAAGTACACATAAAACTACAGAAGTTGAACCATTTTGCTCACTTCTTGCCCAACATGACATGGCATTTTTATTTCATATGTTAAATTAAAAATAAGACAGGTGCAGCCCACTATTGTAATCACACACACTATAAAATGTGTCCAATGTGTGAGGATGGTTTTACTGCAGGCCAACAATGAGCTGTTAACCTTGAGGCAGAGGACCACAGTAACTCACGAGATGTTTCACTGGAAATAGGAAGAGCTTTTGTGTGTGGCTGCTGTGGGTCAGTTAAAGTCATTACATTCACCTGCATTTACAAGCTTACAGTGACTTTAAATTAAATTAATAATGAACAATAAAACATTATGGGTGGTGGCAGCAGTATTTGTTGTGGTAATCTGTCAAATCTATAAAAAGTTGAGCGAAAGTGAAAAAATAATAGGAATGAGGAGAGATGCCTACATAATCACACAGTGACAATTTCACCAAATAGTATTTTGTCACAGGGATCAAATCACAATTGAATTTTTATTGTTAGTTTGCCCATTTCTCCTCCAATTATATTAACTAAACTGTACCTACCACCTAGACTTTACATCCACACAGGTACACTGAAAACTCAATGTCTCAGCTCCAAGTAGTGCACTGTTGTTTTAAATTGGATTTTTATCATAAAGCCTCAGTGACTTAATGTGCATCTCAATATGTGATTTGATGGCATATTGGAGCTAAATGTGTTTACTTGATGCACAGTGAAAATTGCTGACACAGGGAGATGCACTCAGTTACTTTCAGATCAAATGGTGTCTAAACTATTGCTGGCAATGACAATGTCTCTTGATCCGGTAACAGCCAGAGGAGTGATCACTCAGCAGTTTGGGAGATGCATACAGAAATGCACTTACATCAACAATAAACAGGCCCACATCGCAGCTAAAGAAATTGTTGGAAAAACTTTTACTAAAATATACCAGAATATTTCCCAATGAAAAAACATCATTCACAAGAAAACAAGACACACTAATAAGACAAGTATAACCTATAATCAAACAACATTGTCAAAGAAATTGCAGCCAGACAAAAAAAAAAAAAAGGAAAACTTAATCAGCAAAAACCTTGAACCCACATCTAATCCCATTCATATTTTATATTTGGAAACATAAGTAGGTGGTATCATGCCACCAGACAAAATGAACAGTAAGCAATTGAAAGAACAGCAAGCAATTTTAGAGAAAGTTTTGAAAGAACTATTTTCTTTGGGTCCCTGCAGAGTGGTAGCATGAGACTAGCAAGCAGTTTCGTGAAATGTACATGACAATCCAGAAGGGCAATTTATGTTAAAATATATAATAAAAAAAAATCACACCACCAAATACATCAAACTACTACAAAAATGCACACTGGCCACAATGGGTGTAAAGCAGACTCAGCGGGAAATGAGTACAGAAACACAAGAAAAAAAAAGTCTAAATATTAAACGTTACTGTTAAGATTTATTTAAAACACCTGTATTATACATAATTGACTCTTGTGAGATTTAAGCCATGTTATAATGCTGTTACCTCATCAAAAACATAACTGGAGTTGTGGTTTGTGTTTTTGTTTTTTTCATTCAACATGTTTGAGTAATGCTGCATTATGAAAACCATGATAGGGCGGAGCCAGTGATGCCAGTCCACCATTGGCATCACTGGCTCCGCCCTATCATGGTTTTCATCCTACCTCCCGGACAGATCCCACTACATCTCCATAAACAACTGTCAATCACAAACCATCCCAGTCACTCGCGGAGTCCCTCAAGGCTCGGTGCTTGGTCCCCTACTTTTCATTCTATACATGCTTCCCCTTGGTCACATACTTCATCAGCACGGACTCAAATTCCACAGCTACGCCGATGACACTCAGCTTTATCTCTCCGCCAAATCCATTACCCCTGCCATTATCTCGTCCATCACCAACTGCCTCTCTGCAATAAAATCATGGATGTCCATCAACTTCCTCAAACTCAACTGCAATAAATCCGAAATCATCATTACTGGTCCCAAATCTCTCCTCCCCTCCATCCAGAATTTCACTCTCTCCATTGACAGTCACACAGTCACTCCTTCCCCTCAGATCAGAAATCTCGGATTTATCTTCGACCCCACCCTTTCATTTTTGTTGTGTTTTGTCTTCATATTGTATCTTGTACACTGTCTTTTTGCACTACCTGGCCAGAGAGAAACGAAATTTCGATTCACTGTATGTTGAACACATATGGCAGAATTGACAATAAAGCTGACTTTGATCTTTGATTTAAGCCACACATCCGCCACATCACCAAGACCACTTTCTTTCACCTAAAAAATATTGCCCGCCTCCGTTCCTCCCTGACCCATCCGCTGCTGAAACCCTGGTCCACGCATTTATCACATCTAGACTTGATTACTGCAATAGCCTCCTCTACGGACTTCCCTCCTCAGATCTCCAAAAACTGCAATATGTCCAAAACTCCGCTGCCCGCCTCCTCACAAACACCCGCACCAGAGACCACATCACCCCAGTCCTCCAAAAACTCCACTGGCTCCCTATCCCACAGCGCATCCACTTCAAGATCCTCCTCATTACATACAAAGCTCTTCATAACCAGGCCCCCCCATACCTCACTGAACTTCTCCAGCTCCACCGTCCCTCCCGCAGTCTCCGATCAGCTGATTATAACCTCCTCACTCCCACTGTTAAATCCAAGCACCGGACCTTGGGGGACCGAGCCTTTGCCACTGCTGCCCCACCCTCTGGAACTCCCTGCCCTTCCATATCAGAAACTCGGACTCAGTAAACAATTTCAAGTCACAGCTCAAAACTCATCTTTTCACCATTGCCTTTGACCCACATTAATTTAATTTAATTTGTTTTGTTTTGTTTATTTTATTTTTATTTTTTATTCCTTTCTGTAAAGCGTCTTTGAGTTGTTTTGAAAAGCGCTATATAAATCTTATGTATTATTATTATTGAGTAACGCTGCATTATTGGGCTGTCAGTCTCCAAAGCTCAAAATCCTCTGTTCCACCTTGTGATGTTATGAAGTGTTTTAACAGCTACCTTTTAGCTTTTGTTCAGTAGAGCTTAGAAATTCCAGGTCTGAAATTATCCAAATGATTCTAGTGAAAAGTGAAGGAGTGATGTATGGAGTTTCAAACACACACACGCACACGCACACGCACACGCACACGCACACGCACACACACACACACACACACACACACAGTTTAACACTTCCCGTATTGCTACTTGACATCACAAGGTGGAACATAGTGTTTTCTGTTTGAGAGAAGAACTTAGCCTAAATATGCAAGATTTGTGTGTTAAAGATCCCATGACATGGTACTTCTTGATGCTTTTATATGTCTCCTTAATGGTTCCCTAATACTGTAAATGAATCCTTCTTCAAAATCAACACTCAGTGCATGAGAAACAGAGATAAGAGAAATGAGAAAGAGTCATAAATATCTCTCTCAAACTCTTTATTCTGGGCGTGGTTGCTTGAATGCAAATGAGGAGAAAAGAGATCAGAGCTCAGAGCCCACAGCTGATCCATTTCCTTGTTTTTGCACGGGGGGGAGATTTGAAGCGTTCCATTGAAAAATAAACACATTTCCACATAAAATAAAATTAAACCACTGCTGTTCAAAGGTCCAGAGGCTCAGATAAAGGACTTCCGAGCCTAGAAACACTCGGACGTGCCTCCAGGCAAATAAATAAAACGCATTTCGCATTGCCTAGCGCATTCGCAGTCCAAACTCTTTGGGCGTGATTTACAGAGACGCTGAGTACAGACAGACGGGGGTGGAACTGCATTTGCATTTCTTTTTTCGATCTGACGTCAATAAGGTGCCTTGTTCAAAATCGCCCGTTTGAGCTCCGATTTTTTGTAACGCAGAAAAAGATCGCAAATGCTCAGTTTAGACATTTCACAACTTTTAACCATGGGAGGGGGGGCTAAACAGGGTAGGGGAGCTCACATTAATGTTCAAAAACCTCAGAAAGTGAAAATTTCATGCCATGGGACCTTTAAACATGTGTGAATGAAACAAAACACAACTTCAGTACTAGAAACCGCATAATGTAGACCGTTTAACATGATTGCTGTGTTTGTGGCTCATTCAGGCATTGGGCGTCATTTAATCCTCTGCTGAGCTTGTCTGGGCACGGAAGCAGCCTATTATTTCCTGGTTATTACGTGTCTCCAAGACCCTTTTAAAAGTCAGTGTAACATACTAAATTGAATTTGAGACTCAACTGCTGTCTGCCACATAGGCCCCCAGTGAGTGAATATAAAAAGTGTGAATAAAGCACTATTTAGGTGAGGAGATGGAGATGGCGAAGGACAAACCCATTTTCTCAAAGTGAATCTGAACATTTGGGAGATTATGACCAAAAAACTGAAGTAGTGTGAACCACCAAGAATATAATAATACCCTTTTTGGTGATATGGAAGTGTTATGACATTGAAGCTTTATGTGAACTTAATAAGAATATTTTTTATTGTTTCTGAGGAGATTCTGGCCATTTTGGACCAAGCACACCCCACAAGAGATGCAGTTTTGGACATGCTCTGATCCACAATTCTTTCTCTTTTCCATTTTTTTAATTTTTAATTTTTATTTTTTTACATTTCACAAGTAGTTTTAAGGACACACCGCTCACCTTCTGTCAAATATAATGTTGTAGAAATTTTGATTCAAGCAGATTTGAGAGTAGAGAGTTCATATTTCAATATTCCTGTATCTTCTAACTGAAATGGACTGATATACTGAGGCCAGCACCAAGATGGCCTCTGCCTCCGAGTTCAATTTTGGAGACTGGATAGTTTTATAACTGTGACCCTGACCTCTCCTCACTACTCACGTGTCTTGTAGTGGCTTCGTATTGATTAAAAGTGGCAGGTTGGGCAAGGACACAGCTGAGGTCCACAGTGCACTCTGCTCCCTGTGACCTCCTCCACTACCTGCTCAAGAGGCTACAGAGACGGCTCACATCCCAGTCCTATGCAACTTTGTCCTCTCAATGATCCTCGCTTTCCATGAAAAACAAGCAAGCTGAGCATACACCTACAGAGCAAAATACACTAGGCAGGTCAAACAGTATATCTAAACTTGAAAATGCTATTGCACAGTTTTCAAACTCGACTTCAGTACTAAGCTGATGTGATTTTTTTTTGTCGTTATCAAAAAATATGTGTTACTATAATAAACTCCTGTCTCTGTCTTACCATATTATAATTATGTAATATTGTAACCCAAAATCATAGTAGCTTTACCAACGTAAACAACATTTAATATGATTATTTTTAAAATTATTCAATCAAAATCTGCACAATTTTTAAGATAAGATAAGACTTTTTATTTTATTCTTTCCAGTATTAAAGACACCATATTATACTATTTTCTGATCTAACACACAAATCCTATATATTTAGGGTGTTTTTCTCTCAAACAGAAAACACTCATCATTTGGGTGATTTCAGCCCTGGAAGTGCCAATCTCTATTGAATTAAGGAATCTTTTAACTTGAAAACTACTACATGACATCACAAGGTGGAACAGAGCATTTTGAGTTTTGAAGAGAGAGACTAACAATCCAGGATTAGTCAACATGTGTGAGGGAAACAAAACACAACTCCAGTGATGTTTTTTAATGAGGAAACGTGATCAAAGGAGAAGTTCAATTTACCTGGACGACTGTTCTACCTGGACGACTGAGGGACTTTTCACGCATCTTAATGAGGAAACATTATATAATGACTTATTTTTGTATAGTATAAAACCTTTAATACAAACTGTACTTAGGAGAGAATTTTGTTTAAACACCATCACTTATTTTGACAACCCTATCCAGTTATCATCACATTTTAAGTCAACTTTGCACATTGGACAAAAGTTTGCTGCATAAAACTGTAAATCCCGCCCACGAGCAGGTGAGCTGAAGAATACATCATTATTATTGTTGTATTATTCACTGCACCTGTCAGTGATGGATAAATGAGGTCTGATCAAGATTCTGTCAATGCAACCAAGACAAATTAACCCACAGTTTTTATTATGACTGTGAGATGGTAAATACCTAGTTCCATATTTTCAACAGTTTCTTATCTTTAGTTACAATGTCCTCAGCGACAGTATATAAAGTAGATAATAGCTGCTTAAAATAATCATTTGCATGACATGGTGGAAAATCTAAGTACAAATCCATGGGAAGATATTTGCATTCTTTGGTACCATGCAGTATTGCTTCACCATTTGCTATTCGTGAAGGTCTGGCCGTAAATCACCCAAGAACTCTCTCAAATGTTGGTTCCTTTAGACCTGGCTCCTATCAGCTTTGGTTTCTTCCATCTACTACAGTGAGTACAGCATGTTACAGTGCTGGGGGCCGGTATTACTGACACAATCACACAAATGAATGGCACCAAATCCTTTCCAGCGAGAGAGAGAAGTTGTGATCCAGCAAACCAAGAACACAATTTACTGTTAAGGTCCAGTGTGTGAAGCCATTACTTTATATAGGCCTGGGGTGGGGAAAAATACACTGATTTCCATTTGGTCACTGCTTGTGTATGGGTTACCTATAAAACAAGTAGAATTAAGACATTGTACCGAAGTAATAACAATGTTTACAATCATTTTATAAAACTATTTCTTTATATTTTTCTTTCATAACAGAAAAAATAACTTGAAATGCAGCAGAACAGACAATACCCTTTCTTCTCTTGGATTATTACATGGGTGGATCTTTCCATTAAACTGCATTATGCTATATAAGCATTTTTCTTTAGTATAAGGAATATGTAAATTATCTTAGAAGAATTGAACAAACTGCGGTCCAATATTATTTAATGAAACAAAATGAATGCTGGTCGTTTCATTTCTCTGTAATTTTCTATGATGGGCCCTCGGGTAAACCATATTATAACAAGATGGAACTTCCGTTATGAATCTGTGTGCTTTCATGGTCTCCAGCAAGACTACAAACTGGCTAATTACGTTTGCCTGATTAAATTTTAGATTGCCTTCAAATAATTTATCTCACATTCATCCAGGGCTGGTTAATGGTATTAAAACATCTAAGAGAACTATGCAATCTATGTACAGGCACTTGTGTCCATGCCAGGGTGATTGATCAGAGCTTTACGTATCCTTAGGCTTTCCCATTTCCTGCAAGTTGGCCTGTATAATAAGGTTTAGGAGCAGGCCTGTTTTCTTCTGGAGCCTGGCTTCAGTAGTGAAACTTGGTGTGGAAGTGTCATGAAGCATTTGATTTCTCTTAAATAATTACAGATACCGAAAAAGAAAATATCTGTCTTAGATCTGTCTTAGGGGCTGCAATAAACTGGAAAACTGTGGCCTTTAAAAAAGGGGACAATTTATATCATTTACAGACAGAAAAGTAGACTAAGCTTGAATTGTAGAATCTACAAATTACTAGTATTAAACTAGAAAACAATTTTCTGTCTTCTGTCATCTTTATATAGCGCTTTTCCACCTTCAAGGCACCCAAAGCGCTTTACAACAAGGAACCACTCACCCATTCACTCACACATTCACACACCAGTGTGGCGGCACGGTAGCTGAGTGGTTAGCGCTCTTGCTTCACAGCAAGAAGGTTCCGGGTTCGATCCCCGGGTCGCCTGGGCCTTTCTGTGTGGAGTTTGCATGTTCTCCCCGTGTCTGGATGGGTTTCCTCCGGGCACTCCGGTTTCCCCCATCAACCCAAAACATGCTCCATAGGTACCTCCAGCTTAGGTCCTGACCAAACCGAAGCAAGAAGATCATGGAAATGGTCCCCGGGCGCAGTAATGTGTGTGCTGCCCACTGCTCCTAATATATGTATATATATAGGATGGGTTAAAATGCAGAGAAGAATTTCTCCAGTGTGAGAGTTCACTTCTTCTTCAGTGTACGCAGACACTGAGGGCAAGGTGGGTTAAGTGTCTTGCCCAAGGACACAACGGCAGCATTCATCTGTGGGAGCTGGAATCGTACCAACCTGTTGTTTCTTATGTCAAGAGCGGGATATGAACCGCCAACCTTTGGATCAGTGGACAAATGCTCTACCAACTGAGCTTTATTAATTCCTACACAATACTTGATTATTCTCGATCACGCCTAAATCTGGCCCATAGCTGACATGGGGCTCCTGCAGAGCCCTGGCAGTGACAGTGAGCTGTGCTGGGCTGCAGTGGATTAGTGGTTTATCAGGAGCAGCACACTGTGGCTCTGGTTTGGGCTCGTGTGCTTGTGGATAAGTGGCTACAGACAAGAGCGAGTCCTTGGCCTTGGTCAGTAACTGGCCTGAGGTTGCACCGGCTTCTGCTCAATTAAACAACACTCAAACCGTTTCTTGGTCAATATATTCACGGTCACTGGTACATCACAAATATATTTTAAGCTTTTAGAAGGAGGGAATCTATTAGGTTTCATCTTTACAGCTAAAACATGCTCTACTAGCCTAAAAACAGCAACAAACTAAACCTGAGATGCCATTAGTTGTCATGGTGGCCACAAACATGTGTCTGCTTTATTCCACACAGGTTTTACTCATAGGATCTAGAAGCCAAAAGTGAGGAGCTCCTTCTGACTGGAAAATCACCAAGAGAACTAAAACAGAAAATGTAAACAAAAACAACATCATGTGATTTTATGTATTAACATTTTCACATAATTCTCATGTGCACAAATAAAAATGTTACCTTTAAGTATATCCATAAATAATATAAAGCTAACCTATATGTGCCATAAATGCAGTAAGTTTTATGAAGGGAATTCAGACTAAAAGCAATGTCAAATCTGTATGCAAATTGCATATGGAGGCAACAGATTTTCTATGGCTAACCAAGAGAAACAAACAGAAGCTCATATTTGTAGTCACCCGTGTGACATGGTTTACATTGACAAAGAAAAACAGCTCCCTTATGGTGGCTGCTCCTCTGGGTGAACAGCGTCAGAGACAGGCTGCATGCATGTCCAAACACACATCTAAACACACGTCCAAACACACATCTAAACACACGACCAAACACACACAGCACAAGACCCTAACAGAGACCATCTGCCATGTGTGGCCCACTGACTACATTTGTATCTTGTCTCCTCTAAACATCTGCAAACTGTAAAAGATAAGGTCTGGATTTAGGAAAACAGAATCTCCATTTTTTGATGAAGACATAGCCTTATATCTTATTCTTCTCACATATGAAAGATGGAGTCCTGTTGTTGTTGTTTTTTTTTTATTATTATCTTTTTTCCTGTCCAGAATGATATCTCTCTGTATATTTAGTCTTGTGATATTTTTTAACTTTCTTTTATCCTCGTAAAAATCCTCCAGTAAGATATTCCTGACCAAGCAAGCTCCAGATCTGGAGAAGGTTCCCTGGGTACAGAACTGCGACACCCACTGCTGATGACCGGTTGCCCCAGCGGCATTGAAGGCTGGGTCAAATGCAGAGGACAAATGTCCCTGCTGCCACAAGCGTACTTAACCTTGATACAAATGGACCATGCATGTCCCTGAATGTCTATTCCAACTGTCAATCATTCCCTTCTGAATTCAGGGAGGCAATAAAAGTCCTTACTCTCATTTTCCGATGGCACCTGTAGTGAAACATCACACAGTGTTTCTCTCATCCATCATGTAAAGTATAACTGATGTGGATTATTAACCGCCAACAGCCCCAGTCACAGTACTCTGCCCTTAAGCACTGAATTATATTTGAATTGAATGAGCTCTGAGAGAGTTACCTGTGCTGTGAAACAACACTATTATTATTTATGACACTTATGACTTCGACATGAATTAAAATTTTATATTTCCAGGGCAAATGCTCATGACTCATTCACTTTAAAAAGGACTGATATTTATTTAATGACAACTAATATGCTTCACTGTGAAATTTGATTAAATGCTCAAAATATACTGTATGTATACCTCTGGAACTACTATTGCTTGCTTTGCATAAGTACATAGTATAAACACTAAGATACCAAATCTTCAGTTTCCATTAGTTTCTTTTTGTGTTATTCATACAGTATAATAAAATACATATTGAACTTGGTCATAAAACCTAACTGTTCCACCGCACTCCACTCCTTTAGCCCCAGTGTCCCACCACAGCTCACAGATGTGAATGTGATTACTCCCCCGTCCCCTTGGCCCACCTCCTGCCTGCCCCTCTTTCCACTGCAAAGAAAGAGCTCATTCAGTTTGAGCCCTCTAGACAGGGGCCACAGACCAGAACCAAAAACGCAGGAGTGAGCCCAAGTGATAGCGTTTTCACTGATATGAGGACGGAAGTGGACTAAGATTTTTATAATAATAATAATAATAATAGCACAGCAACTTTTGGACTGGGACAAAACAAAGGGTGAGTTTAAATTTCTGCAGCTGTAACTGTAATGCAGGTTGTTTATCTTTTTTAATTGGTGACTTTGAGTAATTTTACTAATGAGACCAGAGGAGAAAGGAGTGTGTAAACCGTACATATTCAGCTGTATTTGTGAAGTATTTCTAATGCATCTATAACAGATTTAGGAGAACTTCAATGGCAAGTACATACAATCCTGCATTTTAGCACAACAATTAAGTGAAAAAGAAGAATAAAACTGCCACAAACTTTTTTTTTGGTTCAAATTTGATCTTGCTATACTCATTATTTCTTCCTTTATGCATTATTTACAAAACAGGATATACTGTATTCTCCCATCACAAACTTAACCAATACAGTTTTATGACCTTGTTGTAGTCAACTGTTCACTTTTCTGCAAGTAAGTATCCTCCTCTATTTAAAGAGAGCCAGTAAAAGCAACTTCACAATGACAACAGCCTTCCCCGTAAAGTCAGAGAGGCCCCAGCACACACTGTTTTAACTAAACCATGGAACGACGAATGGAAATTTAGCTGATAATTTCCAAAGACAAAGGAAACTGCAGGAGAGTGGCCCAGATAAAGACTTGTGCATGTGCTTCTAGTTAACAGCCTGAGCTCAACTAACAACTCCATTTTTAAGTGACCTTGGCAAGGATTATGTTGTTTTTAATTTATACATTTATATAAATGTCAATAGATTTTATGGTTATTATGGCAATCGGAACATTAACCATTCAAAAAGACATAAGGCTGTCTGATTTACAGCTCTGGGGGGGAAAAAAAGAGACCACTGCAAAATTATATTTTTTTCTGATTTTACTACTTGTTTGTACTTGTGTTTGGGCAAAAGGAACATTTTTGTTTGAGTCTATAAACTACTGACAACATTCCCCCCATATTCCAAATAAAAGTATTATCATTTAGAGCATTTATTTGCAGAAAATGACAAATGGTCAAAATAACAAAAAAGATGTTTTCAGACCTCAAACAAAGCAAAGAAATAAGATCAAATTCATTTAAAAACACAACATAATACTAATGTTTACACTTAAGAAGACATATTTGGTGCAATAACCCTTATTTTTAATCACAGCTTTCATATTCCACTCCTGGTGCAAGAAGTGAAGTAGCTCAGCTTTGTGTTTGTGTTGGAATTCAACAGACACTGGAATGGCTGTAATACATGTAGAGATGCTGATTTAAAAAAAAAAAATGCAGTGGTCTCTTATTTTTTCCACAGAGATACTCAAAGTACACAATGTGAAATTAAAATCATAAAAATCCCAAATCATGTAAAATGTAAATAATTTACATAGCAATAAACAGTGTTGCTATTCCATCTATTATAGTTGTCAAATGTCCTCAAAATGGTGTCCAAAACAGGGATCACAAATCTAAAACCCATCAACTGTTGATATTGTATTTCAGATTCTTCTACTTAGACAGATACCAGAAATTTAGCTGGGGTAATTGAAGTTGCTTGTTAATAGTTCTTAGATGCTTAACATGCCACCTTAAAATAAACACTATTTTATTGCCTTTTTACTACCCGGAAGGCCTGGGCCATTTCTGGTGCAAGTCACTGAAGTATTTTGTGTATGACAGACTAAATGAAAAAAGCAGATTGAGGCAGAAACCAAATGGCTCTGAAGTGGAGAGAGTGCTGTCATTCTTTAGTCTAACAAGCCCAGTCCTCGCCTCAAATGTATTTCCATATTTCCGCTGGCTGGAAGTGGAATATACGATACAGCTGTTACTCCATGGTTTGTTAGGTAGTATCCTAAATTGAACAGAAACAGACTATAAAGCAAAATCTCCAGTTAACAGTCTCAACATTACATCAATTCCTGAAACAGGCCCAAACTTGAAAGTGTAAAATGGTGTTACTTTTTCCACTATTAGAATATTACAGCAAATGTCATTAGTTAAAATAGTAGAAATATAGGTCATTGTGCTGGACATTTGGTCAGGATTTTAAGATTGATTGAGGAAAGTTAATGATTATTTGCTGTTTTAGAGAGTGACTGTGTAACTTTTTGAAGGGTCCACCACCATGGAGATGTTTTGCTTCATCTGGAGTTCTTTACACTATGATGTTAAACTTATCTATTTCCATGAAGACAAGCACCAAGACAATTTGCAAGCCCCATTCTAGGGAACAGCAATCTAGCATATCTCCACAGACACAACGAGGGGCTGGAGAGAAAAGTTACATAGTGCATCTTTAAACTAAATATTTCCTACTTTCCTTCTAGATTTTTGACATCTTTTCAGACCCCTCTCCTTCTGTAGCAGGTCAAAGTGATTGCATCTGTGCTTCAAAATTCAAACTGCAGGGTCACCTGTTACCTGCCTTTTGTATGGAAAAGGTTTTCTTTTTCTTTCTTTTTCTTTTCAATTTTATGCTTCATAAGCAGTGATAACAGGAGGTTAAAGGTCAAATAAGGAATTTAGTGGGAGGGGGCAATATAAAATGAGACTGTGATCTGACCCAGCTAAGTGGAAGAGATCAACTTATATTTACTTCATCTCAATTCTATTTGTTTATTGTGATTCAATATTTTACTGTTTATTAGTCTGGTTAACACCTGACCATATCACAAGTGAGATATGGGTCTGGAAACTTGCTTCGAAAAATCCCGTAGCGGAGGTGTGGTTAGCGATTGCCAACGGCCGTTTATTGGGCGTTATGAATGTCTATCATTGAGCGTATACGTAAGTCCATAGCCAATCATGTCAGTTGTCAGTTCAAACTACAAGCTTCCGTTTGTCATGTGGTACGCGTCACCGTCTTGCCACCCCTCCCCCGCTCTCTGATTGGGGCCCTAAATCTGGGACTCTCGCTTGGACGAGTTTCCAGGCCGCCTTCCAGTTCGAAACGAACGGAAGCGGCCTGGGAATTCCCAGGCTAACTGTTTATTGCTTAGACATATCAACTTTTTATCCACTCACACCTCCTCTCCATCCTCCTGACAAGTGGATGTACCTGTACACAGTGCATCTTTAAGCCTGTGTTGGTTTAAAGATGCACTGTGTAACTTTTCTGGTCCTGTCCAGCACCTGGTTGTGTGCTAGGGAGATTGCTTTCCTTGGAATGTACCACAGTATGACATTAAACTTGCTTATTATTAATAATAGTTTGTTTGTTTTTTTTGTTTTTTACAATAAAACAATACTTCACAAATCGGACCTGTACATTGGCACAATCTCATGGCAATATATAGGTTTAATATCATACTGTGAAAAATTCCAGGCAAGGCAATGACATCTCCACCCGGAAAGTTATACAGTGCACCTTTAAACTCTCAAGTCAATGTAAAGCTATTACTAGTGTCCACTGTTGCTGAATTATTCAAATCTTATGATGTTATATCTTCAATGCCTTTTATTAATACTCGTTTCAAATCTTTAATATTTACTCACTGTGTCCTTTTCAGATGATGATGCAGGGCTGGTGGTGGTGGTCATTCTTTGCCATGTGGGTGAGTCTTGTCTCTCCAGCTCTCTGCCAAAGTGGAGACGAAGAATGGGGGTCAGGCCTTTACATGGACTCTCCACTGATGGTCACCAACGACACTTCCCACACTGTTGGGGATGAGCCTACAAGGACAACAGTCAACCCAAAATCAGTCACCCTAAATCAGCCCCCATCTCCTGCCCCCACCCTCCTGTACAAACCCCAACCAGATAAGTGCTCTGTGTACTTTAGCACCAAAACGTCTGCAAGACTTAAAGCATACCAAGAGGAAATGGCATACCTGCAAGCCATTCAACATGGAAACAGAGCAGTAATGGACAATCTGGTTCAGTATGTGGGGGCGGAGCTCGGGCAACACAGTTATGAAGATATTATTAAGGAAAATATCATCGGCATTCAAGGAGAACACAAAAGCTGCCATGAGACGGTGGAGAAGGCTGAGGAGGATCTGAAGAAGCAGCTGGAGGGGGAGGCACTGGGAGCTCTTTCGGGGATGCAGAAGTGAGTATGATAGTCATCAGTTTGATGGACAGTTTCCATGGTAACAGAGATGGTACTTCCAGGGCACGCCTCAAGTTACATGCAAAATCAGAAGCAAAAAAAAAACTCAAACAAAAAGTTCAGTTGTTTTTTACCTTGACCTTTTACCTACTTTTATGATGAGAAAAAAATATCATCAAAGGATCATGAAGACGTCTTCTTTTATTTTTGTTTTTCAATTTCAGACTTGTCACAGCAAAATTATGCCTTAAATAAGCATTGTGACCTTCACAACCTTAGAGATTTTGTTTACACTTTATTAGAAATTGCTGCAGAAGACTAGCTTGTTATGGTGAAGGAAAAAATCGTGATTTGTGATGAACTATCATGAACTATGCCATCAGACTGTACAACTCTTGCCTGATTTACACCTGACCATATCACAAGTGAGATATGGTCTGGAAGCCACCTCCGAAATATCTCGTAGCGGAGGTGTGGTTTACGATCGCCAACGGCCGTTTATTGAGCGTTACGAATGTCTATCATTTGGCGTATACGTAGCCCATAGCCAATCATGTCAGTTGTCAGTTCAAACTACAAGCTTCCGTTTGTCATGTAGTACACGTCACTGTCTTTATACCCCTCCCCCGCTCTCTTATTGGCTCCCAGAATCGGGAGAGCTTGCTTGCCATAGTCGCCAGGCTATGGCAGTCTTTCTGATCGGAACAAACGAAAGACAGCCTGGGATTTCCCAGGCTAGTACAACTCCACTATATAGTCCAAACATGCAATATTGTTTTTCAATACTCTCCTAGTTACTGTTTCTTATTATTATTACTTGTAAAACTCCACTGTATGGTCCTAACGTGCAATATCGTTTTTCCAACGTGCAATATTGTTTTTTTTTTCAATACTCTCCCTGTCACTGTTTTATTATTATTACTTATTCATTTATTAATTATTAGGGGCAAAGCACCAAAGGTGCTAGGCACCCTATAGTGTTTGCTCTGCGTTGCCTAGCGAAGTTGCCTAGCAACCCTTTGATCTTTCCTTTGATGTTCTGGTCTCCTGATTCTTATTATTATTATTCTATATTCTTCTCCACCTATGGGAGTCTATGGCAGCCCCTAGAACCGTCTGGTAAAAAGTTGTGAAATTTTGCATGCACATTCCAGCCAGTCTCCTCATTACCCACAGCAATTTATAGGCCCCCAGCTCCAACCGTCTAGTGGCACCAGCAGGTCAAAGTTGCAGGAATTTTCAGGAATTGCCTAGCAACGCACCTAGCAACCTTTGATCTGTTTTTGATGTGCCTGTTCTGACAGGGTCTAACCCTGTCAGAACAGACCCTGTTAGACCCTGTCAGACCCTGTTAGACCCTGTCAGACCCTGTCAGACCCTGTTAGACCCTGTCAGACTCTGTCAGACCCTGTTAGACCCTGTCAGACCCTGTTAGACCCTGTCAGACTCTGTCAGACCCTGTTAGACCCTGCATGTGGCCTACATGCTGAGGCCTACATGAACCTTTGGTGCTTGGCCCCACATTGCTGCTTGCAGCTATATTTTTATTATTATTATTATTACTTATCTTTATGCCATTCTTGCCTGTATGCACTTTTCTTTCTTGTTCAAACTGTGCCTACCTGGAGCTACTGTGACAAGTAAATTTCTCCTGCGTGAGATCAATAAAGTCTTATCTTATCTTATCTTATCTTATCAGTGAAAAAGAAATTAGCTAATCCATTATCTAACCAATACTTGATCCTAACAGTAGGGTTTCATTTAAAGACTTATGAGTGCATCCTTTTTTAAATACAATTTTACTTTCTTCACCTCAGCACGTTTTCACAGATATTCTAACCTATAGCATTCCCTTGACTATTCCCTGCAGTAGACCTGTGTATAAGTTTGATTTCCACCTGTTTTACCCACTTGCACTCTGCTCTTCTTTTGTGCCGGTTCTCAGAGTCAGAGAGGAGTCCTTGGCCTTTGAAGACATGCTTTCTGCAGCAGCCGATATCGCCAGTCGTCTGGAGAGCTCTGCCCAGGCTCTGCACGCTGCATTCACCAGAAAGCTGAAACATTCTGTCAACACGCATCAATGAGAACACTCCCAAGATCAAACTTTAGAATAAACTGGAATATTTTGCCAAGCAGGTTCAATCACAAGACAAGCACTACATTTTTTACATTTCATTCTGTTCTTTTCTTTTTGTTTATTGTAAAAACATTTCTTTCTTTTTGTTTTTTATGTAACCTTGTAATGCTGAAGTGTGTTTTCCATCTATTCTTCCTGGAAATTGGTTGGGTCAGACTGTGCAGCGGTAAGGGGTGCAGGTTTACGCCAAGCCCAGTGTTTATGGATCATAGCAGATTGGCCTTGAGAGACCGACTGTAATGACTTTGTTAGACTTGTGCAGACGAAGCTATGGATCAGCCATCTGGCTCCAGGGTGAGGATGGAGCAAGCCGTCCCTCTCATCTGTGATTGTGGTGTGGGTAAAACGGACAATTTTCCTCCAGGCATTTAGCCCAGCTCTGAAGAACAATACCCATGATAAAATATGAATATTGTGGAGTGTAAGAGCTATAGCCGCTTGTTTAAGTGAAATGTTGCTCAGCCCATGGTGCGTGCAGTGACCCTGTACTCTTTACAGGGTCAGAACATACAGCAACAAACAGCTTCATTGTGTAAAACTAGTTAAATGTACTGCATTTTTACACTTTTACATAAGTCTCCTTTTCAAAATCTCTTTAGAACTCCTTTTCCAGAAAAAAACAAAAAACAAAACTATTTGCCAGTATAACAGAATCTAATTTAAACAATCTTGTTTGTTTAATAGAACCTGGGACACTTTCTTACTTGCCTGTTTTGTGCGAATGCTTTTGTGTGAGCGAGAGAGGGAGGAAGAACGGGAGGGGGCAGGGGAGAGAGATACTGGCTGCTATAGGTAGCAGATGAAAGACAGAAATCTCACAGACAGTATGCCACCGCCATGTGCACCAGCCACGCTCTTATAAAATGTAATTATTTACATTTTAACCATTCTCAATAGGATATGTGTGTTTTGTGCCTAGTAATCTTAGGGCAAAGGGTGCCATGTACCACGGCAGAGTAGATACCATTTGGATTCTGTACTCCGCACTGACCGGTGGACGGTGAGGTCAGGAGAAGACGCTCAAACTGCACTTGAAGAAGCCGCTGAAGTTTTTACCACAAGTTTTCACTGCGGACTCATTTACAGAAAAACTAAGGAGCGAGCGGCGCTGAAGACAAAGTGGCTCTGCCATGCATCCCAACTGTGAAGATGACTTACTGTCTCCGGATTCAAGATAACGCTTTGACACTGGACCATCCGCTTTTTGTCAGCTCCGATGGAATTACATTTCTTTTGCACAATGAAAGCCGTGCAAATGTCCCCAACGAGAGCAACAATTTTCCTTTTGTTTTCTCTCACAGGTAAGTTTAATGTTATTTTACTTAACGAATTTTCAAATACGCTTTGCATAGCACTTTGACTGTTTGTAAAACCAAATATTTTGTACATTTTGGCTAAGACAATCTTGGGGGTAGTAGCGTGCCTACCATACCTTCTACTCTCTCCGCTTCCTCTGTGGACTTTTTGCGTATTCCACACTGATGCCGCTGCATGTGCTATGCTCAACGTAAAAAGTTAGTTATGCAAGTTAAATGTTGTCTTTTGGTAACAGACTTGGTTGGAAAGCCACAACAAGTTGGTTAACCTGTTGGTTAAGTGTGAAGAATCCCTCAGTCGTCCAGGTAGAATCCATGGTAAAAGGAGACATTCAATTTGTCAACTGGACAAAGTTTATTTTTCGCAGCTCATCCGCGCTGCTCCGTCAGTTCAGAACTGACGAAGCAGCTTGGATGAGCTGCGAAACGTTTTCGACCAAATAAACCTTGTCCAGTTGACAAATTGAATTTCTCCTTTAACTGTTGGTTAGCTTACTCATTTACTTTTCAATAAATAGTCTAGGGTTTTCTGGTAGCTTTTTGTTGGATTCTGTTTTGTTTAGTGACGTGACACCTGTCTTCAAATACCTTACCTGACTAATTTAGAAATGAGCCTCTAGTCTGTACAACCTAGTCAGTGTTTTATGCACCTTGCCAAGGCACTGGTTTGTTCCAGCTGCCCAGAGCGGTGGAGGTGTCATCTCATCTCCAGTCTCGTCTGGAGCAGACTTTGATCTATGGCCCAGCAGCCCTTTGTCAAGCATCACATCTGCTCTTCACAGATGCATGGACTGTCGCTGTCCCTCGTGTAGGCCTGTTTGCCTCAATCAGATTAGCCCATGACGTGTGTAGATGAGCTCAAGAATACTTTGTGAGAAACTTGTATATTCATAGGCTATAGCAGGTGCTGGACTTCGGCACGTTTTGGTGACAAGCAGGTGTTATCCGCCTCAGTATGTTTGTTGCACTGGGACTTTGTTCACTGGTCCAGCCATTACTTATTAAAGACCTTCAAGGCAAGCAATTAGAAAGCAAAGGCCATAAATCACCTCACCAGATTTGCATGTTGCCCCTCAGGCTGGCTCAACACACCCGTTTTTTACCCTCCACTGGTCCGTCTCACTGTTAGGGGCTATAAACACATGTCATTGTGCCCCCACAAGTGCTATGGTCAGCTTGGACTACAGGGTGTTTGCCAGATGTTAGTTGGACAATAAAAGGCAACTGTAACATTTTCTCTAACAGAAAAAGTACTTATTTAATTGACATAGGCCCAACACTTATTGATTATCAAGTTAAGTAGGAATAACATTGTATAATTATTTTCCCATTGCATGTCATTTAACATATGCAATGACAGCTAAAAAAATAAAAAATAAAAATAAAATATAGCTGCAAGTAGCAATGTGGGGCCAAGCACCAAAGGTGACAGGGTTTAACAGGGTCTGACAGGGTCTAACAGGGTCTGACAGGGTCTAACAGGGTCTGACGGGGTCTAACAGGGTCTGACAGGGTCTAACAGGGTCTGACAGGGTCTAACAGAGTCTGACAGGGTCTGACAGGGTCTAACAGAGTCTGACAGGGTCTGACAGGGTCTAACAGAGTCTGACAGGGTTTAACAGGGTCTAACAGAGTCTGACAGGGTCTAACAGAGTCTGACAGGGTCTAACAGAGTCTGACAGGGTCTAACAGAGTCTGACAGGATTTAACAGGGTCTAACAGGGTTTAACAGGGTCTAACAGGGTCTGTTAGCCAGGCTTCCCAGGCTCCCAGGCTTACTATGAAGGGTTCCCGAGATATGAGCTCACTTCAGCTAGATCAAAGACACATCAAAGACAGATCAAAGGTAACGCAGAAAATTCCTGAAAATTCCTGCAAATTTGACCTGCTGGTGGCACTAGATGGTTGGGGGTGGGGGCCTATAAATTGCTGTGGGTAATGAGGAGACTGGCTGGAATGTGCATGCAAAATTTCACAACTTTTTACCAGACGGTTCTAGGGGTTGCCATAGACTCCCATAGGTGGAAGAATAATGTATAATAATAAAAATCAGTAGAAACACTATGGTGCCTAGCACCTTTGGTGTTTGGCCCCAAAAATATGTGTGAAAATTAGTTCACCTCCAGTTAACACTGGCAACTAATGATGTGTGTAATTGGCTTTGACTAAACTGATGAGAGGTGATCCCCAGGGGCTTCTGTTATTTCAATGTTGTTTTATTAGAATAATAAATAGCAGAGCTGTATATTATAAGTATGTCTCTTTGAGCTAATTAGACTGAACTGAAATCTCCACAGATAAACAAAGAAAACTATATCAGATATCCACATGTTCACCTTGAGAGAGTTTAGCAGGCGCTACACGAGAAAAGAGGGGTTCAAAAGATCAAAAGACTTGCCAAGATGTGGAAAAGTCGATCAAACATTAGAAAGGAAATACTCAGATGTTTAGAATAGGGTTTTTGACAATACAGATAGATCTGTAGCACGCAGCCACTTCTAAGCCAATATCGTATCAGTTTTGATTTTCTGCCTTGATGAATACGAACACATCTACAGTGTGATTCTACACAGACAACTTCAATAATGTTTATGTATTTTAACTGTTTTTCACTTCAGTGTAATTCAAAAATGCAGTTTTCCATGAATGCTGAGTTAATTTGACGACATTTTCTGCGTTTCTACAGTTTTCTGTCAAGAGAAGACACACTCACATGCTGAGGATGAACTCTTCAAGAAATTGTTTGCTGGTTACAACAAGTGGTCCAGGCCTGTGCCAAACATTTCAGATGTGGTCATTGTCAAATTTGGGCTTTCTATTGCTCAGCTCATTGATGTGGTGAGTGTATAATTTTTCTTTTTTGCTTAATAATAGATGCAGTAAGAGACTGTAAAATGAAACATTGTTCTATTAACACTTACGTCATATTATTTTCGTTGTCTATACGAAAACATTTGCCAGAATCTCAGCATATCTTAAATTGTTTCTTTTAGGATGAAAAGAACCAAATGATGACCACAAATGTGTGGCTTAAGCAGGTAGGTTCCGCAGGTATTAAACAGTTATAGAGTATAATAAGAATCCTTCATATTCATAGTGTTACATAAATACTGTGTGTACATTTCAGGAGTGGAACGACTACAAACTTCGCTGGAGACCATCTGACTTTGACAATGTGACGTCCATAAGAGTGCCCTCAGAGCTGATCTGGGTCCCGGACATTGTCCTCTACAACAAGTGAGATACAAAACATGGTTATCAACCCTTTGATAACCAATGCGAATGCATTATATACAAAACACGGTTTCTTTTGAATTGAAAAACCCAAACATTTTAAATTATTGAATTGATGTATATCATTGCTCGTGCTACGTTAGCTTTGCAGAGCATGTGGTAATAGTGCCATCTTCTGGACAAGATAGTCAACTATCCATATTGGCATCTAATGTTATATAATGTTAAATAATAAGAGATGTTCAGATTCTCAGTTGCTTTTACATTTGAGCATAATTTGGAAATATGTCATTTTCTGAGCTGTCTAAACCAAAAAACATAATTAGTTATTTTGGTGTATTGGCATCATATTAACATAAGATAATTGTGAGTTTTTGCAGACAGCTTTATCACACACCATTCACTGAGAGAGCTTTTCAACAAGGAAGCATAAAATCGAAACAGAAATAATTACGTTATAAACTATTCATACTTTTTGTGCAGGCTAGAATGCAATACAATCTCGGGGGTATAGACTAGTTGTCCTTTTTGATTGCCTCTTGTTTGAAATTTCCATCTCACCAGCTCGATCCATGTGTATTTTCATTTGCAGTGCTGATGGGGAGTTTGCAGTGACCCATATGACCAAAGCTCATCTTTTCTACACGGGCAAAGTGCGCTGGGTTCCTCCTGCCATCTACAAGAGCTCCTGCAGTATCGACGTCACGTTCTTCCCTTTCGATCAGCAGAACTGTAAAATGAAGTTTGGCTCCTGGACCTATGACAAAGCCAAGATCGACCTGGAGAAGATTGAAAACACGGTGGACCTTAACAACTACTGGGAGAGTGGAGAATGGGCAATCATCAATGCTGTTGGGACGTACAATACAAAGAAATACGACTGCTGCCATGAGATTTACCCCGATATCACCTATTTCTTTATCATCCGGAGGCTTCCACTGTTTTACACAATCAACCTCATCATCCCATGCCTCTTGATATCCTGTTTGACAGTGCTTGTTTTCTATCTCCCGTCAGATTGTGGCGAAAAGATTACCCTCTGCATATCAGTCCTGCTGTCTCTCACTGTCTTCCTGCTACTTATCACAGAAATAATCCCTTCCACATCTTTAGTCATACCACTTATAGGCGAATACCTCCTTTTCACTATGATTTTTGTCACCTTATCCATAGTAATAACCGTATTTGTACTCAACGTGCATCATCGCTCCCCAAGCACCCACAAGATGCCCCGATGGGTCCACTCTGTGTTTTTGGACCTGATCCCACGCTGGCTGTTCATGCGAAGGCCCGCTCCAGATGGCAGAAGGCACAGGCTGCTACTTCTCCAGCAGGAGGCAGCGGCGGAGAGGAGGCAGTGTAGGATAACTGGGTACAAGTCGGGCAATTGTCTAAGCACATCTGCAAACTGGCTGAGGGATGATTCGAAAGAGGAGAGGAGTTCTTATGAAGATTTAGAGTTGGGGACTTTGACATCGTATTTCTCTTTTAGACCACCTTCACCAAGGCCAATAGGGTCAACACCACCAACGCAACAGACAAACACACCAAAAAGGCAGGACACAGCTGGAGGGGTTAATAAACAGGTGGTAAATACTCGAGTAAATACGACACAGAGGACCAAAGTGGACAATGCCGCTTTAGAATCCACTCTAACGCTGTCTCCAAGTGTTATCAGGGCGCTGGAGGGCGTGCAGTACATCGCAGATCACTTGAGAGCGGAGGATGCAGACTTCAGTGTGAGTACTAAGAAACCTTTATGTAACTATTAGACAAAATGATTATGACAATGCTTTTAGTGGATGAGAAATGTTATGCGTTCCTGTTCTTGCTTCACCACTTGAAAAGTGCATAGTTAGTCAGTTTTCATGTTTTTATAATTATTACTTTGTTTTGTGGGGTTGTACATGTGGTAAATGTTTATCATAGTGTTACATCATTCAAGTGGCAATATAAGAAAAAAAAAAGGTACAAATTTAAAAATGGTAGGTAGCCCTAAGTTTTTAAAATAAATCCCTTTATCTATGTCATCAATACAGTTCTATAAAAAATCTATCTGACATTAATTTAACAAAAAGAGGTTTTGTACACAATGTTAAAGTTCTAATTTGTTTCTCTTATACAGATGCTAAATGTAGTTATAATTTTTCCCGACAGGTTAAAGAGGACTGGAAGTATGTCGCCATGGTGATCGACCGCATATTCTTGTGGATGTTCATTATCGTGTGTCTGCTTGGAACAATCGGCCTCTTCCTGCCCCCGTGGCTCGCTGGCATGATCTAGGATGAAGTATTCTTACTGGACTTCAACTTAAGACTGTAGATGTGTGTATTCTTGGGCCAAATTTTCAAATTAACTTCCACAGAGGTAATATTTCTTTGAATAGGTGTGTAGAAGGAATTGAACTCCGACTGGTGCTTAAATACCGTGCTGTTATGAATGGCATGAGTGGAGCTTGTGGGGCTCCTGGGGAAAGACTCCATTGTCCAAGTCAGGCTGAGTCAGAGTCACCAGTGATGGGACTGCTAAAGTATAAAACTGGAGTTAATTCAAATCTATATTTATTTTCTCTACCTTGGCATGTGTGTAGAGTTTGTTTCCATCAAATGACGTAAATCTGTAGTAAATGCTATACTGCCACTTAAGTCGACTTATTCTCTTTCACAAGTATTTACATGCAATACCAGACATTCATCATTCAATTAACTAATCAAAAACAAATAAAAACAAATCTTACATTATGCACTGCCCCCATCTGCTATATGGGATATTTTATTTAGAGTGACAGCATAATTACAAAATACTCTTTCAAGTTTGGCAGTGAAATTAAAAAGTGTCAATTTACTGTCAGTTTTAAAAACAAATACTTGACATCTTCAACCCAAATGTTTACATAAATGCATCCAATACAAACGTGAATGGCAGAAGATTAAAAAACAGTATATTTCCTTTATCAGTGTTTTCAGTCTTTCATTTAGTCAGTCTTAGAGAAGGGCAGGGCCAAGGACAAAACGATTACATTTTGGAGTGGGTCCATGAAGTGACATGCAGTCATGCATCTGATTGAATTATAGGTCTTTGGGTCTGCACCTATGGGTTTTGTTTAAGGCGTGCTTTATGTGACATGAGGCATTTTACGACCAAAAGGAATTCATCAGCAAAAAAAGGATGCATTAAGAAAATGACAGACCCAGTGTGAAGGACACAAGTTTATACAACACAAGTTTGTCAGTTTAAAGGTGTGCTTTACTTTGTAGCTGTTCTGATGGAGGGTTCTCTACCAGCTTGTCTACATGGAGCTGTTAATGTTATCTTATGCTTTGCCTGGAATGTTCCAATGTGTGGCATTAACCCCATTAAATCTATCGACATTTATTCCATAATAGGTGTTTTATCGCTAAAAAAAAAAAGAAAAAAGATTACCTTGAACTTAACTTGGTTGTGGTACCTGCTTGTCTCAATGGAGATAGACCATACTGTGGAGTATTCTGGGCAAAGCAATACCATCTCCAGAGAAACAAACAGGTGGCAGACCCTCCACCAGCAAAGTTACACAGTGCATACCTACGAGTGTAGTTTCCAGTGTACTTGTTTACAACCCACATTTATAAAACTAATTTACATCAATACATTATTCACTATGAACAGCACTGAGTTTAGAACAGTAATGAGTTGTTTTCTGAATGTTTTAGAGTCCACTAGGGGGCGGCAGGTTTGGCTAAGTTAGCTCTCACCCGTGCTTGGTCCACTGCGTCCAACATGTTCTTGCTGTCCATAGCCAAAGAGTGTGCGGCAGCTAGCATCTGCTTCTTACACTCCTCCTTTAAAGACGTGATGGCGTTCTGCTGGGCCAGTCTCATTTTACTGATCAACTCCGCCATGTCATTGTTCAGCAACTTCTGGGTGCCCTCAATCTGTTGATAATAAGAATAATGTCAGAATTTGGACAATACAGTGAGTCAGATACACATACGACATTGGTAGAACATAAGCCTTTTGTAAACATTGACTTGGAGGAGCTGCCACCTGCTTGTTTCCATGGAGGTGTTACTGCTTTGCCTGGAATATTTCATAATACAGCATGAAACATATCCACCTTGCATTTATTAAATTACATATGTGTTTATTGCTAAAACATACATCTGACCTAACTTGGTGACATTCCAGGCAAAGTAATAACATCCATGGAGCCAAGCAAGTGGCAGTACCTCTTCCATAAAAGTTTCAATTGTGATTTCCATGTCAACTTGGCAGAACAAGCAACCTACTGAACAACTGTCTGTGTGGACATTGTAAAATCCTATCCATCTTATTCTGTCCATCTTATCTCACCTGATTTTTACTTTTGACCACACTACTGACCAACTTTATTCTTTTGTGGCTGGCTCTTCCAGCTAAATGGGAATTCCATTCATTTCAGTGGAGAAGGAGAGAAACATCTCATCCACTAAAACATTATACTAAAAATAGGCATTGTGTAAATTGTGTTCATCTGCACCCACATGTCAATAATGCATCCTTTCTCTAGGTGGCTTGAAAATGTGTTTGTGATTGTGGTCTATACCAAACTTATTTGCTGTTGAGGTTGGCAGAAAGGAGGGGTACAATTAATGGCAGTGCCCTTTGGCAACCTGCTAAATAAGGTGGATATCGGTCTCATTTCCTCATTGAGTATACCAAAGAGTATATAGTATATCTAAACATGCTTTTATCCAGAAAAGGCTGTGAACAAATCAATGTCCTTCCAATTTGTATTTTATTACACTTCTAACCCTGGCAGCTAAAGGAAAAATCAATGGAGAAACAGGAAATAAGAAGATGAGCGCTAACAAGGTGCTAGTGATAAACAGTACCTCAGTCCTGACAGATTCATGTAATGTGGGCAGGATCTCGTCCACGCTGCAAATCAAGTCTCGCAAGGCCATCCCCACAGACTGTAGACACAGATCAATATGAGAATTAATCAGCTTCATCCATCAGGAAACACGTCTTCTATTACTATTCACTTGCTTTCAAAACACAAATAATAGGAGGCCGAGTGTCAACTTGAAACAAACCAGGAAATAGTACCTTAATAATGCTAATATATTGTTCAGGCTGCAGTGCTGCCACGTCATTCTTCAGCTGAACCACCACTTTGACCAGGTCCATCACATTCTGGTACACCTTATCATTGGAGCGGTCCAGTTCAGCAGTGGGCGCTGGCTGTAAAACATAATTTCATGTTAACTTACATCAATAGATCAATATTTCATCACCTTAAAACTATAAAAATAGCTACCACTTAAGGAAATTCATTTTAAGATGACATTTACATTCAAGTTATATTGTCTATGTCTTCTAAGTACCTAAGTACCATGAAACATAAAATCATTAATTACTTGGGCTGTGAGTCGTGGTGGCTTCTCTGGTGTAGCTGCAGGGACAAGAATTTAGATGAGGGTCAGACAGACAATATAAAAAGTAGTTAATGTCCTGTAAATGATGATGCTTTAATTTGCAGCTTACCATTGTCCGAGTCTGGGGGCTAAATGGGCAAAAAAGGCAAAGAGCATGAGAAGGATAAAATATTTTTACTTTTTTTCAGTGTTTTAAAGATCCCATGACATGGTACTTCTTGATGCTTTTATATGGCTCCTTAATGGTTCCCTAATACTGTAAATGAATCCTTCTTCAAAATCAACACTCAGTGCATGAGAAACAGAGATAAGATGAGAAAGAGTAATTTTTCTCCCTCAGAACAGGTCATAATGGGAGTTGTTGCTTGAATGCAAATGAGGAGAAAAAAGCTGGCCAATAATAGAGGGTGGGGGCGTGGCCAAAGTCTCCGCTCTCGGCTCTAGCTCTCAGCTGATCCATTTCCTTGTTTTTGCACGGGGGGAGAGATTTCACGTGTTCCATTGAAAAATAAACACATTTCCAGATAAAATAAAATTAAACCACTGCTGTTCAAAGGTCCAGAGGCTCAGATAAAGGACTTCCGAGCCTAGAAACACTCGGACGTGCCTCCAGGCAAATAAAAAAACGCATTTCGCATTGCGTAGCGCATTTACAGTCCAAACTCTATGGGCGGGATATACAGGGACGCTGAGCGGAGACAGAGGGAGGGGCTGGAGCTGCATTTGCCGATCTGACGTCAATAAGGTGCCTTGTCCGAACTCGCCCGTTTGAACACTGGTTTTGTGTAACGCAGAAAAGGACCGCAAATGCTCAGTTTAGACATTTCGCAACTTTTAGCCATGGGGGGGGGGGCCTAAACAGGGTAGGGGAGCTCACATTAACGTTCAAAAACCTCAGAAAGTGAAAATTTCATGCCATGGAACCTTTAAATATAACCCATAGGGAAATCTATTGTAGCTATTGTAGCATAAAGTGATCAAGTAAAGTAATTAAGTAATATCATTTTGAGGGTAATTGGTTGGAATTGACACATACCTCTGGGCTAACGACTACCTCTGGGCCCATTGGGTCCTGCAAAGAAACAGGCAGGTTCATTTTATAAAGAATGCACATGGAGCTTCTCTTTGGGACTGTTATGGAAGGAGCAGTTAGTATAAGGCTTTTGGGGCGTCGGGAGCTGACTGCTGGGCTGTTTAATGCTGTTGGATTTAGAGTCACAGCCAAGGCCGCAGCAAACTCAGGAGGGGGGTTCAGAGACACAGACAGGGGGCTGACAAAACGTAAGGATGCTCTGTTTCCCACCAGGAGTTTCTCTTCCTTCTGCAGCCACTTTTTATCCTCCACCATCTCCTCTTTCTGCCTGCGGAGAGTGTCCTGCATGTGCAGCCGCTCCCGCTGCCACAGACGCTGGACGTCCTCTCTGCTGTTGGGCTCCATTCGCAGAAACTCTCCCTCCTGAGGCCAGTAAACAACAGTTAGTGACACACACACACACACAGGTGCGGTTTAAGGTCCCACTGGGCTCTTACCCCCATGCTGCGGCGCCGCGGGGACGTGACTGGCAGTGCCAAAGTGTTTGTGGAGTCAACAGGAGACTGGTAATCACATGGGCTGGCCAGGTCTGGAGAGCTGGCACACAGCGCCTCATTCAGCTGGAAAACAGGTCAATAATCTGTAACTTTTACTAGGGGAACAGTGCATTACAGTGACAGTGGAGATGATCTGAGCAGTGACTGTACCTGTATGTGCAGGCCAATGCTCAGAGTGTTTCCAAACCGGCCTGGCTTTATTCTGGAGGGCTGAAGTGTGCATTTTTAATGGTTCATAGATTTCCACAGCAGTGATAGCATATGAGTGGGGTACTTACCTTAGGAGGAGGTTCATTGAAGTTGAACTTTGTGTCAAAAAACTTTGTGGAACGTGCTTTGTCCCGCTCCCTCTCCACTTCCTGCTCCTTCTCCATTTTGTGGACATCGCTGACAGATTCATATTAGATTTTAGAGAAGAAAAGTGAACATACACTGCTCCAGTCAAAAGCTCAGAGATGTAAAATCCTCTGTTTCCTGATTTATTCCAATTGGATACCTGATCTTAACCACAAGCTCAGTGAAGGTGGGCCTCTCGCGGGGGTCATAGGACCAGCAGCGGGTCATGAGTGAGTACAGGGCAGGGGGGCAGTTGTCTGGCTTGGGCAGCCTGATGCCCTGCTCCAGCTGGTTAATGACATCCCTGTTCTCCAGCCAGAAAAAGGGCTGCTGCCCATAACTCATTATCTCCCACACACATACCGCTATGGAGCAAAACAAACAAGTGCTTAGACAAAGTCTTAGTCATTTATCATGAGCAATCCAAGGTATGCACTGTATAGAAGTAAACCCTGAAGAATGTATGACACTGGTAAACAGAAAAACCCTGACAACCAGAACTCACCAAACATCCACACATCACTGGCTGAGGTGAAGCGCCTGAAGTTGATCGATTCTGGAGCCATCCATTTTATTGGCAACCGTGTCACAGAAGCTACAATTAAAAGTTAGTCAAATATAGGTACTTGTTTTTTATGTTTTTTATTTTAAAAATCTTATTTAGTACAAAAATTCTACCTTTATAATATTCTTCATCCTCTATGTATCGTGACAAACCAAAGTCTCCAAGCTTCACACACTCTGGACTCGCCACCAGTATGTTTCGAACCGCAATATCTCTAATGAACATGAAAACATGTGAAAGCGTCATATATTTATCTACAAGTTACTTGAGCAAATGTTATGTTGACATGATGCCATGACGGGGAACAGATGGACTCAAATTAATACATTCAGTAATAACACAGACTGTAATAACATAAACATAATGCTACATGGAACCTGTACCTTAAAATGTGGGATTATAGGCAATTGTTTTTGTTTTTGCTCTGACCTGTGCACCATATTGACCCCCTCAAGGTAGACCAGTGCTTTGCAGATCTGCAGGCTGAATAGCACCAGAGTTATAACTGTCAGAGTCTTCTGGTTCTGAGCTAGGTAGTGGCCAAGCTGCACAAGATGTCAATAATACTTTCACACACTTGTCAAAGCACAGAGACATTATTCCTTACTGTCTTACAACAATGTATATATTTTGTAAAAGTCCTACTAGCACAGACCTCTCCATGTTGGTACAGTTCCATGACAATCCACACTGGGTTCTCCTCGATGATACCAATGAGTTTCACAATATGAGGATGGTCCAGATTCTTCATAATCACTGCCAAATGACACACATGTTGCCAATATTACTTGTAATAATCTATACTTAATAGCTGTTTAGCTACATACCTGCTTCACTCATAAACTTCTCCATGACGTCTGGTGAGCAGTCTTTGCATGTTTTCACAGCAACATTAATTATGTTTCCATTCTGTTCAATAGGAAGAGGAATGTTAACTAGAGGATCAATTGAAACTGAATTTCTAGTTTTAACTAAACTTACAGCTTTTTGGTAAACTCCATCATACACTTCTCCAAAAAACCCTTCCCCAAGGATCCGCCCAAGAACAATGTCATGTCGATCAATCCCATATTTAACAACTGCAAAAGATCCTTTGGTCATTTATCTGCAGTGTCTCTTAGTGACTAAATCATGTAGATTTAACAAACCTGACTTGGGCCTTTCATCGAGGATTTCACAATAAATATCTGAGTCTACAAAAACAAATGTAAAGGTTTGATTTTGCGATATAATTGTATACAGTATATGACATTGAGATGTTATTAGTTCAGCTGAGCTTACCCCTGCTCTGCCTGATAGAGCTGAGAGCTCTGCTGCTTCAGGAGAGTTAAAAAAGCCCCGGGTTATAAATTTTCAAATTACAGCTCCAAAGAGCATTGACACATTCAATAAAATAGCTGCTCTCATCAATAACTTTTCATTTCATGTTACATCCACAGAATCCCACGAGCAGGGCTTCTGGCATGAAGGAGGAGAAGAAGAAGCACAAATCACAGTAAGTTGTAAAGCCTGAAGCTAAATCCACTCACCCTGTGGGAATCTCCGGCAGGGAGCTGCGTGCGTTGGTATCT